>JAJHZJ010000361.1:0-1200000 GCA_023548195.1 Bettongia penicillata ogilbyi
TTTATTCTTGCCTAAGGACACATATCTGGGAGCTGGTTAAATAAACAGAATTAAAATAAATTAAATTCCGATCAGAATCTGCCCGAACCCTGCTGGCAGTCCAGCACAGCCCCTCATCAATCTTTTACTTCTTTTTATGAATTATGGATAACCTGCACCACGGTTTGAGCAGAGATGGGGACCTGGAGGATTCAGACAGACATCTGAATCTCTGTCTGAGAGAAATGGTCCCTCTGGCTAGAGGAAAGTAATTATGGGAGTTCAGAGGAAGGGACTTGCTTTGTGTGGGCTTTAGGAAAAACACCTCATCATGCAGAGAGGTTATCTCTAATATTAATACGATCCTGACTCAAGCTTCCCTCCACAGCCTTTCTTAAAACCAGCTGGTTCTTCCTGCATGCTGCAGCCAGCTGGCTGTGTGTGTGTGTGTGTGTGTGTGTGTGTGTGTGTGATGTTTGTGTGTTGTGAGGAAGGAAAAGGATTTTATAAAGCCACAATTTTCCTGTCTTGCCGTTCTGTCAAAAAAAGGAGTCTGCACTCAGGACCCAAAGAGAAACCTACTTTGAATGTGAATTGGCTCTTGCCTGGGTCCTGGCAAGAAAAGTCCTCTGAATCCAGGAGGATTTCAAAGCCAGAAAAGAGAGAACAAAAAAAAAAGCTACTGTTTACATCTGCTTGAGCAGACGAAGGATTTCAGACAGACAGCAGGGAAAAGCCCAAATTCCCATCCACATTATGGTCTGGAGTCAAGTGCAAAAGTGTTTCTTAAGCCCCAGTTATTGTCTAACGCCAGCTTTCCAACTGGAAGTAAAGGCAGGAGAAATCTGATGGCAAATCTGTCTCCCAACACTCACTGTGACCTTGTCAAGTCTTTAACCTTTCTGTGCCTTATTTCTGTAAAATGAGGATAAATCATAACAATAGCATTTACCCCTCAGGGGTCTTTTCATAATCCAATGAGATAATGTATGTAAAGTGCCTTATATGTGCTCCTATTAGGCTCCAGGTCTCTTGCTTCTCTCCAGCTGCCTGAAATTTCATTTCTAGAGAGTTGGGGAGGGGAGAGGAAGGAGATGAAACCCAAAGCAGTTAATTCTGCACCTTCCAGCAGGTCTCCTAAGGAAAGAGATTGAAATTGATGACTGGAGCCATGAATTTCATTCATCTTTACTTATCCTTTCTCCCATCATCCCAGAACTTTGAGAGGTGGCTGTACAATACATCACAGTCTTTTGTATGTGAGTCTGATCCTGCTGACTATGTTATTTTCTCATTCTAAATATCTCACTGTCAGCAGAATTTTGAGGCTGAATTTCTTATAGGTGTCAGATCCTAGCCCATTGGTGGTAGGAGAAAAGAGGTTAACAGCCATGAACTTGGGTGAAAACCAGGCTTGTATTAGAGTTCCTTATCTGCTGTCATGAGCCAAGTGTCAATGAGATTTCAGGAGAAATAACCAAGGAGCTGAGGAAACCCAGATATCAGATCCAAGGGAACAACCACAAGAGGAAACCAGGTACAAACTAAGCCAACCGCAGCGTAGACCAAGAGAAGGAAGCCAAGCAGGGCGAGACAACCAGGGGGGATATCCTGATGGAAAAGTCTGGGTAAAAAGCTCTTGGGATGGATACACAAGTTTTACAATGAGAACAGTTGTCCAAGAACCACATTTTTTTCAGGGAAGCTTTATCTTCTGGTGGTCTAATGGGGATTTGGAAATGTATTAAGTAGCTAGTGATTAAAAATGGTACCATATATGAAGGAATTCAACATTAAGTAAGGAGAATGGATAATTGAATAGGCGTAGGGGAGCAAGAACTAGGGCAAAGTAGAAAAGACAAAGGAAAAGGAAGATGAACGCATTTGGGGAAGGGAGGGATGGAGGAAGGGAGACAAGAAAGAAGGGGAGAGGGACAGAGAGAAGAAGCATTGATTAAATGTCTTCTCTGTGCCAGCTGTGGGTAGTTAAGAAAGCTAAAGCAACTCCATTTGATCCACATAGCGGATCCGATAGCTCCCCTATCAGCAAGGACAGTCCAGTTAGGGCTGGGTTCCAAGAGACACCTAACCTGAAGAAGAGCCTTTCCTGTTCGTAGCCCAGCCACTGGCTCTGTCTGATCACAAGATACCATGTCCCCTGTTCCTGCCCTGCAATCCCCCAATTACAGACTTTATCCAATCCTAAGCTACCCTAAAACCAATTCAATTCCTGCCTTAATTAAAACCTATATGACTGACTGCTCTTTTGTCCTTCAGGAAGTCACAAAGGTTGAGCCCTTGCGGGGCCAAACCCTCCTCCGAATTTTTGGTTTTGGTTCGGTTCAGGTTCTGGTTTGTTCTGACACTGACAATTTTACCCACACAGGCAGTGTGCTAAGCATTCTACAAATACTATTTCATTTGATCCTCAAAATAGCCCTGTAAAATAGGTGCAAAAATATTAAAAACAAACATTTATTAAGTAACTACTACGTGCCAAGTACTGGGCTACTGCCTTACAAATATTATCTCATTTGATCCTTGAAATAACCTTAGGAGATAGGAGCTATTATTATTTTCATTTTACATATGAGGAAACTGATGCAGACAGCAGTAGAGTGACTTATCCAAGGTCACATAGCTAGCTAGTATCTGAGGGTAGATTTGAACTCAGGTCTTCCTGACTCCAGGCCCAGCAATTTATCAACCAGACCACCTAACTATCTCAAAAATACTCCTATGCTTCATTTGCACAACCTTACACAAGCATGTATTCTAATTCTTCATGCACAGGAGGTAGGGCCAGGGTCTCATAAGTGAAGGAAGGTTGATCATGGGTGGCTGAAAAGAGGAAGGAGTCCTTTTGTGTATCATAACAGTGGATCATAGTCATTTCCCACACAGTTCCCACTTGGGTCCATCCAACACTGACCTCTGACTCATACCTAGGTTCTAATCAAGATCTGTGGCCCTTACACACTCTTCATTCATTTCTATATTCAAGCAGCGCTAGCTTTCCCCTGCTTAGAAAGTCTTTATACTGTCTATGATTAAGCATCCCCCATTAGAACGATCTTCCCTATGAAGCTTTGGAGATTTATTTCATCCATCTATAACCACTCTGATCACTCCGGCAGTCATTGGAGAGTTCCCAAAATCAAACGAGCTAAGGAGAAAAACTGTCCATGCCACTTTTGTAGGATTGTGGTGTCGCTCTCAGTTTCTTTTTTCTGGACATCAAAAGTGTTTGCAAAACAAGTCAACAATAAGCCTCCACAACCAGAAGGGAAACACAAGCACAGTTTGTCATTTTACCTAGTTCAGAATACGCCCTTCAGATATGCCAAAAGTGCTCATGGAGAGCAACCATCATTCAAATGAAAACAATATAGCATAGGCAAAATTTATGAATTTGCTGTTGATCTGCTGACTTGGGGATGTTATGGAGATACTTATTTCTTCATGGTTATAATTGATATTTTACATGTAGCCTGAAGCGAGTTTTGTAATCCTCTTAAGACAGTCCTGGAATACTACATATGACCAAGGATATAAAACGGTTGATTGAGTGAGGTGAAAGAGAGAGAGAGACAGGAGACAGAGAGAGAGAGAGAGAGGGGAGAAAGAGAGAGAGAGAGAGAGAGAGAGAGGAGAGAGAGAGAGAGAGAGAGAGAGAGAGAGACTGAGAAGATAAGGAAATTGGTTTTTATTCTTAGCCCTAAAAAAAACCCCATATCCATAGACATCAAATATCTGATTGTAACAGACACATATAATTTCAAACTCAGCACCCTTCTGGAAGGTATGAGTTAGAGAGTGATCACCCAGGCACAGCCATTCTCCTACTTACCCTAAAAATGGAAATTCAGCCTCTTCAAAGACATAGAATAAAACCTCTGCACGTGATAGTTAATAGAAACACCCAACATGGATATAGTTCCATGTTCCAGACACTGTGCTAAGCACTTTACAATTGGATCTCATTCGAACTTCATAAAAATCCTGGGAGATAGGTGCTGTTATTATCCCCATTTTACAGTTAAGGAAACTGAGGCAAACCACAGTTTAATGGTTTGCACAGGGTCATACAGCTGGTAAGTACCTGAGGCTGACTTCGAACTCAGGTCTTTCTGACTCCAGGCCCAGCATTCTATCCATTCTACCACCTAGCTCCCCCATTTATATACTCCTACTATATTTTGGACACCCAAACCTGGTTTCACGATACAGTGAGAGCTTGTCAACAGGCATATAGCTAGAATCCAATTAGTACAAATAATAAATCCCCTGAAGAGGTCACATGAATTCAAATTCACACTATGTGAAGTTATAATTATGTAAATTATAGCCATTGGTTCCACTCAATGGAAATTTTTAGTGTGAATTCTAATGATGTGACCACTTCACAGGACTCATTATTTGCAATAATCAAGACCTCACAGTAAATCTACACTAAGTTTTGGTCACTTCCCTTGTGAGAATTTTTTTAAGCATTGAAATTTAGTGATGATTCTTTGGATTCAATTTACCTTTTGTCTTTTTCTGAAAGCCATTGCTTTGGTAACAATTTCAATAGCACTAGGCAACATATGCTTCTATTATATATGACCTTATAATTGTTTCACATTGAACACTAAAGTAACCCTTGTATCAGGGGAAGGGAGGGAATAAGAATTTTATTAAGAATCTAATAAATTGTGCTAATTGACAGATATCTCATTTTACCCTCACAACAGCTAAGTTTACTTTACAATTAGTATCTCATTTGATTGCCATAAAAATTCTGGGAGGTTGGTATTAACCCCATTCTGCAATTCAAAAAACTGAGGCAGAGAGAGGTTAAGCAAAACAGCCCAGGGTTGAGTTGCTAGTAAGTCTCTGAAATAGGAATTGAACTCAGATCTCTCTGACGTCAGATCTATTGCACCACCTACTTGTCTCTAGGCATCTAAGGGAAGGTGCAGAGACTTCTCCCTAATATGAAAGACCAATGCATACTTTGAGAGACTCTTGCCTTTCTAGTTTGCCACTCCTGCCCAAATGGAACCTAGAAATTTCCTGAAACATGAATGGGATTTGTGGTAATGAGAGTTAAAGATCTTTTCCACCTGTAATAGGTGGAGCCTATTAAAGGAAGCTTGATTAGGGAAGGTTTGTTTTGTAGGAAGGCCCACACCTTTTGTTAATTTCTAATGAGGCACTGGGTCAGGCAGACCCTGATACCCTCCAGCTCTGAAAAGTGTATATGTACTCTGAGGTGAGGTTTTGCGGCTTACTTTTTAGAAGAAGGTTTGTGAGCCAGATGAGAATTCTGGGTAGCTGTTAAGGAGCCCCCAAGCTTTCACAACCCAAATGCGGTGCTTCTGTCTCTGGTAACTATGTATGTATGTAATGGTCAGACAGTTGGATGTCTGTTGACCTGTGATGTATGTATTGCTTATGATCAGACAGTTAGAAGGCCTGTCTGTTGGTTTTTATTTCTGTGCTTGTATTTCCTCTGTTGGTATATGTGATTAAAGAAGATTGTTGATTCCTCAAAAGTTGCTTTTCTTTTAGAAAAACAGATCTAAGAACGTGTGTTAGCAGCCCTCCTGTGTATGCTGGGGTGCTTGCTATTATACTTCCACTTCCGGCATTCCTTCCATGGCCTCACCATCACAAAGCTTCAAGCGCAGGCTTTATTCAAGTGATAAAGTATTCAAAAGTGACACATCTGAGCTTATAGAGAAACCAAAGAGTCACTTATCCCATTTAAGGAAGCTCCTCCAGTCCTATTCCTGGGTACCAATAGAATTCCTGTACATCTTACAGAATTATCTTGATTGAGGTTTTAGCAAAAAGTGAGGGGGGTAAATAGAGATCTTATGCTGTTCCTTATCCCTGGCTCACTCACACACACACACACACACACACACACACACACACACACACACACACACACACACACACACACACCATTGAGCCAGTGCCTCTGCTTAAAGAGAAGGCCTATTCCTGAGGAACGGAGTGGGAGGTGCAAGGTCTTTCAAAGTCTTCACTTTACTAAGCTCTTTGAGAGCAAGAATTATAGACTGTTAGAACTGGGAGAGGCTGGAGCACTTGCTCTGGCCCTACTCGTGTGATATTTCTAGAGAGCACTGTATGAGTGCTCTTGGTGGGTCCTCAAGGATGCTACAGACCAACTGATTGTCCTGTCATAGGAATTAGTCAATAAACATTTATTAATCCCCTATTATGTGCCATTCTCTGTACTAAACCCTGGGGATACAAACATGAAAAAGAAAGACAATCTGCCCTCAAGGAGCTCACCATCTAATGGGAAGGTGAGGTGGGGAGACAACAGAGAAGAGGAAGCTGAAACAGATGGGAAGGGAAAAAAAGGTTCCTGGCTTCAGAGCTTGACCAAGTCCAATTCAAGGAATGCAACTGGTAGGAAACGAAGGTCTAGAAGCCCTGTTTAAATGGAGGCTTTGGGAGGGGTTCTTTGTTCCACCTTCCAGTCCTCCAATAAGAGGGGCAGAGGATCCCGAGGGTACCAATAAGGTATGAGTACAAGGCTGATGCAATCTGTTGAGCTTTCCTGGGGCCATAATATAATCTATTCCAAGGAGTGCAAACTGGTGAGAAATGAAGAAATACTTGGCCTGGGAGGTCTCTTTAAATGGAAGAATCCTAGGCATTAGAGTTGAAAGGGACCTTGGAGATGATCTAGTCTAACACAGAAGGAAATGGGGAAGCCAAGAGACTTACTCAGTATTATTCAGGTAGTAAATAGTAGAGGCAGGATTCTAACCCAAGTGAAGTGACTCTTGTTTGTAAGTTGAAACCATTGGGATAAAAGACCTCTGAGGTCCCTTCCGGCTCTAGATCCCTCATCCCATGACTCCAAATCCACAGCTTGTTTCATCCTGCCAGGCTGTTGATCCCTCTCCTTCCTTTCCTACAGAGCTAGCTACTCAAAGTGCAGGGAGTTTTTATAGAACTCTCCAGGCTACAATGATGCAAAAACAGCTGTGATACAGATCCAAAAAACAAAACAAAACTCCCTAAGTGGGGACAGGGGCATTTCTACTCAGGAGATATGACACTGAGTTAGGCACACTAAGTACCAGAACCCAGTCTAGGGACTGAACACTGCAGTGGGTTAGCACCACCTCCTGGGATCACCAACCACTACCCATCATCACCCAGAGGAGCTGAGGCCAGCCAGTGATATAACAAGTAGAGAGTGTGAACAGAAGTTAAATCTAGATATTTTTGCACCTGAAGAAAAGAAATATCCCTGAGTTTGGCCTTTCTCCCCACGTCCCACCCCAGCCTAGTCATTTCTGAGCATCATCAAAGACAATATCATAGAACCCCCAAGCTCAAAGGCCCACTAAAATCATGGTGCAGCCTTAAATCTCACTGTTGCAAGAGTCAGACTAAAAGTCACAGAATCCCAGGAGAGAAGACAGAACCAGAGCAGCATCTGTAGAGCTGCAGCAGCAGAGAAGATGCTATCTGCCCAACGATCATTGAACACTAAGGCTTTTCAAGCCCACCTCCAATATACAGCTCCTGGCTGGCCCACACACTGGGGTCTTCTGCTTGCCAGTCTAATACTCCACACTAAATCACTCAGCCTCTCTGAATGGTACAGGTGATTAACAATGACCTTCAGCAGCTGGGCTGCCTAAGCAAGTCTCCTCATCCTAGAGCTTTAGTCTCCTCATCTGTAAAATTGAAAGAATAACCATCCTATCCCCTAGCTTCACTAGAATTCGAAAGGTGTTTCTTAGATGCTGACTATATACAAGGAACTATGTAAATAAAAAAAGTTTCTGCTCTCAAGAAGATAACTTTCTGTGGCAGGGAGAGGGAAAATACAGCATGGAAATACATGAGTAACTACAAAATCATCTGAAGAGAAAACATTAACAGCCAGAAAAGATTTCCCATAGGAAATGGCACCTGAGTTTCCACTTGGAAGAATTATAAGAAACAGATGGTTATTGCAAAAAAAAAAAAAAAAAAAAGCTTAGCAAACTATAAAATTATATAAATGCAAGAGTGTGCTGGTAAATATTTAACAACCAGCTCATGGTGGGAAGAGAATGGTTAAGTATATACAACATGCTTCCAAATTTAACCTGTATTATTAACCTTTGTTTCCATCACTTTTGAAGTCCAAATCAGCAAAACAATAAATCAAAACCTGATTGGTCACATTTTCTGTCTAAGGTATAACTGCTCACATTAAAAATTTAACAATCAGGTTTCCTGAGCTGGTTTGAGCTGGCTCCAACACAAGTAACCTGTGGTCTAGAATTCCATCCTTGACCAAAACAGTGACCTGTACTAGACTAGGTCTGATCCTGAAAGCTGACTTCTTTTGGCTCATGGCCCTCCCAGGAGTTTACTTCAGAAAAATCTTCAAACATATTTATATCTCGGTTTTTTCACAAATAATGGGTCACTGAGTTTCAGTTCCAGTGCAGGCACTCAAAATAATAAATACCTATCAGATAAAAGATGGCTTTTGTTTTACCCTTTAGAAAGTGTAAAAGATCATGTCATTCCTCTGTCCAGAAAAACCTTTAGAGACTTCCTGTTGCTTCTAAAATAAAATACAAACTCCTCTCAGCCTCCTATCGATGGCTTTTTACAAGACAGTCAGTGGGTAAAGTCTGTAGAGTGCTAGAGCAAGAATTAGGAAGATCTGAGCTCAAATCCAGCCTTAGGCAGTTACTAACTCTGTGACTCTGGGCAAGTTTCAGTCTCAGTTTCCTCATCTACAAAGTGGAGATAAGAAGAGTACCTACTTCCCAGGGTTGCTGTGAAAATACATTGAAGTGATATTTGTAAAGCATTTTGCATAAAACTTCAGCTACTATTGTTAGTAGTCAACCTACCTTTTTGCCTTTATTTCTTGTTACTCTCCTTCACTCAATCTTTCTGCCAGCCGAATTGCATGTAATGGTCAGACAGTTGGATCTGTCTGTTGTTCTGCGACATATGCATTGCTTAGGGTCAGACAACTGGAAGCTCTATCTGTTGATTATTTCTTTGTATTTTCTCTGAAGTTCAGGGTGCTGACTTTTTTTCCTGAACTAAGTGAATGATACATGTGTTTGATTAAAGTTATTGTTGACCCCTCAAAAGTTGCTTTCCTCTAAGAAAAGCAGATTTAAGAACCTGTACAGAAGGCCATCCTGTGTATGCCAGGGTCCTTGCTGTTACAAGGTAATTCTCCGTAACCTATTCAATGCTGCCTTTAAAACCCCACTTAGGTACCACTGCCTCCTCTGTGAAACTATCTCTGATCCTTCCCAGCTATTAATACTCTCTCCTTCCTCAGTTTACCAGGAAGAGGTTGTGCAAGATGACTTCTGAGGTCCCCTTCAGTTTTAAATCTATGATTCTGCTTTGTATACACAGGAGGTACTTAATAAATGTTGGAAAGATACATAAATGTTTATTAAATGAATTGATAAATGTTTATTAAATGAATACATGCTGATTAAATTGAATTTTAAAATGAGGCCATAGATGGAAAACAGGAGGGGACCTCAGAGGTCATTTAGTCCAATACTCCCTTCATTTTACAGATGAAGAAACTGAAGCCCAGAAGAATGAAATGCCTTATATAAGGCATCCAGTTAGTAAGTAGCAGAGCAAGGATTTGACCCCAGGTCTGCTCATTCCAAATCCAGCAAAATTCCCATGACACTATTTGCTTTCCCTTATTTGTATCCATGCTATATATATGCAGATAGAGATATCTCCAGATCTATACACATGATATTTTACCCAAACAAAATGTAAGCTCCCTGGAGGTTAGAGACAGTTTTGTCTTGCTGTCCCCAGCTTTAGCACAGGGGATAATGGGACATCCAATAGTTAACAACTCTTCGTTGAATTAGGTTAAATCAGAAAAAGATGTTTATGGATTACACAGTGATTTCCACCCATAAAATAAAGGAGGGCAGATACTATCTCCGTTTTACAGGTAGAGTTGAGGCTCGGACAGCTTAATCACCTTGCCAAAAAATCACCCAGCTAGGAAGCAATAGATCTAGTACCCAAATGAAGGGGTTTTTTTTTATTCCAAATCCCATGCTTTTTTCACTCTACCTGTGCCAGAAATAAACCTCAGAAATGTCAGGAACCCTCTTTAGGTTTGCTTGAAAAAGACCTGATCTTTCTGTTGCTAACTTGTGCTAATGAGGGAAGCCTATATTTGAGCAACAGGGCCATACTAAAACCCTCATTGTCAGAGACCCTTTGATCTTCCATTCTGCAAGTCATGGTGTTGGGACCAAAAATTAGGGGAAATTCACCAAATTAGGATGACCAAGAACTCATCAACCCACCAGAAAGTTCTCAAGGGATTATAAAGTGCCCTGGATACAAGATGGGCAGATCTACTTTTAACACATAAATTTGGACAGGAAAGTAACTGAGGGAACAATAGCCTATATCTGGGATAAATTCTGCTTCCTGAATAAGGACCGAAAGGTATCTCAAAGAAAGTTCCCTGGAATTTTGAGTTTGAGTAGGAAAAGTAAAATAATGAAATTATGCTAATTAGAAACAAAGGGAAAAGGGAAAAGGGAAGGAAAGAAATAGGAAGGAAGGAAGGAAGGAAGGAAGGAAGGAAGGAAGGAAGGAAGGAAGGAAGGAAGGAAGGAAGGAAGGAAGGAAGGAAGGAAAGAAGGAAGGAAGGAAGGAAAGAAGAGAAAGCAAGAAAAGAGAGATGGGGAGGAAGACAAGGAAATGAAAGGGAAGAGAAGGGAAGGAAAAGGGTAAGAAAAGAAAGGTTGTCTTTGATTGGGTTGCTTATTGAAAGGTTTTAAAATTAAATACTCGGCCCTGTAACAGGTCTTTCAGCTGAGCGATGGCTTAAGTGTTTCCTGTCTATTAAGGGTTTAGAAGGATGTCACTGTCTTTCTTTGAAAGACACAGGTGCATTATGAAGAATGTGATGTATAGCTTTGAGCTAGTAGAAATTTATAACCCAGAGGGGAAGGAGAAAATCAAACTGCACTTGTGCAAGGTTCCACAATATCTTGGAACAAGAGGAAAATACAGCCCCAGGGAAAGCAGAAGCATGCCTGCTGACTTTCAAAATGAAATAAGACTTGGAAACCTTCCTTGGACTCACTTGGATAGAAGGATCCCATGCCACCATCGACCTGAGATCATTAGATCAGCCCATGTGAAATAACAGTAACCATAATTAGGACAAAAATAGTAAGTAACATTTATATCTCACCTACCTACTGTGTAACAGGCACTGCTAAGCACTTTGCAGTTATTATCTGATTTGATTTTCACAATGACCTTTGGAGATACATGCTATTATTATCCTCCTTTTACAGTTGGGTAAACTGAGGCAGACAGGATTTGCCTAGAGGCACACATCTAACAAGTGTGTGAGACTAGATTTGAATTCAGGTCTTCCTAACTCTAAGCTCCAAGCCACCTAGCTGCCTAAAAATAATCCCTGGGAATAGGGAGCCCCAGGCACTATGGATCTGGCTTCATTACTGATTTGCAACAAAGCACAAGAGGCTCACCCCTCCCCCCAACTGCCTCAGAATCTGTTTTTCAGTGGAAACCATAACCATCCATTAAATCAGCCACCATTCTTCCTCTCTCTCTCTCTGCCTGACAGCCTTAGCTGCTATTCAAACAAACAAAGAGAAAACCTGCAAGGTTGTAGAGAAACTGTAGTTTCAGGAGGAAAAGGAACAAGTTAGGAAATGGTAGCCTGCCTTGGGCACTGACTTCCAGGGAGAGCCAGCCTGTGTGAGGGGGAGGCCAGTCCTCCTTTGCCATTAGCTTAACCTCTCTGTATCTCTTACTTCACCTACAAAATAAGGAAATTGGAGATAATCCCTTTTGCTTTGAACTGTTCATGATTCCAGATGGAGCAGCCCCCAAATATCTAAAAGGATGGGAATTTTCCTTACATTACTTGGTCATTGCCTAAAGGTTGAGTTGGGCAGGTAGGTGGCACAGTGCCTAGAGGGCCAGAGTCAGGAGACACTTACTAGCTGTGTGATCCTGGGCAAGTTGCTTCACCCTGTTTGCCTCAGTTTCCTCATATGTAAAATGAGCTGGAGATGGAAATGAATGGTAAACCACTCAGGCGTCTTTGCCAAAAAGAGTCTGACACAACTGAACAAAAACAATGACAAAGTTTAACTGATTAAAATTGACTTAATCATTTCAATTAGAGAGATAATGGCTAATGGTCCCATGATCTCATTCATTGAGTATTCCCTTCTGCAGATCTTAATCAAATCCAGCTTCACACACTTGTTAGATGTGTGACCCTGGGCAAATTCTCTGTCTGCCTCAGTTTACCCAACTGTAAAAAGGGGATAATAATAGCACCTTATCTCCAAAGGTTGTTGTGAAGATCTATAATTTCAATGTGCTTAGCAGAGCCTGCTAGACAGTAGGTGTGATATAAACGCTACTTATCTACCTCTCCTGTGCCACTTTTACACACGTTCTATAAGTTTACCACAGAGAATCTAACCAACATATTGGGAAGTGGGGACCTTTCTCACTTTCTTCTGAAATGAGGTCATCAGTTTCTATCCACTCTCACCACATGACTAGCCCATCTTCAATTTCAATCTTATGTTTCTCTCATGACATCCTTTAATCTAGGTCTTCATAGTTCTTTATTTGTTATATATTGCCACCTGCTCACACCCACCATATTTGTCACCATTGCGTGCTGTGTGATCTTCATTTTAAATTCTTCAAATTCTGTAATTTTCCTTTATTTACAGCCTTACAGTCATGCCAGTAGAATATTAGTATTAAAAAGATGGGCTTTCACTTCCCCAGAGAAATTTGGGGTTACTGAAAGAGCTTTGCAATTTCCTGAGGGCAATCCAGCCTGCTTCTTCCTCATGTTTGAGTCTGGGCCAACCACTTTGTCAGTGTATACTATCTGTCTCAGATGTACGTGCTGATGGATAAACTCCACAAATTGTTGAACACAATGCTGAGGAGGGTTGTGTGGAAATATGTACACTAAAGTGCTGTGGGTAGAGCTATGATCTAGTACAACTATTCCAGAGAACAGTTTGGAACTACTCCCACAGGGCTATAAAATTGTGCATTCCCTTTGGCCCAGTTTTACCACTACTAACTCTATACCCCTAGAAGTTCAAAAGAAAAAGACCTACATGTACTAAAATATTTACAGTAACTCTTTTCATGGTGGTAAAGAATTAGAAACTAAGGGGATACCCATCATTTGGGGAATGATTAAACATGGCATACGAAAACGTTAGAATACTATTGTGTTGTAAAAAATAATGAAGGGGATGGTTCAGAAATTCTGGTAAGACTTGTATCAACTGATGCAAAGCGAAATGAGAAGAACCAGGAAAATATTGTATAAAGTAACCAGCAATTTTGTAATGTAATCAGTGGTGGAAAACTTAACTTTCATCAAGACAATAATCCTCCGCAACGCTAAAGGACTCAGGATTAAAAATGCTATCCCCCTCCAGATACAGAATGGATGGACACAGACTGCAAAGTGAATCATATTTTTCCTGTCTATTTTTCTTGCTTCTTTTTCATGACACACTTAATGCAAAAATAATAATAATAAAGTATAACATAGTTAATTTCATTTTTGTAATGGTGTTTGACATTCATCATGCCCAATTCTTTTCTCCAAGAAAGTGTTCATAATATATAGGTATGAACCTTCTGTCAAGTATTCAAACCTTTGACTTTGCTCATTAATTTTCCTTGATCCACATTTTTCAAAAATATTTTTTTTGCCATCCTCACCCATTCCCACCTTTGCATTGCAGTTAACAAGTATCAGAGTATATAGTGCTTTAATTAGTATTGTCTCATCAAGGTCCTTGTAGAATTTCTCCATTACTGTATCTTCTGCAACAGACATTAGTGCATAAGCAGCAAAAATTTGCATGAGAGTCTTTCTGCAAATACAAATAGCAATCACTGCAATGTGAGATGATATTTTTGTTGCCTGTGAGTACATGAGAAAAACAAACTCCCCCAATTATTTTGATTGAGAACCTATAAGCCAACCTTCAACTTAGTTGTAATTTCCATCTACCTTCTGGTTTCATTTCTAGCTAGACTATCAAGAACAGTCACTTGTTGGTCACTAGACAAGAACCTCAGATTCAGAGTACCAATAGCTAAGTATTTGTTTCATGGGTTGCCATGTACAAAGTTTCATCACTAAGGGGCTAGATGGATGACAAGCTTCTCTCTTCTTACCTAAACTAAAGTTCTTAAAGTAAACTGAGCATACTTGCTCAGTTGACAAGATCATGCTCAAAGTCAATACAGAATGGCAGAACCTAGCAGAACTCATTTCATTCAAGAAATGCTTATTAACCAGTTACTGTATGCAGAGAAATTTCTAGGTGCTGATAGAGACACAAAGTTTAGATATGACACAGGAGTGTTATAGTTTAATCCTGGGCTGCCTCTCATGCACAATTGGATGATAAGAACATTGCAGAAATAAAACGAAATGCTCTGTGAGGTTCAGAGTAAAATCAAACATATCCTGGTAGCTTTAGTGGACCCCATAGGATGGAAGTGGCTTGTGATATAACTATCACCTATCAAACTTACAAGACACCTTCTTATTGTACTAAAAAGAAAAACCCTCCTAATATCCACAGGCCATATGTTAGGTAAGTCTGGAGAAACATTTTCAGCAGCAAATGTCAACTCTCCCACATCTGAACCTGTCAAAATGACTTTTTTTAAAAACTGGAACAGAATCTAAATTCATTTCCATCCTTATAATGGAAGGTTATTTTTCTGTTGCTGGCACATGAAAATAAGCAATATGTCAATTTCCAATTTGTCCAAATTCATTACTTACACTTTCACATCTGTTAAGAAATACATATTTATGGAATTCTTTGCAAAACATTGATTTGATTACACTATTTTGGTTGCACTATTTTCTTTTCTTTTAGCCACATTTACATATAGGCTCAATTTCTATCATTTTTGTGTGGAAAGAGAGGAGGCATTTGTGTGGGAACACTGTGATTTTCACTGTTCCACATGGCCTCTTCTTTAAAAAAAAAAAAAATCAAATAAGTGAAAATCCTAATTGCACACAATATTAATAAGCATTCATTGTTCTTTTTAGAAAATGATTCAAGACAAGTTTCCTCCTGCTTCATTTAAAATATCTTTGATTTATAAAACTATGTTTACAGCATGAATTGTTTCCCTCCATCCCCCAGATTCAGTTTGGGTTGCTTTGGGTAATCAGTTATACAAACATGGTTTGCAGTATCATCCTGACTGGTCTACCTTGCCTCTTCCTTCCAGTCTTTCCCTTCTTCAATCCATTCTCCACTTAGATGACAAATTGATGTACTTAGGGTGCAGATATTGTCACATCCCATATAAACATGTATATAAGCACACACAAACCTACCTCCCACTAAAAAAATCCTATTTCCTCTGGGATGCAATATGAAACATGCTGCTATTGTTAAGGCATTTTTCAGTTGTATCTGGTTCTTCATGATCCCATTTGGTGTTTTCTTGGCAAGGATATGGGAGTGGTTTGCCAATCCCTTCTCTAGCTCATTTTACAGATGAAGAAATTGAGGCAAACAGGATTAAGTGACTTGTCCAGGGTCACACAATAAGTGTCTGAAGTTAGATTTGAACTCAGGAAGGTGAGTCCCCCAATTCTTGTCTCAGCACTTTATCTGCTAGCCATAAAGGACTTCATGGGGGGAAAAAAGTTTTTCTAAGTTTACTCATGGCCTGAATTTCTGATTCCTGTTTTTAAAATCCCAAAATATTCTCTATACTCCAAAGCTGTTATAAGTGCAGTAAATAGGTTAGTATTCACTCAAAGATGTTTGGTAAAGTATTTCATAAATTGGGACTGCATGTATCTATGAAATGGGTCAGAAAGCAAGCAGAGGGTCCTATAAAAGTCCCTGAAGAGCCCAACTGCCGTTGCATACCCCCTCTTTAACTGTCTTTCTTCACTGCCTCCAAAGCTTCCATTTCCTGCTTCTCTCCCCAGATGTTCCTACCATCTGTGCCTGGGCTGCATCTTCCCCACTGTGCTTCTTCCATCTGCTAGAGCTGTCTTCTGTTGGAGGCTTTTCTTCCTCAAAAGTAGTGTTAGGACTTTTTTATGAGACTGTCCTAACCTTAGACTAATCAACATATATCTGCATCTTGATTATTAAGTCCCACACACAGCACATAGAAGAGCCTCTTTGGTCAAAGAACTTTCTCTTCCAGCCACAGTCCTCTTCAATGGGAATTCTGTCTTCTAAAACACTTTTGTTTCCTCTGCAAAGACAATTTTCCCAAGTCTGCCTAATGTATGCGTTAGATGAGTAAATTCCTTCCAACTTTCACCATGTACATGACATGTAGCGTTAGGGCCAGAAGAACAAACTTAAATTCCAACCAACTCCAAAGAGGCATTTGGCAACAGCAGAGCTGACAACCATTCCTGAGGCTACAATGAGGTCTCTGTCCTTACAGCTAAAATTTTTTACCAGTAAATTCCAAATTTTCCCTAAATGAATCTATCAAAATGATAATATGGAACTCTGACCTAAATTCAGTTCTATCTTTAAAAAATGAAGGCACATTTTTCTGCTACTGGAATATAAAAATAAACAAGCTGTCAGTTTCCAATTTAGTGCTAATTTTCTGTTGTGAAGCCTTCTAAGCTGCTAACTCACAAGGAATACGCTAAGACCATTCATTTATTCAACAAATATTACTGAATACTCACTATGCACAGAGAGCACCAGGCTAGGGACAAGGAAGGGATGAAGTTTTGATAAGACATGGCCCCTGCCTCACAAAGTTTTCAAAGTAGTAAAAGGAAAAAGACATACAGATGACTTTAATACACAATGTGACCTACTAAGGGAATCGCCAGCCATGGAATTCACACAGTGGTAGTACCCTCACCCACTTTGACTTCTCCTTTGGGATTGGATGACTCCTCCCAGAATCTCCATTGAAGAAGAGTGCCTGGGCCAGCCATGTCCTCACTCCTCTCGAGACTGCTTTCTGGACTTTATCGACCATGCTCCCTAGCCTAGTACCTTCATCTCCCCTCCCTCCCACCACCCTTTCAGCTTTCTTTTCTGTGTATTACCATATCAGAATATAAGCTGCTTGAAGACAGTGTGTCCTTTCTGCGTGGTGTCTGGCACTCCTAATAAACTCCTAAACTCCTAATAAATCTTTGTTGATTTGATTTGAGAGGGACAAATTATAGCGCTATAGGAGTTTCAGATGACAAGGTCAGGACAAAAGAGAAAACCACTTACACAATCTGTTTTTGCTCCTTCCCCAAGGACTCATAGCCTCATGCCCCAAAACCATTTGTACATATTAATAGCACAGTTCCAGCCATGTCTGGAAGTGAACATGTCCTCAGCAAAGCAAGAGAAATATTGTCATCAATCCATCTGTTGATTAATAATAATTACTACAGCTTCCATTTGTACAGCACTTTAAAGTTTGCAAAGTGCTTTGCATGTATGATCTCACACACATGTATAGACAGAATAAATATAGACAGAATCGATATGAGACAGTTGTGGATGGAGGGCACTAGCAGTTGAGGGGTCAGGATAGCAGAATATCGGAAGAAAAAGTTTACAAGGGCTGAGGATAATCCTAAGCATAATGAGCATTTCTATAGTGCTTTCAGGTTTGAAAAGTGTTTTACAAATATCCCATTTTGCCCTCACACAGGAAAAGAACAGGCATTTATCAAGTCCCTACTATGTGCCTAGTACTGGGCTATATATGTTACAAATATTATCTCATTTGATCTAATTGGAGGGAAGTGGTATTATCATCTCCATTTTATAAATAAGGAAACCAAGTCACATAGAAGTCAAGAGACTTGCCTAGGGTTACACACACCTAGTAAGTATCTCTGACTAGAAAGTCTTCCTGAGTCCAGGTCCAGCATTCTATCTACCTTACCACCCACCTGCAGTTATCTAAGATGGCTCCATGTTTGAGGCTTGACTTGAGCTGAGACTTAAAGGTTGGATTGAATTTCTAAAAATAGAAAGGACAGGAAGGGGGAAAGAATTCCAGATTTGGAAAATGCCATTGGCAAGGTAAGGAAATGGGAATAAATTGACATGTTTGAAGAAAAGAAGATGCTTATTCTAGGGATTAGAGGGGAACAAGTAAATGGAGAGAAGAGACCAGCCTATGAAGGCCTTGAAAGTCATGTACAAGTTTTTAGACTCAGTGGTTAAGTAATAAGGAGTCCCAAAGGTTTGTAACCCCTCAGAGACTGTCCTTATAGGCTCTTTTAACAAACATCTCTCCTCACCCGGGAGGGATGCAGGATAAGAGGGACAGAAAGGGAAGAAGGACATAGAAAATTGCATTGATGGTTATTTCATCAGAAAATAAGAATCCTATGGAGGGCAATATAGTTAGTCTTACACAACATGACTATTATGGAAGTCTTTTGCCAAACGACACATGTATAACCTGTACTGAATTGCTTGCCTTCTCAGTGGGAATGGGTGGGGAGAGAGGAAGGGAGAAAAGTTAGAATTCAAAGTATTAGAAGTGAATGTTGAGAATTATTATTGCATACATCTGGGAAATAAGAAACACAGGTAATGCGGTGTAGAAATTTTATCTTGCCCTACAAGAAAAGAGAGAAGATGGGGATAAGGGAAGGGAGGGGTGTGATAGAAGGGAGGACACATTGAGGGAAGGGGTAATCAGAGTGCAAGGTATTATGGGATGGGGGAGGGGAGAGATGGGGAGAAAAATTGGAACTCAAAATTTTGTGGAAATGAATGTTGAAATCTAAAAATAAATAAATTAATTTTTTTTAAAAAAAGGAGAAGAGGAAAGGAAAGGAAAGGAAAGGAAAGGAAAGGAAAGGAAAGGAAAGGAAAGGAAAGGAAAGGAAAGGAAAAGGAAAGGAAAGGAAAGGAAAGGAAAGGAAAGGAAAGGAAAGGAAAAGGAAAGGAAAGGAAGGAAAGGAAAGGAAAGGAAAGGAAAGGAAAGGAAAGGAAAGGAAAGGAAAGGAAAGGAAAGGAAAGGAAAGGAAAGGAAAGGAAAGGAAAGGAAAGGAAAGGAGGATCCTAAAGCAGGACTGCACAAATTCAATTACTAATATAGTTTTCACTTTCTTCAGGACTACTAAATACCTGTTTGCAGTCTCTTGGATTTCAGAGTACTTTTTAATGCTCCTCCCTTTCCTAAGCATGGTAGAAGTTGAAATTTACTTATACTCCTTTAAATTCTGTTTTTGTTTGAGTCTCTTATTTTCTGCAGACAAGTTATCCACTAGTCACATCACTGACTCTAGGCAAAGTGCCAGAACAAAGCGGGCACTGGACAGGTCCACAGCAGTAGGCATTGGCAGGACGTAAGCATACCCTGTTATTTCTTCTAGGCCTGTGTTGATTCTTACTGGGCAGAGCATCTGGGACTTTAAGGAAGACTCTGCGACACAGGTTCTCACTGAAGGAACAGCACAGGGACTGTCACATGGTCCAGTAAATCATCATTAAAACCCAGAGAGTACTTCCTGAAGCTTTCATGCTCATGACTACTTTACATCTTGCAACAGATTTCCTTCTTTGTTTTTCCTTCCTGTGTTGGCATGCACAGTCACTCTATAAAGGGACTCGAACCCTAATGTCACTGCTATAGGAACTTCATCTGCCAATGCACATCCTTACCTTCTCTGCAAGAACAGTGAAAAGTTAAATGATTTGCCTAAGGTCACACAGATACTATGTGGCAAAAGTAGGATTTGAACCCAGTTATTCGTGACTGTTTAACCACTGCACCAAATTGCCTCTTACTAGAGTGTTGTGGTCAAGGCAATTGTACAGTTTCTGAGAGAGCTGGGTGTTAAATTTTCAGTGTGAGAATCTCTACCTCAAAAATCTTCAAATGCTACAAATCAGGCCTAGTTTTATTGCTTTCTCTATTATTTCTAGACTTAAGAAAGTGCTAAGCAAAAATGTTAATAATGGAGATTAAATTTATAAGTGATTAAACTTTAAAATGTAGATTAAATTTGAAGGTTGTGTATATGACAGCCAGTTGTTAAACATTCCCCTGCTTCTCAGTTACACGATAAATGTTCAATATAACAAAGGTTATTAAATTTCAGAATTCAATTGGCTTATAAGAATTCTTAAGTAGTAGTTACTAGGCAATGAAGGGACTGTTGGGAATTTTTCAGGACATTAAGAAATCCTTCTGTCTGGCCAACGCAATAGTTATGTACATAGCAACCTTCTATAATAGTAAAATGCCAGCAAGCACACACAACCAACCTTTCAGAAGACTTTGTATTTGCATAAGTACTGCTGTGATTTTATTATTTTAAGTATCCTTCAAACAAAATGAGCAATGTATTTCTGAGGGTGGATGGGGATGTTTAGCCTGGAGAACAGGAGGTGTGAGGGGGTGGGGGGTGGAGAGCTATTTGCAATTATTTAAAGAGCTGTCAGTGGGGAAGAGGGATTGGACTTGGTTCTACTTGGCCCTAAAGGGCAAAATGAAAAAAAAAATAAGGAGAAATCTGAGAGAAGCAGGAATTCAAAGGATCTCAAAGTAAAATGGGCTATGTGGAGAAGTTGTGAATTTCCCTTCACAGGAGCTTTTCAAAAGAACAAAAACTAGATATCCACTTGTCGGGCATGTTCTAGAGGGGATGCTGGTTCAGGTGTGCGTTGGGCTAGGCGGCCTCTGAGATCCCTTCCAAAGCTGGGATTCTGTGCTATTCAGGGTCAGAAGACCCAATTCTATAATTTACTAAACATATGATTTGGGGCGAGTTGCTTTACCTTTGCCAGACCCATCTGTAAAAATGAGAGTTGGATGTAATGAATGTTTTTCAAACTATGCTCTAAGGAGCTTGAGGGTGTCCTACCAAAGAGGGAAAGCACTGTAACGGTAGGCAACCATACTCAGGAAATCCACCTACTTTGCTGCCTATTCTGGCGGTGCATGAAAAAAATGTATGTTCAGGAGGGGACTGTATATGAAAGTTAAAGGAGGAGGTAATGATGACTGTCATGACCAGAAATACAGATACATACTATGATACCCCCTTAGCAGTTTCCCATAGGAATATAATAGTAAAGATAGCTCCTCCAGCTTACAAGCACCTAGTTCTGACTCTAATAACTGGAGAAGTGGGGAACCATCTTTTGGAGGTACAGGACAAGATTTCACAGTTAAGTGACTTAGGGAACTGGGGAAAAGATAAATTTCCTCTAGAGAGAAAAGTAAATTGTCAGTGGATTCAAAGTCAGAATGGATAGACAAGAAAAGAATAGTTTACTGCTCTGTTCAGAGCAGGGGTAGGTTTTGGAAGCATAGATGATATTCCAACTAATGCACCATACAGAATGTACTGAGGAAAGAGGCTTGACACTAGATGGAATAGAGAAGTAAGAACTGACCCTACAGATCCTCCTGAATGCTTGTATCCAAGTTCATCACACCTTCAGGGAGAATAGGAAATTGGCTGAGCCCCAGCTCAGATTAAAGAAATGGGATTACAGACCCCATATCAATTTGACCACATTTTGGAAAAAATGGATTAAGTACTGTAGCTAGGGCATTAATAGATTCTGGGGAGGAGGCCTCTCTTACATATGGAAACCCTGATAAGGTTAAATATGGAACTCTGTCACCATCACAGGACTGGGAGGGGCTGAAATATCAGCTGAAAAATCAAACTAACAATGAAAATTGGACAATTGCCTAAGAAAGAATATACCATGGTAATTGTACCCATTCCTGAATACATCATTGGAATAGATACATTGAGAAGTATGACTAAATTTACCCAAGCAGAGATATCAATTTGCAGTAAGGAAGGCAGGAATTAGTACAGTTTTAGTGGGTAAAATAAAAACAGACCCAATCAGTTTACCTGAACCTTTTAAAGTAATTACTTTAAAGCAGTGGGTGAGGTGCCAGGTGGGTGAGATGAAATTACCAATACTATAAAGGAATATGTTGAGACAAGAGTGTTAATCCCTACAGCCAGTAGATCCTATCTGACCTATATGAAAGTCAGAGGGGCACAAAGGATGACAGTGGATTATAGATGATTGAATTAGATGACTCCTCCCTTGTATGCTGCTGTTCCAGATACCACTAACTTAATAGAAAGGATTCAAAAATATGATGGGGCTTGGTATGCAGTTACTGATTTATCCAATCTTTTCCTTACTATCCCAATACATTCTAAACAATGGGATCAATTTGCTTTCACTTGGCAGGGCCGACAATATACTTTTTATATGCTTGCCACAAGGATATTTACATCACCCCTCTATTTGTCATATGATTGTAGCTGAACATTTAGATGAATTAGAATTGCCTGGTGTGTAGCTTACCCACTACATAGATGATATTATGATACGGGGAAAAAAATGTAAAAGAAATTGAGAAGAGTTTGATGCTTTTGGAAGGCATATGAAAGGCAAAATGTGGGAAATTAACCCGGTAAAGATTCAAGGGCCACCCCATTAAAAAAATTGCAAAAAAAAAAAGAAAACTGCAAAATTTGGGGGTATGCAATAGAATAAGGGCCTGCAAGAAGTTTTCCTGCAAGCCCACCAAAAGATTCAGGCTTTTCCTATTCCCCCCAAAAAGAAAGAGGCTCAAAAGTTTATAGGATTATTTGGATATTGCCAACATCACATACCACATCTAGGACAAATTTGGAAACCCTTGCATAAAATTACTAGGAAAAAATACAATTTTGATTGGGGACTTGAGCAGAGTAAAACTTTTGAAGAAGCAAAGACTGCTATACAAGTAGCCCTAGATTTAAGGTCCATGCAAAGTGGGCTGGTGGAATTACAAGCCACTATACAAGATGAATATACAAACTGGAGTTTATGGCAAAAACAACAAAGCTGAAATGTACCCTTAAGATTTTGGTCTAGGAAACTCCCTTCATCTGAAGTTCAATATACCCCTTTTGAAAAGCAATCATTAGCTGTATATTGGGCTTTGGTAGAAACTGAACAACTGACTTTGGGCCATGAGGTAATGTTAAGGCCTGAAATCCCAATGATGACCTGGGTCATGAGTATCCCAACTTCTCACAGAATTGGACATGCACAAGAGGCTAGCATAATCAAATGGAAATGGTATATTCAAAATAGATCTAAAGCAGGAAAAAGTGGAGTTTTTGCTTTACATGAATCTATGGCAAACATAGATTCTGAGGGAAATGATACACTCCTTGAACCAAAGCAAGAGTTGGCACAGTGCTTGGTAAAATGGAATGAGGGATATGATGGATTAACTGAAAAACAAAAGAAACCTGCATGGTTTACTGATGAGACAACAAAATATATGGACCATGAAAGACATTGGACAGCAGTAGCCTATAACCCGTGTACCAGGTAGACATTGAAAAGTACTGGGATAGGTGGAAGTAGTCAATATGCTGAACTTATTGCAGTACATCAAGCTATCAAAACAGACCAAGGAGAACAGTGTCATATAGCCACTGATTCATGGGCAGTAGCTAAGAGGTTAGCTACATGGATGCCCATGTGGAAAAATCAAAATTGGGAAATTCATGGCAAACAAGTCTGTGGCAAGACAGATATGGGAAGATATATGGGACATGTCTTTGGTACTAATTTGTCAGCTTTTCATATAGATGCTCAAGTGGCCTTCACCATGCCAGAACGTGAGTACAATGTACACATTGATCAACTAGCAAAGATTGCTACTCGATATATTATCCCTACTCTGACACCAACTGATGATCTGGTACTAACAAAATGGGTCCATCCAATGGCCAGGCATTTAGGGGTTGAGGCCACACACCAGTGGGCACAAGACCAAGATACTGGTGTCTCTCATTCATTGTTAGAACAAGTAGCAGAGGAATGTTATATATGTCAGTTGGAAAAGGAACAAACCATTCTTTGGATAGTAACTGGAGAGATAGCAAGGGGAAAAGAACCAGTTCAAATGTGGCAAATAGATTATATTGGCCCCTATCCCAAGATGAAGGATGCAAATTTATATGTACTTGTGTTGACACCTATTCAGGTGTACTAGTGGCTTGTCCCTATAAGAATGAACCCAAAAACACACCTGTGAAACTATATTATGGAACCCCAATGCAGATCCAAAGTGACAATGGGTCATATTTCAAAGGTAATGAAATGAAGAGATATTGTATATTAAACATATTATCCACAAGTGTCTGGGTTAATTGAAATAATGAATGGATTATTGAAAGAACAGTTAAGTGCTAATAATTCTTATCAACATTGGAAAGATAGTTTGTTCACTGCTTTGCATAATTTGAATAATAGACCTTTGGGAGGATGTATACCTCTAGCCAGAGTGATGACTCCAAATCTGCAAATTAGAAACCAGTAAGAACATAAGATCCCAAATATTGAGCATTGGACTGTCAGGCCAGATATCTCAGCACTGTATCCAGGGACATCTGGTTCAGCAAGATATGATTTACATTGTTTAGAGGACTTTAGGTTGGATAGAAAAGAAATAAGAAAATCTCTACTGGAATATGTATGAGAATCCCTAAAAATCACTCTGGATGGATATTGCCTAAATCTGGATTTCCAGATCATGTATTATTTGGAGTGATCAAGTCTAATTATCAAGGAGAAATTATTGTGATATTCCAAAATTTAGATGACAAACCCATATAGTTTTTTAAAATGATAAAATAGCTCAAGTGATTATAACTCTTTGTGAAACTTGTGGAAACTGACCCTCCAAAATAACTAGAGGAGGAACTGAAGGATTGGGTCCTCCTGACAGACTAAGATTGGGAACTAGAGTATGGGTAAAATGGAAGCCAGACAATGTTCCAGAAGCTGCAGAATTATAGCACATGGGAAGGATAATATTGTAACTATTGTGTATTCAGGACAAGATGATTACCAAATTGTACCCTAAACTCATATATTGTACCATGAATGAGGCTATGATAGTGGATTCATGGACTCCAGAAGCATAGCTAACCCTACGTCTACCCTGCTTCTGGTTATTGTCTTCTTGTTTCTTTTTGGCTTTTTTTGTCTGTTAAATGTGTTTCCTAGATTTGTCTTCTATAGGCTTAGTACCTTCCACTTGCAGATGCCTGATTGCTTAAGCTAGATGTCACCCCTTGTCCATGACTGTGACGTGTCACCCCTAGACCTGGTATCTAGCAAGCTCTGGATACCAGATGAAGAACTGACCCCTCCAATGGGACCTCTTGTTGCAGAGACAGTTCTATTGTCCAATTTCAGCAGGAAGTAGCTATAGAAGAAGAGACCTTCATCCCTTACCCAAGATTTTAGGCCCCATTCATTCAAGAGGGGAATGATGGGTTGCTTGTGCTCAAGTCACACCCTAAGATATTGCTTTATGAGCTTATTTCGTGTGATCTCTGTTTTATTGTTGTAAAGCTCTTTTGACACCACTTGCCTAAGATATTGTTTTATACGCTTATTTTCCTGTTATCCCTGTTACAATTCTGTTGCTACCAGTTGCCCCACCAACCTATGTAATGAATATGAAAGATCTTGGGGCTAAATGTAATGGGAATTTAAATCAGAAGATCTTTCCCATTCATTAATAGGTTCATATGACCTGCTTAAATTACATGGAAACATGAATCACATGTGAGGGGGGGAAGCTTGCTAAATGGGTAGAACAGGAAAGGTGGAGCAAAAGTGAAAGAAAGTTAGTGAGGTTCATGAGTGTTTGTTTGTGGGAAGGCCCCAGCACTGGGGGAGGCTTGGGAATGACTTTTTCCCCTGCGGTGATAATGTGTATTGACTTCTTGGCTACTACGATGGATTTGGCTTTCTGGTTTGGGAATTTGGCTTTCTGGTGTCTGAAGAAATGTTTTTCTTCTTCCTTCTATTTGGAGAGTCTGTTGTTATATTTTGCAATTCTGAACTACATCAACATATTCATAGTCATCCTTAGTGCTGTGAAAATTGCCTGGGCAATATACATGGTTCCAAGAAAATTACAAAGACACAAAGAAACAAAATTCTTAACATTTTAAAGCAAGAGTGTGGTATTATGGAAAGAAAATCAGACTTGAAGTCAGAAAACTTGGATTCTATTTTTATCTTTGAAACTGATTGCCTATATCCCTTTCACTCTGTCCTCTGAAAATCCTACTCTGTAATTAGCACACATTCCTTCATTTTAGACCTCTTCCTCTAAGCTTTCTCCCATTTTTTAGCTGAGACCTGACTCCCCTCTCTAACCCTCCCATCCCACTACATTCCTTGCCACCTTTTCCCATACTGGTTGTACCTCCTCACATATGCCAATCCCAACCTCTACCCAACACACAGCCCCCAGTGAAGGAAGCAGAATGTCCCATTGCCACTTTGAGATTCTCCTTTTACTACCTTACTCAGTTAACCTCTCCTCCTTTAAGGATCACTCTATTCAAATTTGCCACCCAATCCAGATCCTTGGTGACCTTTATCTACCTGGCCATTCATACTCCTTTTTCAATGACTTTAGTGACTGAATCACAATCTTGCTCTCTACTCTAACCTCTGCATCTATACTAGGGGACTTCAATATATATGTTTCTGTCTCTTCAAAACCCTAACCTCCTGTTTCTCAATCTAAACTCTCAATCTAACTTAATTCCCCAAAATTCTGTTTCTCCATTCCAGTTCAGCTATAAGCAGGGATGTTTACCTTCTTGATCTTCCTATAGAACACAGATGCCTTCCTCTCCCATTTTCAAGAACTCTGAAAGTGCTTTTTTTATCATAATCTATCAATCCATATTTCCCTACACCTAACCCCTCCTAAACTTATTCTTCTTCCTCACTGGAACCATCAATTTATATACTCCCTCATTGCTTTCCCAGACCATCAGTGCTACTATGGCTATATTCTCTTCCCTTCTCATTATGAGCATTTTTATTCAACTCAACACTATTCTGCCCCCTTGCTCCTTTGTTCTATAGCTATTCTTGACTTGACAAACTCCAGTCTTAGACTATTCTCAACATCCAACTCTTCCAAGCCTACTCACATTCTGCTAAACAGAAGTAGAGGATGCCTTGCAACCTTGCTGACTAGGTCCATTATATATTGTAAAGATATTAGGAAACACTCTATTCTTCAGAGGAAATTCCCAGCAACCAAGCTGTGCCCTCAGCTTAGCATAACAATAATCCTTTGCACTCACCCTCTGGATGATCTCATCCTCTAGTAAAATCACATAATTATTGCATTGCTTTGACCAGCACCAGGTGTTCTCTGAGCTTGGACAAGCACTTGCTGTATCCATGTTCCATTCATGAAACCCTTCGATGAATCAAATTTGTCTCTTTGTTGCTGTTACTCCTCATTGTCAGGACTACAGCTCACTGTGTAGCTATTGGTATAAGTACTGAGATCTCTTCACACTTCCTAGGATCTGTTCACTTGAAGCAAGGCCCCAGCACATGTGTCTAATCTGCCTCCTTGCTTGCAAGCTGTTTCCCTCACTTTGAAATTAAACTTTTGTTTGATTCCTGACTCTCCTGTCTCTGGTTTGCTCTGTTTAGCTCTGGCCACCCACAGTTTAGAGGCCAGTTTGGTCTAGTTGACATTAATTGGTGTCAGAAGTGGGATTAAACACAGAACAGGGCCATTGGATTCTCTGATTCCAGTGGCAATGGGCTAGGTACCACCATAAACTTATTTCTTCTGAGTCTGAACCCCCACCTCATCTAGTGAGTCCTCTGTCCCTCTTCCTGTTCCAGTGCTGTGGCAGCAATGATCCTGGCATACACAGGAGGACCTGCTGCACAGGTTCTTAGATCTGCTTTTCTAAAAGGAAAGCAACTTTTGAGGGGTCAACAATCTACTTTAATCAAGCACATATATCATTCACTTAGTTCAGGGGAAAAAGTCAGCACCCTGAACTTCAGAGAAAATACAAACAGAGAAATAAAGATCAACAGACAGGACTTTCAACTGTCTGACCATAAACAATACATACATCACAGATCACATACACAACATACATACATACACAACAGACAGATTCAACTGCCTGACCATACATACATAGTTACCAGAGAGAGAAGCACCAGTATCTGGGTTTTCAAAGCCAGCGGTGAAGGGAGAATCCTTAACAGCTGCCCAGAGTCTCATCTGGCACATGAACCTTCTTCTGAAAACTAAGCCCCAAAGTAAAACCTCACCTCAGAGTATTTATACACTTTTCAGAGCTGGAAGTCAGGACCCTCTGACCCAGTGCCTCAATAGAAATTAACAGAAGGCAATTGAAGCCTATTAATGGGTAAGGAAGATCTTTAATTCTTACCCCTCTAACCCCATTATTAACCTTAAATTACCATTACAAATGCCCAAGCTTCCTCCTTGATCAATTTCACCATTCTTTGTGAGGAAAACTCCAGGGCCCCTCTGGTGATCTAATTCATCTCAGATCACTCTGGCAATAACATCCTTTCTTAAACTGCACATCCCCATTGATTGGTCTCTCTGCATGCCTCTGTTGTTTTTGAGACTGCATGTCTCTGCAAAGTTGAAACTGCACACCTCTGTAACTATTGCCTCTGTATGGATTGTAAATGTGCACTTTGCTAAAATTTTCTGTGTCTGTTTATATCTATCTGTATTGTCATTTTGCCTATGTTTCTGCCTTTGCAAAATGTAAAACATCTGTGTCATGTTTGTGGTTGTCTATAGATTCTGTTACCTTGAAAGATTTAAAATGCAGCCAAACAGAAAAAAATTCTAAGGGATATAGTCAAAAATAGAGAGCACTGGGAAAGGTTAATGAATTTTCATAGTTGAAGCAATTGTCCCAGTAAGCAAGACTATCTCCCATTTTAGACTTTCTTTGAGAGATTAGGTTATAAGAAAAGAAAAAACCTTCAAGACACTGAACATGACTCACTACAGCAAGGCAATCTCATTATTGCCTCCTATTGTCTATCCAATTCACTACAGTAATGGTTTTAAGCTTTTTCTTCTCTCTTCAAACACCCATATTACCCAATCTTTCTGGTTCTAATTCTTCTTTGCAACATGATTAATGTGAAAATATGTGTAATGTGAATGTATATGTTGAGTCTATATCAGATTGCATGCCATGTTGGAGAGGAGGAAAAGGAAGGGAAGGGAAAGGGAGGAGAGAAAATTTGGAACTCAAAAGTTTGTGAAATTAAATGCTGGAAACTAAAAATAAAAAAATAATTTTTAAAAAGAACTCAATCTCTCTATCCACTTATCTGAGGATCTTATCTTACACTTTGCCAAGAAAATGAAGCTATTTGCCATGAGCTCTCTCTTCTCTTCATTTCACAACCATTTTTTTTCCTACGACTCTTTGACATTATCCCCACTATTTCCTCCTTTACTCTAGTCATTGATGAAGAGATGGGTTTTCTATACACTTAAACCAACTCTACTACCTGTACCTTGATCCTGTATCTCCTATCTTCCCCAGGAGAAAACTCCCAACACCTCCCAATGTCTCTCTCTTTCTCTCTCTCTCTCTCTCTCTCTCTCTTTCTCTATCTCCCTCTGTGTCTCTCTCTGTGTGTCTCTCTCTGTCTCTGTCTCTCTATCATCTTCAGTACCTCCCTATATACTGTTCCTTCCCTGCTGCCTACAGATGTAAACATATCAAGTCTCTCCATCCTTAAAAAATATTTACTGCATTCAGTCATCCCCTCTGTCACCTTATATCTCTCTCCTCTCTTTCTCCTTGAAAATATCATTCACATTAAATGCCTCTATTGCCTCTTTTTTCACTGTCATCCAAACTCTCTGCAATTTAGCTTCTAACCTCATCATTCAACTGAAGGAGCTGTCTTCAGAGTTACCAATGATCTCCTGATTGCCAGAACTATTGGCCTCTTCTCAGTTTTCATCTGCTTCTGTATAGTATTTAGCACCATAGACCACCTTCTCATCATCATGCTCTCTCCTCTCTGAGTTTTTATGACTTGTCTTTCTTCTGGTTCTCCTCCTACTTGTCCAATCTCCCCTGAGTTCCCTTTAACATAATATTATCCATTTAATGCCCACTAACTTTGAGTGGATTTCAAGGTTCTGTCCTGAGCATTCTTTTCTCTCTATTCACACTGACTTGGAAACGCATCAGATCCCATGGATTCAATCTTTATCCAGATGCTTCCCAGATCTGTGTACCCAGATCTAGTCTTTCTCTTGAACTCCAGTCTTACATCATTGAATTCCCACTATGCATTTCAAACTGGTTTCCTATAGACATTTCAAATTCAACAGGTCCAAAACAGAACTCATTATCTATCACTGAAACCCCCCCCCTTTTCTGAACTTTCCTGTTATAGTCAGGGCACTACCATCCCAGTCACCAAGGTTTGAAACCCTGATGTCATTGATCCCTAATTCTCAGTTTCTCCACATTTCCAATCAGTGACTAAATCTTATCATTTATTTATATCTTATCATTTGTATGTTTGTATTATATATATGTGTGTGTGTATGTACATATATGTATGTATATGTATGTATGTATATATATATGTACATATCTCTCTTCTAAGCTCAGTCACTTCTCTAATTCAGTGTCTCATCATCTCTTACATGAACTATTGCAAAACCCTCCTAAATTGTGTCTTTACCACTTCAATCCATCTATCACACAATCTCTAAAGTGATTTTTAATTGAATTATTTTATTTGTTTTCAGTGTTCGACAATCACTTCCATATATCTAATACTTTTTTCTACTCCCTGCCCATCATTTCCTCCTCCCTCCCCACTCCCCACTTGAGATGGCATACAATATTATATAGGTTCTACATGTAAATTCCTATTAAATGCATGTTGCATAGAAGAATTAAAATGAATGGGAGAAATCACAAAAAAAAAACATAATACAAAAGAAAATAGTCTGTTCCTATCTGCAATCAAATTCCATAGTTCTTTGTCTGGATGTGGAAGGCATTTTGCCTCGAGTCCACTGGAAATTTTTTAAGTCCAAGCATTTCAAAGTACTAAGTCTACCAGGAAAATTCCTCACACACTGTGGTGGTTGTTGTGTACAAAGTTCTGCTTCTTTCACTCAGCATCAGTTCATATAAGTCCTTCCAGGCCTCTCTGAAGTCTTCCTGTTCATAGTTTCTCATAGCACAACAGTATTCCATTACATTCATATACCACAACTTGTTCAGCCATTCCTCAATTGATGGTCATCCCCTTGATTTCCAGTTTTTGGCCACCACAAAGAGAACTGCTATAATTATTTTTGTACATATGGAACCCTTTCTCACTTCTGTGATATCTTTGGCATAGAGCCCCAGAAACAATACTGCTGGGTCAAAAGGTATGCACATTTTTGTAACCCTTTGAGCATAGTTCCAAATTGTACTCCAGAATGGTTGGATCAGCACACAGCTTCAACAACAATGAATTAGTGTTCCAACTCTCCCACATTTTCTCCAACATTTATCATCTTCCTGTTTTGTCATGTTAACCAATCTGATAGGTATGATATGGTACCTCAGGGTTGTTTGGATTTGCATCTCTCTAATCAATAGTGATTTAGAGCATTTGTTCATATGATTATAGATAGCTTTAATTTGTTCCCCTGAAAATTCCCTGTTCATATCCTTTGACCATTTTTCAGTTGTTGGTGAATTACTTGTATCCTTGTACATTTGACTCAGTTCTCTATTTAAGTTAGAAATGGGGCCTTTATCACAGACATTAGTTGCAAAAATTCTTTTCCAGTTTTCTGCTTCCCTCCTAATCTTGGTTGCATTGGGTTTGCTTATGCAAAAACTTTTCAATTTAATGTAATCAAAATTATCCATTTTGCATTTCATAATGTTCTCTATTTCTCATTGGGTCATAAATGTCTCCATTCTCCATAAATCTGACAAATACACTATTCTTTGCTCCCCTAATTTGTTTATAGTATCAATCTTTGTACCTAGATCATGTATCCATTTGGACTTTATTCTTGTGTACGTTGTCAGGCATTGGTCTATGCCCAGTTTCCACCACGCTGTTATCCAGTTTTCCCAGCAATTTTTGTCAAACAATGAGTTCTTATCCCAGAAGCTGGGGTCCTTGGGTTTATCAAATAGTAGATTGCTATATTCATTCACTACTGTGTCATGAGTACCTAACCTATTCCACTGCCCCCTCCCCTGTTTCTTAGTCAGTACAAAATAGATTTGACGACTACTGCTTTATAATACAATTTGAGATCTGGTAGGGCTGGACCATCTTCCCTAGTATTTCATTTCATTATTTCCTTTGATATTCTGGCCCTTTTGTTCTTCCAGATGAATTTTGATATTATTTTTTCTAGCTCTAGAAAATAATTATCTGGTAGTTTAATTGGTATGACACTGAATAAGTAAATTAATTTAGGTAGAATTGTCATTTTTATTATATTGGCTCAGCCTACCCATGAGCAACTTATGTTTTTCCATTTATGTGGATCTGACTTTATTTGTGTGAAAAGTGTTTTGTAATTTTGTTCATATTCTCCCTGGGTTTGTTTTGACAGCTAGACTCCCAAATATTTTATAGTGTCTACCATAGCTTTAAAGGAGATTTCTCTTTCTATTTCTTGCTGGTGGACTTTTTTAGTAATATATAGAAATTCAGAAGATTGGTGTGGGTTTATTTTGTAACCTGCAATTTTGCCAAAGTTTTTTTTCCATGTTTACATTTTTATGCCTCTCTTGAGACCTGTGTTTGAAGATCAAATTTTCTGTTGAGTTCCGGCCTTCCATTGGGAAGGTATGGAAATCCCTTATTTTATTGAATGTCCATTTCCTTGCTTGAAATATTATTCTCAACTTTGGTAGGTAATTAATCCTTGGTTGTAGTCCCAGCTCCTTTACCTTACAGAATATTGTATTCCAATTCCTTCAGTCTTTTAATGTAGAAGCCGTAAGGCCTTGTGTGATCCTGACTCTAGCTCCTCAATATTTAAATTGTTTCTTTCTGGCTGCCTGCAGTATTTTCTCCTTCACTTGATAGTTCTGGAATTTGGCAATGATATTCCTTGGAGTTTTTATTTTGGGGTCCCTTTCAGGAGGGAACAGTGGATTCTTTCAATGACTATTTTGACCTATGAATCTAAGACTTACGGGTAATTTTTCTTGATGATTTCTTGGATGATATTGTCTAGGCTCTTTTTTTTTCATCATGGCTTTCTGGTAGACCAATTATCCTTAGATTTTTTTGTCCTGGATCTATTTTCAAGGTGATTTGTTTTTTCAGTTAGATATTTTACATTTTCTTCCATCCTTTCATTCATTAGATTCTGTTTGACTGATTCTTGATGTCTCATAGATTCATTAGCTTCTACTTGCCCAATTCTAATTTTCATCAAATTGTTTTCTTCAGTTAACTTTTGTATCTCCATCTGTTCAATTATTCCTTTTAAGGAGTTGTTTTCTCCAGGTAGGCTTTGTACTTCCTTTTCCATTTGTCCAATTGTCCTTTTAAATTCTTCTGTGATTTCTTTTTTCATATTTTTAAAGTCATTGGTCAGTTTTTCTTCTATTTCTCAAATATGGCTTTTAAAATTCTTCCTGAGCTCTTCCAAGAAGGCTCTTTGTGCTTCAGACCAGTTCATATTCCCTTCTGAGGTTTCAGATGGGAGTACAGGCTCCATGCTGACATCTTTGGTATTTGTGTTTTGGTCCTTGTCCCCATAGAAAGATTCTATGGTTTTTTTTCTGCTTTGCTTCTTACTCATGATAATCATCCTTTTCCTGGTTTTTAAAGTAGATCTCTGCATCTGGGGCACAGGGGGCTCTGTCCCACAGTTCTTGTGCCTAAAACTTGAGGCTTTGTGTGTTGTGGCCTCTGGTTCTTTCAGGTAAAAGCTAAAATGCTGCAGCTTACCTGGTGTTGAGCTGGCTGGTGTTGGAAAGCAGAGGGCAGGTGAAGTCTTTTTGGGTTTCCCCAGAGTTACTCTGGAGCTAGCTTGTTAAGTAGGGGGGAGGGGGTGGTCTGGCCACAGGATATCTCCTCTGTTGAACTAAAGCATAGGCAAGTTCAGATGTTGATGATGCCATCTGCTCTAGTGTCTTCCCAATTCCCCTGGGGTGCTGAGGAAAGTCTGGGGTCCTGGTGTAGGCAGTTCCTGGCTTACTCCCCCTGGGGCTCAGGATCTTCTCCAGATTTGCTAGGGTGGGGCTGTCTGGGACAGCTCTGATCCTGCACTGGTCCCCTTGAGCCACAGCAAGAGAGACCCTCCTTAGTGATGTTCCTAGCCTCACATGCTGAGTCCGTTTACCTGTTATGCTGCTCCTGCTGTTCCAGAGTTTTTCCCAGGGAGATATTCTCTGGGCTCATCAAGATCAACAAGAAGAGGGAGGAGCATGGAGCACAACTCAACACCTGGCCCAGAGCACACCCCAGCATGAGTTGCCTGAGCAGGAACAGGACCTGGAACAGACTTCAAGGAGACACCAGCAGCAGCAGATCCCAAAATGCTCAACCTGCAAATGCCACAGACAGCTTCAAAGGTCAGTGGGAAGGCTCATTCACCCAGGAGAGGGTGTTGTTGTCTAGGCTGCAGCTTCCATTTTTGTAGCCTTCTACCTAAAGCCCCTGGTGGAATTGAGCAGCTGATCTGAACCTCAGCCCTGAGTGGCAGCCCTGGGAGACCTCTGCCTAAAGTGCCTGAGCGAATTGAGCCCCTGATCTGAATCTAAGCCCTGAGCTCTACTCTGGGATGAGGAAGAGCACTGGTGTGGTGGACCTGGAGGCAACTGTGGTGAGGGAATTCTGATTGCAGACTCTGGGCAGAAAAGTTTTTTATTGCTCCCAGATCAGTGTGCAGACCAGGAGAGGAGGAAACTCCTCTGCCTTGATTGTGCCACCTTGGAGGAACTGAGAATTTACAGGTCTCCAGAGTATACCCACCACCTTGACAAAGGACTCAAAAGTCAAGTAACTGGCTGGGAAAATGCCCAAAAAAGGGAGAAAAAAATAAGACTATAAAAGGTTACTTTCTTAGTGAACAGGTATTTTCTTCCATCCTTCCAGATGAGGAAGAACAATGCATACTGTCAGAGGAAGTCAAGGCTTCTGCATACAAAACCTCCAAAATAAATATGCAATAGTCTCAGGTCATGGAAGAGATCAAAAAGAATTTTGAAAATCAAGTAAGAGAGGAGGAAGAAAAATTGGGAAGAGAAATGAGAGCAATGCAAGAAAATCATGAAAAGCAAGTCAGCAGTTTGCTAAAGGAGACCCCCAAAAAATGCTGAAGAAAATAACATCCTTAAAAATAGGTTAACTCAACTGGCAAAAGAGGTTCAAAAAGCCAATGAGGAGAAGAATACTTTAAAAAGCAAAATTAGTCAAATGTAAAAGGAGGTTCAAAAGCTCATTGAAGAAAATAGTTCTTTTTTTTATTTTATTTTTCATTTTTAACACAGTTTGTAACAGATAAAACAATTAAACTTTTGGTCAAGTGATACTTCTTTTTTAAAGCATTTACAATATGGACCACAAAAGAATTTTTTTTAAACATTCACCAATTGAGAAACAAATAATATTTATGTTTGCTAACTTAGCTCTTGACCTAATTGTCTCCACAGTATTACTAAAAATTAAAGGACCCTAACCTATTGTTGTTGGTCTAAAATCCTAAGCTTAATAGTTTAATTTTAAACTTAACCTCAGATGTTCCCCTACCAATAATCTATAATTGAATAGATCTGGTATTAAGCTTACAAACCTTTTGACTATATGAAATTGCCACCAAGAGTGGGGACATTGCAGGGAAACAATATCTCCCCAACTTCATGTCAATTCCAGGCAGGAGTAGATTGTCAACTTGCATTCAGTCAGGCTTAAAGTATCCCAGGTGTCAGTGGGGAAATTGAGTCAGGAGAATCCTACCTCAGCCCAGGCAGAACAGCCGCACTCCCACCCTTCCCATGAGATCACCTTGTGCAGTTTATACCAACATCTCACAGGTTTACTGGTATCACGGATTGGAGGCTCAAATTGCCTTTCTTGCTATCCATATCTGGAGTTAGACTCAGAAGAACAGTCACTTAATAGTCCCATAGCATCTAAAAAGAGCAAGTTCCAATAACCAGGTTTCAAATATGATTATAATTTCACTTTGACTGAGGAAGATCTTATGAGGCAAGCCTTCAGTGGCTTATGTGCCTTTCTATACATGTTCTAGTTCCTGATTAAAGAGCAATCATAAAATCAAATTTACCATTAAAACCTTAACTTTTCCATCAATGCCAAATTTTACCCAAGGTTACCTTCCTCTAGGAAATTTAGACTAAAATTCTTTTCCCCAAACTAAAGGTGTCATTGATTTATTCTCAGTAATTAATTCAGCCAATTGTTTTAATACTAATTGCTTTTACCTCACTTTGTAACATGTCCAATTTTTCTCCCTATCACTCCCCTCTCCCTGCTTCCTAATACCTTGCATTCTGATTACTCCTTCCCTGATTGTACCCTCCCTTCTATCATACCCCCCCTTCCTTTATCCCGATCTTTTCTCTTTTCTTGTAGAGCAAGAAAAATTTCTATGCCCCATTACCTGTGTTTCTTATTTCCCAGTTATATGCAAAAAAAATTCTGAACATTTGTTACTAATACTTTGAATTTCAACTTCTCTCTCTCCCCTGCCTCCCTCCCCAACCCCACTGACAAGGCAAGCAATTCAATAAAGACTAAATATATGTCATTTTGCAAAAGACTTCCATAATAATAATGTTATGTAATATTAACTATATTGCCCTCTATCCTACTCTATCCCCCCTTATTTTTTTATTCCCTCATTTGACCTTGTCCCTTTTTGAGTGTTTATCTCTAGTAACTCCCTTCTCACATTTGCCCTTCCTTCTATCATTCCCCTCACCCCACCTGTCACCTCCTCCCCTACTTTCCTATGGTGTAAGATAGATTTTCATATCAAATTTAGTGAGCATGTTATTTCCTCCTTCAGCCATATGTGGAAAGAGTAGATTCACTGTTCTCCTCTCCCCTCTTCCCTTTTCTCCTCCATTGAACAAATTTTTCTTATCTCTTTTATGAGTTATAGCCTGTCTCATTCCATTTCTCCCTTTCTCCTCCTGGTATTTTCCTCCCTTACCCCTTAATTTTTATTTTATTTTATTTTTGTGTATGTGGACATCATCTCTTCTGATTCAACACACCCTGTACTCCCTGTCTATATATGTGTGTGTGTGTGTGTACAATCTCTCCATCTACCCAAATACTGAGAAAAGATTCAAGAGTTATAAATATTTTCTTTTCCTATAGTAATGTAAACAGTTCAGCTTTACAAAGTCTTTTATGATTTTTCTTTCCTGTTTACCTTTTCATGATTCTCTTGATTCTTGCACTGTAAAGTCAAATTTTCTATACAGATCTGGTCTTTTCCTCAATATTGAAAGTCCTCTCTATCATTGAATGACCATTCATTCCCTTGAAGTATTACACTCAGTTTTGCTGGGTAGGTGATTCTTGGTTTTAGTCATAGTTCCTTTGACTTCTGGAATATCATATTCCATGCCCTTCTATCCCTTATTGTAGAAACTGCCAGATCCTGTGTTATCCTCATTGTATTTCCACAATACTCAAATTGTTTCTTTCTAGCTGCTTGCAGTATTTTCTCCTTGATCTAGGAACTCTGAAATTTGGCCACAATATTCCTAGGAGTTTCTCTGTTCAGGTCTCTTTCAGAAGGTGATCAGTGGATTATTTTGACATTTATTTTGCCCTCTGGTTCTAGAATATCAGGACAGTTTTCCTTGATAATTTCATGGAAAATAATGTCTAGGCTCTTTTTTTGATCATGGCTTTCAAGTAGTCCCATAATTTTTTAATTGTTTCTCTTGGATCTATTTTCCAGGTTAGTTGTTTTTCCAATGAGATATTTCACATTATCTTCCATTTTTTCCTTCTTTTGGAACACACACACACACACACACACACACACACACACACATAGACAGAGAGCACAGGGTGAGTTGAATAAGAAGGGATGATATTTTTAAAAAATAAAATTAAGGGGTAAGAGAGGAATATATTGAGAGGAGAAAGGGAGAAATGAAATGGGACAGATTATCACTCATGGAAGAGGGAAGAAGGAGCTTTTTCAATGGAGGAAAAGAGGGAGGAGGTGAGAGGGAAAAAGTGAAGCTTACTCTCTTCACATATAATTTAAGGAGGGAATAACATGTCCAGGAGACAAGTGGTGTGAGGGGGATGATAGAAGGGAGGGCAGATGGGATAGGGGAGTAATTGGAAGTAAACACTTTTGAGGTGGGATAAGGTCAAAGGAGAGAATGAAGTGAATGGGGGGCAGGATAGGATGGAGGGAAGTGTGGTTGGTCTTATACAACATGACTGTTAATGGAAATCTTTTGCAAAACTACACATATATAGCTTATATTGAATTGCTTGCCTTCTCAGTGGGGATTGGTGGGGAGGGAGGAAGGGAGAGAAGTTGGAATTCAAGGTATTAGAAACTAATGTTGAGAATTGTTTTCGCATTCAACTGAGAAGTGAGAGATATACATAATGGGATATAGAGATCTATCTTGTCCTACAGGAAAACAGAGAAGATGGGGATAAGGGAAGGGAGGTGTGTGATAGAAGGGAGGGCATATTGAGGGAAGGGGTGATCAGAATGCGAGGTGTTATGGGGTAGGGGGAGGGGAGAGATGGGGAGAAAATTTGGAACTCAAAATTTTGTGGAAATGAATGTTGAAAACTAAAAATCAATAAATAAACTTAAAAAAAAAAAACAAGAAGAAGGAGATAGTAATTATTGATGACTCTGCCATCTTGACTCCTAGAACTGGAATCCCTAAAGTGATTTTCCCAAAGAATAAATCTGACTATGTTCCCCTTTCCTCTTCTGAATCTCTCTCTCTCTCTCTCTCTCTCTCTCTCTCTCTCTCTCTCTCTCTCTCTCTCTCTCTCTCTCTCTCTCTCTCACACACACACACACACACACACACACACACACACACACACACGTTCACAGTAATCTTCTATGGTTCTCTATTACCTCTCAGATCAAATATAAACTCCTCTGTCTGGCATTTAAAGCTATTTACAGCCTATATCCTTCCCCTTTATATGGTCTTACTGTATATTATTCCCTTCTACATACTCTGTGGTCCAGCCATACTAGCTATTTGCTATTTTTCATGCACAATGTTCCATTTCCCATATCATTGTCCTCCATATTTGGAATGGTCTCTTTCTACATTTCCAACTCTTGGAATCACAAGTTTCCTTCAAGACTCAGTTCAAGTGCCATCTAATACATAAAGATTCTTCAGAACTGCTTCCCACCCCCCCCCCAGCTCCTAATACCCCCCAATTATCTTGAATTCCTTTTATGTTATACATGTTTCCTCCCATTAGAATGTAGATAGAATCTACCTGAGGGAAGAGATTCTTTCATTTTTGAATCCCCAATGCTTGCCATAGTTTATGATACATAGAAGGCATCTAATAAATGTGTGCTGATTAATTAATTGTATCATCTTGGGTAATTGATTCACCTCTCTGGGCCTCAGCTTCCTCATTTGTGAATCAATGGCCTTGGACAGGATCAGGGTCTTTACTTGGGGTCCACGGATGGATTCCAAGGAATCCATCACCTTGGTGGGGAAAAAAAAATTACATCTTTATCTTCATTAACTTCTAACTGAAATTTAGCTTTTCAATTATTTAAAAACATTATTCTGAGAAGGGGCCTATAGACTTTGCTGTTCTGTCAGAGGTATCTGTGACATAAAAAAGTTAAAAACCCCAGGAATAAATTATCTCTTGGTTTCTTTCTAGCTCTAAATGATGAACCCATTATCTTAACAAATGTGAGCTATTGAATCCAACGTTGTTCTCAATTACAAGACACTTCTTATTGATAGCAAACAATCATAACTTTCTCACTAAATAAGTGATTTGTAAATTGTTATCATCTGCATAAAATTGATTTGAAAATGTGCTTGTTTTGTTCAGCCTTATATCATTTGGTGCTATTAGTAGTATTAGAGAAAATAATTTTCAAGATTTCACTGCAAGTTGCATTTAACCTTAGAGCGAGCCCTTGATTCTTGCCCCATAGCTTTGCTTTCCCAATGAAGATGAATTGATGAATTGATGACTTCCAACTTCCTATTCCATAAATAGTAACGATGTAACCTGATGATCAAATGCTAACTTAAGATCTAAGGAGAAAACCAATATTGTTTCCCGTTTCACTGACACCCCTGGAAAAGTCGACCTGCATATTATTGTTTGACATGATTTACTGATTATCGATTATTGCTTGACAAGAATCCTTTCTGATCACTCAGAGGCAGCTAGATGGTGTCTGTACTGGACCTAAAATCAAGAAACCCTCACTCCAGTCCCAACCTCAGATACTTAGTAGTTCTTCTACTAAGAGCTGGGCAATACGTTTAACTTCTGCTGCCTCAGTTTCTTCATCTGTAAAATGGGGATAAAAATAGCAGTTACCTCCTAAGGTTGTTGTGAGGTTCAAAGGATATAATATTTGTAAAGTACTTTTTGAAATCTTCAAGGTCTATATAAGGTCTATGTAAGGTCTATTATTACCCAGCATCCCTCTCTCAGAGAGTCCTTTGCAGCTTAGAGCTAACTTTATATAGATACATATTAAAAGTAAACAAGAATTCTTTTAAAGCTCTTTTTAAAAGCTTTTTTAAAAAACTTGCATCCTTTAAGACATTCCAGCAACAAACTCATGCCTCTCACATGCTAAAAATACGACTGTTTCATTTTTCACCATTAACCCAGTGTCTTATTCATGTATTCAACTTTGCAAAGAGTCAGAGATCGATGAGTCAGTTTCCTCACCTCCCAGGCACAAAGCCCAGGAAAGGGGGTGGATGTATTCTTAGCCTGGGGGAGACCACTTTGCTCTCATTTAATGTAAATTGCTGGGGTAGGGGGAGGGAAGGAAGGGGTTATTTGCTTAAAGAGGATGATATAACAGAGCGTAGAAAGAGCCAGAGGAAGAGACTGAAGATCCTGTATCATTAAATTAGTTCCCCATGTACATTACTCATTTTCAATTAGTCCCGAAGATACAGTCATCTACTTTGTGCTCCTGCCAGGTTTCACTCTATATTGAGTCTAGAAGGCTCTACATAGTCCCTGACATGCATGCCTGGAATTATTGCTTTGACTGACTTCCTCTTTTCCCCTGTTGCAAAGATTCCCTTCTTTCTAGACCCAGTTCAGGGATCTCCATGAAGCCTTCCCCAAAGTCCCCAACTCCAATGGATTTCCCCTTCTCTGATTTCTCACACCACTATATTGGTAGCTCTTCTACAAATGTATTTGTGAAAACAATGAAGAACTATACAGTTGTGAGCTCCTCTTTCCAACAAATATGTTTCTTAACTACATGTGGATAGTCCTCTTACCCTCCTATTAATATACCCTGAGCTTTTTGAGGGTAGGGGATCTATCTACCTGATTTTTCTAATCCTGGGTCTAACACAGAAAGGTTAGAGAATATACACCTGGCGCTAAAAGGTCCACTCATCCAACCCTCCCATTTTCTAGATGAGCATCTGGAGGTCCAAGGAAGTTAAGTGACTTGCTTGAGATAAAGATAACAAGATAAGATAATAAAGATAATAATAGAGTCAGGATTTGACTCAAGTGCCAGGGTTGTGTTCACTGTACTGTAAGTGAATGGATGAAAAAGTATTTATTAATCATTTACTATGTGCTAAGCATTAGAGATACAAATAGAAAAAGAAGACAGTCACTACATTGGTAATATTCCAATGGGGGGAGACAACACAAATAAATGTTCATTTGGTCTTCCCTGCTAGAGAGGAGTAGGGCACAAAACAGAGGAAGTGGGATGGGTTTAAAGCCTAGAAAGATTTGAAGACTGTATTTTGTGTGTTGTGGTAAGTAAAATGAAACGGAGGTAAAGTGCAGCATGTTTTCTCCGAGCAAGATAACAGTTTATTAACAACGATGCATGTAATGGGTCCCTGGCACTGCAGTAAAGCTAGGGACCTAGATGGGAGAAGCGAAAAAAAATTTTATTGAGACACAGGAAAGGAGGTAGTCCGTGTAACTGGGAAGCCTTACAATTGGCTGCATCCAGGGAAAGTGAGTAGACATTCCAGTGTGGCTGATTGTGCCCTCTCTTACAACTAAGGGATGCTAAATGCTTTAGGGCCCCAAATGCCTAGAAAATCAGAAGTACCCAAATCAGGACCACCCAGTTAGTTATCCCCTTGGGAAGATCAAACTACCCCTAGTTTTACAAGGACAATAAAGGACAGAAGAGTTGTCTTTGGGGGTGGGGATGGGGAAGGGCATCCAACTTAAGCTGGTTATTGGTTTACAATCAAAAAATGAGTTCCAGGTTAAACAATTTAGCAAGCAAATGTTCCAGAGGCTAGGAACACGAGCTATAGCACCAGTGACCAGTACCTTTAGACCATGCCTTTAAGCCATGCCTTTAAGCCTCCTCAGACTAGGACAGACTGAATTTTTGTGAAAGATGAATTTAGGCAGATATTGACAATTCTAAAAATCAATAGCATAAATACTAATTACATTACAAAATTGATATAGTAGAAATCAGGGGTAATATTTTTATCTCACAATATATACACATTTATTTATTTAAACATATGTATGCATACATGTATGTGTATTTATATATGTATGTGTGCGGCAAGGGAGAAAGAGAGAGAGATATGAAAGGACAAGAAAAGAAAGATAGTGACTGCCCCTCCCCACTTCTGTTCATTTGCCTTCTTTCATCCCATATTTATTTATATGGGATATTTAATGGATTTTTGGAATTAAGAGATTGGTGGGGGAGGTCTTGAACCCTAAAAAATTTTGGCAAATTACTAGAAACGCAATCTCTAACGGAATACTCAAAGTCATTTAGCAGATGGAAATTAAGGGAAGAGTTACTTGCACTTTCTAAACCAGAACCCTTGATACCCAGGAAACATCGTGAAAGTGAAAGGTTTAGTACTAGTAAACAAGGGCAGCTCAGGCTCTGGATTAGGAGGAGGAAGGTCAACTTCAAATTTCCTGACATTGAGGAAGCATTAAAATCAGTTACAGCATAAAGTCTACAGAGTCTGTCCTGGTTTGATATCGGCAGACTGACTTAACCCTACAATATGAGGAGTGCAAAGAGTGAGCAGATAAAATGTAAACCTCCAAAGTAAACAGAAGGAAATTGGACAACAAACTCATTGGCTGCCATTTTTTTAAATGCCTCCCTTCTGATGGTCCTAGTAAGTCTTCATGTCTTTCTGTCCTAAAGCCTGACATTTCTACTTTATTTTTTTTTTAATTGGAGATCACACCAAAGGGAATGAATGAGCCACCTCAAAGGAGCTATTTGGTGGGGAAAGGGGGGTAGTCACAGTCTATTTTTGCCCCAATTAAAAGTTATCAAATGGAGAGGATCACATAGCTCCAAATGGCTGACAGCAGAGTTAAAGACCATTTTTGCACAGTCACTACCAAGAGTGCTTTGGGAAAGCCCCTCATCTCCAAACACTGCCGCAATGCAGATAAGGAATGTTGCTACTGTGGGAGCACTGGGAATTAGGAGGACTCAGTTTTAACCCTGCCTCTGCCACCGACTTGCAGTGACTTGAGGCAAGTGATTTTATAGCTCTGAGCCTTCATTTACTTCTTCCTCCAAAAATGAGGAGGTTGACCTAGATAATCTGTCTCTAAGGCCCCCCTTGAATATTCTAGGGTTCTAAGATTTGGAAGCAAGATTTTATCAGCAAGAGGAAGGAAATGAAAACAATGAGGTAGAGGGAGCAGGGATCTGTTTGAAAATGAAAATAATCTATAAATAAAAGAGATCAATACTTTTATCCCCCCATGCTTATATAAGAAAGCAATGAAAGGAGTTTCCAAGTACCCTCCTCCACTGAGAACAGTAGATCCAGGCTGTCTACTTGAGGCAGCATTGGTTTGCCAGTGCTCATTCCTGCCCTGCATCTAAAGGAAATACATGCATATCATCAGTCTGGGTTCACAAGGGCTTTTGCCCTGATCCAGCCAGGAGTCAGTCAATTATTTACAAAGTGACCCTGCCCAGTACTTTACTTGACTACTAAAAGCCTCATTCTTCTAAGAGACTGTCCATCATGTGCAAAAGCTGTCTCCTTACCCCATGGTTGGGGGATACCAATGCCAAAGCCTCATCCAGGGTCAAAGCCTGTCATTTTTCCTGATTTTTGATGTGCTTCTCTGCTCTTGGGGGAACTCTTTAAAAAAAAAAAAAGTAAAGTTAGACAAATATAATGCATTAGTAGAATTGATTTGAGAAACAACCTCCTCCTATTCCCCCAATAACGGCCTCCTCCTCTTTAAGAAGGGCCCAGGCCCAGAAATTTAAGCTCATTAGAGATGCCATATGGGAGAGGGTGTGGCCAGGTTCCCAGTAGGGATCCTCAGGAATCAAGCCTCTTAAAGGAGCTTTGGTAAACATCTTGTTAGCCATCCCCAGGCTGGGAAAATGCAAATGACCTGAGCTGCTTGAGGCTCACCCAGGGAGACCCTGCTGGCACTGCCATTCTAGGTCCTGGTTCATTTTAGCTTCCCCAAACCCAGAGTGACAGAACCCTCCGGGCACACACAAGCTCTTCCTCACCACCCTGATGCCAGCATTCCAGCCTTGCAAGAGAAAAGTTTCTCACTCTCACCTCCTGCAACTTGAGGATATCAGAAGCCCACATTTGGAAAGGAGATAGAGGAATACACTTATGGGAGAGCAATCCTGACACATCTCAGTTTAAAGGGATACTCAGGGCAAAAAAAAATATCATTCTTTAACCTGTGTCAGATTGCATGCCCTCTTGGGGAGGAAGATGGGAAATTTTAGAACTCAAAATCTTTAAAAGCAATTGTTGAAAACTAAAAACAAATTAATTAATTAATCGATTTTAAAAGTCATACACTTATATAACACCAGGATCCCAGCATGAATGGTCTGTTCTGTAAATTACCCATTCCTTTTCTTCTCCCTCTTACTTTCTCTCTCTTTACCCTCTCCTCTCCCTACTCATATTTCTCTCTCCCGCTCACTCCTCTCTTTTCTCCTCTTCTCTCTCCTATTTTCTTCTTACCTTTCTTTCTTTTTCTCCTTATCTCTGCCTTCTCAAATTTCCCTCTTCTGGAAAGAGGAGTCTGCTTGGATCTGGCAGATCAAGACATCAGCTCCACCTTAACCCCCATCTCTCCTCAGATCCTGATAGAGATAGCCCAGTAGGAGAAGCACCATCCCCCAAACAACCAGATTTGCCTCTATAACAGGAGTCACAACCATCATTGAGGGGAGAAGTCATTGTGGAAAAGGGGCTCACCTTCCTTATCATCTACAACTGCTAACCAACTGCCAAGGGGAGGATAAATGCAAGAGCCTTGGGAATCTCAGTATGCCCCATACCACCAGACTGCTTCCAGACTAGCTTTCTCGTGGGAAGGTAATTTCTGTGTATTGGCCAATTGCCACGTAAAGGTAAGGCACCCCAGTCCAGTCGAGGCAGCAATGCATCCTGGGGGAAAGAGACAAGAGGCAGTATGGAAAGGGCAAGCCACCAACACCACTTTGACTCTAAGATCCCTCAGACCTAATGGAGACAGTCAAGGACCCTGAACCCAAGAGCCTTGGAAATAACAACACTTCCAGTCCAGTGCCCTCATTTGGGAAGCAAACCCTGTGCTGATGCAGCCTGGGGACTCTTCCTGCACAGGCTACAACCATAATTCCTGAACACCTGGAAAAAAGGGTTCTTGCCGCCAAAGTCTTTGAAACTATCAAATGGTTCTACAAAAACTGATATGTTTTCATTGGTGGAAATGACATGAAAGAAGGGGGTCATGAAGAGTCAGACATGATGAAATGGGTGAACCACAGCAGCAAACAACATACCATCTGTTTTACAGCTGCATCCAAAGAACCAGGGGACCTCTCCAACACACTTGCAGCTGAAAACTCCCATTGGTATTATCTCTCCCATTGCAATGGAAGCTCCCTAAAAGCTGAGATTGTCTTACCTTCTGTTCTTACCAATGATGAATACATAGTAAGCACTTAATAAATGCTTTTATCATAAATTCATTCAAATTTATAAAGTAAAAATTTATATTCAACCTTTGACTCCTAGAAAAGGATAAAACAATACATTGCAAAGAGTTCGTTTTTATTGAATTTGGGAATACAGTCTTATGCTGGCCTTCCTTTGTCCAACTGGTTTCTCAGCTCTTCTCTACTATTGGAAACCCAAGATCCGAGTTGTAAGGATCAGGCCCCAGGTCACCACAGATAATCCACCAAGGGGATAATCCATTTAAGGATCATCAAGAACCTTTAGACCCTCACCCCAAAAGACCTGACCATCTGGCAAGTTCACAGTACTAACTTGGCATCTTCCTAAATATTTTTAGGATGTTTTTAAGATTTTTTTTTTAAGAAGAAGTCATAAAGGGTAAGAAAGAACAAGATTCTCCAGGGCAGCGTTTACCATTCTTTCCAAAGTCGATGTTTCTGTATAGTTGACAGATGACCATAGGGTGCCGGTAGGAACTGGAAGTTGGGAGGAGTGTTTTCTCCTTCATCCAGACCCCGTTCTTCCCTAACTCTCCATCTAGCCATTTACTGGTCCAGTCACATTATCCTTCCCCAACCGCAGTTATATACCCATATGTATCTATCAGTTCTTTGAAGACAGGGATTCAGTCTTAGTTAAGCTGAAAGGCACTTGTTTCTTTCACCTTGTATAATCCCTAGTTTCCTTTAAGAGGCAGGTGTTTGGGACAGTGGATAGAACTGGTGATACTCAAGTCAGCAAGACTTGAGTTCAAATCTTTCCTCAGACACTTACTACCTATGTGACCCCATGTTGAGGTTGAGTTGGGAGAGCTGGTTCAGATGTGAAAGAATTCACTTAGACCTTCCCTGTAGCTGTTGGGAGCTTTATTACATAAAGCAGCATGAGTGTCCTAGCAAGAAAGCTAAGTGAGACTCTCATATTTGGGGGAGTTATGCTTATACAGAGTTTTCAGAATGATGATTTTTTTTAGAGGTTTTTAGAGGTGTTAAAAATAGGACAGGATGACATAGGATGAGAAAGACAAAGGGAATTCTTTATGGTTTAAGGATTTAAGGACAGGGCAAGAGGATACAGTTTAAAAATTAAAGGACCCAGGGAACACAGGATAAGGTAGACCAAAACAACTCTCTTGATACAGGTTCAAGATGAGGGCAAAAAGACCTTAGGGCACCTCCAAGTTACAGAATAAGCTAAGGGCTCCACAAAGTACTGGAAAAGCAACTTAATATTATTTTTAACCCTTAGAAGAACACTCTAGACCTCATGTTGGCATCAAATCAGTGATGTGGTTTAAGGTGTTTATTGTCATGCCAGATACGTCAGGCAGTGCTCCTTAAGGAACTGTAACTTATCAGGAGTGATGCTAAAGCTTATATAGGAAAAGTAATGGATTATCTGGTAGATATGCTAATTAAGTGATAATTTACAAGCTTCATCACTGGCATCATTCACTACTGGACACCAGGGGAAGGGGTTTCTCAGGGGTGTATTTTTGGTCTGTTACATCTGTAGCAAGATAGCTTTAAGAGCTGATGTCTATGACTTGACTTCTAGATTGACTATGATAACTTTGGGAATCAATACATTATGATTCTGTGCTTACAAGATAGTCCTATTTTTACAAGAGAATTTCTTCAGAGGTCAGCTTGTTCTTGTGATGGGGAAAGATAGTTTGTTTTACTAGGGCCCATTTATGAGTAATTGTGGGGAAAGGTAGTTTGTCTTACTGGGGCCCACTCATGAGTTATTGCTAGAAGTAATGTCCTTGGACTGAGAAGAAAACTGTCAGGGATAGTGTTTTGAAGCTAGGGAGAAATGTGATCTTGGAATTGGGGTCCAAGCACAAGAACCCAAGCACCCCATCATTTGTATCTGCATCATTTCCCCACTCAACCACCAGGCAGGAGAAATCTTTCCAAAAGGGGGTGAAGGTCATTGCCTTCTTTGATCACTTTTCTGACTGGTCCCCTCCTGATCTCATCTCCTGTCTCCTGGCCTGCTGGCTCCATGTGCCTCAAGCACTTTTTCTACCCCATCACCTGGACAAGTCACTTAGCTTCTGTTTGCCCCAGTTTCCTCAGCTGGAAAACAGGGATGATAATAATACCTATCTCCTAGGTTTGTTGTGAGAATCGAATGAACTAATAGTTGTAAAGCACTGAGCCCAGTGCCTGGCACATAGTTAACACTATGTAAAGTTTAGCTAATATTATTAGTATTATTAAGGTTCCATGTGATACTTCTACAAAAAGCCTTTGCTGATCTTCCCCAGTTGCCAGTGACTTCCTTCCAAGTTGTCTTATATGGAAACACCTCACAGGTACTGTAGGTTCAGTTCCAGACCACAACAATAAAGCCAGTCACATAAATTGTTTGGTCTCCCAGTGCATATAAAAGTTACATTCATACGATGTTGTAGTCTACTGAGAACACAATAGTATTATGTCAAAAAAAACCCAAAAAACAATGAACACGCCTTAATTGAGGATACTTTATTGCTAAAAAATGCTAACCATCATCTAACCCTTCGGGGAGTTATAATCTTTTTGCTGGAGGAAGGTCTTGCCTCAATGTTGATGGCTGCTGATTGAGAAGAGTGGTGGTTGCTGAAGGTTGAGGGGACCGTGGCAATTTCTTAAAATAAAATGTTTGCCACAGTAATTGACTCTTCCTTTCACTTGAACTTTGCAGGGATATTAATTGGCCTAATTTCAATATTGTTGTGTCTCAGGGAATAGGGAGGCCCAAGGAGAGGGAGGAAGATGGGAAAGGCTGGATGGTGGAGCAGTGGGAACACACAATATTTCTGGATTAAGTTTGCCACAGGTGTGGCAAATATTACAATTGCAACATCAAAGATCACTGGTCGCATATCACCATAACCAATATAATAGTAATAAAAAAGTCTGAAATATTGTGATAATTACCAAAATGTAACATAGAGTCATGATATGAACACATGCTGCTGCAAAAGAAAAAAAAAACAAAAACCACCCACAACAGTATCTATGAAGCACCATAAAGCAAAGTGCAACAAAATGAGGCATCCCTGTATCTATTTTCTTTCTACCTATACATGTACAAGTAGCATCTTCTGGCTAGCTTGTAAACTCTTTGAGGTTAGGGACTGTTTGTTTCACTTTGGTCTCTATCAACAGCACCCAATAGTGTCTAGCATATAGCATTCCATTGGTAAATGCTTTCCAATTAGTTATTAAATTTTGTATCTCCTCCCATTTCTTTAGCACCTCTACTAAAATCTTGCTACACATTTGCCATATTATATTATAAACTAGTAGTTATCATTCTTTTTTCTCCACTACACCCAATGTTCCTCCACCTTAGGAAACACAATTATAAATCTAGGCACTCTGGAGGAAGCATCTGGTTGCATGACAGTCAATCCCTAGGAAAGGAGAGTTCTGTAGACAGACGTGTCCTTTCTAATGACAAATGCAGAGTAGTTAAAGACCTTTACAGAGAATTTACTAAAGAAAGGAAGTGATAATGGGAATAATAACTGTCTTCGTCATGGTAAACCAAGGTATCCCAAGGATACTTAAGGAAGAGTGCTAGTGTTCAGAGCCAGTTTATATCAGGATCAAGAAATCAGCAGAGGCCATGCTCCTCAAAACTGTGCCTCCATCAGAAGACCCTCTTACCTGGGATACATCATCCTTTGTGATACAGAGAACATCAGTCATCTACTGCCCAAACCACAGCAGCAATATGGCACCCTCTGCTGGGATCTGGACTCCAAATGTATGGAATAATTAAGAGGGCTACAGATTTAGTTGCATTAAATGTTCATATCATTAACTACCACATAATTTTGGCACCCATGTTTAACCAGGAATGTTAATATTGCTTCCTTTGCAGTCAGCATATGGATTTTCTTTCTCTCAGTCTTCTAATGATGATGATACAAACAGTGCCCTAAGGGTTGAGTTGCTTTTCCAGTACTTTGTGAAACCCCTAGTTTATTGTGTAGCCTAAAGTCTTTTCCCCTTATCTTGAAACTGTGCCAAAAGAATTGCTTTTATCTCCCTTATCCTGTGTTCCCAGGGTCCTTTAATTTTTAAACTTTATCCCCCTATCCCTAAATCCTTAAACCACAAAGAATTCACTTTGTCTCCCTCCTCCTATTTCATCCTGTCCTGTTTTAATCTTTAACCTCCATGAAAACCTCTAAAACTACATCACCATTCTGACACTTCTATATAAACATAACTCCCCCAAATATCAGAATCTCACTTAGCTTTCTTGCTGAGGAGGCCCGTGATGTTTTTTTTCCACATCAAATGAAAAGGTCCCACTACCTGAAAGAGGTCTAAGCGAATTCTTTCATACCTGAACTGAGCTCTCCCACCTCTAAACTTCAACACTGAGTCCTCTACAATAGAAGAATGTAGAGGACAGGAAATAACACATAGAACTAGGAGATGTATTATAGCAGATTGAAGGGCTATAAACCTATTCACTAATAGTCCCTGGATCAAAGTTTGGGGGGGGGGGGGGGAGGGGAGTTAAATTTGTCACAGACTTGAGCCAGGATGAAAATGAGGGACTGGGTATTGGAATAAAAACATTTAGACTGCAATTAAAAACCATAAGAAAGGATGGCTAGGAGGGGGAAGAAACCACAAACATCCTTTCTTAAGCACTGAGATTTCCAACAAGGGCACAAGAGAGCTAATGAAAGAGACCCTACCAAGTCTACCTAAAATTGGAAACAAAGGGCCAAAGTCAGTTTTGTTTCCAAGGAAGAGAAAAGGAGGGGGTCACCTTCCTTTGTTTTCAAAGGATTATGAGCAGCGGTTTTTTTTTTTTTTTAAGATGAATAAAGATGAATGCAAATTGACCTCCAATAAGCAAGAACACAAAGACACAGGTGCTCCATGGGAGTTGGAGTCTATCGCTACATCACCTTTGAACTTGGCAGGAGAGTGACAGGAAACTGGATCAGCTCTCTGTCAGACTTATGGATACTGGGGCATTGGGAGACCCAGTGCAATCAGCAGAATTCTCTTCTACAGGAAGCTCATTTCAAACCCAATTCATTTTGCATACAGTGTATGTTTAACAAAGCCTCCCCCAGAATTCAGCCCCAGGCCTTCAGAGGATAATGCGAGAGAAGGAAGTAATGGCAGAATAATTTGCTTGGGGGCTTATGGCTCAATAGGCAAATGACTAAACTTTGTTTAAGTGAATTCCTAGATTTCCTATCATTACCACACATAAAAAAAGCACAAGGAAGAGAGAGGATAATGGCTAGTTTTTGACAGAAGCAGAGTCCTTTCCTATTTTAACACGACATGATTAGCTAAATTCAAATACAGCAGATATATGTTAGAGCAAGCCCCTGGACAAATGATTGAAGTCTTTTACTAGAAGGAGAGAGGTGAAATAGAGTTCCAAACAGAAATCAAAGAAGGCTGAAACCAAAACTCCAGAAAAGACTAAACTCTGCTTTTTCCATTAAGTAAATGTACTTCATTAAATGGGCCAGCTAAGCAGCCCAGGGGATAAAGGGCCAGGTCTGAACTCAAGAAGATTCATCTCTTTGACTTCGAATCTGGCCTCATGCATTTACCAGCTGTGTGACCGTGGGCAAGTCATTTCACCCAGTTTGTCTCAGTTTCCTTATCTGTCAAATGAGCTGGAGAAGGAAATGGCAAACTACTCCAGTATCTTTGCAAAGAAAACCCCAAATGGAGTCATGAAGAGTCAGATACAACTGAACCACAATAATAGCAGTCTCATTAAAGCAGCCATTCTGATCTTCTATGGATGGCAACTTGCCTATTTTAGACCGGCAGCTCCTCAAAGAGGATTTTCCCCCTCCATCTTATATTATATAGAGAGCATTTAATGGAAATAATCAAAAAACCCAAAAGTGATCATCACGGCATCATGATGGTAATGGAAAGAAAAGGGTTAAGAGATGTAAAGCCTGGGCTTAAATTTTGCCATCTACCACCTCTGTAATTTTAGGCAAGTAAGGTGTTTTAACCTCTAGGCTCTCAGTTTCCTCATCTGTAGAATGGGGGAAATAATTTTTAACTATTTAACTCACAGAGTTGTTGCTTCTAAAAAAAATTGTTTCCAAAAAAAAGGTGTTGTTTCGAAATATCATGTTGTATCTAAATATCATTCTCCTTATAGGGAGAACTCCTGAAAAACTTAGCATAAATAAATATTTATCAACCCATTCCCTTTCTGCCTCTTGCTCTAGGGTTGTAATTGAGTCAACACAACCATTGCCTCTGGAAAAGATATGCCAGTGGACTAAACCACTGTTCCACTCCCCACAACTGTAACATCCCAGAGCAGACCTCCCTTCCCTAGTTATCACTTCTCTAGAAATATTTTTCCCTATTAGAATATGTGCTGCTTGAAAGCAGGGACTGTTTTGTTTATTTTATTTGTCTCTCCAGCATTTAGCACAGTGCTTGGCTCTTTAACAAATGGTTTTAATTCATTCAATCAAGTGACTTGCCCAAAGTCTTATATCCCCAAAAGTGGCAGAGCCAGAACCCAAACCCTAGTCTCTAGATTCAAGTCCAAAGTCCTGCTCTTCCATGCTGCCCATCATAGACCCCACAAATAAAAGCATAAAGTTCTCTATAAATGTAAACTATCATTATTGTTGAGTAACAAAAACTGAAATTGATGGTTGTTGCCATGCTGCCTCATAAAGCAGGCATAGGGAACCTCTGGATGAGAAAACTCCATTGATGCAGGTTGGCACCTTGTCTATAGCATCCAGCTTTGGAGAGTTACCTAGAATACTGAACCCAGGGTAATATAGTCAATATGTGCCTGAGGTATTCCTGTCCGTCTCTTTATGTCACATACCAAAGAGCTTTCCAGTTTGTGTAGAACTTTATCTACATTTTCTCTTTTTAATTAAATTTATTTATAGTTTTCAACATTCTTTTATAAGATTTTGAGTTCTAAATTTCCCCCCCCTCCTTCCCCTCTCCCCTAAGATGGCATGCAATTTCATATAGGTTATATAGGTACAATCATACTAAACATTTCCACATTAGTCATGTTTTGAAAGAAGAACCAGAAAAAAAGGGAAAAATCATGAGAAAAGAAAAAAAGAACAAATAGTTGCTTTGACATGAATTCAGACTCCGTAGTTGTTTCTCTGGATGTGGATGGCATTTTCCATCATGAGTCTTTTGGACTGGTCTTAGATCCTTGCATTTCTGAGAAGAGTTAAATCCTATCAAAGTTGGTCATCGCACAATGTTACTGTTACTGCCATTTTATCTTCATCATCATCATCATCATTAATAATTATTATCTCCATTTTACTCATGAGAAAACTGAGTCTCAGAAAGGTTGGTAAAATAGTAATCAAGGTTACATGGCTAGGAAACATCAGAAGTGGTATTTTAGTATCAGTCTTCCTGACTCGAAATCTAGCCATCATGCCATGCCAGGAAACAGTAATGCATTTCCAAATACAGACTTTTTGCAGGCTGATTTTGGCAGTTTATCACCTTTAAATACAGTCCAAGTTCATGTTATTCTTGTTCAGTTGTGTCCAATTCTTCATGACCCCATATGGATTTTCTTGGCAGAGATACTGGAATGGTTTGCCATTTCCTTCTCCAGTGGATTAAGGCAAACAGAAGTTAAGTGACTTACCCAGGGTCACACAGGTTGTTGTGTTCATTCTGGAAGAAGACCATGACATCAGGGAATGATGATATGACTTGCAGTTGACTTCGAGTGAGGGAAGGCTGTACAAGATCACCAGCCTCACTTTCTCCTCCAGAGCCATCTGGGTCCAGTGACCAGGGTGAAGTAATGCCCATTCAGTGAGTAGCTGTCCACTAAGCCACCAAGCCGCCGCCTCCAAATTCATACCCAGATGTTATTTCTTTTAGCTCTCTCCACCTCTTTTATTCCTTTCCTCTAGCCCGCTTAGATGCTGGAAACAATGATGTAAACAACTAGGAAGAGAAGGCAATCCCCGACACCCCCTGTTGAGCCCCACACCTGTTCCAAGTACTTTTGCCAAGAAAACCCCAAATAGGGTTGCAAAGAGTTGGACAGGACTGAAAAAAGTGACTGAACCACAACCCAACAAAGCACGATATAAATGCAATCTATTTTATTCTCCTTTTAGTGATGCCTCAGCAGTTACACTTGGGAAATGTCATTGAAGATACTTCCTCTTCTGATGGAAACAGCTTGTCACATGGCAACCAGACTTGGGAAAGAAGACTGCTGCCTTCCTAATGACAGATAACAGAGCAGCAGGAAGTGAGCAGTGAATGCATGATCACAGAACCAAGATAAGTGCTTTCAAGGCCAGACTGTGGCTGAACACACCGGGAGGGGCATTCCAGATGAGGCAAAAATAATACCTTAATCACATCGACTCCTCTTATTTTCCCAAGTGGTTTAATTTATAATTTACCTAAACTTTCATTATAAAAGAGAAGGAATTCTGTATTCAGGAAGTCTAGTCCATTCTGTTTAATTTAAAAAAGAATAAGATATCCATTATACTTCACTATTCTTACATAGGTATTTAAGCCTGGATTATGAAAGGGAGGGTGGTACAGGGGAGAAAGGGCGCCAGATATGGGCATCAGGAAATCTGATTTCTAGCCCTGTTCTGCCACTAACTATAATCAATCAAAAAACATTAAGTGCCTGCTGTGTACCAGTCACTATCCATTTATCATTGTTCTTCAGTTGTATCTGACTCAGTGACCCCATTTAGGGGTTTTCTTTTCAACTTTCAACCTCTGTTTCCTCATACAAAATGAATATATAATCTCTAACGTACAAAAATATAATCTCTCAATATTCTTTAATAGGACTATTTCTGTTGTCATTCAAGAGGTGACCAGGTATAACAGGAAGTACACTAAGACTGACTATTGGGAGGATTTTTTAAAATGGCAATGGATGGAATGGAACAATACGGTGCCATGAGAAATCATGAATATGACAAATTCCGAGAAGTACAGGAAGACGTCTGAACTGACGCAGAATGAAGTAAGGAGAACCAGGGAAAGTATATATGGGAGGACTAAACAATGTAAAAGAAAAGTAAGTGAAATAACGTTATTCAATTACAATAATTGTCATTATCGTGATTGGACCGGTCAAAATTCTAAGTCATTATCCAAAACAGGACAAGACTTGAGACTCAGTGCTTAAACTACAAGACTGATAGATTTACCAATCTTGACCTTAGAGAAGAATTGGAAAACATACCTCCTTCCCTCTTTTCAGAAGTGGGAAATTAGGGAAGTGGAATATTGTACATATTGTCAGATAATATATGAAATTGCTTTTTTTTCTTTTTTTTTTTATCTTGGTTTTGAGGACACTAGATGGGTAGGAAGTAATATTTTCAACACTGAAAACAAAATATAGCAATAAAAATATGAGGTTTTTTTTTTAAAAAGCATAATCTCGATTCAATGAACCTTCTCTCTCCCTTCCTCTCTTCTCTTCCCCCACTCCCCACATAGATCTAGGTATGAAAACAGGGATTATTGCTTATCACAATACCTGGAAAAAAGTAGACCTTATTGACCATTTGTTGATTCATGAAAAGGGAGATTGATCAATCAAACACTAACCATGTGCCAGGCATTGTGCTTAATGGCAGGAACCAAAAAAAAGAAAGGCAAATGATCCCTGCCTTCAAAGAACCAATATAGGAGGAAACATGCCAGTGAATACATACAAAGCAAGCTCTCTATGGCACAAATTGGAAATAATTAAAAGAGGAAAGGCTGTGGAATTAAGAGGGTTGGGGAAGGCTTCCTATAGGATGAAGGATTTATTTAGGACTTTTTAAAGGAAGCCAGGGAGGTCAGTAGTTGGAGTAGAAGAGGGAGAGCATTCCAGGCATGAGAACCACCCTGGATAAACCTATTCCATGGGAATATTGGGAAGCCAGGGAGCATGTTGTTTGCCCTTCATTCTCTTGTCTTAACTTGCATGTGATTTGGATTTAAGGGAGGCAGAGCTGTGTAAAGTCACCAGTGTCACCCTCTCCTCCAAAGTCATTGAAGTTTAGCCACCAGGCAAAGATCAAGAGGACTGTTGGTGGCCCAGGATGCAGCAGGGGACCTTGGCCTTCTAAAGTAAGGTCTCAGTTTGCCCATTCCATGACTAAGGGATCACTTGCTCTGGGGGCATAGTTCAAAGTCCAAGGAAGTACCCAGAAAACTGACAGGATAGCATCAGTTCCCATGGTTAAAGGGTTGAAGCAGAGAAGAGTTTTTTGGAGTCTGTAGAACCTATGAGAGATTAGATGTGCAGGAAACAGACCTTGTTCCAGCAGCTTCATGGGACCTTCTGCAATCTTTCTACTGCCTGCCCTGCCTGACCTCTGGTAGAGACATTTTCCCTGTAGATATGAGAGAGGCCTAAAGGATCACATTATCCTAGATCTAGAGCTAGAAGGGACCTCAAAGGCTCTCTATTCCAGAGGTATTAAACTCAAATAAAAATGGGGGCCACTAAACTGTAGATAAGCATCCCTGTGGGCCTCATGTTGACTTAGAAAACCACATATTAACATTGTCTGTGTTCTATTGTGCTTTACTTTATCAAATATAACCAAATTACATTTTAATCTGAGTGAAGGAGCAGGGGAGGAGTGTAATCTGGCATTAACATCTCTGCTCTAATCCAACCCATTCATTTTATAGTTGAAGGCACTGAAGCCCAGAGAAGTTAAGTGATTTTCCCAGGGTTACACAAGTAGCCTCAGATTGGAGCCCAGGTCCTCTGACTCCTGAGTCAGTGCTGAATACTGGTAGTACAGGACCTGTATGGGAATTCTGTCTATCCATGTCAGTGGGACAACTGTATTTCTTGTATTCTTGCTAGGACAGAACAGTAGTGATCTCCATCCAGAAAATTGTGTGAGAGGCAGCATGGCATAATGGATAGAATGATGGGCTTAGAATCAGGAAAACCTGGGTTTGAATCCTACCTCAGATACTTGCTAGATCTATGACCTTGAGCAAATTTACTTAACCTCCCTAAATCTCAGTTTCCTCTTCTGTAAAATGAAGGAGTTATGAACTCTAAGAGCTCTTCAAGTTCTAAATTAATATAGGATTAAATATAAATTATTGTTGTGTTCATCCTTTGTTTTCGAAGAAGACTGTGACATCAGAGAAATGATGGCATGACTTGCACTTGACTTTGATTTGAATGAGGGAGGACTGGCCAAGGTCACCAGCCTCACTGTCTCCTCCTGAGCCATCTGAATCCAGTGACTAGATATTCATAGTTAAGATTTAAAGGAAGTTTAGGGAGTCAGGAGGCAGATATGGGGAGTGAGAGAACTCCAGGCATGAGGATTTCCAGTGACCATGCCCAGAGGCATCTGATTCAAGGACCACGCAGAGTAGCTGGTGTCACTATATCATAGACTGCATGAAGGGAAGTAAGGTATGAGAAGCCTGGAACGTCATAAAGGGGACAGGTCATAAAGGGCTTTAAAAGCCAAACAGAAGATTTTATATTGGATCCTGCAAGTGGTAGGGACCTGTTGGAGTTTATTGAGTAGGTGGGGTGACATGGTCAAACCTGCCCTATAGGAAGATAACATATAATTGAGTGAAGGATGTACTGAATGGGAAGAAAATTGAAGTCAAGAGGCCAACTAGCAGGCTATTATAAGAGTCTACACATCAAAATGACTCTAACATGATTGCACATGTATAACCTATATTAGATTGCTTACCATCTCAGGGAAGGGGAAGGGAAGGGAGAGAGGGATAGAATCTGGGATCCAAAACTTATGGGTGAGGGACAACAAATGTTAAAAATTGTTTCTATATGTAACTGAGAGAAAAATAAAATATTATTAAAATTCTAAAAAGAAAGAAAATCTATACGTGAGGCGATGAGGGCCTGTTTCATGGCAATAGTAGAGTTCTCAGAGGAGAGAAGGGGATATTATACATACAAAACTGAAAGGACTTGCAACATATTGGATTACTGGGGAGAGGGGTGCAGTAAAAGAAAGAGGAGTCAAAGATGTCACCTAACTTGGGAACGGGGATGATTGAGAGGATGGTGGAGTCCAGGGCAATAGCATGGAAGCCAGGAAGACAGTAGGGTCTAGAAGGAAAGAGAACGAGTTTAGTTTTGGATGTGTTGAATTTAACATGTCCATGGGACCTCCAGTTTGAGATGTCCAACAAGCAATTAGAGGTGTGAGACTGGATAATTGGGTGCCATGAAACTGGTCAGGACAGCAATATTATGATTGACCTAGTTCACTAATATAGCCAAATCCGATGTATTTGTCCACGGTGCCTATGGTTTCTCAAGGTCAATTCAGATGCTACAGAAAAGAAAAACCACCTCCTGATCACCACATTGCCTTTCAGGGATTTTTAGATGCTTAACTGGACCTTAGAGATCATCTAATTAAACCCTCAAGTTTTAAAAAGAACTAATGTCTTTATACAAAGTACCTTGGACTTCAAATCAGTTCAATAAGAATTTATCAAATGCCTACTAGGGGCAAGTATTATACACAGCACTAGAGATAAAAAGCCAAAACTGAAACTTTAAAGCCTATCACCTTCCCTCAAAGAGCTAAAATTCTGCTAGGGGAATACCACATGCACATAGTTAAGTAAAAATAAATTACATATAAAGTAATTGAAAGTAATGCCAAGGTTGGGGAGCTGGAAGAATTAGAAAAAGCCTTATGTAAGAGGTGGCACCTTTTGAGATAGCATGATATAATAGAAAGCCTACTAAACTTGGAGTCAATGGACCTGAGTTTGAATTCTATATCTCTGTGACTTCCAACAAGTCACATAACCTCTCTGGGCTTCAATTGGCTCATCTATAAATGATGGGGTTGGACTAGGTGATCTCCAGGGTCCCTCCTTGCTCAAGGTGTAGGATGATCTACTCCTAGATCACAAACTTTTGAAAGGAGTGAGGGATTCCATGAAATCAGTATTTCAGAGGGACAGTATTCCCTGCATGGAAAACAGAAGCCACTCATATGCATGGAACTGAATCATAACTAATTTATCCTGACCTGACCATCCAAGATCCAGAGTCATTGGCCAGTGCACAGCAAGACCTGTGTCTGAGTGCTTAGACCATAAGATAATGCAATTTCATGCCAATGACCTCTTTACCCTTGGTAAATGCTAAAAGAGTCAGTCTCTCCTGCATATTTGGCGCACAAAATATTTTCCATCAATTTACTCTGTGTCTGGATAAGTTGTTTTTAAAGCAGCTAGGAAATCCATTTCTAAAAAAGAAGAGCTCCCATCTAAAAGCATATCAGTTTTTTAAGTTTATGATGTTCTGGGACTGGGAAGGAATAGAGAACCTTTGCTTTTCCTTCTTCCCCGAAGAAACAGATCAGTAAACAGTCTGGATTTTGCTGTGATGGCTGTTTCTTTGGTTTGAGGTCTTTTGCACGTGGCTCAGATGAGTTCTATCCTAGATAATTCAGCATTTTATTTATCCCAAGGCTTGGTTGTTTCTTAAGCAGCTTCCCAGAATTAAACTGACATAAGCAGTGGGGGAAGGAAGGAGGGAGGGAGAGAAGAGAGGAGGGAGATGGATGGGAGTGATGTGGATAAAACAACCAGTGGCAGTCAGGGAATACCATAATGCCCAAATGCTCAAATGCTCTGAGTTTCCAGAGCCTATCAGAGGAAGGCAACCCAAACACACCACAATCTTTCCTTTTATAGGACCAATCTTTGAGACTATTCTAGGCTCTTGACAAGCAACCGCCAGAAGCTCCATCCCTCAAGGACTGAAATGAACCACTCCCATGTGTTCCCTCAAGAAGGCAATCAAGGAAAAGGACTTCTGTTTTTTTTAGAAGCAATCCTTCCTTGAGAAGGGGAGGATCTATTAGATGACCCCCGAGGTCTATTTTGGCTGACTTGGATGCATGTGTCCAACAAACTAAAAGGATTCTTCTTTTCTGTCCCTAGGAAATGCATTTTAGTCTGGTAGGTAGGGATTAGACTTGGGGTCTCCAAAACCTGGCTTTAAATCTGACCTCAGACATTTACTAGTTGTATGACCTTGGGTAAGTCATTAATGTCTGTAATGCCCCATTACCTCATCTGTGAAAGTGGGATAAAAACAATGCCTATGCCACAGATGAGGATCAAATCACATAAAGCACTGGGCAAACCTTTCCATTTTTAGGTTTCAAAAATCTATAAACATGAGCTATTAATAGCAGCAATGAAGGGGGCAGTATGGCACCATGGATAGAAAGCTGACCTCAGGATCCAGAATTTGGAAGCAGACATTTACTTGTGCTATTCTGGGCAAGTCACCTAAACTCTCTGTGTCTTGGGCCAGTCACTAAGAAAATAAGTTGCAGAAAAGGTGCTGAAGCAATGGAAAGGATTTTCTTTCCTACTCGCTCCCTACGCCAGTGAAATCCCAGCTCCAGTTTCTGTTGCAATTAATAGCAATAAGTTACTGAGACGAGTTGCCCCTTTCTTCAGCCATTTTTGCAATGGCCCATAGCTGCATTCAGGTGCACCATGCATTCAGCTGGCTCCTCTAGCACCAGGATATTTCTTACCACCAGATGCAGCCAATTCAAATGGGAAGGAGAGAGATGCAAGAGTTTTCTTACTGAAACCTTTAGATGCTGACCATATGGGGCTTTTGATTTGTTCTGTACATTTTGTTTTATGCCGGATTACTTCCAAAAGGTTGGCAGGGAGAGATGTCATTGCATTGGCTCCCACATATTTCGCACAGTCAGGCCAGAATACCAGAAATGCTGGCTTTGGGGATCATCATCATACCGTGTTTATTCAGGCTCCTGTCTCATCCTTCCCTTTGACACCAGACCAGGAAAACACGGAGGACATAATCTGACAGCAACCATGCAATTATAGATTTCTCCCAGCAGTGATTTCTTTTTCCTTCATTGAAATGCATCATCATCATGAACTTGTTTTTCTCATTAATAACCCTGACAAGGGCCAAACCTCCTCATTTATCAACTCATTGCTCAGCAAAAAATGTCAAGTGATCCCACAAGATTAGCTGGATGTCTCTGAGTCTGTCCTGCCTCAGGCCCCTTAAGGTCCTGCCTGGAGGGGAACGCTTAGCTTCCCCTTGGCATGAAAATGAATGTTCGTTTGAAAAGACTCAGAATGACAGAATCTCAGGGTCAGAAGGGATCTCAGAGGCCAGCTGCTTCAGTCTGAACCTGGATGAGAATTCTGCCTGTAGAGTCACTGGTTTGTAAAGAGGTTAGCCAGCCCAGCCTCCTGCCTCTGCACAGTGGTATATGGTAGTCTTTCAAGAAAGATAATATCCAGCATTTTCTTTTCTCCTCTCCTTCTTCCTCCTCTTTGTGCTCCTCTTCCTCCTTCTCCTCCTCCTCTGTCCTCCTACTTCTCTTCCCCCTCCTCCTCCTTTTCCTTGTCTCACTCTCCCACCTCTTCCTCTTTCACCTTTTCTTCCTCCTCCTCCTCCTCCTCCTTCTTCTTCTTCTTCTTCCTCTTCTTCTTCTTCTTCCTCTTCTTCTTCTTCTTCTTCCTCTTCTTCTTCTTCTCCTTCTTCTCCTTCTTTCTCCTCCCATCTCCCCTAAGCTGGAAGTGTCATAGGTCAGTTCCACACTGACTGACATAGGAGGAGCTTTGTTTCCAACCCAGGAGAGTTCGCCCCTTCTCAGCCAGTGCGGTCGTCCCTACAATCACTTCACTGCTATATACTCCGTAGCCTTCCTGGGCCAAAGCACTGGGCTGTTATTTGATATGTTACCAGCTTGAGCTGATTTTAAAGAGAAATGAGTATCTGTTCTCAAGAGGCACAGGACACCTGTGACAGGAGCAGTGTATAAAGTCAATCCTTCATAAATACATGTTGGATCAGATTGAGGTGAATCATAGAGCATGCCTATTTGTTGATAGCAAGAATTTTTCAAGAATATTTTAAGAATAACCAGAATTAGTGATAATAGGTGGAAAGTCATTTAGACTTGGAGTCATAAGATCTGGGTTTTCTTGGTCTGCCAATTGTGACCTTAAGAATTTCCCCTCTCTTAGGTTCAGTTTACTCAAATAGATAGAACTTATGCCCATGCCATGATCTTATAATTCTTTCAAACTATATATACCTCTGGATGTCTATCTCTCTGGACCAAGAGTGATGATGATCTGGGGAGAAAGTCTGAAGATCTCAAATAACAGTAGCTAACCAGGAAATTTAGGGAGTGTGTATTTGTAACAAGCAAGTTGCTACAAATAAGGATAGAGGTGATGAGGTATAGACCCCTGAGTCCAGGACGGGTTGTCATAGCTGTCCTTCTATTACCCTAGTGACTTTGTGTAGGGAATTAGGATGATTGGCAATTGACATGGGAGCCAGGCAGAATAATAACCACCCTGGCAAGTGGCATCTGACTTTGGGGATGAGATAGTCAGGATCTCATAAAGTAAAACAGACTGAGAAAATCAGCTACGCCTGCTACTTTGATGTTTAAAAAATTCCAGAGACATAGCTTCTGGGTGATCATCAATCTGAGTAATTGATCATTTTATTAATAATTCTAGCATTTCATTAATAAAAAACATCAGTAACATTCTCGAATGTCAAAGGTACATTGGTTGACTCCCAGTTTATATGCCCTTGAAAGAGTGGGTGTTCCTGAGGGTGGCGATCAATTCTGATTGGTTAACAATTAATGAGAGAGAATGAATATTAAAATAAAAGGTGGGTCTATTCCAACAAGGGGCTGGGAGGATGTAACCTTGATTATGTCATTTACTTCTAAATCACCCAGTCTTGGACAATCTAATCAAAGAATTTACCTGCAATCCAAACCTATATGGAGCATAATGGGCTTCCCTACCTTAGATTAAATTCCTTGTAAGTTTGGATGGGATCTGACCAAGACTGGGGAGGGAAAAAGTTAATTCATCCTTCAGAGATTGAGCTTTGAAATGATGACTTTAGAAAAAGGTGGGACTCTGGATCTTCCCAAATCATTGGTTGTTAGTAATCACTTTTCTTGCTACAAACTGCCTTGACCCAAGCCTTTACTGTCTATGGTCTGAGACTGAAAGAGACCACTGCAGGAGTGAATCAGATACTGGACTGGAAAGGAGAGCAGAGCGACTGAAATTCCCATCTATTGGGGGTAAGATAGGTGAGTTGAAGGGAAAGAATATGCTTCCCTTACCTCTTACGATGTTTACTTACCTCTGACTATACTTCCGTTGACATAGTCTGAGTTCCTCGACATAGACCCCATGACCCCGACCTTGGATTCAAACACAGAGCCCTCTCCTCTTATTTACTTTCCATGATCTTCAGGTATACATAACTTGGAACTTCATCTGGTACACTGTGAGGGCAAGTGAGGGCAAGGCTGGGGAGGTGGTTAGAGGTAGATGGTTCGATTTGCTATATTCACTATAAAATATGTGTTTACGCTATGTTAAATTCCTGAGTCATTTGCTGAGGGAAGAGAATTCAGGTTCAGGGTGGGGTTCTAGAGTCATATTTAAAGGGATATATATGTATGTATGTGTATATGTACATATTATGTATGTATATCTATGTATGTATATATGTGTGTGTGTACTATATATATGTACAATAGTACATATCTCCTAAATAAATTCAAAACCTAGCCCACATGGTTTAAACTATTCAATGGCCCTGGCAGTGGAGGAGTATCCTAGGTTTTGTATGGATAACTGCCTTCCAGTGACCAGAGTAGATACACCAACCTTTGAGCAAGCTATTCCATGCATGCACAAAAGAAGAATTAAGATAGCTACTGAGCTGGCTATCTGGTAGAAGACTCAGATATTGTCCTCCTTCATTGAATAGCATGGGGACAATCTAATACCAATAACCTATGATAAGAATTTACACAGTGCTTACTATGGGCCAGGCACTGTGCTGAGCACTGCAATTATCTCATCCTGGGAGATGAGTACTATTATTATGCCAATTTTATAGTTGAGAAAGCTGAGGCAAACAGACATTAAATGACCTGCCCAAGGTCACACAGCTAGTAAGAATCTACTGTCTAATTGGAACTGAGGTCTTCCTGACTTCAAGCCCCTAACAAAGGCAACACACAAGCTGATTTGGACTGCCCCTACTTTAATGACTCAACTATCACTAGTACTATACCTGTGAAATGCAACATATAAAAGGAAATGTTGAATGAGCTGGTTTCTGAGATCCCTTCTGTCCCTGAAGGTCTATGGCTCAAGTCTTCTGGGTCTGTGGAGAAGGATTCTAGCTTGACTCCTCACTCAGAAAGAAAGACAGATTTATTTATCCTGGAAGTAAGAGACAATCATTTTGAGAGTCTTGTACTCTATGACCCCAACTGCGAAAAGCAATATTAATTAATCAGCCTTGAGTGGACTGGCTAATTGAATGTTAATGTCTTCAAACTACTGGACAAGCCTGACATATCATCAGATACATCAAATTAATTTAATGGAGCAAGGCTTTCCCAGAATCTGACACTCAAAGGTACCGCTGGACATGTTAGCTGGATCTCTACTAACCTAGAAATCTAATGGATCCTAAGCAGATCCTTCAAACCCAAAAAGGCAAAGGCATGCATGATCCCACTATAGGAAACTTGGTACTGAGAAGGAAAAAAAATAAGAAATTTACAAGATAATTTTGCTGCATATTTGAAAAGAATAGCCAGTTGTACACAATAGATTTGCAGTTGCAGGCATAATCATCTTTTTTAATTGTACTATGTTACAGAAATGCTTATTTTATTCCATAAATTAAAAAGAAAAGACTCTGCTGAGGCCTGTTTGGAGTCTCTTACTTGAATTCAAGTCTCATGCTGCCAAGTTCTAAGGGAGCACTTCTTTGTCTGCAGCATCATTGTAACCCACATTTCTATAGCACCGTAAGGTTAACAAAGCATTCTCCATCTCCCACCCTCATGAGGAAGGTAGTACAGTTACTGTTACTCCCATTTTATAGATGAGGAAACTAAAGCTTGCAGAGATTAAATGACATACTCACATTCACACGACTAGTACATGATGGAACCAGGTCTTAATTTCCATAAAAAATTCTGGGTTTTTTTTTTGTAATTGTCAGTGTCTCCACTTCTGGGTCTGTTCATTTCTCTTTCCATCATTTCATATAGATCTTCCCTAGTTCCTTGTAGTCTTCCTATTTATCATTTGTAAATGGATTTTACATTATAAAATAAACGCAAAGAGGACTCCTAGTCAAGTCTAGGGACAATACAAAGGTTTGTATATACAAAAAAATTTATATATATATAAATACAAATAATTTCATGGAGCACATGATCAGGAACACGGCGAGATTAGCCATCTTTAGGAAATTATTTCCTATATAACTTTCTCATACTTCTGCTGTAATTCTTTTTTTAAAAAAAGGTTTTTTAATTTTTTTATTTTACTTATCTTTTTGCTTTTCTATCCCAGTCATTGTCCCATATATCCCCCACCCACCATGCCTTGGCTTATACAAAGAAAGAACAGTTAAACAAAACCAACCCACAGCATCTGACAGCTCCTGAAACATCCCACAGCCAGTCTCCTATCTAACAAAAGGAGGGAGGGGCATTTCCTCATCTCTTCTTTGGAGTCAAGATTGGTCATTTTAATTATATAGCACTCAGCTTTGTTTTATTTTAGAACAGGATTTCTAAAACTGAAATTTGGGGAATTGGGAAAAAGTTCAAAGGGAGCCCCAAAGAATCAGAGTGGTGGTAGTGGTAGTGGTGGTGGTGGTGGTGGTGGTGGTGGTGGTGGTAGTGGTGGGTAGGCAGCTAAGTGACAATGCATAGAGTGCTGAGTCAGAAGAACTCATCTTCCTGAGTTCAAATCCAGCCTCAGACACTTACTAGCTGTGTGACCCTGTTTGCCTCAGTTTCCTCATCTATAAAATGAGCTGGAAAAGGAAATGGCAAACCACTCCAGTATCTTTACCAAGGGAAACCCTAAATGGGATTGAGTTGGAGACAACTGGCACAACTGAACAACAGCCATAGAAATAGCTTGTGCTCAGGAGTCAGAAGATCTGAGTTCAAATTCTACCTTTGACACTACTTATCTAACCTTGAATAAGTCACTTAACTTCTTTCCATAGCTATAAAATGAGAGATTTAACTAAATGGCTTCCAAGTTTCCTTCCAGCCTTAGAACTGTGATCCTATGACTTGTAGGTTAAATAAACAGGACAAGGAATCTCTGTACTTTCTTTTGGACTTTCTTACGCCTTGCAGAAAAGGAAAACCAGAGCCCCAAGATTACAAAGTGTTATTAGACGTTACTTGTTAGGGTTTACTTATTTATTTCCTCATACATTTATCAGTGGGAAATGTCAGGTGCATTCTTCATAAGAGATGCCACACCATTGACCCATAGCTATGCAAATGGAGGTATTTTTCCAGTTTAAGTGATTTGCACTTACCAAATCACATCCACTTGCTCAGATCCAAGGCACACATTTAAATAATGTGAAAAAGGACTCGATTTGGAGGCAGGGAGCTGCTTGAGAGTACCAACCCTCTTGTCTATGTGAACTGTAAAATTGAACTAAACGAAACTGGCAAATCTAAGACCCAGGTGAGGATTAACCTCTTGAGTTGACTTCGTTAGCATTCTGTCCTAACCAACCACGCAGGCATGGTTTGTGGAGGTGGGGCAGGACACATGCAAAGTTACAGAGGTGAAAAAAGTTTGAGAATTAATGATCCAGAGGGATCAACTACAATCCCTGGGCCATTCTTTCATAATCAACACACGTGTATGCATGAAGTGCATACCCACCCTGAGCTGCTGATAGATCATGGCTCTACCATGGCAGGGCCTTGGGGCTCTGTGGTCTGGAAGCAACGAGGGTTGATTTCACCCACACCACCTGATGTTCAATTCAACTCAAATCAGCAAAGGTTTATTTGAATAGCTATAGGCAGGACACTGGCGTTCTTTTGGGGGGGGAATGGAAAAGGAGTCAGCCTCAAAGAAGGACAAGTAATAAAGCATTGCGTTTGAAGCCAAGAAGACTCATCTTCATGAGTTCAAATCCAGCCTCAGACACATATTAACTGTGTGACCCAAGGCAAGTCACTTAACCCTGTTTGCCTCAGTTTCCCTATCTGTAAAATGAGCTGGAGAAGGAAATGACAAACTAGTCCAGTTGTTGCTGTCGTTTGTCTTTCATTCTCAAGAAGAACAAGAGGGTGATGACATCAAGAGGGTGATGTCTTGACTTGCACTTGAGTTAGATTTAAGTAAGGCAGGGCTATGTAAATTCACCAGACTAGTTCTCTCCTCTAGAGTCATTGGAATCCAGTGGCAAGATATAGGTCAAGATGACTGGCAATGGCCCTGGATACAGTGGAGGACATTGGCCTCGTTAGGCTAAGGCCTTTCTCAGGTCTCAGTTCATCTGCTGCAATGTTCATTCAATAATTAAAGGCTAGGTGAGAATTACATCTTTTCTAAGAAAACCCCATATGGGGACACAGAGAGCTGGACACAATTGAAAAGTGACTTAACAAGCCTCAAGGAATTTAGAATCCCTGGCAGGAGTATGGAACATGCTTAGAGTTACCCTTCCTGGTGGGTTATGAAGAACATGTACAAATATTCTCTGCTTCCTTCCAACACACTATATGGAAGTTGGAGGGAGCAGGGTTAGGGAGGATCTGACTTCTGGCAATGAGCAGGGGTTTTCCCTTTATGATAACAATGAATTTCCTAATAAGCTGCTGAGCCAAAAGGACTGATAATTCAAGGGTTATGCAAAAGCAAGTCTTCTTGCATTTTGGCTGTAAGTGTAAGGGCCATTTCAAGCTGGTCCTGAGAGTTGGTGAGAAGGGGATATGTCTTTCTCTGTCTCTTTCATCTGCCCTTCAGATGGCTATGAGCTCACTCCTTCTGCCTCCAGTGTTTTCATTTCTCTTCTGGCCTTAGGTGGACAAGTATCCTGAGGCTCAAGTTTCCAGGTAGCTTTATGAATTATGAAAAGTCTAAATGATATCCTGGGATGTAGAGTCTGCAGCATACACCTCAGCAGCAGTGACTGATGGCAGAGGAAACCTTATCATTGGGAGTGGAGAAGCATCCTAAGCACAGCCAGATATGTAAAAACAGTCCAAGGAAGAAGGAAGCAACCTCAAAAGCATTGCCCCCAAAGGAGTCCCATGAACATTCTATGGAGACAAGACCTCTAGGCCCTCAAGTACCAAGATCTGAGAGCCATCTCTTTTCTATTTATGTGCCCACTGCTACTGAGTTTGAGCCCACTGTTTCTATGGATGCTGTACATATTTGTTGAAGACTGCACCCTAACATTTGAGAGCAAATGTTTTTGTATTGTTTCTGCAATGTCATTTAAGTAAAAGCCTTTGATAGGAGGTAATTGAGTCTACTAAGTGATTGTTGAAAGGGTGCTTGGGAACTACAGTGTTAATCACCCATAATTCCCCCCCAGAACCAAACAATAGCAGTAAGCCCTCTGGGAGAACCCAATCTTTCCGAGTCAATGCCAGTTGGGGCAATAACCCTGGTGTTGAACAAGCTACATATGCAACAGCAGCAAGCAAAAAATGAGTCAGAGAAGGAAATGGAAAACCACTCCAGGATCTTTGCCAAGAAAACCCCAGACGGGGTCATGAAGAGTCAGACATGACTGAAAAGACTGAACAGCAACATAGCAAAACCAAAAGGGGAAGGGAAGGGAATGTAGCCAGGTGGTGCAGTGGAAAGAGTGCTGGGCTGGGAGTCAGGAAGACTCTTTTTCCTGAGTTCAAATCTGGCCTCAGACACTAGCTGTGTGACCCTGAGTTAGTCACTTAAACCTATTTGCCTCAGTTTCCTCATCTGTAAAATAAGCTGGAGAAAGAAATGGCAAATCACTCTAGGATCTTTGCCGAGAAAACCTCACATGGGGTCACAAAGAGTTGGACTTCACTAAAAAATGATTGCACCATGAAGAACCCTAAGAGAAGCATAAAGTGCTGGAGGTGGGAATGGGCTGAGTTCAGAAAAACTGAGATAATCCAGGCAGAAAGAATAAAGAAAAGATGGAGGAGGGATGGTTGAAGAAAGGAGAGGAAGAAAATGGGAGGCACTGGGAGAGGAAAGAAAGGTAGAAGAGAAGACACACAGTGTTGGATAGTCACTCTTGTCCTGTAATATTTACAAATGATTGGAATACAAAAAACGAGAATTGACCCTAATTTTGGCAGCCATTGCCACATGCTTGCTAGAAAAGTTGGTTTTTGAAAAAATCAAGCAAAAGCCTCACTGGACATCACGCTGACTTTTCCTGAGAAAACCGTAAGGACTAAAGGAAAGAAAATCATTATTGCATGAATTCCATTCTGGCCTCATATTCCTCAAGGGTCACAATCCCTGGGGAGGAAGGAACTCAGGCGCAGAGCCAAGCCCAGCATCAAGACAGTCTCCCCTAGCACTATTTATGGTGAGGGTTTATTAGGTATATATCTTTGGAGGTGAATATTTCATGCCCTTTCTAATTCAGAACAGCATCCGATAGCCCAGAGCCATAACTGCATGTGTTTAAGTGCTATTACACACTGACATCCTGGGCTTCACCGGATGCAGGGATGAAAACAGCTTTAGTCATCCTGGTTTACTCCTCTGAGTAAAATGAATTAGTCAGCAGTGGCAGCAGCATTGTCCTCAGCTGTATTATTGGAGAAATATTTCCTTGCAATTAAGTCTCCTCTTTGGCCTTGTTCTTCCCTGCAAAAGATATAATTCAAATGTAATGACGGCTTCTTGCTGGTTAGGTTCTAATAAGATTCTTCTGTCTTGTTGATAAGGATTCTGAGACTGCTACATGTCCTTTCTCCAGTTTAGATTGCATTATGGATTATGGATATATCATCTACCATGCAGGCCTTCATCCACCTTCAATATTGAGCAGCAGAGGTGAAATAAGGCTGTCCGGCTAAATTGCTTTCCAGATGCTCAGACTATTGATGAAGTAGCTGACTCTCCCCACGACTACTCCTGGTCCTTGTAGGACAATGTGTATTTTTCCTGCCCCCTCCCCCAAAAAACCCAAAACTATGTGGTATAGTGGAGAAAGCACTGTTTACCGAATGAGAGGGTTCAAATCCTGACTTTAATACTTTTGTGACCTTGGGCAAATCATCTCCCTGAGCCTCAGTTTTCTCAGCTGTAAAATGGAGTGGGATTGAACTAGATGGGCCTTTAGGTTCCCTCTAGTTCTAGATCTGTTATGACTAACCTGGAGTCTTGACCAAGTGTGATATAGCCTGCAGGGTATAAGCAAAAGTTGGGGGCAGGGAGGAGAGGGACTGGGGAAGGAGCATAATGAATGGAAGGCCTTTCTACATAGTTAGAAAGAGTCCCTTAGTCTACAGCTCTTCGAGGCCATCTAGTCCAATATCATGTTGTAGATGAGGAAATTGACCCAGAGAAGCTAAGAAACTCACCAAGGGTCATATAGGTGATATCAAGGGCAGAATTTGAACTCAGATCCTCTAATCCTTTCCACTCTAACCTGCTGCCTCCACGAGGGAGTTTTGTTCTAATTTCAGGTAAAAAGCTTTCCCTTACCTCCGATGGTCAGCTTGGTAGAGTAGGCTAATAATTAAATCCTAAAACAACTTTACAAAAACAGCAGTGGTCTTGAGGTGGGGGTGGGAGCACAGAAGTATGTGTTTCAGTGGAAAGACCACTAAGAGGACCAGGTTTGAAATTGAAGCTCTGCTCATTGACTTTCTGTGTGACTTTGAGAAGTCACTTTACCTCTCTGGGCTGCACTTTGCTTATTTGAGTGAGAATGGACCTCTCAGGGTCCCTATGGCTTCCTATCTTAAGTTTCCATGCAGGATGGAAGGAAGGAAGGAAGGAAGGAAGGAAGGAAGGAAGGAAGGAAGGAAGGAAGGAAGGAAGGAAGGAAGGAAGGAAGGAAGGAAGGACTTAGCACAGTGCCTGGCACATAGTAGGTGCTATATAAATATTTCTTCCTTTCCCTTCCCTAAACCTCAGGCTGTGGGCATCTTGCTGCTTCCACTGTCATTCTAAAAATGATCCCCTCCTCCCAGGCTCCAGAGCACACTGACAGGCAGATCTGCTAGGTCATGCAGGAGTTCTATTTCTACCTTGACCAATCAATGTCAGCTTCTTCAAGATCCAATTAAGTTCCAGTTGAAGGAGAAATCGGGAGTAAACATCTGTCATCTAGTAAAGGGGCTAGGGACCATGTGGTCCTGGTGTCCTTTGGAATGTTTTGTCCCCATCCTGTCTGGAAAAGGCAGCATTTCCTCGGACACCCTGGGATCCAGGGAATCATAGCAGCAATCCAGGCTGTCAGCAATAATACTTGCCAGAGCTCAAAAACAGCCTCCTTGATAAGAAGACCTCAGGACTGATTCTTGGAGAAACTGTGGAAAAGCAAGATGAAAAGTCTGACCTGGGCAGGGGGTCTGTCCCTTTTCCCATTCCAGCAGGTCATCCGTCATTAACTTTCCTCTGGGGATCTTAACTCCGCAGTCAATAGTGCTGGTCTTACTCTGAAGAGAATTAGAAAGCTATTTCATTTTGTAATTTACATTTCCAACTCTTTCATTCTGCAAGTGACATTTTAATGGCTAAACAATCACTGTGCTGCAATAAAAATCTGGAAGTATTCGGGTGGTGCTCCCTTCAGCCTGGGTCATTATTGGAGCAATTGCTCATGGGCAAACTCCATTATGTCTTGGGTGACATCTCTCGTTGCAGTAATGACTGGCTTTGTTCCCCAGTCTTGTCCTATTTATCTTCTCTACTGGCTGTCACTCATCCAGGAGCCCCGTGATAGCAGGGAGTTAGCTATGACCTTTTCAAGTCCATGGAGGGGATGCTGGTGACTTTCCAATCTCCCCCACATATAATGAGTCACTTTCAGCAGCTGTGGCTAAAGAATGGTCTTCCCACTACAAGAATTAGGGGAAAGGGGTGTAAGGAACCAAGTCCCTTGGTAGGTTGAGCTCTGGGATGAGATGCTTCTTCCATAGGCATGGTAAGGTGAAATTCTGGTGCTCTAACTGAGCTTTCTTCTATCACAATCAGGAAACCACAGCAGTTGTGACCTATGGAAGCAGAGAGACAGCAGCTGTTGCTAATTATCCTGTAAAGGGCACCAGCCTTTCTCCTACTCTGAAGCTGCCTTTGAAGGGTACCAGATGAAAACATGCATGGAGAAAGAGATTTGCTTCTGGGCTGGTATTTCTAAGCTGGCCTTTATACTGTATTCTGTAGAGTTAAGTGTTGTTAACAGGAGGAAGGGCGAGATCAAGGCTTCTCCATGGCAAAGTGGGGCAGCTCTAGGAAGCCCGTTTTCTGGGTAATCTTTCCTATGTCCGTATTTATGCTTACTTATATTGTGTCCTTGGGGAAAGCCTCTTTTAATTCTGCAAGCTGATTGAACCCTAAGGTGCACAATATCACCACAAATGTTAATGGGCAATAGTGACTGTTACCAAGGTCAGCAACAGCTACATTCTCTGCATTCAGAGCTCATGAGATCCTAACGCTCTGCCACAGAGGCTGAGTCCAGACGATAGGGGAAAATTGAATCGAAATGTTCCATCTGACTCCCCCAAAGGTGTCATGAAAGTCAGTGGCAGTACCACTATTTTTAGAGTTCTGGCCATTCACATGATTAAACAGATTCCCTAAAACACTTTCAGTCCTGCCTATATTGACGTCATTCATCTAGATCCCTTACTGCTCTCAGCCATCTCACTGCCTCTGTGGTGAATTTATATACTGAATGAGGTTTTGCTATGATGTTTTTGATGTCATGGACAGAAGTAAATGATTGCTTTTCTCTTATATTAATAACTAGTTATTGAATTGAGACCAAGAGTTTCCCCCTTTTCTACTTCCTCACCCAGAAATCAACCAGTGTTGCAAACCAGTGACTTTCTCAGACTAAGATCTAATCAGACAGTAAAAGAAATTCTAAGTTTGGGCTAATGGGAGGATTCCTGCTCATTGTGTAGTCCAACAAATTTCTGGGGAAATGTGGATTCTCCCTTTTCTCAGACAAGTGATATGGAAATTGTTAAATCTCTTTGACCAAGACCTTGGTGATCCAAGTTACTACTCCAAGACCCTTCAACTACATCACATCCAGCAAGATGCTCCTATCTCTTTCCTTTCCAGGCCTGCTACAGCCCAAAGGCGGTGAAATGAATGCTGAGAAGGTTGACAAGCCTGACCCAGACCACACTCCTGCCTCCCTCCTGCCTGTCTCACTCCTGCCTCTCTCTGTCTTTGTCCCTGCTGTTTTCCCATCCTCCTCTCTCCCCAGCTAGATCCTGACCATCTTTCAAGGTCAAATTCAAGTCTGACCCTTGCATTGAGCTTTTTCAGATAGCTCTGAATACTGAAATTCTTCTACTGGAGGACCTCTAGGACCAGAAAATAGAAACCCACAGGTCACATGAATAGAAGGGGAGGGAATACCTGGCTTCTCTATGGCTGTTGTTCGGTCCTGTCAGATTCTCCGTGACCCCATTTTGGGGTTTTCTTGGCAAAGATGCTGGAGTGCTTTGCCATTTCCTTTCCATTGCCAGTTCACTTCACAGATGAGGAAACTGAGGCAAATAGGATGAAATGACTTCTCCAGGGTCACACAGCTAGAAAGTGTCTAAGGCCAGATTTGAAATCAGGAAGCCGAGTCTTCCTGACTCCAGGCCTGTGCTCTATCCACTGCACCACAGACCTTGTCCTGATCCAAGCTTTCTAAATCAGGGTTCATGATAGAGACAAACCCAATCTTCCTGGGAGTCATATACAAATTCACCCTGAAATTGCTGAGGGTTGCCATTGGACACTGGCACATTGACTTACACTGATTCACACTCTCACAGCTTGTCAAGTCACGCAGCACAGACTCCTCTCCTGCTTTCTTTCTCAGCTACTTTTGAGTCATGGGGGCTGGTTGCCTAACATACCAACCTCTCCGATGACCAATGTCAGGAGAAAACCCTAACCTCTCTTTCATAGGCTGGGAGAAATCAGTAACTGAGCGTCACTCTGGGCCCACAGCAGTTTTCTCTTTCAGAATCTAGTGCTTTGTCTGTGCCAGGGGAGCACCTTACAAGCAATCTTTTTGTTGCAACAGTGACTAAAACCTTTTAGTTGGATCTAGGATGGGCCAGCCTTCACTGAATTCTGTTAAATAGAAACTTCTACTATAAAAAATTCAAGCTCAGTATAAAGTTATACTGGAGGGGTTCACTACTTGTAACCTTCAGACAATTTAGATAATAAGTAAAGGAAGCACCTATAATACCATAACTGGTCACAGAAAGGGACATAAACCATTGTTTTCAGAAGTGTTCTTCATTGTTGTCAGCCAACTTCGAGGTCAAGTTCAAACTCCTAGGATGAAAAATTATTCCAGTAATGAATATATCACTCAGCATGTCCTCAAAAGTGTTTGTGTTCTGTCCTGAGCACTTTCCTAAAGGGCTGTGGGACCCACAGAAGAAATATAAAACATGGTGCTTGCCTTTAAAATCCTTCTAGGAGAGATATGAAGCTAACAAGCATGAAAAAGAACTAAACCATGAGGGTCAGAGCGGAGACCTGGTAAGAGGGGTTCAGAAACCAAGTAATTGATATTGGCCAGAGCTTCCTGGAAAGGCTTAATGCAAGGGTCACACTTGAACTTGGCCTCAAAAGATGGTCAGGATCTAGCTGGGAAGAGAAGAGGATGGGGAAACAGCAGGAACAAAAAAAGGCAGAGAGAGGCAGAAATGAACCAGGCAGGAGAGGAGGTAGGAGCGTGGTCTGGGCCAGACATGTCAACAGTCTCAGGATTCATTACATCGCCTTTGGGCTGCATCAGGCCTGGAAAGGAACTCTTGGGAGTCCAGGGGATGACCATAATTACAGAGTAGTCTTCCAGGTTAGCTTTTGGTAAGGCAAAATAAACAGTTGGAGTAAGAACTGGATGCAGTGACTGATTTGGGGCAGTAGGTTCCTGGGTAATTGCTGGCTGAATGACTTGGGCCAAGTCACTTAACTGTCAGTTTCCCTGTCCTCTAAAAGGAGAGAGAACACCCTGGAACAATCTCCCTGAGCTCTGAGTAATCTAGGCAGGTTAATGCAAAGGGTGGCAAATAAAAAAAGAGAGCAAAGCATGTGAAAAGGCAAAAATAAACAGTAAATAGAAAATAGAACTGCCCAAAGTAACAGGGACCTAAAACAGATGGTGGAGTCCTGAGGCCAAGGAACCACAAGTATTGGAAGAGCAGGCATGCACCACAGTGAGGTTAGGTCCCCGGAGGATGGAACCTGAGACTAAACAACATCCAGTCTAGGAAACATCAACTTCAGTGTTCAGAGGCAATGCTTTATCAACACTTCCAACTGTATTGGATGCTTTTGAAAGAAAAGTAAAATTAATGTAATGGAGGGACTGGCCAATAGGGAAACCAGTCTTTGAATCATTTGCATATCTTCCCTCATCTGGTTTTCATCCAAGGGTTGATGTGGTAGTTTGGGGGAGCCATTGGTCAGTGATTCAGGGATTAGTCTGCGATGATAATCAATTCTAATTGGTTGTTAAACCAATAGGGCAAAGTGGATACAGTGCTGGGCTAGAGTCAGGAAGAACTCAAGGAAGAACTAAATCTGGCATCAGATACCTACTAGCTCTGTGACCCTAGATAAGTCACTTAAGCCTGTTCGCCTTAGTTTCCTCATCTGTAAAGTGAGTTGGAGAAGGAAATAGCAAATCACTCCCATATCTTTGCTAAGAAAACCCATGAGATCACAAAGAGTGATCTGACAAAGACTGGAAAAATAACTAAGTAACTGAAAGCCAAAAGAACTGACGACTCAGGAATTGCTAGCCAGAGCTATCTTTTTCCTTGATGGCTTCCCGGAACTGAATGTTTTTGAGCTAGTAGGTGATGAGAGAGACATCAGCCCCATCTCTCAGCTGCCTTTGGTGGCTATGAGCACATAACTATTTTTGTCCCTTGTGCATATTTCTTTCCTGATATTAGAAAAGGTGTTCTGTGACAAATGATCTAGGTATGACATGGGCTGGGCCTTGGGAGTTTAAGAGACCCTGAGTCCCACTAGCGATGAGAGCTGATAGTAGAGTACCCCAAAGCCTTTCACTGAGTGGGTGTGCCCATCTCAAAGGCAGTCCTTGTTCAGCTCCTGAATCTTGTGGCTACTGCTACCCACTGTGTTATGGTTTCTGCTACTAACTCCAGTGACTGGTGGGGCCTCTCATTGATCTCTGGATCTCCCAGATCACAAGGTCACTACCTGGATGAGTCTACCCTAAATAATCATTCACCTAATAGCAGGAAAGTATAAGCACAAAGACATAGAGATAGCCACATACTCATAGCTGCCATAGGCACATGGGAAATGGATGGTGCCCTTCTATACTTTCCCTCACCATAAGCCTGTGAGGCCAATAGTTCAGCCCCTATTGCTGAATCCAGGGTTTTTCCAGCTCCAATGGAGCCATAGGATTCACAAACATAGACACCAAGTTTTAAATGAGTCCCTCACAAAGGGATTGACTTAGGATACTGTCAAACCCTAATGCTACCCTCCTCTGGGTTTATGGAAGCTCCAAATTCTTATGTCACACTGTTTATGAACTAATAGGTGAGTCCAGACTGGGCCCGTTTCCATCTGGGGCACTCACACAATGGTTGACTCACAGTTGGCAGCCAGAAAACAACATAGTCAAGCCCAGTGCTAATCCCAGTGCCAAGTGAATTTGGTGCCAAGCTCAGGGTCTACTCAGGGTCTAATCCGCAGAGCATGCATGTAGGGGCATAGGAGCTGGACAGGACTTTAGAGAGAATGTGACCCAGCCCTACATCTTACGGATGAGGAAATGGAGGGCAACAGACGTCAGGGGATGGCCCAAACCCCCTTCCCTTCCTAACTTCACCATTTCTCTCAAAGCCATCATCATCCTCTCAGTCTTGCAGGTGTCTGACCTCAGCATCTATCCCTTAATTGCTCTATCCCTCATACCACATGCACAGTTTCCAAATCTTATCATTCCTACCTCTCCAATGTCTCTCGGATACTACCCCTCCCCCATTCTCATAACCACCACTGTAGTTTAAGCCCCCATCACCTCTCACCCATTTTCACTACAACAACCCCTTCCTTTTTCTTCCAGCCCCATTTCTCTCATCACTCTAGTCCAATTATCACTAATCTCACCATGTGACTCCCTAATCAATAAACTCCAGTGGTTTCCTATTGCCTCTGAGATCAAATACAAACTCCTCTATTTAGCTTTTAAAACGCTAAACAACTTGACCCCAATCTATCTTTTGAGTCTTATTGCATTTTTCTCCCTCCCAGACTCAGTCAAACTGGCTCTGCTCCTCACATATAACAGTCCATTTCCCTTCTCCTTGCCTTTGCACTGGCTATGCCCCATGCCTGCAATGCATTCTCTCCTTTCCTCCAACTCAAAGAGTCCCTCTCTTCCCTTTAAGAGGTTGTACAAGCACCACTTTCTACTTGAAGCCTTTCCCAGTCCCCCCAGCCTTCCAGTCACTGGAAATTCCCTACATCACAGAAATCCTAGAACCAATCAAATCATAATTATACAATAATAACATCAGATATTGTATTACATAATATATTTACATAACTGACATATTATTGTTTTTTATTATATTTTAAAGTATTTTTGCTGCTTAGTCATTTCAGCCACATTTGACTCTTTGTGACCCCATTTCGGGGTTTTCTTGGCAGAAATACTAGAATGGTTTGCCACCTCGTTTTCTGGCTCAATTTATGATAAAGAAATTGGGACAGACAAAGTTAAGTGACTTGCCCAGGGTCACACAGCTAGTAAGTGCCAAATCTGAGCTCAGGAAAATGAGTCTTTCTGACTCCAGGTCCAGCACTCTATCCACTGCAGGACTTAATTGCCCCCATTAATACCTCTAAGGTACTACCTAGCCAGTTACTGCTTTGCCTATATGTGTGACCATGGTCATGGCCCTTAACTTCTTTGAGACTCAGTTTTCTCATCTCTAAAATAAAGACACTGAATTAGATGAGGTCTATGATGCTTCTCTCCCCTCCACCACCCCAATGGAAAGGTGCAACAAAAGAGCAAATAATTTAACAACCTCCTGAACAGATACCCCATGATGCCTTGGAGCAAGAGCAAGCCTGGCTAGTTGCAGGTAGAAATATTTTCTGCAGCTCCCCAGTTCTGCTGGTTGTTGCTAATGGCTGGAGGAACTCTTTTGGACCAGAACTGAGACTGGCATCTTTTACTGTACCACCTATCAGGTGATAGACTAATGGGGCCATGGAGTCAGGGCTTCAGGAAGAGAACAAGCTGTATCTCTTCCCTCCATCCCCAACCCCTACCTCCAGCTTCAGAAAACCTAGGAAAACACAATTTGGGCCTCTAGTTGGGGGATAAATAACATCATCTTTCTTAGTACAATTTCTTGAATTTATGCATAAGTTGTTTTCATACTGTTTCTTCTATTAAATTGTGAGCATCTGGAGAGCAGGATTATCTTTTGCCTTTTTTTTTTTTTGATACCCTCAAAACTTGGCGGTGTATCTAACATATTGTTTGCTGTATCTGATTTTTCATGACCCCATTTTCTGGTTTTCTTGGCAAAGATCCTGGAGTACTTTGCCATTTCTTTCTCCAGTTCATTTTACAGATGAGGAAAATGAGGCAAATAAGGTTAAGTGACTTGCCCAGATCACACTAGAAAGTGTCTAAAGCCAAATTTGAACTCAGGAAGATGAGTCTTCCTGATTCCATGCCCGGTGCCTTAGTTGCCCATCCAACACATAGTAGGAGCTTAATAAATGCATACTAACTGACTTGTGGATAAATATATTTCCTGTCCCAGAACTGGGGGCCTACTGGCTAAAGGTACCTCCTAGTGATCCAATCCAGATGTTGCCCTATAGGAGACACAGAATATCTTTTTTGTATACAGTTGTTTTTATGTTGTCTCCCTTGTTAGACAGTGAGCTCCTTGAGAGCAGGGACTGTCTTGTGCTTTCCCTTGTATTTCCCAGTATCTAGCACAGTGCCTGGCACACAGTAGGTGTCTAATTAATGCTTACTAATCTGTTAATTTAAGAAGGGATATTTACCACAGACCTCTAAGGCTACTTAGAACATTCCTATATTTGCATATTAACACTGACTTCAGTCAACCCTCTAAACTAGCAGGAGGTACTGGCTAGCTGATGATAAGCCACTCAGGATTTAAAAGTAGATTATATATATGGGTTCTGGTCTGCCTGAAGAAATTGCTTGTCTTCCTTTTCTTCCCTTTAACCATTAAATATTTTTCCAGAAACTCCCTTACAAAATTCTATACCTCCCCTGACATCGCAGAGGGTTTGGAGAGTTGCTTATTTTGCTATTATCAATGAGAAAGGGGCTTCTTCATAAAATGTTTACTTGTGAGGTCCCATAATTTGTAGCTATCACCTGGCTAAAATGTAGCGATTAAATTCAATGAAACCTGCCTAATGAGATCAGAGCAGCAACCTCTTTGACAGAGACCTTCAGATTGGCATTCCCAATTGTTTATTAGGTGGCTCAGTGGACAAAGCACTGGACCTGGACTCAGGAAGATGTGAGTTCAAATTCGGCCTTAGACATTTACTAGCTGTGTGACCCTGGACCAGTCACTAAACCTGTTGGCCTTAATCCACTGGAGAAGGAAATGGCAAACTGTTACACTATCTTTGCCCCATGGACAACGTTGGCATGCTTTGTAGAGGAGAGAAGCAGGAAGGGGAATGGCTAGGGACTCCTCGTTTTCTCTTCATAGAAGCTGTACCAAAGAGGTCCATAGCTGGTCCTTTCATTCTCCCTCGCTCTCAGCACGAGTGCTTCACTTTCATCTTTTGCTCATTTAGATCCAGAGTTATTTGTGTATTTGTCCACACCCCCCATATTATAAGGACTTTGAGATTAGGATCTGGGTCCTTTGTATGACCACACCTGGCATGGTGCCTTGCATACTGTGCTGTTGTTATTCAGTCATTGCAGTTGTGTCTGACTCTGTGTGACCCCATTTGAGGTTTTCTTAGATCCTGGAGTGTTTGACATTTCCTCCTCTAGTTCATTTTACAGATAAGGAAACTGAGCCAAAAAGGCTGAAGCGACTTACCCAGGGTCATACATCTAGGGAGTCTCTGAGACCAGATGTGAATTCAGAAAGGGGAGTCTTCTTGACTCCAGCCCTGGCACTCTAGCTGCTCTTAGATGTCCACCTTGCATAGAGCAGGTGTTTATCAAATGTCTGTTGAATTGTTTCTTTTGAGGAAAGCCTATAAGCCTAGGGGTTTCTGTCAAGACAGCTCAAATCCCACCTTCTATGAAAGGTTTTTCCCAGTTCTCCCAGCCTCCACTGCTAGGGCCTTCCCTCTGATATTACCTTCCCTTTGCAAAGTACTATCTTATATGTGCATCTTCAACACTTAGTACAGTGCATAGTGTATATGGTAGGGGCTTGATAAATGATAATTGACTGATTAACAGACTATATAGTTTTATGCATGTTGTTTCCACCATTAGAGTATGAGATGCTTGAGATCAAGGACTGTGTATCCCCAGTTTAGCATAGAACCCAGCAAGCATGGGATTGGTTGACTTTAGCCACAGATGTCAACTTCCAAGCAGTGAAATCACCAAATAGATCTACTCCTGGATATAGGACTACAATGTAAATTTTGGTGAATTCAAAGATTACGAAGTCTAACCAGAGCTACAGAAATAGAGAATCAAGTGATCAAAAGGAAACCACTCAGAGTTTTTACATCATTTAAGACTTTCCTTTCATTAGTCTAGCTCCCAGAAGGCTGCTGCACTCATTACCACAGATTTAGGAGACTGGTCCCTCTTACCCTTGTTAATCCTAAATGAAGCAGCCCTGAGAGCCTGGGGACTGCCCTTCCAAGGCTTCAGCACCTCAACTGAGCAAACAGCTCCCAAGCCTAAGGCAATTCCACACACAAAGGAGAAATGTTGTTAGAGGAAAGGCGGGTGGGAAAAGAGGGTGGGAGGGAGGATGAAGATCAGTGCCTGGGCACAAGACATTCCAAAAATGGGTTAGCAGCAGCTGTAAAAATAAATAAAGATCTATTTGGAAACACAGACCCAAGGCTTGTCACTGAAGCTACTTTGTGCCAAATCACGTTGTGCCAAATGTCATTTATGGCAATTAAGAAAAAAATGAGCAAAATGTTCCCACATGGCATGAAGGAGTTAACACAGTCTACAAACAGAAGGAGTTTGTGCTCTAAGAGAATCTTGTTCCTTGAGTTTGATTCTATCCTACCAAACGTAATCACAGTATCTGAAATGGGAAGGTATTGGTGAGATCATTTAATCCAACTTCCTTATGTTAGAGATGAGGAAATTAAAGGCCAGAGAAGTTGTGGCATGCCTTCTCTCTCTCTCTCTCTCTCTCTCTCTCTCTCTCTCTCTCTCTCTCTCTCTGTGTGTGTGTGTGTGTGTGTGTGTGTGTGTGTGACAAGGGCTTTATACTTAGCTAGACCAGAAGAGTAGACCTTATCCCCCTCTTCCCAATGAAGACAGACCATGTGTCCTCTCCTTGATAAGCTAGTCAGCTTTGCTTTGTTCCATGTGAACTTTACAGTGAACCCCCCTGACCTGCCAGGGTACATGTCCCCTTACACACACACACACACACACACACACACACACACACACACACCATGGAGACAAAGCACATATGCCCAGCTCCATGCATGTTTTGGCTACATGGGAAGGGAGAGATGCTCAAGGTCAGATAACAGGAATAACACCAGCAACGACACCCTTCCCCTACCCCTTGCCTTTCCTGTGCTCCTCTTTCAAACCCAGGATCTCTGAGGCCAGGCCAGAAGAGGGACATGGTGATGCACACTACTTGGATAAACTGGGAGTCACCAGCTACAATTCTTCTAGGGAGATGAAGAACCACCAACCTTACAGCATGCTGTTGCATCCTAATGACCTCCAGGCCTTACTGTCTGCCCTTTCTCTACACCTGCTATACCCCCAGGCACTGCCATGTGACCTGTAGCACACCCTAAGGACCTCTAGGCTTTCCAACTGCCCTGGTACTGAAACCTTACTACTTCTCATTCTCTCTTCTACTAATATCTGTGCTGACTCCCCAAATGAGAGTATGGTCTCCTTAACAGCGAAGACTGTCTCACTTTTTTCTATTTGGTTACTCAATGCTTAGCGCAGTTCTTAGCACATAATAAGCATTTAATAGATGTTTCTTTTTCTTTATTTATTCAGATCAAGGACTTCGCCTGCAAATCCCTGTTACAAATGGATACAAAATGTACTGTCAGCCCTTGTTCAGAAACACCTTGTAAATATTGCTGTGGGAGCTACAAATACCTGCTTGATAAAAGCCAGTTTGGCTCTTCCCTTTCTTTCTATAGAGCTGTGAGAAGCAACTTAGAGTAATTTCAATAACCTCGTCTATCTCTCTTGGAAAAAGAGGGAAAAGCAAATAGAAAGACAAGGTGTCTTTCTGAACTCCCCAAAGACTTGGTGGAAGACAAACCATGAAAGTATTAGAATAAAGAAAAGGCAAGTAGGACTGCCTCACCATGTGCCAACCTGGAGTGGAAAATAGACTTCTTGGAACTTTTAAGAGATAGACATTTCCAAAACACTCTTTCGGGGGAGGGTGAAGCTAGTAGACATGAAAATGAAACAACTGAAGGTTGAATTATCCCAGGAGCATTCCAGACCATGAGATTTGAAAGAGCAGTCACACTGTCAATTAAGACCCTAGCATAATTTCTCCATAGTCTAGCTCTTTGAAAGTTGGCCCAAAGTCAAGGACAGATAAGTAAACAATAACAGCAAAGTAGAGAAAACAACTTGATTTCAGAGAGGATGATGGGAAGCATCTGTTAGAGAAGTGTGGAACATCAGCACAGAAGTGTAACCTCAAGCCCTTCCCTCTTCCTGGGACCCAAGCCATGGTATTTCCATACATCTTTAGAATTGTAGATAGAGAGGGTGGCTCCACAGAAGAAGCATTTCTTGACCTTTGTAGGTTCAGATACAGGTACTTTCTGAGGAATTTACATTACTCAGTGTAAATAAAACTTCTATATTTGTGAATGTGCTTGTAGGGGAAGTTGGTTGCCACTTTCAGAAAGTGTGATACTAAAGTTACCAGTTTCCACCTGAGAGGCAAGCAATGAACCATTTGAATCAATGGTCATTGATGCATACCCAGGCCCTTCCTGTCAGGAAAGAACTTCTAACACAAGAGTTCTGTTTCCACAGTCATAAAACGATCAGATCAGAGAGTGTGGAAGGAGCAGGACAAATCTATCACCACCCTTGACAAACAACTCAAAGGCTGTGGCTTACTGAGGGTTGATCAATGGTGCTATTTTTAAATATAAAGGACAAGCACTGTGTTTCTCTTCTCTCCCAATGAAGTCTGTGGCAAGAAGAATAAAGTTGTATCCAGTTTGAGGTAGAAGGGAGCTGGAGTTGACCGATCCCATTGTTAAATTTTCAGTGTGAACCTCAACACCTGAAAAATTTGCAAACTATAAATCAGGGCTTGATTTATTGGTTTGGTGATTGTGTAAACATCAATAAGAAAGTGATGGAGAAAATATTAATCATGCAGATTAAATTTAGAAGTATACCTAATTTACATTAATTTTTATTTCAGACAGCTGGTTGTTAAACATTTACTATCACATCCTGTCTTCAGGTAAGTACAACCATTCTCCTAGAAGAGTTGTCCTCTATATCAGGGCTTAAATCACAATCCCTTTTTGTCCAAGAAATTTTTACATGATCCTAGGTATAGAGGTATATGAAATAGGTATATGAATCAAACATTTACTGATAATAAATCACAAAGAAATTTATTTTTAAATAATTCTTGAGAATACAGATAATTTTATCATTTATTAAAGATGAAAGCAAATTTGCCTTCTATTGAAATGGATATTCTTGTTTATTTTTACACAAAGAATTGAATCTTGACAGAATATTTGATACTGCAGGACATAGAACATTTTTAATGTTTTTCAGAGTTAGTTGATCAATATTTTGATTTTATAATTATCAATGCTGTGTTCAGAACCAAGGCTGCAGTAAAGTCATGTGATGCATCAATGGCAAGCACTGCCAGAAACACTCCATTAAGTGTTTGATTTTGAGTTAATTTTTGGTCATTGCATATTAAGAAACCTTTTACTGTTGCCAAATTTTTCATGACCTCCACATTTAGTTATACAACCCCACAAGGGGGTCATAACCCACAGTTTAAGAAGTGTTGCTCTATACCACCTGTGGATGGGAAAGTATTATCCTACCCTTAGAATAGTTCCTTTTTCTCTCTTTCTGCCTTCTGGGTTTCTTATCCAAGCTAGGTAACCAAGAGTATTTTGTACAGAAGAATGTAGATCCTATTCCATGAAGACAGGAATAAGGAAAATCTCCCAGTTTCAGTCCCACCTCCTCTAAAGAGCCTTCTCTGAGCATCCCAGGCCACAACAGAATGTTTTCTTCTTTTCTTTAATTTGGCATTTCTTGTTGACCTTTGATCTCAATCAACACAAAAACCAAAACAGCTTGTGCTCTCAAGGAGCTTACATTCTATTGGGAGAAATTATATGTGCCCATAAAACTATATATAGGTAGATTAATTGTAATTTTAGAGGGAAGGAAAACATCAACAGTTTTAGGTGATGAGGAAAGACCTTAGGTAGAAAGTAGTGGCCGAACTAGACTTGAAAGTGTCAAGCTTGTATAAAAACCAGATCAACAAGGTCATCAGTGGGGATAGAGTCAAGATGGCAGAGTAGAAGCAGGAATCTGCTTAAGCTCTCCCCTCAAACCCCTCAAAAAACTGCAAAAAATAAATGACTCTAAACAAATTCTAGAGCAGCAGAAGCACAAAATGATAGACTGAAGCAAAGTTCCATGCCAAGATAACCTGGAAGGTCAACCAGAAGGGTCTATCACACCTGGCTGGGAGCTGAGCACAGTAGCATGGATGGAGCTGGAGCAGGCCTTAAGGGATTGATTCTCTGGTGGTTGCAAGGGTTTCCAGACTTCTCAACCTACAAATGTCAAAGACAGCTTTGAAGTACAGTGGAAAGAGTCTTTCACCAGGTTGAGAGGGAAGTGTAGTCTGGATCCAGACCCAAGGAGGCAGCAGTCACTGCCTAAGCAGCTGTTTTTGGAGTCCTCCACCTAATAAAGAGCTCAAAAGTCAAGTAATTGACTAGGAAAATGAGAAATTAAGGGAAAAAACAGACTATAGATTCTTACTTCTCAGTGAAAAGGTATTTTCTTATATCATTAGTGACAAGAAAGATCAAAACACACAACCAGAAGACAACAAAGTCAAAGCTCCTCCATCCAAAACCTCCAAGAAAATTATGAATTGGTCTGAGGCCATGGAAGAACTCAAAAAGGATTTTGAAAATCAAGTAAGAAAAGTACAGGAAAAACTGGGAAGAGAAATGAGAGTGATGCAAGAAAATCATGCTAAAGGAGACCCCAAAAGTGCTGAAGAAAATAACTCCTTTAAAATTAAACTAACGCAAAAGGTAAAAGAGGTTCAAAAAGTCAATGAGGAGAAGAATGCTTTAAAAAGCAGAATGAGTCAAATGGAAAAAAGAGATCCAAAAGCTGTCTGAAGAAAATAATTCCTTCAAAATTAGAATGGAGCAAATGGAAGCTAATGATGTTATGAGAAATTACTAAATAAAACCAAAAGAATGAAAAAATAAAAGACAATGTAAAGCATTTCATTGGAAAAGCAACTGACCTGGATAATGGATCCAGGAGAGATAATTTTAAAATTAGTGGACTACTTGAAAACCATGATCAAAAAAAAGCCTAGATATCATCTTTCAAGAAGTTATCAAGGAAAACTGCCCTCACGTTCTAGAACCAGAGGCTAAAATAGAAATGGGAATCAACTGATCATCTCCTAGGAATATTGTAGCCAAATTCCAGAGTTCCCAGATCAAGGAGAAAATATTACAAGTAGTCAGAAAGAAGCAATTCAAGTATTGTGAAAACATTATTAGGATAACACAAGATTTAGCATCTTCTACACTAGGGAATCAGAGGGCTTGGAATATGATATTTCAGAAGTCAAAGGACAAAGTATTAAAACTAAGAATCACCTGCCTAGCAAAACTGAGTATAATACTTCAGGGGGAAAATGGAATTTCAATGCAATAGAGGACTTCCAAGAATTCTTGTTGAAAAGACCAGAGCTGAATAGAAAATTTGACTTTCAAACACAAGAATCAAGAGAAACATGAAAAGGTAAACAGGAAAGAGAAGCCATAAGAGACTTATTGAAGTTGAACTGTTTACATTCGTACATGGAAAGATGATATTTGTAACTCATGAGACCTTTCTTAGTATTAGGGTAATTGGAAGGAATACACATACATACATGTGTATGTGTATATATGTATATATTGTGTGTATATATGTGTGCATGTATAGAAAGAGAGAGACATGGGGGGGCACAGGGTGAACTGAATATGAAGGGATGATTTCTAAAAAATAAACTTAAGTTTTGAGAGGAATGTACTAGGTGAAAGAGAATGTGCGTGTGTTCGTCCTTTGTTGCCAAAGAAGACCATGCCATCAGAGAAACAATGACATGACTTGCACTTAACTTTGTTTTGAGTGAGGGAGGGCTGTGCAGGTCACCAACCTCACTTTTCCTCCAGAGCCATCTGAATCCAGTGGCCAGATATTCATCAGGATGATTGATGATTGCCCAGAATGAGGCAATTGGGGTTAAGTGACCTGCCCAAGGTCACACAGCTAGTGAGTGTCAAGTGTCTGAGGTGAGATTTGAACTCAGGTCTTCCTGACTCCTGCACTGGTGCTCTATCCACTGTACCACCTACTTGCCCTGGAGAAAGAGAGAGGGAGAGGTAAAACATAGTAAATCATCTCACATAAAAGAGATAAGAAAGAGCTTTCACAATGGAGGGGAATTGGGGGAAGGTGAGAGGGAATAAGTGAGCCTTACTTTCACTGGATTTGGTTTCAGGAGGGAATAACATACATACTCAATTGCATGTGGAAGTCTATCTTACCTTACAGGGAAAGCAGGGTGTAAAGAGATAAGAGAGAGGGACAATAAAAGGAATGGCAGATTGGTAAAAGGACTAATCAGAAGTAAACACTTTGGTAGAAGGATGGGTCAAAGGAGGAAATAAAATAAATAGAGGGCAAGACAAGATAGAGAGAAATAGTCTTTTACAACATGACTGTTATGGAAGTGTTTTGTATGTATGTTTTACATACATAACCTATATCGAATTGCTTGCCTTCTCATTGAGGATGGGTGGGGAGAGGGGAAGGCAGAGAATGTAGAACTCAAAGCTTTAAAAATGAATGTTAAAAATTGTTTTTTACATGCAGCTAGGAAATAAGATATATAGACAATGGGGTATAAAAATCTTTCTTGCCCTACAGGAAAATAAAAGGGGAGGAGAATGGGGAGGGGGGTGGTGATAGAAGGTAGAAGGCAGGGTAGATTGGAGGAAAGAGTAATCAGAATACATGCTGCCCTGGGGTGGGAGTAGGAAGGAAGATGGAGAGAAAATTTGAAATTCAAAATTTTGTGGAAGTGAATGTTGAAAATTGAAAATAAATTAAAACAACAATGAGGTGATCAACAAATAAAGTAAAGCATTTATTCAGGGTCAAGGAATTGTAGTCTAGAACAATGCACTGTCTTACTCAAACAGGAAAGCTCAGTGAAGGGAGTTATGAAACTGAGGTTATATATCCTCAAGAGGGTAGGGTAGATAAATAAATGGAACAAGAGATGGATCACAAGTTATTTATTGAAGGATGATAGTACCTTCCTGGAAAAAAAAAACAGCATGGGCTTAGGTCACTTCTGTCCAAAAGAGGCAGGTCACTGGATCCCAGAGTTTCTCAGGGATTGATGGAAGGAAACTAAGGATGCTAAGAGCTAAAGAAGAAGAGGAAGTACATTCTAGGAATGGGGAAACAGCCTGTTTAAAGGCATGTGAGGAAAGAACAACAAGGCAAGTTTGTCTGGACCATAGTATAGATTCTTTAAGTACCTAACAGAGGAGTTTGTGGCATCTCTGGTATTGTTATTTAACTTTTTGTGTCCATTCAAATTAGGGAATGGCTGAACAAATTATGGTTGAAAGTAACATGAATTCCATTAAACACTTATTTTTAAGACTCAAGCTACACATAATAGTCATGGGTTCATATACAACTATCTTTTCATTTTATGGAAATGTTGCATTTTTTTTAAACTTGGCATACTGACTGGAACATAGCAGGTACTTAGTAAATGCTTATTCACTTAACATTTTATGACTAAGTACAGAAGTTTTAAAAATTTTAAGAAAAAGTTTTCATGTATATTAATCTCATTTCCGTCACCAGAGTGTAAGCCCCTAGAGGGCAGGCTACTTCTTTCATACTTCTTTTTATCCTCCAGAGTAACTAGCAAAGGAATTCAATAAATATTGATTGAATGAATGAATCTCCAAATTTGGTCACTTAAAGCTTCCCAAGATATCCTTGAGTGCTTTTCCCCACACAATGCAAGGTAGTTAGTTCATTCTCTTAAGACTGGGAAAACCACTATAATTGTGGTGAGTTGTCAGCACATCCGGAACAGGGAGCTTTGTGGAAAATCATATGATATCAAATTTCTTGTGGAATCAAAGTATGAGTCCACTGACAACTTTTCAAAGGACAGTCTTGATCATAACAGCCTGCCACAAAAGGTAGGATGCTCTTTTCCTAATGTAGCAGTGTGGAAGGCTTACAACCAAGTTATATTTGGTTTAGGGAGCAAGAATGCAGACATAGTATGGTATCCTGTCTATTAATATCAGATGAGACAGTGATCTCCTCATCATTAAAGAAGTCTTGGAAGATCTGAGAATCAGAGCTGAAACTAGGAGTGTTTTAACAAGGCATAGACACAATTTTGGGGGATAAGGGAGTTGGAAGGGGATAGAGGTCAGTCAAACTTTTGGGGATGTAGTCCACAACCCTCACCTCCTCAGAGAAGGGAGACTCTGCAATAGTATCAACATAGCAAAGAGGTCATCTGACCCTTAATAAAGCCCCACCCCACCATCCCTTCCAAGAATAGCTGCTCCCCATTCTGAGCTAGTCACAAACATCAAGATGAATGAGATGAGGAAACTGACTACAAGAGGGAGGAAGCTGTTGTAGTTTGTCCTTCATTATGGAAGAGGACCAACGACATCGTGAGGGCAATGTTTTGGCTTGCCCATGAATTGGATTTAAGTGAGGCAGAACTATACAAGGTTGTCAGCCTCACCCTCTCAAAGGAAGTACATCATCCTTGGGGCCGATCATCTAGGTATTGGTCTCCTTAGTGCAAAGACCCCTTTATTTGTGCTGATTTCAGATCTCAAAACAGGAGGTTCCTCAAAAACATTAGGTTGAGGAAAATGGTCCCATACTGATTGAATATTTCCTGTCTTTTTACTGTACTCATATTTAGGAAAAAAATGATGATGATGATGATGATGATGATGATGATAACTGACATTTTCTCTAGCCCAGATTACAAAACTCTTTCCAATAATATATATATATATTTAATAATATTTAATAATAATATAATATTTAATATAATAATAATATTTAATAATATCCAATATATAATCTCATTGCAAAGTGGAAACTTATAATGCTCTAATTATGCCTTGTATTTTTGGAAAACCAAAATTTAATTTTTCTGTATATCAAAGTGTAATTTCTTTGAAGTACTGTTTATTTCCATGGCTGGTCCTGGATGAGCTTACTGGGCTTGAGATTAGGCCTAAAGCGGCTGTGCCTGCTGGAGGAAGAGAAATAAGAATTTCTTTTTCATTTCATTTTTTAAAATAATGGTTAAAGAAAGCAAAACAGATTTTATGAATCTACTCTTGCTGAAAATGACAGGCTTCTTGAGTATGGAGTGAGAGAACCTAGGATTTATGTGAATGAGCTTTTAGGGCTGTAGATACCATGTAATAGACCAATGTGATTTTAACCTGGTTCTGAAACATTCTGCCCAGAATACATATGGAATCATTGACATTCTGTGTAAATTCGCGAGGCAACTGTGTGCTCCCCCACTGTGGGCATCCCACAGAGGTACATGGACTTGGGTTCTGGTTGATTATGGAAGGGGTCACCAGGTACAGGGCAGAGGTACAATTTGCATGTTCATTTTAATAGGAAGACATGTCTCCTTTTGCCAAGAAAGAGCAGTCAGTTCAATTAGACTATTAGAGAGCCCCCTTGCTGTGCATGACAGGGGACAATGAGGCCCGAAGCAGGCAGTCTCTTCTCCACATAATCAAAAAGATAAGCACCTCAGAGAGAAATACTATTATTATTATTTCTATTTTACAGATGAGGAAACTGAGGCTCAGAAAGGCTAAGTTACTCACCTAGGGTTATTAAGTATGTGAGGGAGGTTTTTCTCCCAGTATAATTCAATAAATATTTGTTAAACATAATATACCTGCCAGGCCCTGCGCTAGTTACTGAAAATATCAAGACAAAGCTGAAGTGTCTCTGAGGTTCAGAAGCTTACTTTCTGCTTGGAGGATAGCACGCATACCCAAGTAAGGAGATACAAAGTAATTTCAAGAAGGAGAAGACACTGGTAATTGAAGCTACAAAGTATCTATACGGTTAAGAACCACATAGGAATCACACCTTAGCCATTCCATTCTTCTTTCTCTTTTCTAGAGCCAGTGGCTTTTCACCAGTGACCTAGTACTTCATTCTTGAAGGAAGATAGCATGGTGTAGAGGATAGGGCATGGGGGAGATCTGGTTTTAAATCCTTCCTTAGATGCTTAATAGTTTTGTGTGACCTGGACAAGTCACTTAAGTTCTATGTGCCTCAGTATCCTCAGCTGTAAAATGAGGTGGTTGAACTAGATGACCTTTAGCTCTAAAATATATGACCCTCTGTCAGCATTTTTTGGTAACAATTTAATTTGTTTAATTTCAATTTAATTTGTTGCTGTTCAGTTGCTTCAGATTCTCTGTCGCCCCATTTGGGGCTTTCGTGGCAAAGATACTGGAGTAGTTTGTCATTTCCTTCTCCAATACATTTTAGAGATGTGGAAACTGAGGCAAACAGGGTGAAGTGACTTGCCCAGGGTCACAAAGCTACTAAGCTCCAGGCCTGGTGCTCTATCCACGGCACCATCTAGCTGCCCCTATACTTTAATAACTAATAAAACAATAGCTAGCATTTTACAGCATTTTAATAACCAATAACACATTATATTTATCATACATTTAATAACAATAATATAATACTAGCTAGTATTTTTATAGTACTTCATTTTTTAAAAGAGAATGACTTCCTACCTGCTAATCTCAGATCAGACAGGAATCCTCTCACTGAAGTATGCACAGGACTTCACAGAAGATTCAGTTTATCCTCACAACAACTCTGGGAGGTAGATGCTAGTACTATCATCCTCATTTTACAGATGAAGAAACTGAAGCAAACTGGTTAAGTGACTTGCCCATGGGGTCTGGAACCAGATTTGAACTCAGGTCTTCCTGATTCCAGGGCCAGTGCTATAGCCACTGCAAGAACCCAGCTGCAATTGTGCCAGACTGCCTCTCACATATGCCGTCATGTGTTTATTATCCACAGAAAGCTCCCTTTCTACTTTAGTCAAGGACCCAAGTATTGGGAGTATATCACAGTTTCAACCCAGATTATCTGTCAGGTTTCCTGGTTAGAAGGCTGTTCCTGTTCCCACTCCTCCATTAGCATTTTTTGGTGATTTCTGCCTGCTCAGGAGGGGTTCGTTTAACACCTGACCTCACCTCCCTAAAGCCAAAAAGGAAAAACTTAACAAAATGATCCAGTCAGTAATATTCAGTAACCAGAGCCAGGAGTAACATTTCTGCTTTCTGAAGAAACAGAGCTCATGGCTGCTACTTTGACTCTCCAGCTCCCTGTGACATGTTCTTTGAAGTAGACCTCCATTTCGAGAATACAAAAAACTGGTAATTCAGCAGCATACAGGTTCAGTCAAGGTTTTCCTATCCGACTAACTCCATCAAAAAGTGACTAGACTGAAAGTTTCAACTCTTATCACAAGAGGATGAAATTAGGAATTCAGACTGCCTGAATTCAAATCTCAGATTTCTGTTAGAGAATGTTTTTCTGATTTCCCACCTTCTTCCCTTTGAAAATTTGTTCATTTTTCATTAGTGTCCAATTCTTTATGACCCAATTTGGGATTTTCTTGGCAAAGATATTGGAGTAATTTGTCATTTCCTTCTACAGCTCCTTCCTCATCCAGATGAGGAAACCAAGGCAAACAGCGTTAAGTGACTTGCCCACATAGAAGTGTCTGAGGCCAGACTTAGGTTTTCCTCTCTCCAGCGCTGGTCCTCTAAACCCTGAGCCACCTAGATGCCCATAACTCCAGATTTAGGATGCTATAATTCTTTGGGCCACAGTTGGTTTTTCCTAAATTCAGGATCTCCAAAAATCTATGTCCTGTGCGACCTCGGAAAGATGGAGGAGCACCACTATGCATCTCAGTACCGGAACACTCAGAACTTAGTTTGAGCTGAGTCTTTTACAATTTCTTTTCCATATCTCTCTTTAGCTTAGAGAAGAGATGGGTGGAGCTGGAGGCAGACAGGCTAAGCCTTACAGCATGGGCTAAAGGATGAATAAACAACTGGTCAAGTTCCAGCTTTTATCCATCGATTTCTTTCTGGCCCCCAGCCTCCATAAAGCAGCTGCTTTGAACTGGAGGGGGCGGGGCAAAATCACCCAAACAATGGAGTCTGGCTCCTCTCCAAGCCTTTTCAGTTCCCAGGAGAGCAGGGAAGCATCCTTGGCAGCAGGCTGTCTTTTCTGTGTGCTCAGTGGCAGAAAAGAAAGAGTAGAATCCACCCCATTGTGCTTTGTCATTATGAGCCTTGAGCTGCACTACAGCTATTCTCTGGTTGGCTCACACTCAGTCTGGAGTTAGACCACAGAGGTCTGGGAAGAGTCATGACGCAGGAGAGGAAACACAGGAGAGGAGGGACATTCTAGGCCTGGTTCCGGAAGTCAAGACAAGGAGCTAAAAGACAGTCTCCCCATTCCTAGTCATGAGGAACTTAAAGCGAAAAGTTCCCTTGTGTCCCCAGATGTTTTATACTGAACACCATAAAATAGTAAATAACTAACAAAATGGCCTCAATGAAAATCTGGATCTGGAGCTTGGTTCACCAATTTTCTATCTGTTCATATGCCCTTGGGATATACCATACAGTGGCTCAAATAAAGCCTAGGTTATAATTGTCGGCTGGAATATGATACTAGAGAAAGACCAGAAGACCAGCGTTGGACCTTTGTTGTAACCACTCCTGTGCCACTAGCTCAGTGTATGACTTATCAGGCCCCTTCTTTTCTCTGAGCATCAGTTTCCTCATTTGTCAAATGGGGATTCAAGAAGCATTTTTTAAGTTCCTACAATGTACACTGGGTTAGGTGCTAGGGATACGAGGAAGATGATGATGATGATGATGATGATGATGATGATGATGATGATGATGATGATGATGGTGGTGGTGGTGGTGGTGGTGGTGATGGTGACAATGATGATGATGGTGGTGATGGTGATAATAATGATGATGATGATGATGGTGATGGTTGTTGGTGATGATGATGATGGTGGTGATGGTGATGATGATGATGGTATTGGTGATGATGATGATGGTAGTAGTGATGGTGATGGTGATGATGATGATGATGATGGTGATGGTTGTTGATGATGATGATGATGGTGGTGATGATGATGATGATAATGATGATGATGGTATTGGTGATGATGATGATGGTGGTGATGATGGTGATGGTTGTTGGTGATGATGATGACAGCTAACATTTGTATAAAAGCTTAGTATGTAGTATATACGTGACACTATGTGTATTATTAATGTATTTTTACTTAATTTGAAGATCTTTCCCATTAATAGGCCCATGTGACCTGCTTAAATCGCTTGGAAGCCTAAGTCACATGTGATGGGAGAAGCTTGCTGAACAGGTGGAGCAGGAAGGAGTGAGAGAGGACATAGGCAGGCAGCTAGGATTATGAGTTTTTGCTTGTGGGAAGAAGGGGAGGGGGAAAGGCTTGGGGATGGTGTTGTTCCCTATAGTGCAAATATGTATTGACTTCTTGGTTACTATGATGATTTGACTTTCTGGTTTGGGGATTTGGTTTTCTGGTATCTAAATAAATGTTTTTCTTCTACCTTCTATGTGGAGAGTCTATTATACTTTGTGATTCAGAACTATGCTAGCATATTCATAGTCACCATTGGTTCTGTAAATATTGCCTTGGTAATATGCTATGCTTTAAAATTATTCTCATTTGATACTCACAACAATCCTGGGAGACAAGTTCGGTTACTGTTCCCTTTTTACTGATGAGAAAACTGAGGCAGACAGAGGTCATGTGATTTGCTAGTAAATGTCTGAGGCCAGATTTGAAATCAGGTCTTCCTGACTCCAGCTCTGACACTCTATCCACTCCACCACAAGATGCCCCTATAAAAATGAAACAGGATCATAACATCCATCCTACTTATTCACAGGGTTATTGTGAAGTCTCTAAAAGGACAATGTCTGAAAAGTATAAATCTTTTTATGCATGTGAGGTATTAGGATGATGGAACTACAGACTGACTGACAGAATTATCAAGCAGATTCATCACTATGACATTTTCTATCTCTTTAAAGATTTGAATATGCAAAGCAATTCCTGTTGAAAGGCTATTTATTTCATTCTTGGCACTTTGTCTGCCATTAGGGTCTGCAGTCACCAAATGAATAGTGATGCCTGGCCTAATACTTTGAATATATAGGCTTTCCAATAGCATAACTAAGAATATGGTATTTTACTCAAATGCACTGTCTCTGAAAATAAGACTCTTAAAATGGATAAATACAAGTATTCACTGATATCTAAAATACTACTTAAGCGGATGACACAATTTAGAGCAAGACTTACAGAAATAAAAATCCAGATACAGTAATTTTTATTTCCCCTTCATTATTAGTAGTCCTTTATTAATTTAAATCTAATTATATCCTTAAAAGTGAGTAAAACTAATTCTCTTGAATTTTCTAACTTAGAATTGCACCCAACTGAGGCTTATACAGGATTTAAGTAGCTCTAATTTGGTTGGCTTCAAAAACTTTCCCAGGTATTTTTTTTTTAAGTCTACCAATGGTTCTTTCCATAATGAAAAACAACTTATTCATTCTGCTTAAACTGGGGCATCCAAAGAAGGCCCAACTGATATGTTCCTGCCAAGTTCCTGGTACTTGGGTGCTCCACTTATGTTAGGCTAGAAATAGCTTAGGAATCCATTCCCAATTATTATCCCCTAAACTCTGTGAGCTAGCTTCTTAGCCTCTCAAAGACGGACCTTGTGCTATTGCTAATTGTACAACAATAATGAAACATAAAATAAATCCTGGTTCTCTTAGCAATGACTCAAGCAGGTTCCTAGCTCACTTACCAGACAGCTTCTGGATTAATCTGTTTTTAGCTACAATTTGAGTTTCCTAGGTGTTTTAGTCTAAAATATATTAAAATGCACCGTGGCAATAAAGTATTAAGCAGGCCTATCAAATGATTTCATCTCCAGATACCATTGTACATCCATACCACTTTATCAAAAGAGATGTTTGCTTATATATGTTCTGTAATTGACTGCACTACTTGTCCAATCTTGATCAGTTATAACCAAATACACTCAACTGTGAACTTGGCAGTGAACTAAATAACCCATAGAGCACACAGTACAGGAAATACCAAACAGTGACAAAACTATCTCATACTAGTGCTAAAAAAAAAAATGTAGGAATGTATTGCATGAAACCCAGACCTTCAATACTTGCAGAAGAGTAAGAATAACATTCGGAGGTGTCACTAGACATGGTAGGAATCCACAAGTTTTTCAACCATAATGACCACTTCTACCCAAAGCTCTGCACCTCAAACTTCCTAACTCGGACCTAGGCAAGTCAATGAAATTCTCTGAACCTCAACTTACTCCTCTACAAAAAGGGGAAAATAATATTCATATAATCTACTTCCCATAGTTGTTATGAAGAATTTCATCAACCTTAATCTGCTATATTAATTATTTTCTCTCTCTTCAGTCTTTATGTATTTATTCGATTTTAATATTTTTTTACCAATTTAAAAACAAATTTAACCTTGATTTTTTACAATTTTGAATTCTAAATTCTCCCCCACTCTCTCCTCCCTCTCTCCCCTCATTGAGAAGGAAGTGATTTGATAAAGATTATATACGTGCAGTTGTGAAAAACATATTTCCATCTATATTGGTCATGTTGTAAAAGAAAACACGGACAAAAGAAAAAGAGAGAAAGTAAAAAAAAAGTATACTTTGATCTGCATTCAGATTCCATCTGTTCTTTCTCTGGAAGTGGGGATATGTTATATTAATGTTAATCACTAATAGTTGTCATTATTGCCTTGTGATCCTCAGGACTTATCTTTATAAGTACCATATTACTGTTCAGTCAATATCTGTCTAAAATCTTTGAAGGAGTTAGAACTTGGAGTCAATAGGCAGCAAGTTATGGTATGGTAGCTGTCCTACATCATCTCAACCTCACCACTCTTCACTCATGATCTCCCCACTGTCTTGTATGATCTTCTGGTTGTTGAGGAAACTGGGCAATCAGTGGCCTACTGTCCCTGATTATGCCTCCCCACTGAAAGGGACAGAGATTCCCTGAAACACCCTGAGTTTGTGACTGAGAAAAGAAAAGGGAGACTCGATTTCACACGTAAAGAACCCAACCAGAACAGTTTCTAGGTCACTGGAAGATAACTGGCAGGCACAGAGAATTGATTACCTTCAGAAATGTCATTTTGCAAGTTAGCAATTAAAGGCTACTTTAATATTCTTCTGAAATACAGTGCAGCATGGACAACATAATGTGTCACTATAAAGAGTAAGACTTACAGTAGAGCTTGTTCCAACCACATAGGCTGTTGTAAATATAGGCAAACCCATCTTTCTATTTGAAAGTCCCCAACCCCAAAATGTGCTGAGGGTCACCCTGAGTTCTTGTACTAGCTCTACTGCTAACCACGTGTATGATTTTGAGCAATTCATTTTGTCTCTTGGGCTTCAGTTCCCACATTTATAAAATGAAGATTTGAACTGGATATTTTCTTTTCCTTTTCAGATTGAATATATTCTAAAGTTTCTTCCATCTGTAACATTATTAAGATCCATTCACAGAACCCTAGAGGTAGTCACTGGGTGTCCCTCTAAGAGATAGCCCTTAAGGAATTTTCTGCTTTCCCCAGTCTGACAATATCATAAACTAGAAGGTCTTGGGAGCCTGTGAAAGACAAGCCCTGTCTTTTCAAATTAGCATTTTATTGATTTGGGTCTGTCAGGGCTTCAGGTTTATGTATTTTAATTAATCTTATTATTTGCTATTGTGCCCTGAGGTGATAGGACAGTGCGACTCCATAAATCTGACATGTAGTCCAATATTGGAGCCCTCTAGCTGCCTATTATTTCATCAGAATTGGCTCCCCCAAATTAACAGAAATCCTTTAATGCTTTCTTTATAATCAAGTAATTCCACATAGGCCCTGGGGCACCCTACTAACCTTTATAAAATTAAGGTATGTCTATCCATAATATCTTATATGAATATAATGCGCCACAAGTTAAAAAAGTACTTTGTAAACTGATCTAAACCTAATCTGGTCTTCCCCTGTGTCATGGGTCAGGTAAATACGATTAGCTTCATTTTACAGATGAGGAGATTGAGGCCTAAAGAGGTTAACAGCCTTGCCCCAGGTCACAGAGCTGCACCAGGGCAGAGATGGAACTTGAACCTAGTTCTTTATAGACTCCTGCTCCAATTCTGACCACCCCACATGGTTTCTTTGTATCTTTTAGCCCCACAGTGAAAAAATATTTCAGTTGGAAAAAAAATCAAAATTCTGGTTTCCAAAACAATGGTTTTAAAGCTTTTAGCAACAGCAACCCTACAGAAAAATAAAATCTAAATGAAGGGACAATTGGGGAATGTGATGTGGGATGAGGCAAGGAAATGTCCCAGGTCCAATAATTATGCCGTGTTCCAAACAGTGTAATTCAATCCAATTATTTCCCAGCCACCCAGATGTCCCATTGTTTTTCAATAAAACATTTTGGCTCATCTGAATCCAATTAATTCAAAATCCATTTCTTCAAATCCCTGGTCCTTTTGAACAAAGGCAGTTTTGTTTCACTGTGAGCGTATCTTATAGACAAAACCATGAAGCACACCCCAAAGATTTGACGCCCTCTCAGGAAGAATTACTTGCTGGAAATTTATGGCCCCTGTGACAAATTACACTGAGGCCGAGAGAAAATGAAGGAATGCAAATTCAGCATTAATCAAAGTGAAACCTGTGCTAAATGAGAACAAGTGGCATGGAGACGAAGAAATCCATTCCACATCTCTAGATATGTGTAGTTACCCTAAACACTGGGCTTGATCACCCTCAGAATTCAGAGGTATTCTTTGGTTCTCTGGAGATGTGGACTCAACAAATCCTTTCATAAAGAATGAACTTTGGCGTCACCTCCTGGCTAACTCCCAAACCAACAAGAAATCAATACTTCAAGCATCAGCCCCTACCAATCCCCCCGAGATGAATTTGAGATACCTGCTATTGCTTCCTTCCTGATATGAAAATCCACACTGAGACCAAAAGGCTCCATCTGTTTTCAAGTGCTCAATGCTTATATCTAAGAGGTAAAAAATTAAAAAAGGAAAAGGACCTATTTGTACAAAAATATTTATAGCAGTTCTTTCAATGGGGGAAAAGAATTGGAAATTGAGGTGGTGTCCATCAGTTGCTGAACAAGTTGGATATAATTGCTATGGAATACTATATTCTTATGCTATAAGACACGATGAGCCTAGTGATCTCAAAGAAAAACTTGGAATTGATCCAAAGTGAAATGAACAGAACCAGGAGAATATTGTACACAGTAGCAGAAATATTGCATGAAGATTAACTGTGAATAATTTAGCTATTCTCAGCAATACAATGATCCAAGACAATTCTGAAGGACTCATGATGAAAGGCGCTGCCCATTTCCAGGAGAAAGAACTGGTGGAGTCTGAACGCAGATTGAAAATACGTTTTCTTTGTTTTATGTTTCTTGGGGGTTTTCATCTGTGTTTTCTTTCACAGCATGACTTACATGTAAATGTATTTTGCATGACTAGACATGTAGAACCTATGTCAAATTACTTTCTCAATGAGGGGAAGGAAAGGGAGGAAGAGAATTTGGAACTCAAAATTTGAGGAAAAAAAGAGAATACTAAAATTATTTTTACATGTAATTGGAGAAAAATAAAATATTAAATGAAAAGTCCTGTTATCGAATGCTCAGTCCTTGAGGTTTTGTGGAGACCCTCAATTCTCCTCTAGTACAGGAGATAAATTAAGCCCCAGTGGTCTTCATCCTCACATCCTGTCTTGAAAAGTTGTAGTGGATAGAGTGAAGGATTTAGAGTCAGGAAAACCTAGGTTCAGAGTCAACTTTTGACATCTCCATGTGACATGGGACTGACTTATATTAAGCACTTGCTATATACCAAACATTGTGATGAGTGTTGAGGATATGAAGAAAGGCAAGAAATGATATCAGCTGTGATGTACCTACTGTATGCAGAACAGTGTGGTAAGGGCAGGGTGGGGAGTGGGCGGGGGGGGGTCCATGCTACATGTTTATGTTGTTTCCCTGGAGAACAAAAGTCAAGGGCCAAATTATGGTCTGGCTGTATCTCTGGGAAGAATGTCCACCTCTTCCTAACATGAACCCTTTCCATGGTCTTTGGTAGGAACTAGTGTCTACCTTAGCTATATTATCAGAAGTTGGATGATTAACACAGCTGTAAAACTTCATTCTCCCCCATAAAGCCAGGAAGAATTTCCTGGAGAATGGAGAAAGTGAATCCCTTCAGTCCAGGGGTGGGAAAGCTGCAGCCTTGAGGCTACATGTAGCTTTGGTCCATTTCTGGGCACTTGCCACTGAATGGAAACAAATTAGGGTTAGCATGAGAAATAGAGGGAGCATCTTATGGTGTTGAATGCTAATGGCTCCTTCAGGGTGCTCTCCAGAGCAATTTAGGACTCCAGGACTTCAGAGTTGGCTCAAAATACCCCTACACTTAGTAGGGGAAAGGCAATTCTCTACAGAAGAGTTTCTTCCCTCTAACCAGTGGTTCTTCATATTTTATGTCATGGACCCCTTCAGCAGTCTGGTGAAGCCCTTTTCAAAATCATGTTTTTAAATGCACAAAATAAAATGCATAGCAATGTAAAGGGAAAAATCATATCAAGATATAGTTATCAAAATATTTTTCAAAACAAGTTCATGAACACCAGATTAAGAATCCCTGTTTTAATTAGAGATACAAAATGTGCATTATATTGGAGTAGATGACTGATGAAGGAGGGCCCTTGCAGTCCTGCAATTCTGCAGGTTTCTATTAGCAGGGAACTGAACCTTTGGTATCATTTACATACTTAACATTAATCTTTCTTGGACACCAACAAAAGTATACATTTTTTCATACATTTAGCCCTTCTAAATACAAAGGAAGTTAGAGATAGACCCTCCAGTCACTAGTCAACCCAGAGGCTACCCTAAATAAATCACTTATACCCTCCCAAGTCTGAGATTTGATTTCTCATAGTTATTTGCACAAGCACAACTACAAATACTTCTAACAGGTGATTAAAAATTAAACAGCTTTTCTAAAATTAAATCCCAGTTCTGGCCTCCTTCCTCAATGACCAGTATGGTCTTTGGGAATCCCCTGGTACTGCAAATGCTGCAGGAGAAAATATTTATTTTAGTACAAAAAGACAAAAGAGTCTACCAAATTTTGCTCTTTGTCAAATTCCCAGGATACTGGAAACTAGTCTGAAAGTAAAGTTGAGAGCATCCATGGATTAAGAACCATGGTAAGAGCATGTCTAGTTAAGTTAGTAACATACAAGTTGGTAGAGAAGTCCAGTTCTTCCACATAAACCCAAGCAAATATTTGAAAATACTCCAAGAAACAATAATGATGAAGAAAACTGAAAAGAATGAGGTGTAAATTTCATTGTCTAATCAAAGAAGATCACCAGAGATCATTGGTTATGGGTTAAGGGTGACCCAGGAAAGGAGAGTAAGCTCAGTTAAACATGATGGAAGCCAAAAGAGGGGAGAAAAGGAATCACTCCAGGAAAGCCAGCACAAACCCCTACAATGACAGCCAGAGCTCTGATCAGGGAAGTCACAAGCCAATATAAACTCTAGTAAATAAGGAACTGAAATCAGATCATAACTGGTTTGTCAAAACAAAAGAGACAAGATCTATCCCTAGATTACTGGACAGTGCAACAGGGCACACACATGTTCCTCTCACAGCTGTGGGAGGCACAGTATGAAATTGGAGGATTCTAGTTCTGGGGGCATACCAGTTCCTTGTAGGTCATACAGAAAGTCTGAAACCAGGACACTCCCAAACATCCCACCAGGAATGATCAAGGCTACAGAAAATGAGGACCCATTTCTGAGTAGGGATCATACAAGAAGACAGATATAGAACAATGCCAGAACCCATAAAAGGCTCCCCTGAGTCCACTGAAAGACTGATATAAAAGTCAAAAATTAAGGTACAAATATGAGTAACCCCTTTTGGACCAGTAGTGGAAGTGGCATCCACACTACTTAGGAGACATGATCAAACAAGACCTACTCAACTTATCCAAGAACACCAGAGGGATGTATCCCCCACCCCAAGCACAAAATCCCAATCCAAGAAGTGAGACTGAAAATAAGTAAAAGAAAACGCCAAGCACAATGAGGAAATACTGTGGGTTAAGAGAAGTCAAAGATGTAAGCCATAAGAAAAGAGTTACCTTACATAATCTACAAGCAGAGTCTCAGAGAGAAAAAATGGCTTGGCCACAAATACAGAGATTATGCCCCCCTCCCATGAATAACACAAGAATAAAGACATTTAAAGTTTAGAAGGGGAAAATGGAAAGAATAGCTTAGAAAAGTAGCTTGCTGAAATATTAGATTCCTTGAAAAATAGAAAGAAACAAACCTATCTCAGTGACTTCATGGGACAACAAGAAATATTAGAATGAACCCAAAGTATTGAGAAAAGCTGTTTATGTGTGTGAGGGTGGGGACTTAAAGAACCTACTATTGAAAACTAACTTGGAAAAATCAAAGAAATAATTTTTAAAGCAGGCCCTTTGAAAAACATGACTAAACAAAATACCTTGACACTATATTTCAAGAAATCATGAAGAAATTGACCCAGATCTATTAGTACCAGAAGAAAAAGTGAAAATAAAATTCACTGATCATTTCTTGAAGGAAACCTCAAGTTGAAAACATCTAAGAACATCATGGTCAAAATTCAAAGCTTCCAGGACAAAGAAAAAAATGCTTCAAGTAGATAAGAAGAGTTCAAGTACCAAGGAACCACAATCAGAACATACAGGACTTGGCATAAAGGAGAAAAAAATTTGAATATGAAATTCCAAAAAGCAAACAACAAATTCTTACAAACAAGAATGATATACCATGCCAAACTTAAAGGGAGGAGTAAAGAGAATGAACCTTTAATATAATATAGGATTTTCAAGTACTCCTCCTGAAAAGGCCAGATCTGAGCAGAAGCTTTGAAACGTGGACACAGGAGTCAAGAGAAAGAAATGTAAATATATTTGAGCAATTATAAAGAATTTAATGATGATAATTTACTTAAATTCTTATAGAAGGAGATTAAATAAAGTTCCTTCATAATCCTGCTTTATAGAATTAAGGGAAAAAATAAAATTCACATTGAGGAACAAAAAATAAAGAACCTCAAGGGAAATGGAAAGTGGGAGGGAAGAGGACCTAAAAGAACCAGATTTCAAACTGTACTACAAATCAGGAGTCAAAATAATTTGATAGTGGTCAAAACAGAAAGTCAAAGCAAAGCTTATGATTTTTCCAGCTGTAATGTATACCTGTGAAAATTGGGCTATAAGGAAAGCTGAGTAGCACAGAATTGACACTTTTGAATTGCAGTGCTGGAGAAGACTTTTGAAAGTCCCATAGACAGCAAGGAGATCAGTCAATACTTAAAATAAATTTATTCAGATTACTTAATAGAAAGAGAGATACTGAAGCTAATGCTTAAATACTTTGGCCACATAAAGAAAAGACAGGATTCATTGGAAAAGACCCTGATGTTAGGAAGACTGAACACAAAAGGAGAAGGGGACAATAGAGGATGAGATGGATAGTGTCATAGAAACAACAAACATGAGCATGGACAGCCTTCAGGAGATAGCAAAGGATAGAAGGGCCTGGCATGCTGTGGTCCATGGGGTCACAAAGAGTTGGACACAACTGAATGAATGAACACCAACCACAAACAGAGAAGTTCATTAGATAAACCAAAAAGGTACACAAGATCCAGAAGCAATCAACCTTTGTAGCATAATATTTGATAAACCTGAAGACTCCAAACACTGGAGTAGGGACTCACTGTTCAACAAAAAAATACTGGAAAATCTGAAAAGAAAGCTGGCAAAAACTAGAGAGAGAGCAAAATCTCATGTTGTATGCCACAGTTAACGCCAAATAGAATAGTGGTGGTTGCTCGGTCATTTCAGTTGTGTCTGACTCTTTATAACCTCATTTGGGGTTTTCCTAGCAAAGATACTGAAATTTTGCCATTTCCTTCTCCAGCCAATTTTACAGATGAGGAAACTGAGGCAAACAGGGTGAAGTGACTTGCCCAGAGTCATACAGCTAGTAAGTGTCTCTGGTCAAATTTGAATTCAGGTCTTCCTAACTCTAAACACAGCAGTCTATCCACTGAGCCACCTAGTTACTCTTCTAAATGGACACATAAAAGGTGCTCTTATAGCTAAATTAGAAGAACTAATGAGACATCTTTCCCAACTATGACAAAGGAGGCATCCTTGAATGGATAAGGCACCAAAAGGATTACAAGAGATCAAATGAACAATCTTGATTATGTAAATTAGAATTTTGTGTAAACAAAATCAACGCAGTTGGAATTGGGAGAGAGGAAGTTGCATGGCGTGGGGGCGGGGGGGAACCTTTACATCAAATTTCTCTGATAAAGATTTCTCATCTAAGATAAGAGTTGGATACAAATAGTTGAAAATTTCTTCTAAAAATAAGAGAAATGAGCTGTCAACAACAATTTTAGAAAAAAATGGTCCAAATCAGTGATAATAAGCAAAATGCAAATTAAGCCGCTTGGATATTCTCTCACATTGTCATCAGTTGGGCAAAGATGACAAAAAGGAAAAATGATCATTGTTACCGGGAATGTGGGAGGATGCGCACACTAATGCACTGCTGGTGGTATTGTGAAGGGGTCCGACGGTTCTGAAAGCAATTTGGAACTACACCCTCAAAACTCAATGACCTGGATACAGCCTTTGATCCAGAAATGCCGCCATGAGGCTTATACTCCAACGAAACGAAAGAAGGAAAGGACTCACATACAAGCAAATATTTATAGCAGCATGTTCTGTTATAGCACATACTGGAAACAAAGCAATTGGAGAATGGGTGAGCAAGTTAGGTAAAGTGAATATGATAGAATCAGATTTCTCTATAAGAAATTATTGAAAAGATATATTTTCAGAGAAATCTGAGAAGACTCGTATGAACCGATGTAGGGTGGGCAAGACCAGAACAGCAACTTATAAGATAACTAGAACATTTTAAAGTAAAATTGCTATAAAAGATTTAAGAACCATGGTAAATGTCAGACCAAACATGGATGAATCAAGCTTCCTAACTCCTGGCAGAGAGTCAAACGACTAAAGATGTGGAATGAGACACACATTTTTGAAATACAACCAACGTGCGTGTTTCTTTTACTTATGCTCATTTTTTTTACAAGGGGGACATTTTGAAGAAAAAGAAAATCTGGGGGGAGTGAGGGGAATGATAGTGATACTACAAGTATAAAAGAGTATCAGCCAATCAGTTTTAAAAACAGAATTGAGCAGAAGAAAATTGAGAAGGGAACACGAACAAGTAAGGCAATGTTGGAACGACATATTAAATTTGAAATACACAAAAAACCTAAGCCATATGGAATGGGCATTCAGGGTGTCATATGTGATTCTCTTTTTCTGTTCTTTGTATAAACAAATGAGGCAGCTGGTGGTGCCAGGCCTCGAGTGAGGAAGACCTCAGTTTACATGTGACCTCAGGTGCTTACTATCTGGGTGATATTGGGCAGGTCACTTAACTTCTGTTCACTTTAGTTTCCTCTATGAAACTGGAATAATAATAGCGCCTACCTCCCAGAATGATGAGGATAAAATGAGATCTTAGCAAAGCATTTAGCACAGTGCCTGGCATACAATCAGAGCTATAATAAATGTTAGCTATCATCTTCATCATTATTTGTGAAACATTTAGCACATAGTAGGTGCTACATAAATGTTCGATTTTTATTCAATCATTTTCAGTCATGTCTGACTCTTCATGACATCATTTGGGGTTTTTTTGGCAAAGATACAAAAGTGGTTTGCCACTTCCTTCTCCAGCTCAGATACTGATGAGGAAACAGACAAACAGGGTTAAATGACTTGCCCAGGGTCACACAGCTAATAAGAGTGCCAGATTTGAACTTAGGAACACAAGTCTTCCTGACTTTAGACTAAATGCATTCTATCCAACACACCACCTAGCTGCTCCTAAATGTTAGCTATTATTAAATATTCATGTCTGTAGTTTTTGTGAGGCTCATAAAAATAAAAAGGGAAAACATTAAAGAACTATGGTAAGCTTTCAGAATATCTGAGTCTGCAGACCTTAATGAAGACATTTCCATTTTCCCAAGTAACATTGCATTTTCTCTTAAAAGAGAAAGTCAACAAATATTTATGAAGTAACCAAAAAATGTGCCCAGAATTGTACTAGGTGTCCTTCAGAATATAAATATAGAATATAAAAGGAGAAAAAAATAATCCCTGCCTTCAAGGCCCTTCAAGGATAGTTGGGGAAGCAGACACACTGAATAAAACAGAGAGCATAATGCAAACAGGATGGGCTCAATAGTGAGGTGCTGTGGTACAGGTTATGGCATTCAGAGCATGGAGAGATGATGGCAAAGATCACTGGATGTGGAGACAGAGGACCTTGGTCTTGTCCTGCCTCTTCCACTCAGGAACTGCGAGGCTCTGAGCGCATCACGTCAGCGATCCAAACAAGTGTTTATTAAGAATCTGCAATGTGCAATGCAACGTGGTGGGTGCTGGAAAGACAAAGATAAAACTCAAATAGTCTCTGCTCTCTCAAAAAACTCTCTGAGATTCTGTTAACTCACATGGAAAATTAGAATGCAATTGTAGCATCATTATATAACGTTATATGTTATTGTTACATTGAATAAGTTGGCATAAAAGCAATTATACTTCATTGTGCTATAAAAATTATGATGTCCTTTTATTATTTCAAGACCACAGAATGTTAGAGATGAAAAGAACTTTAGAGATCATCTTACCTAACCCTCCCATTTGTGGAAAGACACAAATTAATATTATCTCTGATTTCTGCTCTATGGATTTTAATATTTAGTTGATTTTATGTTGTATTGATATTTGCATCTGTCCAAACTCATCTCGCTCAAAAAACAAGTCTGTCCTAGTCTGAATGGGCTTAAAGGACGGATTGAAAGAAAATGTTGCTATCATTCATGCAGCTAGTTCTTGAGATGTCCGTTTGTTGTTTGTAAAACCCAACCAGATTAACTTGGTGTCATTCCATCAAAACACAAGTCCTTGCCTGTTCCTGTACAATTATGGGTGGTTTAATCTCCCCCAAGGGAACTAACTGGGTGGTTCTGATTTTCTAGCCAAAGATTTCAAGAGACAGATGAATACCATAAAACAATTAACATTCCTTAATTGTTGGAGAAGGTCTAATCAGCCATACCTGAATACCAAGTCACTTTCCCCAGTGTAGCCAATGACAATGTTCCCTGACTTCCCAGATGCCCTTGTCTCCTGTGTGTCACTATAAAGGGCCTCTCCTCCCCATAGGGGTCATTGGCCTTACTGAGTTGGCCCGTCGGATCTGCTTTGTTAACATTATGTGTGTCATTGTTAATAAAATGACTATACTCAGAGAACTATTTCAGTTTTTCTTCATTGCATTTTACTCACCACATTTTATAGATAAGGAAGATGAGGCCCAGAGAAGATAAATGACTTGTCCAAAGTCACTCCATCTGACCTTTTGATTCCAAATCTGACTTTCACCATACCACGCTACTTCTCAATGAAGGAATCCTGGCAGTGTCACTTACCTGACCTTGCACAAATGACTTCACCTCCCTGGGATTCAGTTTTCTGCATAGAAATAAGATGGTAGAATGAGAAGGGTCACTAAAACCTATGATAGCTCTATAATTCTATGAGGTAGAACTTGAGCCAGACATCGGTGAATAGGTAGGATTCAAAATGGCAGAAAGAAGCAGCTATACATTTCAAGTTTGTTGGGAAGGATGGAAAGAAAGAAGGCAGAAAGGCAGGAAGGAAGGAGAGAGAAAAGAAAAATGAGTTTTAAAAGAATGACTAGTGAAGGAGGAGTGCTAGATTGTCCAGAGGTCACCTTAGGTTATATAAAGTAATGACTATGATGTGAAAATAAAATGATGACCAGAGAAATACAGTGACTCTGAGGAAGCAAGTACTCAGATAGTGACCAAAGAATACAGGAAAGAAGGTTCAAGCTCCCAGTGGCCATGAACACATCACACTTGCCTTTGTACTCTTTCTCTCTTTCATACCAAACCAGAAATAAATTCTCAATCCACTCTACCCTATTCCCTTCCCAAGGATTTCCTTCCCCACCTTCCTTTCTAGACAGACTGGTTTCTTTCCTACTGTTTCTCCACAAGTCATGATCCTTCCCCACCTCACAGTGAAGATAAATCAAGATCCAGATGCCACCTTCTCTCCTTTCCTGTGCAGAAGGGCCCCAAATCCTAGGAGTTGGTGACAACCTCTGAGGTTTTTGAGATTCTAAAATTCTTTCTCTGAAGCCACTAAGGGAACTAGTTCTCCCTGTTGCCCAACTGAATTCATCTTAATTACCTCTAACATTATTTTCATGAATTGTAAAGTTGATTTGAGGGCACATTTCATGCTGATTGCCCCACTTGGTGCTGTTTGCCCCCTGGCAGCAGTTGCCTTAGGTTCTGAAAATGGTTATGTTTCTGATGGGTACTAATGACAGAATAATCCAAGCTAATGGGTTTTCACTTTCAGGCAACACAATCCTTTAACACAAAGTGCATGTGTCTCCAGATGGTGCATAGAAAGTGACTAATATCAGGAATTTCAAATATCATAGCAGTCAGATAGGGGTAACAAGACTTCAAACTTAAATGTTTTAGCAAATAAAAGTTCTAATAAGAGATATAATTAAGGCAAGGGAACCAAGGCTTTGATTCACGATGCCAAACTTGTCACGACATTAAGAAGGCAATCCTTTGGCAGCATATAAACAACACCTGACAACAAGAATACTCAGTAAAAATAGAAGGTTATTGGATGGTAGACTAAAATGAGCTCTTCCCACCTCCCCTGATCCAGATCTCACTGTTCCCCAACTAAATGCACAGTTTTCCGTACTTGAACAGGAATTCCTAAATACAGCTTTAGGGGAGGAGCCAAGATGGTGGAATAGAAAGACTCACGTATGCTAGCTCCGAACCCACAGCCCATAAATTTTCTGTAAAAAGAACTCCCCAAAAATTCTGGAGCAGTGCAAGCCACGCAGCAATGCAGTGGAGGAGATTTCCATTCTGGACAGCCCTGAAAAACTGACACCTAAGGTCCAACACACACCGGACAGTGGAGCACACCCCTGCGCTGCCCTGGCCATGGGGCCCCGAGAGGAGCAGATCCCAGCAGACTTCAGGGACGGAATCTCTGGTGGCTGTGAAGGTCCCTCCACCCACAGATGCTACAGGTCAGTGAGAAAGACGTCTGGGCTGGCCGAGAGGGGAGCGGGGTGTCTCCATAACTCAGGCCCCCTAAGGAGGCAGCGGCAGTGACAGAGGCAGCGGCAGAGGCAGCAGCAGCCTGGTGAAGGTCTTTGCATAAACCCCCTGAGGGAACTGAGCCTGGGAGGTGGCCCTACCCTCACCTGAGCACCAGAACTTAAACTCACATTGAATAGCAGCTGCACCCACTGCTGAAAGCCCTGAGGCTGGGGAGCAGCATTTGAATCTCAGACCCCAAGTACTAGCTGGGCGGAGCTAGGTGGGGGTGGAGAGGAATCTCAGAAGTCAAGTAACTGACTGGAAAAATGCCCATAAAAGGGAAGAAAAATAAGAAGGCTACTTTCTTAGGGAACAGATGATGTTTCCTCCTTTCATTTTTGATGAAGAAGTACAATGCTTACCATCAGGGAAAGACATAGAAGTCAAGGCCTCTGTACCCCAAACATCCGAAATAGATATCCAATGGGCTCAGGCCATGGAAGAGCTCAAAAAGGACTTTGAAAATCAAGTTAGACAGGTGGAGGAAAAACTGGGAAGAGAAATGAGAGAGATGCAAGAAAAGCATGAAAAACAGGTCAATACCTTGGTAAAGGAGACCCAAAAAAATGCTAAAGAAAATAACACCTTGAAAAATAGGCTCACTCAATTGACAAAAGAGGTTCAAAAAGCCAATGAGGAGAAGAATGCTTTCAAAAGCAGAATTAGCCAAATGGAAAAAGAGGTTCAAAAGCTCACTGAAGAGAATAGTTCTCTCAAAATTAGAATGGAACAGATGGAGGCTAATGACTTTCTGAGAAACCAAGAAATCACAAAACAAAACCAATAGAATGAAAAAATGAAAGAGAATGTGAAATATCTCATTGGAAAAACAATTGACCTGGAAAATAGATCCAGGAGAGACAATTTAAAAATGATGGGACTACCTGAAAGCCCTGATCAAAAAAAGAGCCTAGATATCATCTTTCATGAAATTATTAAGGAAAACTACCCTGATATTCTAGAACCAGAGGGCAAAATAAATATTGAAGGAATCCATTGATCACCACCTGAAAGAGATCCAAAAAGAGAAACTCCTAGGAACATTGTGGCCAAATTCCAGAATTCCTAGGTCAAGGAGAAAATATTGCAAGCAGCTAGAAAGAAACAATTCCAGTATTGTGGAAATACAATCAGGATAACACAAGATCTAGCAGCTTCTACATTAAGGGTTTGAAGGGCATGGAATAGGATATTCCAGAAGTCAAAGGAACTAGGACTGAAACCAAGAATCACCTACCCAGCAAAACTGAGTATAATACTTCAGGGGGAAATATGGTCTTTCAATGAAACAGAGGAATTTCAAGCATTCTTGATGAAAAGACCAGAACTGAAAAGAAAATTTGACTTTCAAACACAAGAATGAGAAGAAGCATGAAAAAGTAAACAGCAAAGAGAAGTCATAAGGGACTTACCAAAAGTGAACTGTTTACATTCCTACACGGGAAGAAAATATTTGTAACTCTTAAAACTTTTCAGTATCTGGATAGTTGGTGGGTCCACACACACACACATAAACGTAAACACGTGCACGCACACACACATACACACATGCACACACATACAGAGACAGAGAGCACAGAGTGAATTGAATAGGATGGGACCATATCTTAAAAGAAATTAAGGTAAATGGTGAGAGAGAAATGTAGTGGGAGGAAAGAGGGTGAAATGGAATGGGATAAATTATATCTCATTCAAGAGGCAAGCAGGAGACTTTTTAGTGGAGGGAAAAAGAGGAGAGCTGAGGAAAAAAAAACAAGAAGTTTACCCTCATCACATTGGACTAAAGGAAGGAATAAAATGCACACTCATTTTGGTATGAAAACCTAGCTTACAATACAGGAAAGTGGGAGAGAAGGAGATAAGCAGGGGGAGGGGATGATGGAAGGGAGGGCAACGGGAGGAGGGAGCAATTTGAAGTTAACACTCGGGGAGGGGCAGGATCAAAAGACAGAATAGAAACAATGGGGGGCAGGATAGGATGGAGGGAAATACAGTTAGTCTTACACAACACGACTATTATCGAAGTCATTTGCAAAACTACACAGATAGGGCCTATATTGAATTGCCTGCTGTCCCAAAGGGAATGGGTGGGGAGGGAGGGATGGGGAGAATTTGGAACTCAAAGTTTTAGGAACAACTGTTTAGTATTGTTGTTTCTACTAGGAAATAAGAAATACAGTTAATGGGGAATAGAAAGTCATCTGGCCCTACAGGACAAAAGAGAAGATGGGGACAAGAGAAGGGAGGGATGATAGAAGAGAGGGCAGATGGGTGATAGGGGAAATTAGATTGCTCGGTGTACTGGGGCAGGGAGAGGGGACAAAAGGGGAGAAAATTTGGAACCCAAAATTTTGTGAAAATGAATGTAAAAAGGTAAATAAATAAATTTTTATTAAAAAGAAAAAAAATTAAATGAAATACTTATAGTTTCTTTTTTTAAAATAAATTTTTATTAGTTTTTTAAAAAATATCTCCATAGTCTCCCAAATTATCCTTTCTTCTACCATCCCATATAATAAATAGCATTTTAAGATGAGAGGGAGAGAAGAAGGAAAAAGTCAGCATAACTGATTCACATACCAAAAAGTCTGAAAATATGTGCAAAATACCATAATTATGGACCTCCTTCCTCTGCAAAGGATGGACTTTGGTACTCATAGTTTCATTCAACACTTAACAGAAGGTTTACTGAGCCACAGCATAGAAAGGATATTCAACAAAGCCACTTCAGCATCTCGGGTACAAGCACCCCATCTGCCCCACCCTTTCTCTCCTTTTCCTCCATGTGGAAATGATTCTGGTCAGCAGAGCAGAGTATAGTGACATCTCAGGACATCCACCAGAACTGAAGGGCCCATACTCCATATGGATGTGCCTTTTCATTCCATAAGTTGCCCAGGAAGCCATCTCAATATGGCCAGAGTATACCAAGAAGCCAGGGCAAGAAAGGTGAAGCTTGACCCTTGGTCCCCTGAGCCAATCAAGTCCTGGGGACCAGGAGCCTACGTCATTTCAACTGTAATTCAAGTTGTTAGTTGAGGTTGGAAACTTTTTTTTGCCTTTTAATCATCTTATTCAGACATGTCCACCCAAGTGCTGCCTGGGAGGGGAGAGAGAGAGAGAGAGAGAGAGAGAGAGAGAGAGAGAGAGAGAGAGAGAGAGAGAGAGAGAGAGAGAGAGAGAGAGAGAGAGAGAGAGAGAGAGAGAGAGACAGAGAGAGAGAGAGAGAAGAGCGAGAGAGAGAGAGAGAGAGAGCGAATTATTTATACTTTGTTGTTCAGCCATTTCAATTGTGCCTGACTCTTCATGATCCCATTTGGGGTTTTTCTTGGCTAGGATTCTGTACTTTGCCATTTCCCTCTCCAGCTCATTTTATGGAGGAGAAAACTGAGTCAAAAAGCATTAAATGACTTGCCCAGGGTCACACAACTAGAAAGTGTTGGAGGCCAGAGCTGAATTCAGGTCTATCCTGATACAAGGCCCAGCACTCTATCTACTGTATCCCCTTATATTTTAGGTACCTTTAATAATTTCTGAGGTCCTTGAATACAAAACTCCTACAAAGAGTCTTGACCCTCCCTGGATATCACTAGGAGAGAATATGGGTCAAGACATGCTAGCATTGGTGATCCCAGTGACCAGAGCACTGTGAAAAATAATCCAGACCATGCTTGTAAAGTCTTAGAGTTTTCAGGGGTGGCTATAAATTAAGAGATCCAAGTATGAGAGAGGTAGTCTTCCTTTTCCTTTACCAAGTGGATGTTCAGAAATACTGCCCTTCTAGACAACTTGCTTTTAAAAGAACAAAGTGTTAATTCATCTTGAAGTGGATTCAAGAAAAAACAATTACCTGCAGAGATGCAATTGTCTACACAGAAAGCAGACCCTTCATTTGTCAAAACAAAACAAAAACCTGAAATATACTTGAGAAGGGATAAAGCTCCTTTCCCCAATCCATACTTTCTTCAGCTCTAAATGCTCAATATTGGCAGCATTCTGAGGGTCTGACTTTAAAGGAAAGCCTTCTTCCTTCCAAGTAACGTTAGAAATAATTACAAGCCTTTGCAGCATTGACAGAGGCATCTGGTCTCAGCAGAGTCGAGACATTTCAGTAGGGTAATGCTGCCATTCAGTGGGAGCTCCTGAAATGGCAGTGAGAAAAATTCCGTCTGTGACTTTGTCTTGAAAGAAAGGAAACTTAAAAGATTCGAGATCATCAGACCCTTTATAGTGATAAAGATTCATTGCTCAAAAATAAGTTCCTCTAACACACACACACACACACACACACACACACACACACGATGACTAAGTCTGCTTCATTGACTGAGGTGATCCTATATGACTTCTTAATATTTCCCATACTTCAGGGAACTGTCATCTACTCCTCACTCCTTTCCTTCCTTTTTTTCTTCCTTCCTTTCTTCCTTCCTTCTTTCCTTCCCTCCTTCCCTTTCCTCTGTTCTGTAGCCTTGATATTGGCCCTCCCAACGCCCCACCACCTCTGGGAATTTGTTCCTCCTTACCTCATGCATCATCAGTTTATCCCACTTTTCCTATATGTTCACAAAAAATGTTCAGGTCTCTTCAATCCCAAAAAACCTTCCCTTGGATCATCTACTTTCTATAGTAATTGTCTCATCTGCCTTCGCTTCCTCACTATTAAATTTCTGGAAAAAAAGCTGTGTGATGCCCCTTTTGGATCTGCTCATCCAATTCACACTGCCATTGGCTGGTTAAGATCCCTATAGGAGAAACCATTTTTATTTCCAGAATTCTAGGGTGGGGTGTGGCCTTAAGGCCATATGTGGCCTTCTAGGTCCTTAAGTGTGGTCTTTTGACTGAATCCAAATTTTACAGAGCAAATCCTCTTAATAAAAGAAAGATTCTCCACTAGAGAATACAATAGACTGTCACTGACTCTATCCTTTCAAGGACTTGAACCACAATGAACAGAAAAAAAATTGTCCTAAAAAAAAAAAGAAGAAAAACCAACATACATTATGCATTCTACAACAAGTCAATTTCAGCTACCTCGGGACCCCTACAAATCTCAGTGCATTTCATGGAGTCAATAAGAATACCTAGATGGGGAAGGTCTTCTGTGAGCAATGTCCCAGAAACCTGCAGCCCCCACCCTCTGGGAGCAGAGCTCACCATCATTGCTCTGCCTTCATAAAGCCTTCCAAAGGCTGGGGTCCCCATGGTGGGTTGTACTGACTTCAGGTCTCTTCTAAGCTGTGTCTTCTCCATCATCAAGATGCCCCATAAGGCCATCTTGATCATGAACTTAGACCTAGAAAGGATTATAGTGTGAGAGCTGGAAGGGACCCTAGAGGTCATAGAATCCAACCCCTAATTTAATAGATAATTCACCCAAGATCACACGGCTAGTTAGCAGCCTACAGGGAAATTCAAACCCAGTTCCTCAGACTCCACATTGGATTCTTTCCACAATAATACATTGATTCCCCTCAGCAACTTACAAGCATGAGGACCATGCTTCCAGCACATATCAGGGCAAATGCCATTAGTATAAAATACAAAGTTTTCTTCCTAGTTTTCAAAGGTCGTCACAGTTTAACCACAACCTACTTTTCCAAATTTATTACACATTATGCCTCTTTATATACTACAGTCCGGCCAAACAATTCAGTTCCTATTCCCATGCACAAGCTGTCCCACATGACTGAAGTAGTCTTCCTCCTCATGTCCACCCCCTTGGAAGCCTTAGCTCCCTTCAGGAGCTCCTCTTCCAGGAGGCCTTTCCTCCCCAGTTGTGTCTTCTATCCCCTCCAAGTTCTTTTCTATATCTCTTGTATTTGTTTATTATTTTAGCTGACAAAATATAAGCTTTCTGAGGCCAAGCGTTATCATTTTTGGCTTTGGTTTCCCCAGTGTCTATCACAGCGTCCATTGCTCTTATAAATGTTTGCTAGTTAACTGAGAATTTGCAAAAGGAATATTCTTTGTCAAACCCTGTGTATTAAATTCCAGCTGGAAAATACCGATTCCTCTCCTTATCCAGCCCATTGGAACTAGTTTTACTACGCGTTCACAGCTGTAGCAAGGAGACTTCAGATCAGGACTACTTTTGAAACTTAGTCTCCTGTTCTCTTTCCTCATAGGAATGAGGTGCCAATCCCATCTCCTTGAGTACTCAACTTTGTCCTTGGGGATTCTATTTACAAATGCAGCGACTGAAACTTCCCCTCTCCTTATCCAGTTCTGGCATCCTTTCTATTTCTTAATAACTAGAGAGCTGGGCATTAATTTCTTGAACTCGGGTTTTTAAACTAGGGTTCATGAACCCTCAAGACTTCAGTGGACAGAATTCAGGAGGTCTGAGGACTTGAACGGGAAAAAAATTACATCCTTATTTTAATATAATTGATTTCCTTTTGCAATCCTATTTATTTTATTTAGGGCATTTAAAAATAGTATTTTGAGAAGGGACCCATCAAGTTCACCAGACTAACAAAGAGAGCCATGACAAAAAGTAGGTGAAGAAACTTTGGTTTAGAGTGATTCCCTAACAGTCCTGGGTTGTTAGCAAGAGAATTCATTTGTCTTTGTTTGCTCTCATTAGGTTCTTGGATGGACTTAATCCTCCAGTTCTAGGACACTAGGCTGTTATTTGCAGTTTTCAGCATGTGCACCTTGGGGACATGCCTACAATTCTCTTTTATCCATCTAGAGATCCAAGAGAACTCAGAGCCCATAAACCATATATCAAGACCATTTAGCTAACCTTGGAATGAGGTCTTATTTTTAAAAACCCCAAAGTTGAAGCTCTAAGCCTAAAATGCAAGTTGATGCTATTCTTTTTTTTAACCTCCCTTTCCTCTTTTCTACCTAAATTATAACAATAAACTCTTGGTGCCCTAAAGACTCTTTACAGAATATGGGAATAAAATCCTAGTTGTGAAGGAAAAGTAGAACCTCTGAATTCACTTTTTTACCAAGGAACTCTGTAGCATTCATGAGTCAGAAGTAATTTAAATAATAACATATAAACCAAAGCATAGATTTTATGGTCCGTTTCTTCTCTTTCATTTTGCTTTTGTCCTTGGTTATTTCTTTTTCTTTTCCATTCTAACTTTCACTCTCCCTATTAAATAGCTTTGGGCCCAATCTCTTGCCTTTCCCTCACCCCTGCTTCAGATCCTTTACAGGTCAAATTTCTCCTTTGTACAACATGTACAGGGGGAAGCAGCAAAACAAAACAAAAAAAATGCCATTTAATGTATAGAACCTCCAGTACTTTTGTCATCTCCATCTTTTATCCCCTCGAGTTCCATGCCTAGAAATATGGTGGTGCCCTCTCTCTGATATTGTAAGCGTTTTCTGTGCCTTGCTTCTTGTCATCTGGCTTTGATCCCTCTGTCTAGGGGTCTTACAATGTGTATGATGTCTCACATGTGTGTATTACCCCTTGGGCAGTAATCCACTTTGAATGACAACACTCCCAGTTTCCCTTCCCCCTTGGGATTTCTGTTTCTTCCTACAGCGAGATTGGTGCAAACCAGTCCGATCTAAACATTTCCAAACTGTTTCCTTCAGTTTATTGATCCAATCTGCAAAAACTACATTACTCCTCTGTTTAGCATCAGTCAGGTTAAATAAATTTTGTTGTGTGTTGTACTAGTTACTTCAGTTTCTTTTATCAAGCTAGTCCCAGGTCCATGATTTCTTTGTTTTAAGGGCAACGTGTCCACAGCCACAGTGGAAAGCTTGGAGTTAATCCCCTAATTATTCTGTGATCGGGTTGAGTAGCTGCTGATGTTTTTCACCCACCCAACATTGCGGTGGTAGCAGAATATCTTATTCTAGGTTGTGCTAATTATTCTAGCGTCAACACATGTTCAGGCTTCAAAGAACTGGGAAGATCTGCTGACATCGGCTCGTTAGCATTTGTCAGTGCACTCACTTGCAGGAGAAGCTGATTAGGCTGATGGAGGGTGGGAGAGAATAGGAGTGTTTGCAAATTGCTCGTTCAGTCTCTCTCTTTCTAGGTGTCCTGTATTGTGTATTTGCCCATTAAGAGCTATTGGAAGGGAAATCAGTCAAGGATCATTCATATTTCTAATGACTATGTGGAGCCAGATACTGGAAAAATCAAACCAAAATGAAAACAGTTCCTGTCCTCAAGTAGTTTATGTTCTATCGGGGAAACACTATGCACACATGCAATTATTTATAATTATAAATAAATACAAATATGTAAAATACATGAATATATACAAATATATAAAATATATGCAAATTCAAATAGATAAAAATATACAGGTACAAATAGATAAAATACATACAAATGCAAATATATAAAATAGATACAAATATATACACATTCAAATATATAAAATTGATGCAAATATGTAAAATAGATAAAATACATACAAATACAAATAGATAAAACAGATACATATATATACATTCAAATATATAAAATAGATACAAATACAAATGTATAAAATATATACAAATCTAAAATGAAAAGGTAATCAGGAAGAGGAAAAGACAGTAAACAGCAGATGGGAGAATCAGGAAAAACCTCATTGAAGCTGACACTTGGGCAACTAGGGAATCTACAAGTCAGAGCCAGGCACACTGGAAGGAGCAGTGAATTTTGAGACAGAAGATCTAAGTTCTAATCCCAGTTCTACTTTTAAGCAAGTCATTTCATCTCTAGGACTCAGTTTCCTCATGTGTAAAATGAGGTAGTCTATCCATATATTGTGGTATGAAATCACTAGCTAGTCAATCGACTAGCATTTATTAAGAGCCTATTATATACCAGGCACTGCCCATAAAAACTACTAGGAAAATAGCCTGGCTAGCATTTCACACCACATACTTGCCTCAATCATTTCAGTCAAGTCTGACTCTTCGTGATCCCATACGGGGTTTTCTTGGGCAAAGATACTGATGTGGTTTGCCATTTCCTTCTTTAGCTCATTTGACAGATGAGGAACTGAGGCAAGCAGGGTTACATAGCTAGTAAATACCTGACATTGGATTTGAACTGAGGTCTTTCTGACTCCTGACCCAGCATGCTAGTCACTGTGCCACCTGCCCGCCCATACACTAGGTTATATCAAATGGTTACATGATTTAGTTACAAAAGGACACATTATAAACAAATCAGAGCAGGGGGTTGTAACATTTATTGTGTCACAACCACCTTTGGCATTCTGACGAAAACTATGGACCCTTTATTAAAATAGTATTTTAAATGAACAAAATAAAAGGATTACAAAAGAAACCAATTACCAAGATTAGGAGGGAAGCAGAAAACTGGGAAAGAATTTTTACAACTAATGTCTGTGATAAAGATCTCATTTCTGAAATATACAGAGAACTGAGTCAAATTTACAAGAATACAAGTCATTCCCCAGTCGATAAATGGTCAAAAGATATGAAAAGGCAGTTTTCAGAGGAAGAAATTAAAACTATCTATAGTCATATTAGAAATGCTCTAAATCACTATTGATCAGAGAGAAGCACATCAAAACAACCCTGAGGTACCACATCACACCTATCAGATTGGCTAACATAACAAAACAGGAAGATAATAAATGTTGGAGAAGATGAGGGAGAATTGGAACACTAAGTCTTTGTTGGTGGAGCTGCGAGGTGATCCAGTCATTCTGGAGATCAATTTGGAAGTATGCTCAAAGGGCTACAAAATTGTGCACACCCTTTGACCCAGAAACACCTCTTCTAGGGCTATATGCCAAAGAGATCATAAAAAATGGGAAAAGGTCCCACAGGTACAAAAGTATTTATAGCAGCTCTCATTGTGGTGACCAAGAACTGGAAATCGAGGGAATGTCCATCAAGTTGTGGTATACGAATGTAATGGAATACTGTTGTGCCACAAGAAATGGTGAAAGATACTATCTCAGAGAAACTTGGACTTATATGAACTGATAGGAGTGACATGAGCAGAACCAAGGAAATAATGTATACAATAGCAACAATATCATTAAAGAAAAACATCTTTGAAGGTCCTAAGAACTATAATCAATGTGATAATCAACCATGACTGTGGAGGACCTGTTATCCATCTCTTGACAAAGATGCTGAATGAGCATATATTTTTGGATGTAGCAAATATGGGAATTTGTTGTGCTTGACTATTCATATTTGTCTCAGAGATTTTACTTGTTTTTCAGTAGGGTGGTAGGAGAGAAAATCAGACTTGTCAATTAAAAAAGAATAAAAAATTTTTAATGTGATAATAATGTAAAAGGTTATTTCTAATAATTTGCCTCTAAAGTCCCTTCTAGATCTAAATGTAATGATTCTATTTCATAGAACCATAGATTCACTATGATGAAGTATCCTCTGCCTTCAGTTCTTATTTCAAATTTCTATCATAACAATTGTGTTACTTTTTCCCTTTTTTTCAATTTTTCTAGTAGAACTCTAGTGATATACAAGAAAAGAATGCTCCAAAGAATTGAATTCGGGTAATCATCCCCAAATTAGAGCCTTCAGTTTTTTTGTGTGAGTTGCAAACCTCATCCTCCTAAGTGAATTGATCTACGGACAGATACAGGATCACCATAATAGAAAGGGTCTTCTCTCTGGGATAGTTTAGTATTGGGGAAAGAGTTCTGGATTTAAGAGTAAAGAAATTGGGTTCATCTCCATGGTTCAACATTGGATGGCTCATTTGACCATGGGCAAATCATTTAACCTCTCTGTGCCTTAGTTTTCTCATCTGTCAAATGAAAAGGATGATATTTGTACTACTTACTATACAAGGAAAGGAAAGCATTTCGTAAATTTTAAAGCTATTAATATTATTACATCCACGTCTAATACATAGACAAGAATAATTTTCCATTAAAATATAATAATTCTTCAGTCACAGTCTGACTACCTTTTGGTAGACTGAATGAAAGTTTTCCCTTCATGTTATTCCAAATGTAGGAGGAAAAAGGCGTGAAGGATGCCTCAAGTCTTCCAGAATTCCCCTTATTGCCAAGCTTAGTTGAAGCACAGTGAGTCAAGTGTCAGACCTAGAGTCAGGAAGACTCATCTTCTGAGTTCAGATTTGGCCTCAGACACGTATCACTTATGTGACTCTGTTTACCCTTGTTTACCAGTTTCCTCATCTGTAAAATGATCTGGAGAAGGAAATGGCCAACCATTGTAGTACCTTTGCTAAGAAAGCCCAAATGGGGTCACAACGAGTCAGATATGACTAAAATGACTGAACAATGTCCATAGACAAAACAGTAACTCTGCATAGTACAAAAAGAGCTAGTTGATTTCTTCAGTTTAGTGGGGGCAGGGGGAAGGAAGGATTCAAACCAGTTTGATTAAACTGTCTAATTGTCTGATTAACTGTCTATTAAATCACTGGTACCTTACTTTCCAGTAGCCCTGTATAGAAATAGTCTCACTTCAACTAGTCTAGAAGGTTTTATATAAGTTGACTTATCCTCCTTCCACCTCCTTGGACTCCAAATGCAGGGTTTCTGGTGCCCATCATGACCATGCTTTTACTAGGCATGTTTTCCAGCACTTACTATACCATTTTCACTCTAGTCAATTCAAATCAATTCAACCAAATTCAAGGAACATTTATTAAGTGTCTACTGTGGGCCAGTGGTAGTGTGACAGTGTAGTGATATAGCATAGTGGCTAGAGGGCCAGTCTTGAACCAAGAAAGACCTGAGTTCAAGTCCCACAACTGATACATACTATCTCTATGACAGTGGGCAAATTCTTTAACCTTTCAATTTTTGTTTTCAGTCTTTTCAGTTGTGTCTGACTCTTTGTAACCCCATTTGAGATTTTCTTTGCAGAGATCCTGGAGTAATTTGTCATTTCCCTCTCCAGCTTATTTTGCCAGTGAGGAAACTGAGACAAACAGGGTTAAATGACTTGTCCAGGGTCACACAGTTAATAAGTGTCCGACCTTTCCCATTTAATTTTAAGCTCTTGAGGGCTACAACTGTTTTCTTCAGAATCTCTGCTTAGCACCTGGAACAGTACCCTACCTTTCTGTGCCCCACAAGCAACTCTCTAAAAGACTCTGAGCTGCTGATCTAAATTGGTAGATTGTTTCCCCACTGAAACTTCTCTACATGAATGAATTAACAAGTCGATCCCACCCAATCTCTTCTTCTATTCTCCCCTCTCTCCTCAAACCCCAAATAGTGCAGAGATGCTAAGGAATAAACAAAGACAATCAAAAATAGATCAGTCCCTAAACATGAGGGAATGTCCCTCTGCATTTGTTCTCAGATTGCTTCATAAATTTCCTTAAAGTTATTATTACTTCAAAATAAACCTTTTAGACACAGACCATGTTTTTCATATGTATTTCCTACCTTTTCCATTCAGTTTTAAGCTCTTGAGGGTTACAATTCCCATTTCTTCAGGATCTCTGTTCAGCACTTAGAACAGCTCCCAGAACCCTGAATCTTCCATAACTCTTATATTCTGGTCCCCTCTGAGTCTCAACAGCACAAAAAGCCAAGTCAGTGTAAATGGAGATGTGCAAACAATAAAGGGGTCGATTAAAGTACTCAGAAATATGAACCAAATTTATAATTAGAAGATTGCGGTTTTAAATTTCTAACAGTACTCCTGGAGAACACATCATGATATGCAGTGTTCCATGTTGACCATAGATGTCAGTCTAGGACTACTGTTTCTTTGACATGCTGAGAGATGTTTTGCTTTTTTTCATTTTATTAAAGGCCAGAAAGACACTATTAAAGCCAGTCATTTCTTTCAGAGCTAATATACTTGTGGGTTCTCTCTTCTCCAGCACAGCCAAGGTCAGTTTCAAGTTTCTTATGACCTAACATAAGGTTTCCCTAGGCCAATGAAACATCTACTTGTTTCTTAGTTCTTCCTAAATAGATGAATTCAAATCTGGTCTCAGATATTTATTAGCTGTGTAACCCTGGTCAAGTCACTTAACCCTGTTTGCCTCAGTTTCCTCATCTGTAAAAAAAATGAGTGAGAGAAGGAAATGAGAAACCACTCCAATGTCTTTTCCAAGAAAACCCTGAAAGGAGTCATGAAAAGTCAGACACCACTGACAAAATGACAGAACAACAACTAAATGAATGGAATAACTTTGAACTAACAATAATTACTGTTGCAGAAATTACCAGGCCAAAGAACTGCCAATATATTCCTGTAGGTAGTGATCTGGATAGAGGTGGAAGAATAAAACCAAGAGAAAGATCTGTTAGGTTAAGACCACATAACTTCCATGGTACACAGATCCCCCTTCATGTGAGAGCTACTTCTTATTCCTCATACATAGAGATTGGGTTGTGTCCATTCTCATCTAATGCTCTCCTCACCTAGAATGCCATGTATACTTCCTTGATGACTTTCTACAATGGCTCCCCAACTCCTGTACAAAACTGACATTATAATCACAGACAAACGAAGATGAAGCATACTCCCTACTCCCTGGAAGAGAGATGATGGACCTCACTAGGCAGAATGAAGCATGCAATTTTTGGATATGGTCAGTGTGGGAGTTTGTTTTATTTGACTGTGTATATTTATTACAATTGCTGTGCTTTGTTTCTCCAAGTAGTAGGAAAGGAGAGAGGGAAAGAAAATAGATTTTTATTCATGAAAAAAAATTAAGTCACAGGATATCCCACCTAGAGTCAAGCAAGCGGGAAGGTAAGCAGGGCAGCTAGACATATTTAGGACTAAAAGGGACTATGGTAGCTGTCAAGTCCAACCCTCTCATTTGATAGATAAGGAAACTAAGGCACAGAGAGGTTAAATGACTTGCCACAACCCACAGCTGGCAGGTATTTGAGATAGTATTTAAACTCAGTATTTAAACTACTATATCCACTATTCCAAACTCCCACATCAAAAAAAGAAACCGAGGCTTAAGAAAGTTAAGTGACTTACCCAGGACTGTATATTAGTAAAGTGGGATTTGAATTCAGGGAATTTGAATCAACACTCTATTTACTCCTCCAAAAACCCACATAGAAAGGGGAAAGTGAGGCTTAACTAGGTTAAGTGACTTGCTCAAGGTCACAAAGGTACTGTCAAATATTGTTGTTCAGCTTCTCTGTGACCCCATGGACAGTATGGTCTATGGGGTTTTCTTGCAAAGATACTGAAGTGGTTGGCCATTTCCTTCTCCAGTGAATTAAGGCAAACAGAGGTTAGATGACTTGCCCAGGGTCACACAGCTAGTAAGTGTCTGAGGTCAGATTTGAACTCAGGTCTTCCTATCTCTAGCCCCAGTGTTCTATCCACTGAGCAATCAAGCTGCCTCCTACTGTCAGATGGGAATTGGCCATTTTTATGCTAAATAGTAACCTACTTCACAATGTTAGTAATCTAACCAATTTTCAAAATACATATATATATATATATATATATATATATATATATATATATATATACACATATTTACTGGCTTAATCCAAATTGAGTTTGTATACAGTTTAGCTCTATGCTTGATATAAATGCTGTTTAAGTACCACCTGACAATATTAGCCACATGCTTCATATTTCCCTCACCCAATAAGCTGCTCAATAAAAGGAAACTGCTTTTTTTAATATCTGCAGTCAATTTGGATATAAAGGACATATGAAAGAAGATGCTATCTGCACCTCCCACAGAAAGAGTTGATAAATAGATGTATAGAACATTTTTACATATTACATATGTATGTGTGTGTACTTGTGTATATGTGTGTATACACATACACATACTTGTGCCTAATTGTAGCCATCTCTTGAGGGGAAGGAAGAAAAAAAGGGGAAAAAAGAAAGTTATATGATAATTTTATCATACGTTTTAAAAGAATCTCAACTTCTACATAATAAATTTGCAGTTTTATGTACAGTCATCTTTTGCTATTCTACTATGTTATGGAAACGTTTATTTCTTGAGTTCAGAATAAAATAAATTTTTAAAATAGCTGCAGTCAAAAATGCCTTTTGAGTCTCTACCACATGAGAAGCACTATACTGTAGGGACTGTACTGTAGGGAGACACAAAAATAAATAATACTCAAGGAAGAGTGGTATGATAGTATGCTGCCTGTGGACTTGGACTCTAAGCCCACTTTTGTCATTTATTGTGTGGTCATAGCTAAGTCACTTACCCCTCAATCTCAGTTTCCCATCTGCCAAATGGGAATCATAGTGTTCATCTCAGAGGGTTGTTGTGAGGGTCAAATGAGATAATGTTTGGAAAGGGCAGCACAACCTTCAGAGTGATGTATAAACGTCAGTTATTATACTGTAGCGGTAAATAGCTGCCAGGATTTTAGAATGACTTCCCAAGGTAGAGGAAGCATTCATGGCCCCTGATATGACCACATCTTGGGCTACTGTAACCAGAACACAAAGTAAAGACAGCAGATCCAAAGTAGGATGCAAAGTGACCTCCAACTAGCCCAAGGCTATATTGGGAAAGAGATCACTGGTGAAGAGACTTCTCGAATCCACATACTCATCATGCTTCTCAGGTAACCCTATCTCCTACTATAATTCTCTTTTTCCAGCGTCCATTAAAGAGCTGGAGTGAGGACTTCCTACCATCTGTTATTTCTCCTAGAATATTTTAGGAACTATCCCCATTAAATTCCTCCAAGCTACCGATGGAGGAATGATAGACAGCCTCAAGATCCAAAGGGAATGTTGACATGGGTGGAAGGTACACTGGTATAACAATCAAATTATGGTAAACTGAGGTTCAAAGTTCCAAGCATGATCAATTTATTAGAAAAGTACAAATTTACCAATAAACAGGACCTCAGCTTCCTCAGCAATGCTAAGACTCTGAATAAGAGGGACAGCTCCCTTTTTGAGTATTTAGTTGGCAAATACAAAATAAAGAACAGGATTTTGTAGGCAAGGAACAAGTTATGATCGGTTACAAGAGCTCAACATCATAAATGCTGAAATCAATATGATTGTTTACAAAGCTGAGGCATAGGAGACAATATGATTGGTTGGAAACTGGGAATAAGGATCTAGCAATAACTCCCTCCTTCTTCCCTCCAGTGACTAAGAAATGATCATTGTCTGATTCTACCCACAAGGTCAGAGGCAGTGGACCAGACTTCTTGTTTAACAAACTAGACATAACTTGGTGGTGTAGACACTAGATCAGACTCCCTGGTGTCTACCTCATTCCCCAAGGATAATAGCTGTCCTTCAGTCAAGAATAGGACAGTGGTTAGCAGGAGAGCTGGATTTCTAAATTTAACTCATTACAGATCAGCTGAATTTCTGAACTAAGTTCAGAGACAAAGACCCATGACTTAGGCAATTACAGGAAAAAAAAAAGTTAACTATAAAAGGATCGATTTTTTAAAAGACACAGGATCATCTGATCATTTCATTGTCTTGGTATACCAGAGGAAAAAAAAACCTGTAATGTCACTGCTGTACAATATGGAACTGAGGTGAGAGATTCGCTTGCAAAGACAAGGGAAAATAATTTCTCTAGGAGACCTCTTGAGTGTCAGACTCAGAGCCACCAGGTCTACGTTACAGTACAAGAGAAGGCTCCAGAATAGAGACAGACCATCACAGGTGGAAAGGTTTGGACTCGAATAGCCAGTCCCCTGGGAAACAGAGTGACTGCCTTTTGTCAGGGCTGAGGACAACTTCAGGAAGCATGGATGATACACAGAATAACATATAGAGTAGAAGAGCTCATGGGGCAGTTAGGGGGTGCCAAAGTGCACAGAATACCAGGCCTGAAGTCAGAAAGACTCAACATCCTGAGTTCAAATGTGACCTCAGACTCCTACTAGCTGTGTAACCCTATTTGCTCAGCTTCCTCATCTGTACAATGAGCTGAAGAAGGAAATGGCAAATCCCTCCATTATCTTTGCCATGAAAACTTCAATGGGGTCACGAAGATTTAGAAACAACTGAACAAACAACAAAGAGGAACTCAATGAAGAGCAGTAATTGGCACTAGTACTGGGAGCTACTACTATCACTCACTTCCAGTTTTTGGTGGTCAACTAAGAAAGCATGGGTAACTGACGAAAGCTATTTCAGAAGGCTGGTTTTCAGGTAATTTTAGTTCAGCTGGTGAAAAATGTTGCAAAGACAATGGTATCAAGCACTTAAAATGATCGTGATTTTATGTAGCGCCCAGAACATCCAACTATACTTGGTTCACTTTGTGAGAGTGTGAGGATGCAGATTCACTGAACCATGGCTGAAACTCTCATCATTTACCAGCATGATTATAACCAGATAAAATCATATGCCATTATTTAAAGAGAAAGGAGGTAATTCAGCCTATGCTATTAAAATATTCAAGTAACAAAAATGACATTTTCCTCATAATGTTTAGGCTCATCTTGAAGTTTGATTTCAGTGATTTTTTTTTATATTTTGCTTTCTATAACGCTCTATTACTTGGTAAGAAATTTGAATCAGAACTTCACTTGTCTGATCCTTTTCAGCTACATTTCATTAATAAACAGATTAAAACTTATTTTTAAGTTTTGTCATCGCCTATATCCATTGGGCTGGAATCAATTACCATAGCTTACATAAAATTATCACTTCAAATAGTATGAACTCCAATAATGTGACCACTTAGTGGACCTTATTATTTACTTTCATTCTGGTCCTGGTTATACTCTGAAAGGCAGACTATGAGAAACAACAGCTGGTGACATTTGCAAGATCTGCCAGAGGCATGAGCTAGGGGACAAACAGTGCAGCATCTGGAGAAGTCACAAAGGGTATCATCAATGTGGAGGAGCAGCTCCCAGAATCCCTCCTGTGGGAGCCCTCCTGGGGGGGGAGGAGGGGAAGACTATAAGTAGTTATATGGGCTTTTGTGGAAGACTCATTGCTCACTGATGGGTATTGGCATTTTAGGGGCTCTGATGTGAGTCCTCTGTTTTTCATAACCTCAAAATAAACCTGTTTCATCTGTCTGTGTGCTCCTAAAGAGAGTTGGTGAATATGCCTCCTGTAAAGGAGTGTCAGTTACTGAAGCTCCCAGATTATCCAGATGGGAAGAATGGATCAAAGGAGTGAGAAATCCCCAAATGTACTTGTGCTCTTCCTTTCAGGGTGGAGTCTCTGACATATGGGGTACACTGAGGATATCAAGACCATCTATTTGGAATTTCCTCAGCTTACCTCCTCACCACTCCAATATTTCTCCAAATCTTCACCCATACTCTTCTTCTGTCTCAAAAGAAAAGGAGGCTTTTCCTGCTTACAGTGATGAACCATCCCATCTATGACTACCTTTGCATCAATTACCCCTTCTCCTCCTTGAATCTTCAGTTTTTCTCTGACTCTTTTAATGCACTTCAATACCGTTCATTAATTCAGCACTCATTTAGTTAACAAACATTCAATATGCCCATTCATTAAATTAAATAAAGGAGCTTGGATTCATTTTAGCTTCATGAGGATCGGGGCATGAATTTTAAACTCCAGAGAAATGACTTCCATGATGATTTCCCTTGAAATGTTAGTCAATGGTCAACAAAATCTCAAAGTACCCCAGAGTCAAGCTAGTTCAAGAATACTATCTAAAGAATCTCAGACAGGTGATCATGCAGTACAGATCAGACCATGTTACTCTGACCAAAAACCTTCAGTGGCTCCCTAAGATTGTCTGTGATTTGCTAGGACATACAGTATATCTAGAGGATATATTATGTTATGCTATATTACATTTACTATATTATCTATTATATTGCATCACATTATACTGTATCACATCATATATCATTTGCTATACTTATATAGTTATATATGTTATATTATATTAGTATGCTATTATATGCATACATATTTTTGAAGTCATGCCAACATTTACTCTCTCATGCAGAGAAACATCTGGAGATAGAAAAAACCTAGAGACTTGTCAGCAACTCCTCTAATTACTGTATAAAATCCTTTTGATGTATATCTATGTCTACTTGGTGCAAGTTAAATCAGATGAGACCATAAAATTTGGTTTATTCACATTACCAGAGGATTGCTTAATGGTATTTCTGATGTCTACCACACAATTGTCCACTGGGAAATGCCAGAACATTTTGTTACTTGCCAACTTGGCTGTCATTTTATAAAAGCAAACTTTCTCAGGAAGAAAAATTCCATTCATTGTTTAGAGATATATAAGGTATATTCAATTTAATTATAATGTAAAATAGTCAGTAAGATAATTTTCTCTTTAAAATTTTTTCCCTTAAATAACCTTAATAAATAGGTGCTTCTGCCACTCAGAGATGCAAATTATATTTGGACAGTATATGCTATACTTTTTAAAGCAGTGATTGATTTGTTTGCTTTTCCAGACTAACCGTGTGGCAATATCTGAAAATTGAAGGATTGGTAGGGTTATTTTATTTAATTAAAGCTAATTGAATAAGATACCCATGAAGTCAATGGAATGCTAACCATTTCCAATTTAGCAAGCTTGTTATGTTCACTTAAGGGGTCTCCTTGCAAAATTACATTAAGAAGAAACATGGAACCATAAAAATCCAAAGCGCTTAAGTTGGTTTTTTTAACTAAAGTAACAAGTTTGTGCTCTAGATATTTGCTTTTACAAGAAATACGTGTAACTATTTAAACAAGCATACATATTTTGAAAATTACTTTTGTTAAATGTAAAGTATTTTGAAAAGAGAATTTATTACAACTAGGTTAGCCTAAGAAATTTTAAATATTAAGTTGTGTATTTTTTTCCCCTAACCCCTCAGTTTGTTCATTGACTAAGAGGGAGAGAGGAAATGAGCTTTTCTACTTCTCATTTGGTGTCTCAGTCTGAAGTAAAATTAGTTCAGAGGATGAGAATGATTTAAGTGGAAAAAAATCCACTCATTGTAGAATGACCGACCTCTCTATCCCTTTTAAGAAAGTTATTACTTGGAATACTATTGTACTATAAAAAATCGCAAGCAAGAGATTTTCAGAAAAAAACAGGAAAGACATAAACTGATGCAAAGTGAAATGAGCAGAACCAGGAGAACGTTGTACACAGTAACAGCAACATTGTACAATGATCAACTGTGAAAGACTTAGCTATTCCCAGTAATGTAATGATCCAATACAGTTTCAAAGGACTCATAATGAAAAATGCTATCCACTTCCAGAGAAAGAAGCGATGGAGTCTAAATGCAGAGTGAAGTATACTATGTTTCACTTTATTTTTTGTGATTTTTTTCAGTCTGTTTTTTTTCACAACCTGACTAATATGAAAATGTGTTCTGCATGATCATGCATGTATAACCTATGTCAAATTGCTTATTGTCACAGGGAAGAGGGAAGAGAGGAAGAGAATTTAGAACTCAGTCTAAAAAAAAGAACTTCAAATTGTTTTTACATGTAACTTAAAAAGATAATAAAATATTATTTAAAAAAGAAGAAAGCTATCACTGCAAAAAGTTGGAAGCCATTTAAGTAATTTCTAAGCCTAGTAATTAAGTGAGAAGTTACCTATGTACCCTACCCTACCACTTTGTGTAGCTTTCTTTAAAATTTTATGTTAGCACTTCCTGTTTAGCCATTAGCCCTGAAAGAGGACTGGATTTGAAAAAAGATCTGGGTTTGAACTTCAGCTCTGTCACTGATGAGCTGTGTGACCTTGGACAAATGACTCAGTTTCCTCATCCTCATATGTCAAATATGGATGCTAGACTAAATGGACTCTGGGGTCCCTTCCAGCTCTAAATCTCTGCTCCCTTAATCCAATTGCCTCTTGGACAAGATACAAATTCCTCAACACAACATTCAAAGCCCTCTATGATCCAGCTTCCCCCTACTTTTCCAGACTTACTTCATTTTGCGCCCATTCTTACCCTTCACATTTTAGTCAGACGGGTCTACCAGGTGCTCCCCAAACTAGATAGTTCACCTCCTTTGGTACTGGTTGTTGTTATCATTCTCAGGGAGAACCTAAGTGACATCAGTATGTTGGAGTCAATGTGAAGTGTGTCTGCTTGTGGCTGATTGGACCAGTGGGAGCTTAGAAGGCCCTACAACAGCTCTGGCCAATATAGTCCGTATGAATATTTGGAGTGGAGATGTCTCTAAATTTGCACATCTAGTGGTTCTTTTGAGTTACTGCAATCCTGCTTCACTCAGAGCACAGTGCCTTCTTTAATGTGGGTGCCACATACTTGGCAGTCCTTTGCCAGCATCTCTCGTGTCACACAATCAATTCCAGAGTTCTTCCAAGAGACTTTGAGAATGTCCTTGTATCGCTTCTTCTGACCTCCATCTAATAAGAATGCCTTGTGTGAGAATCCATCTCCCATCTCTTTCCACAGGCTCTCCATCCCACATGGGACTCCCTTCTCCACTCTACCACTTAGAATCCCTAGCTTCCTTTGAAGTTTAACTCAAGCCCCACCTCTTGCAGGAAGACCAGAAAGATCTCTCGGAGAATTACTTCCGTTTCCTCCCACAAATTATCTTGTATTTGTGTATCTGTACACTACTTGGTATTTACATTGTATATATTTTGTATTTACTTAGATGTGTATGTGTTACTCTCTACCACACCACTACCCTCTCAATAGAATTTAAGTTCCTTGAAGGCAGGGATTTTCTTTTTGTTTTTGTATGCACCTGCCTCCAAAAAGCTTATAGTATAAGTTTCTTAACTGATTATCTTTCCATTTGAATATAAACTATAAGGGCAGAAAAGATTTATGTTTTGTTTTTCTATCTCTAGTACCTAGTGCCTTACCCATAGTAGACACTAGTGTTTATTGAATTGAATTGATTTGAATTGAATCCTCCCTTCATTAAAAGGAAATCACTGTCACCTAACACAGCCCCTTTCACTTTTAAATGCCAATGTGTCAAGAAATTTTTTCCTTATGTGTAGCCCAAAACTGTCACTCTACAATTTTCTGTTTTTGTTCCAGTTGGGCAGAGCAAGCCTAATTATTCTTTCATATGCCAGCCTGTAGTGGGCTGAAAAGCTCTTTTGTGGCTCTAGTTAGGGTTTGGGATTTTGGTTTTTGATTTTCTGGGAGATTTTTTTTTTGACTCACTAAGAGATAGAAAGCCAAGTCTAACCAGTACACACCTCCAGCCTATCCCACACAATTACCAGTATAATCTTCCAAAATCTTAACTCTGATCATGACAGTCTTCTATTTAAAAGCTTTAACTGGTCCCCGATTATCAATTCAGCTCACCTTCTGACAGCCTAGCAAGGGATTTCCTCAACAATACACAAATCAAATTAAAGAACAAAGGATGTTGAAGATACATCACTGCTATGCTGGCTCTTAATATTGGTTCTGATGCAGTACCAGTTATAGTCCTAGGCAACCAACCCTGCCCAGAATATTTCATTCTGGGCCTGAGTGGCCCTGGGAACAAGACAATTCTTTTATACCCCAATCTAGGTAGAAAACCCTAGTGGCCTTTAAATATATTCATTAGGAATAGTTGAATTTAGCATAAAAACATGGGTTAATAAAATTCATTTGGAGTCAGAACCTCTGCCTAACAGACCCATCAGTCCTTCCAGCCTGTTTTCCATTTTTAAATGCAATAACATTTTTAAAATTTTTCAGAGTAATTCCATAATTTCCTCTACTTCTTTGCCCTCCTCTACATGGGAGGTGGAGTTCAGTCTAACTAGTCTGCATTATGCCTACTTCGTGCCAAGAACTGTGCTATGTACTAGGGTTTCAAAGACTAAAATTGTCTTGTTCTCAAGGAGTTTACATCGTAGTGGACTCTATTACATTATCTTTTCTTGTTACTCAGCTGCTTTTTGAGTCATGTCTGATTCTTTGTGACCCCGTTTTGTGTTTTCTTGATAGAGATACTGGACTGGTTTGCCATTTCCTTCTACAGTATATTTTACAGATGAGGAAATGGACACAAACAGGGTTAAATGACTTGCCCAAGATTTACCCAGATAGGGTCTGAGTCCAGCTCTGAGCCCATAAAGACAAATTTTCCTGCTCCTAAGTCTAGGGTTCTACCCACTGACTCCATCTAGCTGCCCTAGTGCATTATCCACTTACTATCTCCCACAGCTCTCCTTCACGCGTCCAAAGCTCCAGTCAAGCTAGACTTCTTCCTAGGTATGTCATACACTTGTTTCTGCTTCAAGTTCAGCTATTTTGTCTGACCCAAGTGCTCTCCCCATCTCCCACTCCTACCTGTGGCTATAAAAATCCTACCTATTCTTCAAGGCCCAATTCAAACTCCACTAGATACATGAAGTCTTCCTCATTCCCATGGTAGAGAAGCTCAGAGGTGGAGCCCAGAAGTGACAAGATTTGCAGAGCCATTCATGGTTCTAATGCTGGGTCAGAAAGGCTGCAGGGAGCTAGGGAATCTCACTGAAAACTTTATTGTTGTATCATACTATTTAGAGAAAGGAAAAACTACTTTTTTTTATTATTTACAAGTTGTTTTCATTGTTAGGAATTCTATTTTAAGATAAAAAATTTAAAATAAGTCATTAATGGTACTTTTTTTATTTTAAAGATGTAACAAGTATTTTTGAAGTTGAAAAAGAAAAACCAGATTCAGAAAATATAAAAATTCTGTCATCTGCACATCTAATGGAAATATAACAAGTACAAAATCAAAGAAAAGCATTTGAAAAAAGTTGACATTTAATGAAATTTTTAAAAGATTTAACAATTTTTTAAGCCAAATTACACAGTTTAGAGTAGAGGAAAAGGTTTGGAGTCAGGGAGATGTTGCCACTTGTGGTACCAGGTGGGTAATGAATGCTGGGCAAGTCACTAATCTCTATATGCCTCAGGTGTATCCTAGGACTTATCTACTCTATGACACCCCAAGACACATTCCCTATACTGAATAATGATTCTAACATATTTAGAAATCCAAGAATAACGGTCTCACATATTAACCATAGCCAATTCTTCATCCTCATTGTAACCTCCATGGCTTCCAACATCATTGATCTTCAAGCCATTGGCCATTGGCTCTGCACTGGAAGATGGAGTGTCGTATTTGAGGAAGAGGAAGGAGCCCAGAGTCACTGGATAGAAGAGAATGTAAAGGGGGGAGAAGGTTAAGAAAATTGCAAAGGTAGGATGTATCTAGCTTACAAAGGGCTTTAAAAAGCAAACAAAAGAAAGGATTTTCTATTTGATCCTGGATTTGAGGGAGCCCCTGGAGTTTATCAAGTTTGGGGGTGATATGATGTAATGCCAACCAACATAGCACACCTGAGGGCCATTGCTGTGAATACATATCTATTTTAAGAGGTCCACTCACAAAGTATAATGTGTTCTATTTATTCAAAACTAAACCTTATTCAAGAAACTAAAGCATTCACAATTCATAACAACATAACAACTTATTACCAGGATGGTCACACAGCTTTAAACAAACACAAAAGTATATAACATTCAAAATACTTAATTACACAATCAGAGGATCCCAGGCTAAAGTCTTTCCCTACATAGCACATCCCCAGGGGCAGCAGAAAACACAATACCCTCCACCCCGAGGTCATAGTAAGTTATAATCCCCCCTATCCAAAATAAGCATCCAAATAAATCCTCTTGGGGGTTTGTCCTTCTTCCCACTCTGCTGTTGCAGGCTCCCATCTGGTACTCTCAAATATACACATGCTCAAATGAGCCAAAGAATCCAAGTTCTTAACACTTAAGCCCCGGCTTCCAAGTCCTGAGGGGCAACTGGCCACAAACCCAACAGGGTGGATCCCTGGGAACCACAGTATTTGCCCTATTCTACCATAGACAACTCCAGATGGGTTGATAACAGGAAAGCACTCCCACTGCTGCTCCCTTTCTACAAAGCCTTCATCTCATCCTGGGGCAGAGTCCCAAGCTCCAGGGTTCCTCCTCCTGCAGGGGTCAAGCCCTCCTGGCTCCTGCCTGCGTCCACATGCAGGTAGTTCTCCACTCTTACTCTATGACTCACCTCAAAGGGAAGGGACTGCTCCATTCCAAGCTTTCTCTGCTCCTGCCTGAGTCCAGGCACAGCAGGGTCCAAGGGTTCATGCCTCCAGCCTCTACCTCTGGCCCACACCACCCCAAATCTGGGGCAGCTCATCCTCCCCCAGTCTTACATGAGGAGGAACCACTCTGGTCTGACCTCTGGGCACAGCAAAATAATGCAATAATTGGAAAACAACAGACAACTAGCCCAGTCTCACTAAGCCCCATATTTTACTTTGGTATTTTATTCTAGTCCAGTGTTCCAATATTTTCACTAGGGCTGATATCAGAGGTCTCCTCTTTCTATCAGAGGTCCCAATGTTGCAGTGTTCTCACCAGCACTGATATCAGAGGTCTCCTCTCTCTATCAGAAGTTCCAATGTTGCAGTGCTCTCACCAGCATTGGTATCACAAGTCTCCTCTCTCTGTCAGAGGTCTCCTTTTAGAGCACCAACAGCTAGGTTAGCCAGAGGACCTCTTGATAATGGCTAAACATCCTTCATAAGTAAACCCCAAGGCAGTATCTTACCTCAGAATATATAGACACTTTTGACTAATAGTCTCAGAGACAAAAAGCACCAAACCTACATGACTCAGCAGTTGTGCATTACCAGGGTTCAAAGGAGATGGATCCTTCAGATGTTTACAATTTAGTACTGTACGCCAAGAAAAAAAATGTCACCTTGCTTATGTTTACATATGATCAGCCCTGAAGATCAGTTTGATAATGGAGTGGAGGGTGAACTGAAATGGGAAGAGGCAAAGTAGGGAAACCAAACAGAAGGCTATTGCAATAGCCCAGGAGCAAAGTGATGAAGGTCTATGCTAAGGTGATGGTGATAGTATCAGAGGAAAGAAAGGAGCATATTCAAGAGATATTTTGAAGGTAGAATCAATAGGCCTTAATAACAGACTAACTATAGGGGAAACAAAGGGGAAGGAAAAAATTAGAGAAAAGCTTCATAATGGAACTGTCCAAAACTAAATTAGATAGATGGAGAATTGGTTTCCCATTGATACATATCTTCAAGCCAAAGCTGTGTGGCCTTCTGGTGAAGGTATAGAAAGGGTTCCTATTCCAGCACTGGCTATAGTAGCTAAACTCTGACAATCCTCCCAATTCAGAGATTTGTGTTTCTCTGAGTTAGTTGCATCCCAAGGATAGCTTCTAATGTAATCAATTCTCCTGCTTCCTAATTGATGATTTGGCTCCATTTTACAAGGAAACTGACTAAGCCAAAAGGTTTATTTCTTATGTAGATCAGATATTCTTCTTCTTTCTGCATCTTCTAAACACAATTGAACAAAATAAATGAGACTTTTGACAAAAATCTGCAGCAGTTTCCTTGCAGTAAACAAATATCACTTTTTCTCCTGAACACGTGATCGATCACATTGGAAATTCTATAAAGAGTGATCCTCTGATCATGGGAAGTAAAACAGATAATTTTGATTACATTAAATTTTAAAAGTTTTGCACAAACAAAACCAATGCAGCCAAGATAAGAAGGAAAGCAGGAAACTCACTTAATAAAGACCTCACTTCTCAAATGCAGGGAATTAAGTCAAATTTATAAAATTATGAGTCATTCTCCAATTGATAAATGGTCAAAGGAAGAAGAAGAATGGATAAAGAAGATATCAGAACTCCCTAGAATCATATGCAAACAATGCTTTAACCTATTATTGGTTAGAAAAATTAAAATTAAAACAACTCCAATGTACCACATTATACCTATCAGATTGGCTAACATGACAAAACAGGAAAATTATAAATACCAGTGAAGATGTAGGAAAATTAGAGCACTAAGACTTTTTTGGTGCAGTTGTGAACTGATCCAACCATTCTGGAGATCAATTTGGAACTATGCCCAAAGGGCCATAAAATTCTGTGTGGCAATACTACTACTAGGTCTGTATCCCAAAGAGATATAAAAAAGAGAGAAGGATTCATATGTAGAAAAATATCTATAGCAACTCTTTTTGTTGCGGCAAAGAATTGGAATTGAGGGGACTCCCATCAACTGAAGAATGGCTGTACAAGTTGTGGTATACAAATGTAGTGGAAGACCACTGTTCTATAAGAAGTAATGAGCAGGCAAATTTCAGAAAAACATGAAGGGACTTACATGAAATGATGCTGAGTGAAGTGAGCAGAACTAGGAGAACACTGTATTCAGTAACAGCAATATTGTGTGATGATCACCTTTGATAGACTTATTTCTTCTCAGCAATCCAATGGAAAAAACCATCTACATCCAGAGAAAGAACTACAAAGTCTGAACGCAGGTCAAAGCATACTATTTTCTGTCTTTTCTTTGTTTTTTTTCTTTCTCATAGTTTTTTCCCTTTTGTTCTAATTCTTCCTTCACAACATGACTGATGTGGAAATATATTTAACATGATTGCACATGTATAGCCTACATCAGATTGCATGTCATCTTAGGGAAGGGGGAAAGAAGGGAGAGGGAAAATTTGGAACTCAAAATCTTATAAAAGTGAATGATGAAAACTAGAAATAAATAAATGTGATTTTAAATAAATAAATAATTGGGTGTAAGTAATTGAATAACGAATTTTTTTAAAAGGGATAATGCTCTTGTGACACCAGCTAGTGCCCTGCGTAGGAGGAGGCTGAGATCCAGTCTTCAAGGAAACTTCAAGAGGCGGGAGAGTCAGGAAGTGAGTGATAAGAAAAATAATGGGGAAAAAAGACTGAAAGTACTAAAGATTTCAGGAAGAAGAAAAGTTGAAGACCTTGAAAATAAACATAAATCAACAGAAATGGAAAACAGTAATAACAGAAGAAAAAATATGACCTCCAAATCTAGTAAACAAGTTCAGGAATCTGTGAATAAATGCTGCAAAATAAAGGAAAGTTATGCAATATCTGAAAAGACAGAATATCTTGTAGAATCTGAGAACACAGAATCATAGCGTGCTATTCCTGAATAGTTTAAAAAAGAAATGAGAATGATGAGAGAAGAATATCTGTCCTGCACAGCAAAAAAATGAGGAGCAGAACAGAAGAACTTGAATCTGCAAAGACAAATCTCACCAAAGAAACAAAAGATAGATTGGGAATACAAATCCACAGAAGTGGACGATCTAGAAGAAGAGAATTTTAAAAAATTAAAATATGCTCACTATGAAACAAACAAACTAGCATTGAAGACAGGATGTACAGAGACGACCTAAGGATCATAGGCCTCCCAGAAGAACACAACAGGACAGAAAACTTTTAACACCAAAATAAAGGAAATAATAGAATAGAACTACGCAGAACCTCTGATCACAGAAAATGAAGTAGAAATCATCTGCAGGAAACAAAACAAAACTAAGAGTGATCCCCTTCGAACATTAGCCTACGGAGTGGTAGACTGCAACCACAGGAATGGGCATTTTATCCTCACCAGAGACAGTGCTCATAGGACTGCCCTCTAGATTCCTACCTGTCAGAGTTGGGACAACTTCTCCTCTCCAATCCTTAGCACAATCTCTGCAGAAGCCAATTAAGTTAATCAAGTCACCTCTACCCTCATTTAAGATCCCTAGATATCTTAATAAAGTAAGAGCAAGTCTTAATCACCCAATCAAACATTTTAATCAGGTATAATGGTAAAAAACAATTATAAAGAAAGAACCTGTTCTAGCTGCCTCCATCACATCCCTGAATTTAGAGTAAAGATTAAAAGTCTTTGGATCAGCTGAATTGTCTGAGAAGATTCAAGCACAGCCTGTGAATCATCTACAGAATAAAAAAAAATAGTTGAGAATGCAAGCAATTTGAGCAGTGGCTCAGATTCCAGGTGACTGAGAATAAAAAATGCGTTCTCTGGCTGAACCCCTGGGAAGTACTTACCTGGATGGGGGAGAGAAGGGACCTAGTAGCTAGGCTATGGAGACCCTGCTCATCAAGGAGAACAGGTGTTGCGATAAGCTCCTCAGGCATGTTACATTCATACATAGGTTGCCCCATTCAGTGGTCAAGTGAAATTTTGCCTAGTCAATCTTCCTTTAGTTTTGAACAAGAGATGTGCAGACCTTCCCACCAAACAAAGCAAACAGAGGTTGTGTCTACAAAAGCCTTTTTATAAAGACCTGATTCTGTTTTGTTTCCAAAAATTAAGTCCTTTTCAAAGCACAAAGACATTTCTCTCACTCTTTCAATCCACTGTCCCCACATGCCTCCAAATATGACATAGACCCTGAAGATAATTCTCAAAGGAAAGCTCCAAAAACATGTGAAATAACGGCAGCATCACATTGATGTTTGAGATGTTGGGGACTGATGCTAAGAACTTCCTGACAAGTTGATCGATCTGAAAATGAAATGGGTTGACTGGAGGGGTTGTGGCAGTTGGTTAATGAAGCCCCATTCCCCCCAGAAAGCTTCAGACAGAGGCTGGCTCCCCACTTGGTGAGGATGTCATAGAAAGGACTCCTTCATAGCACTGAAATCTTCAATATTTCCCTTTCTTACCTCGGGGGGCCAGAGGGGCAGAATGTGACTAGGCAGAGCAGTACATCTATCTCAATAACAAAGCAACATAAAAAAATAAAATACTAATTTGGGAAATATGAGAACTAGTATCTCTGTCCCCCAATAATAATCTTTTTACAAGAATGTGGCAAAATAGATTTGCTCCTGCTTTCCCTCCCACTCAACTGTCACCTCTCATATTTCTCCCTGCCATAATGATCCCACCAGTGAATAAACAAAGATTATTAGTGAGTTTCATATTCCAAGAGGAACCAACTCTGCCTCCACCCTAGATGAATAAGGAACTGGCAGACCACAAAGTATGCACCCCTCCTAGTTAGCAATAATTTGGTGAACTTTTTTTAATGAAAAAATCTTCCAGTGGAAATAAACATGACTCCACAAGTCTCCCAGTAATTACAGGATCCTTTTGATCGTCATAGATGAAAGGAGAAAAGGAATGAAATTAATCCAGACTCATGGGTATTTGTTTCCCTGTGGTCTAATAAGGTATCATTTCTGGCCTACTGAGGCAGAGCAAGACATCTCCTGCTTTTCAGATTAGCCAACTTCTCTCCAGTTGCCAGGATGGTTAAATACTCAGCGGACATTAATTAGACTTTTAGACAGCAGAATGACAAAATCTCTGTCTCTGTCCTGTTCAGCATTTCTCATACACTGTCTCCCCACAATCCAAGGTAAAAATTAAAAATAAATCAGATATTTTTGCCACCTCCCAGAAAGTGCGCCCTGTTTACCACAAGTCAATCTTCGGTCTACCTTCAAAACCTATGATGTGCTGATTACTTTATTGGAGTGTTTAGGGCAGTGATTCATTACAGCAGCAATTTTCAAATTGTGCTCTGTGGGTCACTGGGGATCCCGAAGACTCTTTTCAGAGGGTCTGTAAGGGCAAAATTGTTTACATAATAATACTAATATCAGGTGAGGTCAAATTTTCTTCCTATACTTCAACCAAAAAAAAACTCACAACAGATTGTATGTGGAAGGACAGGGGTTGTCATGCCCTTTAGCTTGTGTCATCCACGAATATTCCATGAACTCTAAATTTTATCTAGCTATCATCCTTGGTCATCTCCTCTTTCTCTCCACCTTGAGACCCCTAATGTCGTTCTTTGTCCTCACTGTGACCTTCCTTATCTCCACTGCTTAGGTCTTCCCAGGTCATCGCCGCTGCACCAGCAACATCCTTTCTTCGCTTCTCTAGTTTGACCCCTTTGTGAACCAATTCAACTCTCCACTCCCTCTACTATAAAGTCCATTAGCACCGCTTTCTATTGAGAATCACATCTTGCTAAATCCCAGCCCTAGATTAACTCCCCATCCACTTCCTTCTATTCTATTCATATATTGATGAATGGTGCGAGAGGAAATCACAAAACCATGCTGTCGGTGTCTGTCCAATGCAAACTTATGTCACCTAATCTTCATTTAAACCCTCGCTGCAGCAAGGCAATCCTTCTAACCCTCCCCAATTTATTTGCTATCCCATCCTCCACAGCAGCTGTTCCAGACCTTTCCATCTCTACTCAAACCTCCTATAGTGTCCCCTCCCCCAAACTCATTCAGCCTAAGGATCTTACTTCATGCTTCACTGAAAAAAAAACTGAAGCTGAGAACTTCCTCTTCTTCCTCCTCCCCTCCCCCATCTCCTCATTTGATATCATTCAAATATCATCCTCTCCTTTCTGCTCATCCACTGCAATCTTGGTTGAAAAGGTAGCTCTTTGCCAAGGCCAACTCCTCTGCAAGTGCCCTTGATCCCATCTCTTCCCATATTCTCGAGAGAGTTTTCTCCACCCTTATCCTTTCTCTCTCCTCCTTTTCTTCTCTTGCATTTCTCCGTCTCCTCTCTTTTTCTCTTTTCTTTTTCTCTTCTCTTTCTCTCCTCTCCTCTTCTCCCCTCCCCTTCCCTTTCCTTTTCCTCTCTCCCTCTCCCTCTCCCTCCCTCTCCCTCTCCCTCCCTCTCTCTCTCTCCCTCTCCCTCCCTCTCCCTCTCTCTTTCTCTCTCCCTCTCCCTCCCTCTCTCTCTCTCCCTCTCCCTCTCCCTCCTTCTCCCTCTCTCTCTCCTTCTCTCTCTCTCTCTCTCTCTCTCTCTCTCTCTCTCTCTCTCTCTCTCTCTCTCTCTCTCTCTCTCTCCTCCCTCTTATCAATCTTTCCATTTCCTTGCTCCTTTCCTGACTACAGGCATTTCTCCTCCATCCTTAACAATATTAAAAACATTGATTCTGTCATCACCATCACCTATCATTCTATCTTCTCCTTCAGTTACCAATTACCCAATGACCAAACCTAATGACCCTTTCCCAAGCGTTCTTCTTCTTGACCTCACTGAAGCATTTGACGTTTTGATCAGACTTTCCTTCTAGATGCTCTCCTCTGGGTTTTCCTGACGCTTCTATCTTCTGATTCTTCTCGTACATCTCTGACAATTCATTCTCAATCTCCTTTGCTAAGTCTTCATCTATGTCATGTTCACTATCAATGAATATCCCCTAAGGCTCTTTCCTAGGGCTCTTCTCTTTTCCCTCTAGGATATCTAACTTGGTGATCTCAGAAACTCCCATGGGTTCAATTATCATCTCCATGTAAATGATTCCCTGATCAATATATTTCTCTGTCATCTCTTTCCTGCCTTACAGTGTCATTTCAACAGCTCTCTTTTGGATATCTCAAACAGGACATTCCATAAACTGAACATGTCCAAAAGAGATTCATTTTTCACCCTAAATCCTTCCTTCTTTTAAATTTTCCCATTATTGTTGAGAGTAACATCATCTTCCCAACCCAGGTTCACTACCTTGGTGCCATTCCTGTAACCTCACTTGCACTTACTCCATGAATCCAATCTGTTATAAAATCATGTTGTTTCTGCCTTTACATCTCTCATGTAGATATAGTTTCTTTCATTCACACAACCACCATACTATAATCTATATTATATTATGTTATAGTGTATTACATTAATCATATATTTACTGTATTACATTTATTGTATTATATAATATTGTGTTGTGTTATGTTGTTATGCCATGTCACATCACATCACATCATGTTACGTTATGTTACCTCATATTATGTCACATTACATTATGCTATATCATTTTCTCTTATAGCCCCTCATCACTTCTTTTCTGAACTCTGAAAATAACCTTCCAGTTAGTATACCTACCTCAAGTCTCACCCTATTCCAATCCTTCCTCAACCTAGCTGCCAAATGACTTTCCTAAGCCACATATCTGACCATGTCATCCCTCACCTCAATAAACTGCATTGGCTCCCTATTGCCTTAAGGACAAAGCATAGTATCCTTTTTGGCATTTGAAGCTCTTTATAACCAGGCATCTTCTTACATTTTACTCCTTTTCAAGGACTCTATGAAAGGGCTACACTGTCCTACTTGCATCTTCTCATACATAACACTCTATCTCTAGGTTCCAAACTTTGTACTGATTGTCCTCTTTTCCTGCAATACATTCCCTCTTCATTTCCACCTCTTATGCCTTGCTATTTCCAGATTGTCTCCCCAGTCAGAATGCAAACTCACTAAGGATGGGGATTGGGTTAGGGTCTTTTTGTTTGTTTTAGTTTGTTTGTGTGTTTTGCCTGAACGTTGTCCCAGATGTCAGTCAGCAAGTAACCTGGCACACAGCAGTGCTTACTAAGTGTTTGCGGACTGAGTGAAGCCACAAACACAGTGAGTTACACCAGTAGCTCCCATTTCTTTATTGCTTTCTACTTCAGTAAGCTTTCAGTGAAAGCATTATCTAATTTTACAACTAAGAAAACTGAGCTTCAGAGATGCTGAGTTTGTCTCAGGACATAAGCCAACTGAGCAGCAGAGCCAGCACTCAAGCCCAGGTCTCTCAGGGTGGCCCAGTGGATAGGGCTCTGGATCTATCATCCCAGGACTTGATCTGCTACTTATTACTTTTGTGTTGTTTACTCATTTGAGTCTGACCCTTCATGACCCTATCTGAGGTTTTCTTGGCAAAGAGTGGTTTGCCATTTCCTTTTCCAGCTTATTCTACAGATGAGGAAACTGAAACAGAGTTAGATGGCTGGAGGCTGGATTTGAACTCAGGTCTTCCTGATTCCACATTGGTGATCCATCCATTGCACCACCTACCCGCCCACTTGCTTCTTATAACCTTGTACAAAACATTTTATTGTTTGGACCTCATCTGTAAAATAATGGGATTGGACCATAAACTAACTGATGTCTCGAGGCCTTTCCAGCTCTAACTCAATTACCCTTGATCCTTTCTGCTACACATACCTCAAAATGTACTCTATGTAGCACCTTATCTCAAGGCAGTTAGAAGGCAAGCTCCAATGCAGACACTGTTACACAGTGCCACATATACTAAGGAAGGCTATGGTAACACATGCCTCACTCAACAATTTCATGGCCCTCGCAGCATTACCTACTGCCCTGTTTTACCCCTCTGTCTATGGTACAAGACCCCTTTTTTCCAACTATTAGCTAAACCAATCTATAAACTTCATTTTACCCTAAAATGTTCCTCTTATTTTGACCATTTATCGGTTCCAGCCACATAATTCATCAGCATGGCGCCTGACTTCCCACCCAGGCCACAGTATATTTCCACCTGGGCTCTTTTATTGTGCTCTAGAGAGCCTGTCCCAGATGAGTGATGATAGTAAAGAAAGAGAGGAAGAAAGAAGCTTTCTTCATAAGCTTCAGGATGTGATTTTCCATTCGATGTTTAAATCTTGCTTCTAGGGCTTATTTTTCAAAGAGCTCTTTGGTGAGTGTTCAATCTCTCTATTGGAAAGGGAGGATTTGTGGAGTAGAGTTATTCTATATAGAATTTTGTGGAGTTATTCCATGGAGAATGTTGTCATGCTACTTGATTTAAGAACTTAAGCAAAGCCATAGCAACTGCTGCAGACAGCAGAGCTTCCAGGCTAAAATCAATACTGGTCCCAAAAGGCCAGGCTTGGCTATTCTCAGCACGATCAAAATGGGCAGGAAACCTGTGCGACATCAACAATGGCCGGATCCAAAGAACTCCTTGGATGCATCAGTATCTGAGTATCACTGATACAATCATGAGTTATTCTTATTCTCCCTCCTAAAACAAAGATCCTGAACCTCACTGGCAGGGTTATTGGCTTTTAGAGAAAATTTTGGCTAGTTTGTATGTGGATGCATACATATTTCAAGTTTATCATCTGGATAGTTATGTTTATAACTTTTTAAATTGCATTAGAAAGCAAATGCTATTGATTTCAGATACGTGTTGTTCACATCTATGTTAAAAGGCGACCTCTTCTATTAACAGCTACCACGTCTAGAGTGCTTTATGATTTTAAAAGCACTTTTCTTACAATCCTATGAGGTAGTTATTTGAACGAGCTCCATTTTTCATATGAGAAAACAGACTCAGAGAACTTGCCCAAGATGACAAAGTTAGCAATTTTCACAGCTGGTGTTTGAACATAGACTGCTTCTGATTTCAAATGAGGGATTCTTCTCACAATTGCAGACTATTACATTGTAACCACCAGAATTAGCCTAAATCTTTTGACTTGTTTCCAAGGAATTCCTCAAACTCATCTTCTTTGCATAAGGCCAGACTCTTTGCAAGGTTCCATTGCTCTGTTTTCTCTTCCTATTTTCTACATCCTTCCCAGGGACTATCTCCAGTCATCCTGATCTATATCTGGCCACTGAACCCAGATGCTCCAGAGGAGAAAGTGAGGTTGGTGACTTTGCACAGCCCTCCCTCACTTAAATACAATTCACTCGCAAGTCATGACACCATCTTCCTGATGTCATGGTCCTCTTGAAGAACAAAGAACAACAACATCCCTATAGATTTCACATCCTTTCTTAGAATCCAGCAAAAAGGAAATTGAAGTGTGTCATTTCACAGTATCATTCTAAAAAATTAAACATGTCAATGGAAAATCAAAACCAGGATAAAAGTGAAGAACTTTCTTCTTTGCAATACATGAGACCAGACCTGGGAGACCACTCTGCATGAGGTCTAACTTTCACCTCAGCCAAGGATTAATTTGGCAGCCATGAACAGGAAGGAAAGAAGAAAGTGAAATAGGAAATATGGAGACCAGTAAGGAAGCTATTACAGAAGTCCAAGTGAACATTGAGGAGAATATGAAATAAGAATGGTGGCCATGTGAATAAAGAGAAAGAATAAAAAAGGTTATCCATCTCCAGACAGTGGAGTGCAGTTGGAAGCTTTTCTCTTTCTTGCTTTTTTAAAAACATGGATCATATGGAAATTTGTCTTGCATGACTTCATCTTTGTAATGGGTTTTATATTTCTTGCTTTCTCATTGAATGGGGGAGTGGGTGGGGAGAGGAAGAGAACTGAAGCATAAATAAAATAAAATTTAATTTTAAAAAACATGAGGGATACTTCAGAGGCACGTTAATGTCTTTCCTAAAACGTGGTACCCAGAAATAAATATAATATCCCAGCTATTGTCTAACAGAATGGGATACTCCCTTGTTCTGGACATTATGCTTATTTTAATGCCACTTAAAAATCTCCTTAGCTTTTTCCACCCCCAAGTCGCATTGTTGGTTCAATATAGATTTTTGTAATTTCGTAAAGCCCTTATGTCTTTTTCACTTGAACTATTGTGTTACAATGTTTCTCATGCTGTTATTATTCAGCTGATTCTTTTAAGCTAAGCCTGACATTTATCCCTAGTCAATTTTATTTGATTATATCTGGCCCATTGTTCCATTGTATCAAGATCTATTTGGATCCCATCTCTATCACTCATTGTTTGTTGCTCATCCTTCCTTCTTGAAGGAGAGCAGTGACATCATAAGAATAATATTTTGCCTTGCAAGTGAATTGAATTTAAGTGAGGCACAACTTTCGCAAAGTCATCAGCCTCAGCATCACTCTCTCCTCCAGAGTTATCAGAATCCACTGGCAAGAAATAAGTCAAGACAACTGAGGATGGCCCAGGATGAAGTGGGAGAGCTTGGGCTTTTCAAGCTAGGGTCTCTCCCAGGTATCAGTTTGCCTGAGGCAATCCCCACTCAGTAATTAGAGGCAAGGTAAGAATTGAGACAAAAATGGCCTCAGAAAAGAATCAGTCTGGAAGGGAAAGACTCTCAGAGTTTCTGGCCAGAACACAAGCAATAGCTATTTATACTCACTCTGAGCCATCAAAACTCAAACAATGAGTCTTGGGTTGGGACCTCTTATTGGCCAATCAATAAAAGCCAGTGTATCACCTATCACTTTAGTTATCGCTCCCTGCTTCACACAGTCCACAAAATCCCTGGGGCCTCTTGCTTTTGAGACTGGAAAAACAAAAGATCAAATCCCTGCAAACAAAACGGATGCTTCAAGCTCATCTCTCAAGATGGCAGAGCTCCAAACCCCACCAAATCAGCTGCATGCTCTTGGGCTGGTTAGATGAAAAAGGTGGTGACCTGAAGGATTCTTTCCCCAAGCAAAGCAAATCTGAAGAGTGACATGGGGGAACACACTTGCAACTACAAATGTTTGTATACTAATGTACAAAGCATGGGTAATGAGCCAAGTGAATTTGACATTTTACCATTCTAAAATAAATGTAGCCTTTCGCTCTCCCCAAGACTTGGTGGAATGAGGCTCAAAACTGGAATGTAGCAATGCCTTATTTAAAAGAAATGGACTCAAATTAAGGAGCAGATGCTTAATATTCTATTTCTAAACAACATGGTAATTCAGAAACTAAAGAGTGAAACAGTTGAGAGTATTTGGAGAAAGAGAAAAGAGAAAAAATAATGGTAAGATTTGATTAGTGCAAATAATGAATCCCATGAAGTAGTCATATTATCTAAATTCACATAGCATACTTTCATTGAGAGGGAACCAATTACCATTTTTACATAAGTAAAACTTCAAATATCATGAATTCAAATACATATAGCCACTTTACAGGATTCATTATTCACACTAATTAAGACCTAGTTATAGAAAGGATCTTTTTATGGGAGAATACCACAATTCAAACATATAAAAGATGCTTTATTTCTTAACATAGATCACCAAACTGGCCCAATGGCAAATAGAGTGACCTTGAGTGACTTTGGTTATTCAGATTTCTGTTAGAAGTCTCATTTTGAGAAAAGTAGAGTATTTAACCAATGTTCACCTCTTGACAATTTCATCTTAAAAGCAAAATTCTGACTGACAATACAATCACAAATCTTAATCAGGAGAAAAGGGAGAGGGAGTCACTAAAGAAGTCCCTGAAGTAAACAGGAAGCAACTTAATGAGCTCAGATTTTTAAATGGCATATATGTGACAAAAAATTGTTCATGTAATTGTTAACATGATGACAGAAACTGTTAATACCAAATGTAAAATGGACTGCCACTCCCTTAAATGATCTTGGTAATGCCAGAATTTCAGTAATGTCCTTACTTTCCAACTCTTAAGATATTTACTCTTGATTAGGTGGAGTTGAACCACACCCTAGTTCCCCTCTCCTAGGGGATGTTGCTTTATGGGGAGCCCAGCTCAAGCTGCAGCTCAGCTTCTAGCATCCTTGCCCTCTTCCACTGGGATTCATGGCATGAAGGGCAAAACAACCAGAATGGAATGGTTTCCCTTGCCTGAATTGCCCACTAGGGTCTCATGATCAGGCCTGGCTATCTCATACTACCTCCTCCTCCTCTCCTTGTAAATGTATAAGAAGCTTTGGCATAAGTATTAGAGTTGAGAAATCTACTGGACTTCTCCTCCCTCCACCCCTGTGGCAGGTTTGTTAATTGTAATCTCAATTAAAGATGTTTTATTCCTCGACTCATGGCTTTGATCTAAATGACTTGAAATATGAAAGACAGAAGGAGGTACACCTAACCATGGTAAAAAAAATAAAAAGAATGGCATGAAAAATACTGTTAAGAGAAGCCTAAAACCCACATAAGTTGGGGCTTGTGAGGAGAAAAAGGCAATAGCAAAAAAGGGAGCAGGGTTTTTAAAAGTTACAATGAATTGGGTAGAAACAGAGCCATGACTAGATGTAATACAAATAAATGAATGATAGCAAAGGGAAAAAAAGCAAAATTGCCTACCTCTTGTTTTTCTTACATTTTCTCCATCGCAGGAAAATGACTTTGACATTGAAAAGGGCAGAACAAGAATTGCTAAGAGAATTGAGACCAAGATCAGCAAAGTAATGCTAACAAATCATTTAGAAGAGTTCAAGTTTTCTGGCCCAGAGAAAGTGCATGCCAGGATATTAAAGAGCTTGGTTGTAAAGCAGAGCATTCCTTTCAGGAGCCCCTAGTGATTTATGAAGCATTGTAACAGAATGCTAAAGAGAGGCAAACATCCCACTTTGGAAAAGAAGGAAAACTACCTCAAGTCAATACCTAACAAAAATCTAGGGTGGAATATTAAACGGATGAATGGTGAAACGCTTTAGAAATGGAAACCTTGATCACTAGGAAGAAGCTAATTTGGACTCTCTAAAAACAAGTCATGTGCCTGACTGATCTCATTCCTTTTTTTAATAGGGCAGCTAAATGGGTAAGGCTAAGTAGTTTCATAGACATTTGTTGTCTGGTTGTTCAGTTGTGTCTGACTCTACCTGACCCCGAAGACTTTGTCCGTGGAGTATTCTTGGCAAAGATACCCATTTTCTTCTCAAGTATGTCACCATTTTACAGATGAGAAACTGAGGCAAATAGAGTCACACAAATTGGAGTCATGCAGCTAATAAGTGTTGGAGGTCCGATGTGAATTCAGATCTTCCTGATTCCAGGTCCTCATTTCAGCAAGATGGCAAAAAGTTTCGTATTTATGAACAAGATAGAAATGTAGTTGACTTGAGAATGCAGTAAACTAGATTTGTGACCATAATTTAATCAATCAAGGAACATTTATTAATCACTTACTATGTTCCAGGCATGTTTGGGATGCTTGGATATGTAAGGAAGAATGCCCCACATGTGTAGAGAGGCTGAACAAAGCAGTCCTTGCTCTCTTCTATTGGTTGAGATGTACACACATATAAAGTAAATAGATACAAAATATATTAAATAAATACAGTTAATTTCTGGGTGAGGGAAAGGGGAAAGCACTCACAGCTCTGAGGATCCAGAATGGTCAACCTAAATCAACTCAAGAGGAAATTAAATAGAGACAAATGGAAAGTCTTGCATGTGATACTTCGGTAGATTCAAGTGTGCAAAAAGCTTTTATTAAGTTATTACTATGCCCCATGTATTATGCTATAAATAGTATGATATAAATACAAAAATTTGCCCATAAGGAGTTTAGACACATATGGCTATCCCTCTATTTCTTCTCATTCTGGGCATTTCTTAGTCAACTCCTTTTTGTGTTACAGGTAGGGAAAGGTTACGGTGAAAATTTAAAATAAGATTCAGACACAAGCAGTGACTAATGTTTACCAAAAGCTCATGGTATAGAACCCACCTTTGGAATGTTGGTCAATCACTATTCCTTCTAAAGTCCCTTCTAGTGTGAAATTTACAATACTGATAATAATTTAAACAGTACTTTAATATTTGCAAAGGGCTTTTTAAATAACATTTCATTTGGTCCTCACAACAGCCCTGGGAGATAGCTGCTATATTATCCCTATTTTTAAAAAGAGGAAAGTGAGGCAAAAAAGTAATTTGCACAAGGTCCCACCACTAGCAAGTGTCCGAGGCAGAATTTGAATCCAGGTGTACCTGAGTCCAGATCCAGAACTCTATCTATATCCACATAACTGATATAACAGAGAATTAAAACTAATTTATTACTATATATAATGAAATTGTTCGCAGTATTTACATTACTTCAATTTTCCAAAATGACACCATAATTTCCTTTCCCTTTTTTTAAACAATATGCCAATTACTCATAATTTGTTCTTTGTTTCATGCACTTGCTTTGTTAGTAATAAATATCTTCACTGGATGCTGTGAAAATATCCCCGAACTGCGGATAAATTTTCTCAAGCTGCTAATTACATGCTGATATAGCTTGCTTAGATCAGCCTCTTTACCCAGAAGGGCAGGAAGGATATGCAAAGTTAAAGACAGCTAGAGTGACTGATGAATATCCATGAGTACATGCTCTGACTCCAAAGGAATTCCACCAAGCCCTTAAATTAGGTTTATCTGCATAGTTAAGAAGCTCCAGCTCCCTTCGTCTAACTTAGCATACAATTAACTGTACAGCCCTTAGAACCAGTGAGTCGTCAGGCTGTGGTATGAAAACATCTGACTTTCTAGGAGAAGTTACAGGCTTATTTTCTCAGGTCGGAAAAATCCTGGGACTTAAAGAATAATCCAGATGTGTTCCTGTCTTTTGAATCACCCTTGTGTGACTGAGCACATCCATTTGATTTGTATAGCATTCAATAAATCCTACACATGGATCAATTTAATGTGAAGCTTTGTACCATTCTGATGCCTTAGTGAAGACAACGTTCTCTTAGGGCAAAAGAAACCTAAGGAATGTACGAGAACCCTAGGTTGGAGGGACCCTGATCTGTCATTAGCACAATTGCTTAACCTCTTTTATAGTATTATCTTCCTCTCTCTCAATAATCCCAAGGAAAGAGAATTCCCAGACAAGGTGTTAAGAGTGGGATTATAGCATAGCCTGATCAAGGGTGGGACACCTGGGGCCTCAAGTGGCCTTCCAGGGTCTTGAGTGCAACTTTTGTTTTTGACTAAATCCAAGTTTTACAGAACGAACCCTTTTATTAAGAGGATTCAGTCAAAGGACCTCACTTGAGGACCTAGAGGGCCACATGTGGGCTCAAAGCTGCAGGTTCCCCACCCCTGACTCATATTCTGACTTGGGCAGGCTTGAGGCAAGAATATGACTCCTTTCTCTCCCCAAACATAAGAACCACATATGATGAAGGCCTCATACACTGCCACCAAGTATAGTCTTGTTCCCAAGATGGTACAAAGGGCTCCCAATACAGACGTTGAAAACATTTAGAGAGCTGCGCTAGACAGATGCCAAAGCTCCCAAGGAAAGCTCCCTAGGAACAGAATGCATAGATTTAGACTTTAAAGGGACTGAGAGACTATCTAATCCTACCCCTTCATTTTACGGATGAAGAAATTGAAAACCTGGAGGTTATTTGACTTGCCCAAGGTCACACAGGTAGGAAATGAAAGAGTCTGGATTTGAATAATAATAGCTAACATTTCTATAGCACTTTAAGGTTTGCAAAGTGCTTTATAAAAACTATCTTGTTTTACCATGACAACAACTCTGGAAGGTAAAAGCCATTATGGCCCTCATTTTATAGATGAGAAACCCGAAGCAAACCAAGGATGAATATCTTGACTAAGGTCACACAGCTAGTAAGTTTCTGAGGGAGGATTTGAACTCAAGACTTCCTAACTTCAGATCCAACACTCTGTCAGAAGCACCAACTAGCTGATTTGAACCAGGTTCTCTGACTCCAAATGCTTTCCACAGAAACACACTGCCATCACTTCTCAGTACCTGCATTATATTTCATCTTTATTGTTAATACTATAGATTTATAGCTGGATGGAACCTAAGAAGATGGTAAGTCCAACTCTTCTCTCCCTGTTTCACTGATAAACTGAGAGATTAAGGAAATTGTGCAAGATCACACTAATATTAAGTAGCAGAGGAACCTTCTGAATCCAGGAGCTCAGACTCCAAAGCCCACATCCTTTACACTGCACCATGGAGCAAGCTCTAGCCTAGTTGACATATTATTTTTTTTCAAGTTGTTTATTTTTAAGGTTTTGTTGTTTTCCAGTCATGCCCAACTCTTTGTGACCCCACGTGGAGTTTTCTTGGCAGAGATACTAGAGTGGTTTGTCATTTCCCTCTCCAGCTCATTTTACAGATGAAGAAACTAAGGAAAACGAGGTTAAGTAACTTACGCAGGACGATACAGCTAGTAAGAGTCCAAGTCCACATTTGAACTCAGGTCTTCCTCACTCTAGGCTTGTGCTCTATCCACTGTGCCACCATGCTGCCCTTTTCCCAAAAGAGTGTAAACACAGGTTCCTGAAGTCTTTTGCAGTTTCCTTTAACCTTTTCTATTTGGGATTTAATTGCCTTTAGAAAGGAAGGGAAGGAAATAATGGTTTATATCACACCTACTATGTAGCAAGCACTGTGCCAAGCACTGTATTATTTCATTTTACCCTTACAACAAACCTAGGAGGTGGGTGCTCTTATTATCCTCATTTTACAGTTGAGAAAATTGAGGCAGAGCTTAAACAACTTTCCCTAGGTCTCACAGGAAGTAAGTGTCGAAGACTGGATTTGAACTCAGACCTTCTTGACTCCAGACTCAGGGCTCTGTGCCATCTACATTTTAGTAATGGAGGCTCTACCCCTGCCCCATGGAGAATGGTACCAGATCCACTAAAAGACAACATCTCCATTAGTGGGAACTGATCAATATTCTGACAGTTCTCTCGGAAGCTCTCCGGTGCTATGACTCCCACTTATACATCTGCAGGCTCTGGTTCAAAGGCATGCCTGGCACAGTGATGTCCATTGATTTATTTATGAAATATGATCTGACTCCACAAATCACCTGAAGCAATAAGAGGCAGGCAGGCTTTGGGGTGTTTTTTTTTTAACTTCATACCAGTGGAATGCCATTAGCATAGTGATCTCTGATGAAAGGCACTCAGTGCAGGCTGAGGTAATTATTAAGGATTTAAATCATCCAGAGGGCTGACAGCCCACTCAGTGGGATGGTGCTTAGTGACACCAAAAAAAAAAAAAGTACTCTGGAGAACAGGCAGGGTAGGCTGGGAGAAAGCGTCAAGTAGCCTAGTGAGGCGGGACAATGTGTCTACCTCCAGACAGTGGCATTGTCACAAAGGTTTGTTTGGTTTTTCCCCAGAACTCTTATGACCTCAAAGCACTGGGGTTGGGGAAGGGGTTAAGGGGAGAGCAGAGAGAGAGAAGGAGAGTAGGATAATAGCAACAACCTGGAGTCTGATTTATGGAATCCCTGATTAATATAATCAATTATTTACCTGAATCCAACAGGAAGATCAAATATACTTGGACATTATTACAAATGGTTGAAAGTCACTAATGGAGGCATTTACTAGCTGGGTGACCCTGGGCAAGTCATTTTAACCCTGTTTGCCTGAGTTTTCTCATCTGTAAAATGAGCTGGAGAAGAAAAAGGCAAGCCGCTTCAGTATTTCTGCCAAGAAAGCCCAGCCCCAAATGGGATAAAAAGAGTCGGACATCACTGAGCAACAGTAACCACAATGGTAGAATCCTGATTTCTCAGTTGTGAAAAGGAAGGCACTGTAATACATTAGAAGGAGCATCAGTTCTGAAATCAAAGAGCCAGGGTTCAAATCCCACATACGATGCTTACCACTTTTGTGACCTTGGGCAACCTGCCCATCCTCCCTGGGCCTCTATTTTCTCATCTGAAAAATTAGGGAGATGGGTTAGTTGACTTCTGAGGGCTCTTCCAGTTCTAGCACTCCGGCCCTATAACAACAAGATTATAGAGCAGTTACGTGGAACAGTAGATAAGAACTCCAGGTGGGGAGTCAGGAAGACCTGAGTTCAAATCCAACCTTGGACACTTATTAACTGTGTGACCTGGGCAAGTTGTTTGACACTGTTTGCCTCAGTTTCCTCCTCTGTAAAATGAGCTGGAGAAGGAAAGGTCAAACCACTCCAAAATCTTTGCCAAAAAAACCACACAGACAGTCACAAGAAGCTGGCCACGACTGAAATGACTGAACAGCAGAAGGAGCACACAACAGCCCACCTACCCAGAGAACGGAGTTGTATTTGTGATGTCCCTCAAACCTGTCCCTTCTCCCAAACTCCCAAATTCAATGCAGCACCTCACTGACAAAACCCCGGTGTTATCTTGACGATCCCCTCTCCTTCACCACCTCCCACATCAAATCAGTTGCCATGATTTTTCCTCTGTAATATCTCTCACTCTCATCCCTCTCTCCACTCGTATGGTCATCACCCTTAGTCCACATTCACATCACCTTTCACTTGGACCCTTGTAACAGCTTCCTCGAATCTTCCTAAAGCTCCCCTTACCCTGGCCCCTTCCTTCCTTTCCAGTGTTCTTACACTTTACACCTCCCCTCTCCCCCATGTACTCTCTGATCCAGTCACTTAAACACAACACTCCATCACCAACTCCAGGTATTTTCACTGATGCTTAGAATTTTCTCTCTCCTCATCTTCACTTCCTGGTGTCCCTGGCTTCCTTCAAGTCTCAGCTAAAATCTCACCTTTTGCAAGATTCTCCTGATTCCCTGTATTGCTAGAGCCTTCCCTCTATGGATTATCTCCAATTCATCCTGCGGATAGCTTACTTTTACATAGTTGTCTACATATTGTCTTCGTTAGAATGTAAAGTCCTTAAGAGTAGACATTGCTTTTTACTTCTCTTTGTATCCCTGATACAGGACCTAGCAGATAGTAGGCACTTCATAAACTTGTCTGGGCATTAGCCCTTAGCTTATCCTTGCCAGTTTCGTTCATTCTCACCAAATGCTAATTGTACAAAACCATCTCAAATAGAGAATAAGTAGACCCATTTATTCAAGTAGATAGCAAACAGATAAAGTTATACAAATTAGAACATACCAAAAATGTGTAAGAGAAGATGAGCTTTTTGATGGAGATAAAATGAGGTCTCAGCTCAACCAAGAGAAAGATTCAAGGGGATTTGGATTTCACTCAACAGGAAATTCCCTGAATTCTATAGTGAGGCAAGCTGGATACCAAGGATATATTAATGTCAGCTTCTTGTACATGTCTACAACTTCCAGAATCTTCACTCTGTCTCCCCTTGAATTAGGCCATAGTATGTGTGAAAGAAATTTTTTTTTACCAACTCCTTCCCTCATGTAGGTTTGTGGTCTTATTTCAGCATTTTCTCCATGAATCTACTCACATCAGAGCACTAGTACAGAAAATTCTTCAGGCTTGAAAACCTGTGTCACAAGCATATAAAAACATAAAAAATATATACCAAATAATACACAAACCCAGGATAATTTGAGAGGGAGAAGCATCAGCATCTGGGGAAGTAAAGGGAAAGTCTCAAGTAGAAGGTGATGCTTAATACAAACTCTAAAGAGAAGTAGAGATCCCAAGAGGAAGAAGAGAGGAGAAAATTGAGTCGAGTCATGGAGGAGAGCCTGTGCTAAAATCTAGAGATAGGGAACAAAATTTTATCCCTGAAGAACATCAAGAAAGCCAAGTTGGCTGGACCATAAAGTGTATGAAGGGAAGTAATGCATCATAAGACTGGAAAAGTCAACTGATTCGGTCTATGTTCCCTAATGCCACTAGAAGCATGGGAGCCATTGAAATGTGTTGAATAGTGTAGTGACAGTCAGGTCTGTGTTTAGAAACACTACTTTACTAGTTGGAGGGAAGAAGGATTGGAAAGGGTAGGACTGGAGGCAAGGAGATCAATTAGGAGACTGTTGCAATAATTCAGATGAGAGACAATGAGGGTCTAAATTAGAATGGCAACCAAGTAAGTAGAGATGACTTACACATATGTGAAGGACACTGTGAAAGAAGAAACAACAGGCAATTAACTGGAGATATGGAAGAGAAAGGAGTCAAGGATAATGCAAGTTCAGCTAGAGATTATACTGAAAGGAATCTTAAAGTTCACCAGGGTGGTTGCTGCCAATTATTTTTTTCAAATGAATCATCCCATTAGCTGAACCAAATCATGATTATGGGAGAAATGATTATTTCTTCTTAGGTTAATAACTCAGTTTTTCCCCTTTTCTAATTCCTTAACTAAGAATCAATCAGTGTGGTAAATCTCTCTCAAAATCTTACCCAGACTAAAGATCTAATTAAAAAACAGTAAAAGAAATTCTAAGTTTAAACAAATGGGTGGATTTCTAGTCATTGTGCTTACTGACAGGTCTTGGAAAATGATGATTCTCCTTTTTGTCAGATAGGTGATATGGAAATGAATAAGTCTCTTCAACTAAAACTTTGGGTACCACAAGACCCACATTAGAATTAGCCCACATCTTATTATAATATTCATTCTCAAATTGTTAGCCAATCAGAGTTGATTGACACCCTCAAGAGCACCCACTATTCCAAGAGTGGACTTACATATAAATGTAAGTCCACCACCATGAGAGTGCCACTGATCTCTTTTTATTAATAAATATCCTAGCCTGGGGAGGAGCCAAGATAGTGGAGTAGAAAGATGGACCTGCTCTAGGTCTCCCCCTGTAGCCCATAAAATACCTGTAAAAATGATTCTAAACAAATTCTAGAGCAGTATAAGCCACAAAATGACTTAGTGAAAGAGATTTACAGCCTAACACAGCCTGGAAGGCTGACAGGAAAGGTCTATTGCTCTGTTCTAGGAGTGTTCTAGGAGCACAACCCAGCCTCGGTCAATGTGACAAGGACAGGACTGGAGCAGGCTTCAGGGTGAAAAATCACAGGTAGCTGCTATGGTTCCCAGATTTCTCAACCCAAAATACCAAAGACAGCTTCAAAGATTAGTGAGAAAGCTCTTTCACCTGGGTGAGAAGGGAGCTCAATCTGGCCCCAGCTCTGAGCTCAGGGCAATAGTAGCCACTGCAGCAGCACTGTCCACTTTGGGAGCCCTCAGTCTAAAGACTCTGGGGGAATTAAGCTGCCGATCTGGTTCTCAGTCTTGAGTGGCAATTCTCTGGTAAAGAGGAGCACTGGCATGGTGGAGCTGGTGGAGGCTCTGGAGAGGGAATCCTACTTGCAGATCCTGGGCAAAAAAAGGACTCAAAATTCAAGTAACTGACTAGGAAAATGCCCAAAAAGGGGAAGAAAATAAGACTATAGAAGGTTACTTTCTTGGTAAAAATGTATTTTCTTCCATCCTTTCAGGAAGAACAAAGCATACCATCAGAGGAAGACATAAAAGTCAAGGCTTCTACATCCAAAACCTCCAAAAAATGGCAATGGTCTCAGGCCATGGAAGAGCTCAAAAAGGATTTTTAAAATCAAGTAAGAGAGGTGGAGGAAAAATTGGAAAGAGAAATGAGAGCTATGCAAGAAAATCATGAAAAGTGAGTCAACAGCTTCCTAAAGGAGACCCAAAAAAATGCTGAAGAAAATAATACCTTTAAAAATAGACTGACCCAAATGGCAAAAGAGGTCCAAAAAGTCAATGAGAAGAAGAATGTTTTAAAAAATAGAACTAGCCAAATGTAAAAGGAGGTTCAAAACTCACTGAAGAAAATAGTTCTTTAAAAATTAGAATGGAATAGATGGAGGCTAATGATTTTATGAGAAACCAAGAAATTATGAAACAAAACCAAAAGAATGAAAAAAACAGAAGGCAATGTGAAATATCTCATTGGAAAAACAACTGACCTGGGAAAATAGACACAGGAGAGATAATTTAAAAATTATTGGTCTACCTGAACACCATGATCAAGAAAAGATCCTAGACATCATCTTCCAAGAATTATCAAGGAAAACTTCCCTGATATCCTAGAACCAGAGGGTAAAATAGAAATGGAAAGAATTCACTGATCATCTCCTGAAAGAGATTCCAAAAGAAAAACTCCTAGGAATATTGTAGTCAAATTCCAGAGTTTTCAGGTGAAGGAGAAAATATTACAAGCAGCCAGAAAGAAACAATTCAAGTATTGTGGAAATACAATCAGGATAACATAGGATTTAGTAGCTTCTACATTAAAGGATAGAAGGACTTGGAATATGATATTCCAGAAGTCTAAGGAAATAGGATTAAAAACCAAGAATCACCTACCCAGCAAAACTGAGTATAATACTTCAGGGGAAAAAATGGAATTTCAATGAAATGGAGGACTTCCAAGCATTCTTGTTGAAAAGACCAGAGCTGAATAGACAATTTGACTTTCAAATACAAGAATTAAGAGAAACATGAAAACATAAACAGGAAAGAGGAGCCTTAAGGAACTCATTAAAGCTAAATCGTTTATACTCCTGCAGGGAAAGATGTTATTTGTAACTCATGAGACCTTTTTCAATTTTAGAGTAGTTAGAGGGAATATATATATATGTAGGTGAGTATGGGTATGTATGTATATATTATATATATGTAGGTATGTATATGTCTGTATGTGTGTGTATACACATACACGCGCGCACACATACACAGAGGGCACAGGGTGAGTTGAATATGAAGGGAGAATACCTAAAAAAATAAAATTTATTGTTGAATGGAATGTACTAGGAGTAAGAGAAAAGGAGAGGTAGAATGCAGTAAATCATCTCTCATATACAAGAGAGAAGAAAGAGATTCTACAATAGAGGTGAAGAGAGGGGAGATGAAAGGAAATAATTGAGCCTTACTCTCATGGGATTTGGCTTAAGGAGAAAATAACACTCACTCAATTGGATATGGAAATCTATTTTACCCGTCAGGAAGGCAAGGGGAAAGGGGATAGGAGAGGGAAGATGATAGAAGGGACAGCAAATTGGGGAAAGGGATAATCAGAAACAAACTCTATTGTGGGAGGACAGGTATAAAGGGCAGGATAGGACAGGGGAAAATGTGGTTAATGGAAGTGCTTTGCATTGCTACACATGTATTGAATTGCTTGTTTTCTCAGTAAGGGTGGGTAAGGAGGGAGGAAGAGAATATGGAACTCAAAGCTTTAAGAATGAATATTAAAAACTGTTTTATCGTGCAACTGGAAATTAAGTTATACAGACAACAGAGTATAGAAATCTATTTTGCCCATAGGAAAATAGAGGAGAAAGGGGATGGAAGAAGGGTGGGTAATAGACTGGAATAGCAGGTAGATGGGGTGCATGCTGTCCTAGGGTGGGGTTGGGGAGAGATGGGGAGAAAATTTTGAATTCAAATTCTTGTGGAAGTGAATGTTAAGAACTGAAAAATAAATAATTACATATTAAACATTAAATAAATAAATATCCTAGCCTTATTAACAAAAGGATTAAATTACCCAGAAACTATGTCTCTTGAACTTTTCAAACATCATAATTGCAATTAGTGGAATCCACTGCAGTCATAGAAATACCATAACCACAAAGGCTGTATACCCTTTAACAGCAAGAGTGTGGTATAATGGGACACCAGACTTGAAATTATAAAGCAGTAGTGATGCTCCCCTATATAAAAATAACAACCTCTCTGAGACTCAATTCCCTAGTCTATAAAATGGAATTAAAAAATACTTTTTTCATCTGCTTCATGGGGTTATTATGAAGAAAGTTCTTTTTAATTTTAAAATACCAAATAAATATAAGTTATCATTATTATTCATCAGTCATTTCTCCGATGTGCCCTATTGGTCACAAGGAGCAGGAACCAGAGGAGAAAGGAGGAATAAATCTGTCCTAACCCATAATTTCTACTGGATGAAAAGCTCAAAGTGTGTACCCTGCAGCATCTTCTTCCTACACAATTTACATATATTTATATATATACATGTATGTATATATATATACGCATATGTGTGCAAAATATTTATGTCCATTATGATACACCATATCATAATAGTTACAAAAAGATCTCCTCTTTCACATTGCTCTCCATTTGACAAAAGTGCCAAAGATTGAAGGATCTGGCAAAGGAGGCTTAAAAAAAAATGGGAGAGGAAAGTGGAGCCCAGTATTAGCAGCAGGAGCATACAAATGTAGACAATGGTATCAGTCCATAAGGAAAATGGGCCATGGTGAGGGGAAAAAAATCCAGAGGCGGAGGATTGGTATGGGGAGCTCCCAAGCTGGAACTTCAGTTCATGGAACATACTGACCACTCATCCATAACTCAAGATATTAGATAGTTACCTGATTAGGGCAGCTAGATGGTGCAGTGGATAGAGCACCAGAGTCAGAAGGACCTGAGTTCAAATCTTACCTCACATACTTGACACTTACTAGCTGTGTGACCTTGACCAAGTCACTTAACCCCAATTGCCTCATCCTGGGTCATTTCCAGTCATCCTGATGAATATCTAGTCACTGGATTCAGATGGCTCTGGAGGAGAAGTGAAACTGGTGACCTGCACAGCCCTCCCTCACTCAAAACAAAGTCAAGTGCAAGTCATGACATTATTTCTCTGATGGCATGGTCTTCTTTGGCAATGAAGGACAAACACACGCAGTAACGAAAAGTTGAGTAACTTGCTCAAGTTCACACAGTTAACATGGGTCAGAAACAGGTATTGCACAAAGGTCTTCCTGATGCCCAGGCTTTTAGTTCATAGTAAATTCCATAGCCCTGCAATCTGAGAATCATAGCTTTCCCTAGCAATGTAGCTCTCAATCCAACAAACATAAAGGAGTTGACTTAGGTTCCTCCAACTCCTTCAATTTAATTCAATTCAGTTCAACTTAACAAACATACATTTGGTCCCTTCTATCAGCCACTGTGCTAATCTCTAGGGATACAAAAACAGTAAGAAAATACTAAACTTCCTGAGAAAGAAGAGGAAATGACTTATTAGAGAGTGGTGGATGACTGCAACATAGATCTGTATCTAATGATGTCTGTGTAGTAGATCTCTTTATTTTTTTACATGGAGGTGGCTCTGTGGGAGGGGGTGGGATACACTCAGAAATATAGGTGATTTAAAGCCCAAGAAAGTCAACAAACTAACAAAAGCAGTAACTCCCTCCTCAAGAAGCTTACATTCTACTGAGCAATGTAACTTGAACACTAATAAGTAATATAAGATAATTTGAGCAGAAAGGGAACACTAACTGGAAGGATAAGGAAGTGACTTGTGGAGGAGGTGGTAGCTGAGCCAAGTTTTATTTAAAATTCTAAGAGGCTGAAGTGAGCAGACATATGCCCATTATACACGACAGATAACTTGTACAAAAGTGTGGTGGTGGGAAATGGAATACTGAGTTTAGGAACAGCTCCTGTCTAGCTTTGATTAAAACACAGAAGTTGGACTTCACTTGTATGCTTAATAACAAGCTGCTCACCTTCTCAAGAAGTGAGCTGAAAAGGGAGAAAGGGAGACAATTTAGAGCTCAATTTTTTGAAATGAATATTTTAAAATTTTTACATGTAATTGAGGAAAAAAGTAAAGAAGAGAAAGAAAAGAAAATAGAATGTGTGAAAGAAAGTAACATGAAATAAACCTAGAAACAGAAATTGGGGATGGAGAGGAATAAAATTTTTGGGACAGTGACAAGGCTAGAACTGTGCTTAAGGAATATTCTTTTAGCCACTGTGTGGAAAATTAATTAGAAAGGGGAGAGACTAGAAGAAGAGAAGCCAATTAAGAGACTACTGCAATGATTCAGGCAAGAGATGAAGAATCTAAACTAGGATGGAAGCTGCAAAGAATCCTGATGTTAGAGATACTGTGCAGACAGAAGTGAGAAGATCTGAGAATAGATGGAATTGGTGGGAGAGAGAAAGAAGGAAGGATCTGAAATGACTCTGAGGCTGCAGAGTCACCTGGGTGACTATGAAGTTAGCGTTGCCCACAAAATAAATTGCAAAACTTGGAGGACGGCTGAGTTTCAGTGGAATCATTTCCTTCTCTTTTGGATATGTTGAGTTTGAAATGCTGATGAAACATCCAGGTAGAAATGTTTAGCAAGCAGCAGGCAATTCAGAATTGGAGTCCAGGAGATAGATTAAAGCTGGATACGTGGATTTAAATTTATCATCTACCTGGAGATGATAGCCAAGTCCATAGTATCTGATGAGAGGCCAAAAAAATGAATAGAAGTAGAGGAGGGAAGGGAGAGGAAGAGATCCAATAATAGAGCCTTACAACTGATGAACTAGATAGATGATAGATAGATAGACAGACAGAGTGAGTGAGTGAGTGAGTGAAAGAGTGAAAGAGGGAGTAAATGAGCATTTATTAAGCACTTACCATATGCCAGACACTAGGCTTAGCAGAAATATAGACAAGGTCATTCCTATCCTCAAGGAGCTTACAGGGGAAAGAAAAATAAAGGGGAGCTGGAAAGCAGTGGAGAGGATATTGGTACAGGGGCAAGGAGGAGAAGGAGAAGTCTGGAGAATCAAGTCACAAGGCTGGAGACACTCCTGAAAGAATGGGTGAGAGTAGAAAGACATGGACTCATGTAAAGTGAAGTTAGTAGAACCAGAACATTGTACACAGTAACAGCAACATTGTACAATGATCAGCTATGAATGACTTGGCTATTCTCTGCAATATAATGATTCAAAAAAATTCCAAAGGAGTCATGATGGAAAATGCTATCCACATCCAAAGAAAGAGCTGATAGAGTCTGAATGCATATGGAAGCATACTACTTTCACTTTATTTTTTCATGGTTTTTTTTCCACAGTCTGTTTCTTCTTTCACAACAAGACTAATATGGAAATATGTTTTACACGATTGTACATATATGACCTATATCAAATTGTTTACTCTCTTAGGGACAAGGGAGATAAGGGAGGGAAGGAGAAAATTTGGAACTCGAAACTTTTTTAAATGAACACTAAAATTTATCTTTATATGTAATTGGGGAAAAAAAAAGAAATACTATTAAAGGAAAAAAAGAATGGCCCAGAGTACAGTCAACAACCAAGACAGAAGCGCCTCAGGCTCTCAGCAGGTTCTCCAGGGTAGGGAAATGATTCAACAAGATAGAAAAGAAACCATAATGGAGTTATGAAGAGAGCCAGGAGAGATCTTTGACATGAAAGGAGGGAGTTTATTTCAAAAGCTGCAAAGAAGTTAAGTTGGTTGAAGACAGAGGGATGACAATTGGGTTTAGCTATTAAGAGATTTCTGGGAGCCTTGACTAGAGAAGTTTCAGTCAAGCTGTGAAGCCAGAAGTCAGATTGCATACTGAGTCACCAGACTGTGAACCTAGGTGACCAGGAGGATTGTGGTGACCTCAAAAGGCGGAATGAAAGTTGGAGGAGGGCTCAGTTTAAAGGAAAAGATAATGAGTGAGTCAACATATTGAAAAGTGAGTGGGATGGGAGGAAATGGAGGCAATTAGTACACACGACTTGTAAAGGAGTTTGGCTTTGACAAGGAGGAGCAGAGAGACTAGAGATCCCTATAGGAACAAAGAAGAGGGTTAGGAGGAGCACAGTAGAGAGGAAAGAGGGATAGATTGGAAGCTGTGATCAGAGACCAAAATCTTAGCATTCAGGATCATGAAGGATACAGTTACAGTGAAATCTAAGATAGGACCATGCCTGTAAGTAGCTGAGACACAGGTCATGAGAGCTGAGATTCCAAGTCTAGGCTACTGGAGAAGGTATCAGCATGTATATGGAAGTTCCTAAGTATGAGGATCAGGGTTGGGGCAGAGGAAAAGAATGTGACCCAGATACTAAACTTCTTGGAGGAGGAGGAGGAAATGACTTATTTAGAGATTGGTGAATGACTGCAACAAAGATCTGTATCCAATGGTGTCCATGTAGTAGATCCCTTTAGTTTGTGATATGGAGAGTGACTCTGTGGGAAGGGGTGGGATACTCCGGGAAATATCAGTGATTTAAAGTCCAAAATAATCAACAAAATTTTATTTTAAAAAATTTCTTCTAGTCAGTTAATGAGCATTTATTAGAATTTTTTAACTCATTATAATGTACTAAGTAGGCCCTGTGCTAAGCACTAGGGACATTTTTTTAAAGGCAAGAAATAGTCATTTTCCTCAGGGAACTCACCTTCGAATGGGAGACAACATGCAAGAGACTAGGTATACATACACAAGATGTAAACAAAGAAGATAAAAGCAATATGAAAGGGGAAAGCATTAGCAGCCGAGGGAACCAGGAAAGGCCTTCTAAAGAGAGTGTGATTTAAACTAAGTCTTGAAGGAGCCAGGGAAATTAAATGGCAAAGATGAGGGAGACCTTTATGGGACAAGACAATGCAAAGGTGTGGAGATGGGAGATGTCCAAGGAACTGCAGTAGGCCAGAGTAGGGCTGGATCATAGAATACATCCAGGGGTGTAAGATATAAAGAGGCTGGAAAGGTAAGAAGGGGCAAGTTAGGAAGAGCTTTAAATGCTAGAGGACTTGATGTAGCAGGAGGCTCAAGGGACCAAATTCTTGGAAGGAGAGGCTGGGGTTGGAGACCTGTTGTCCAGAGTTCAATGATGGAGAAAGGATGGGTAGGTGCTAGTAGGAGAGGCTAGACTGTGGTCTCCCGTATGGCTGCTGTTCAGCAACAGTGCAAGACTGATGGAGGTATGGAATCTTTATTCACCGGTAACTCTCCTGTTCAGATCCTCAGCAGTAATGAAAGTCTGAGCCCTGTTGTGGAGACACAAGGGAGAGCAGATGAGGACTCTACACAAGGCATTACCTTAGGGAACTGTAGGTTCGTAGGAGAGAAAGACTGAAAACCTGCATGGTCTAGGACAACCATACTTATCACTTGTGGAGGCTCTGGGTACCCCCTAACTGCCAGTGGACACACCACAAAACTCTTACCTTGCTTCCGAGGGATATATCCACCACAACAGGCAACCTAACAAAAATGGACGCCAGCACTATGGGTCCTGTATGCGGGAAAGAAGTCAATTCAGTAAGAACAAACAGGGGTTGGGGTAAATTCTGCAGTGATTGATTAATTAACTGCCTTTTCACTTTCTCTCCAACTATTGTCAGTTTTACATAAAGACGTTCTATGACCCATGTTCCAAGGCTATAGCTCTCTAAGGAAGAAATGAACCTTTTCAGTATTGCTGCAAATCCCCACGACAACAAAGCAAGAAACAGCTTGGAGAAGAGGCCATAAATCATTGCCGACAGAAGGTATCAACCCCATCACCCTGGAACTTAGCTCATCACAACAGCCTTCAGCCCCTCAGAAATGTACCTTCAAACCCTCAGCCCACAAACGAGTGCTTTCAAACCTCAAGGTTTCCCCAGGAGAGCTACTATCTAGTCTATGCCTTTTTGGACAGTTTTTCAAAGGAGTAAGTTTCCCAGCTTCATCTGAAATATTTGCATAAGTGAATCTTCTGTCTGACAGTTAATAGAAAAAAGGAAAATACAGACTACAAGAGGAAAACAAATATAACTCTGGTATGCTGATTGAGATATATGATTTTTAAAACAATTCTCTAAAAATCCAAAATACCCAAGGCTGATAGCATGATTCTTTTTTATAAAATTTGATAATCTTTTCTCATAACATCAGCTTCATCAGAAGTACCAACATGTGAAACTGATGGGGAGAAATGTTCTACTCTGTTATTAAGGCATGTTGCTAACACAACATCATTTGGTGATAAATTAATTGCAAACAATGTCTGGGAAAAGCCTGTTTGGCACTTTCTCTTCAAGTTCTCTTCAAATACATTCCTTGGGTGTTCAAACACAGAAATATGAGGCATTACCAAAAATATAAGCAATATATCATCACATTTAGTATCACAGAATCATGGAAACTTAGAGATCATCTAACCCAATTTCCTCATTTTACAGATGGGGAAACAATCCCAGAGACATGAAGGTCCTTCCTTAAGATACCACAATTAATGTCAGCCTAGCTCTCCTGATGCCTTGCCTAGTACTGTTTCTACTACAACTCATCATGTCTCTGTACCTCATCATTCTGGTTTGAGTGCTTTGGGATTTGGGAGAAATTTGGTCCATCTTCCATATGAGTGGATAGGGACAACCTAACATCTCTAGCAATTGGTCCTACAACTTCCACTTGAAGACTTTCAGTGATGGATAACTCAATGACCACCTAATGTTGTCCATTCTACTTTGGGGTTACACAAATCGTTAGGAAGGTTTTTCTTACAACAAGCTAACATACAAATTTCTTCAATTTTTATTCACTGCTCCTAATTCTTATTCTAAAATAAGCCTATTCCCTTTTGTCAATAAAAGTCTTTCAGATACATGAAAAGAATGAACATAACACTCCCTCCCAAGTCTAATATTTTCCAGGCCAATGATCTCCAGTTTTTTCAGCTGTTCCTTATGGATTTCTACTTCCCTTACCACCCAGTCATCCTGGAGGATGTAAGGCAGCAGATCTGTTCTGCCCTAATTATGCCAGTAATGGAGTGGTATACCCTCTGAGAGATTACCAAGACACCAAAGAAAGAGGGAGCCACACCAGCTTGGTTATTAGTAGATTTTATTATGATTAATTAGGCAAATCAGGGGAGTTTACTCATAAGAAACCAGTTGTCCTTGGCAGGAGCAGGACAAGGTAATATCGTGGATCCCCTCATCAACCCCAGGCCAGGTGAGACATTACATAGAAACAGAACAAAGAAGGCATAGTGCCAAGAAGGTCCAAGGTCACATGCAGATTCTCTCATGGCTTCCCTTGCTGTTTACATTTACTCAAGGTATTTTACATTCTCTGTGAAGTTAGAGGTCATGTTCCCAGGTTCTGGCCACCACCAGTAGCTAGAGTAGCAGTAGCCAGTAGTAGGCCAGAGTAGCAATATTACCAGGTCAGGCTGCTCCAAGACCCAGGTCTGGTCCAGGGTCCTCTGCTGGCTGGGAGATCCAGATGAAGTATTCTACATATCTAACATCCATCAAGAATGACTAAAGTCCTACTCTCTTAGTCCTTGCCTTAGAGACTCTGACCTTGATTTTTCATCTACCACCAACTACTACTATAGCTAATGATTTTCTTCCACTCGTTTGTCTCTCTATCCCTGGACTAATCACTAGCCCATTAGAAGAAAAGCATCAGCAGCCTCCACCTCTTGTCTCATCCACAACCTCCTCAATACTACCTCACTCATGTCCCACTCCAACCTTCCCCACCCCTTCCATTGGGCTCTCTGGAATTCCTGTTCCTTAATGAACAAACTTCCCTCTGCCCTGGACTTCTTTCACTCATGCCTATTTCATCAACTAGCTCCCCCTGAGACCTGTCTCTCCTCTATATTCCTGGTTCTCCTCTCCATCACTCATTATCCTTTCCACCTACATACATGCTCAACACATTGACCCAGAATGGGGAGTAAAAATATTTCTTACTTCTCAATATAACTGCCAGGTTCTCCCTTCACCACCATTCTTCAGCAACTTCTTTCCTTAAAAGTTGACAGTATCAAAATTCTCTCCTCCACCCTGCCTTTACATTATAGCGGTTATTGTATACTAGCCCTGAGGTCATTCTCACTACTTTATCCTGAGTTCAGCACCTGAATCCCTATTTTCTGCTCCTCCTCAAGTGCTGCCCTAGTGCTAGGGTACTTCAACATCTGTTATTGCTACTCCGAACTCCCCAGTCTTCTGGTTCCTCAGTCTCCTGAAATCCTACATGATGCTATTTTACTCTGCCTCAGCCACCAATAAGGATGGACATACGCTGGATCTCGACATTATATACAGGCTTTCCGATTCCCAACTCTGGAATTTTTCTGTTTGACCACATGACCTATATCTCTTCCTCTCTCTCTCCATGTCTCACCCCTCTTAAATCCCTTCCTCACTACCATTTAGACCTCCAGCCTTTCCACTGTTTAGTACTTTCTACTTCTATTTTGACTCATATTCTACTGATTTCATTCCCTATCCGAATTTGAATTTACAATCAGCAAACTTCACACTACACTATCCTCTATGTTTTCATGCTTTGTCCATTTGTCCTGCGACGTTCATCACTTGCCAAACTTTATCCATGGATGACTCTTACCATCTACCTCCTCTGCTCCTACATCATCTGCAGTTGAACAAAGCTAGAGGCAATGTCTTAACTGCTCTGACTGGGTAAATTATAAACTGATGTTATCCAGCTTCAACTGGACCTGTTCTGAATCAGAGCAGTTCTTTGGTCTTTCCTAATTGATTTCCTATGACTATCCCCAAAACCTTCTCTTCTCTCTCCAAAACTGCTAAACATCCTCCTCTCAGCAAAGGACCTTGTTTCTTCTGTGGCTAAACTGAGTTCATGTACTATGAGCTCTCTCTTAATCCCTTCTCTTCATCTTAAAAACCCTTGACACTATCCCCTACTTACTCCTAATTTCTTCAGTCTCTGATAATGAGGCAACCCTTCTCCTTGTCAAGACCAACCCATTTATATGTGCCTTTGATTCTATGCTCTTGTCTTTTCTCTATCTATATTTGTGTTCTGCTGTCTGAGTCTAAAATAAAATTAAAAAGAAAAATAAATGATGAGCAGAGAAATTTCAGAAAAACCTGGAAAGACTTATGTGATGCTGAGTGAAGTGAGGAGAACCAGGACAATATTGTGTAGAGGATACAGTAACAGCAACAATGTGCAATGACTGACTTTGATAGACTTAGCTCTTCTCATAAATACAATGATCCAAGACAATTCCAAAGGACCCATGATGGAAAAGGCTATGCACATTCAGAGAAAGAACTATGGGAGTCTGAATGAAAACACTGTTTTTCCTGTTGTATGTGTGTGTTTTTCCTTTTGTTCTGTTTCTGCTTTTACAATAAGACTCATGTGGAAATATATTTGACATGATTGCACATGTATAACCCATATCAGATTGCTTGCCATCTTGGGGAGGTGAAGGTTAGGGAGAGAGGGAGAAAAATTTAAAATTCAAAATCTAATAAAAATGAATGTTGAAAAAAAACAAAAAAATACAATTATCAAAATATATCTTTAAAAAACAAGTTGATAGATCTCCTGAATAAGCTGGACAGTTTCAAAAATAAATTGTAGAATTTAATATATACTTTTTAAAAGTAAGAAATATGAACTAGAAGATTAATGGTTTCATATGCAGTTTCCTGTTTTGTGTTCTAAACAAATCAAAACAAAACAAAGCCTTCATTATACTCTACTCTCCCCTCAAGCTATCCTTTTTTATCTCTCCTCCCTTTCTCAGTCAAACACCTAGAAAAAGCATAGGGCATCCACCTCCTTTCCTCTCACTCCTCAATCCTTTGCCGTCTAGCTTTTGACCTCATCACTTGACTGAAATTGCTTACTCCAGAGTTACCAATTCTCTTAATTGCTGAATCTGAAGGTCTCTTATTCTGTTCTCATCCTTCTTAATTTGCATCTGACATGGTTGACCGCCTTTCCTTCTGGATATTATCTCATCTCTGGGCTTTTGTAACGCTACTCTCTGCTAGTTCTCACATATCTGTCTTAACACTCATCCTCAGTTGTCTTGGCTAGATCTTCATCCAGATTTGGGGAGTGAGGAGGGGATGAGCACCTAGGTGGCACAGTGAATAAAGTGCCAGACCTGGAGTTAGGAAGTCTCATCTTCCTGAGTTCAAATTCCTCCTCAGACACTTCTAAGCTGTTTGATTGTCAAGTCACTTAATCTTGTTCGCCTCAGTTTCCTCATTTGTAAAATGAGCTGGAGAAGGAAATAGCAAACCACTCCAATGTCTTTACCAAGAAAACTTCAAATGGGGTCACAAACAGTCAAAAATGATTGAAAAATGACTGAACCGAACAGCAGGCATTTCCTTGGGGTGCCCTGAAATCAGCTTGAGGTGCTCTCTGTTAAATTTTCAATAGAAACATTTACACATTAGAAATTAACAAAGTCTACAAATCGAGGTTTGATGAATCTATTATTGTTATTGACTAGACTTAAGAAAGTGATGGAGAAAAGGTTAATCATACAACTTAAATTTTAAAATATTTCATTCATACTTTTTTTTCTGGAGATTCACTTGTTAAGTATTTCCCAGCATACCCCTAGGAGTTTCCCAAGGCTTTACCCCATAACTTCTACTCTTCTACTCTTCTATCTCTACCTGCTGTCTTGGTGACTTTATCAGCTCCACAGGTTTAATTATTATCTCTATAATTTATGTATGTATGTATGTGTTTATATGTGTGTATGTGCAGCACCAATCTCTTCTCTGACCCTCAATCTCCTGCCATCAATTGCTTTTTGCCTATTTCAAACTAGATGAATCATAAGCATCCTAAATTCAAGACGCCCAAAACAGAATTTATTCTTTCCCCCAAAACTCATCTTTCTTTCCAACATCTTAATTTCTGTCAAAGGCATTAGCATTTTTCAGTTTCACTCATCCATTACCCTCTCACCTAGATTCTTGCAACAAGCTTCTAATTATTCTCCCTTTTTCAAGTCTTTCTCTGCCATACTCCTGGCAAAGCAATTTTCCTTAAGCACAGATTTGCTTGTCATCATGTCACTCTCCTGCTCAAAAAACAATGGCTTCCTATTTCCTTTCAAATAAAATATAAATGCTTTCTCTAATTTTTAAATCCCTTTAGCACCTCATCCCAACCTATTGCAGACTCCTTCTCTCATCCTCTAAGATCCAGCAAAATGGTCTTCTCTCTGTTTCTCACACAGAATCCTCCATCAGTCTGTGAACAGTCGATGAACTGTTATGAAATAGCTATTCTATGCCTCGAATGCACTCGCTCTTCACTTTTACCTTATGTAGAGTACCTCTTTTCCTTCAAGACATAGCCCAAGCACCACTTTCTATGTGAAATCTTTTCTGATCCCCTCAATTGCTGGTGCTCTTCCTCCAAACAACCTTTCATTTAACCTTGTATTTATTGGATATTTATTAGATATATATTCAATAGATGGATATATACACATAATATATGCATATGCATAATACATGCAAAAATATATAATGTATGTGTGTATATATACATATATATTTTTGTCTTCTCTATTAAAAGAATGAAAGTAGAGCTTTCTTGAAAGTAGAATTATTCTACTCAATGTATTTGTATGACCAGCACCTCACATGATGTCTGACATATGTTGCTATTCAGTCATTTAGTTGTGTCTGATTCTTAATAACCCCTGGACCATATTGTACTTGGGATTTCTTGACAAAGATACTGGAGTGGTTTGCCATTTTCTTTTCAGTGGATTAAGATTAACTGAGGTAAAATGACTTGCCTAGGGTCACAAAGCTAGTAAGTACCCAAGGCCAGATTTGAACTCAGCTGTTCCTGACACCAAACTCAATACTCTATCCACTGAGCCATCCACCTGCCCACACATAGCAGAGGCTTAATAAATACTAATTAATTGATTGATTGATTCTTTTGTGTATGGGCTTTTGAATAGCATTGCTAAAACATACCACCCAGAAAAGAGCCCAATATTGCAGATATGATATGACCAGGGCAGACTATAGCTGGGTGATCACCTTCCACATTCTGTATGCTCTACTTTTATTAGTGTAAAATCACATTAGCTTTTTCAACTGCCATGTTACACTTTCGATTCATATTGTTTGAAAAGCACTAAAATCCTCAGGTTATTTTAATAAGAACTAAAACCTGCACTTCTGCAAACTGATTTCTTAAAATCTGGCACAAAACTAAATTTCTCCCTATTAAATTTCATCTCCACTAAAGTTCAACATGGATGCCTCATGGTAGAAGGGAGGTAACCCTGGATTCTCATAAGCAATACCAGCAGAGCACAAGTTCTAACAAATCCTACCAAGTTAGGAAAGCTTGGAGTAAGAGCCTGGAAACAGATTCTTAAGAAAAGATTAGTCACATTATATTAGTGAAGTTCTCAGTTGGTTAACCGACAAGTGATCATTTTTTTTTTGCCATCTTAACTAATGACAAATGTCCACTAAGGCATGAGAGAGTTTTGACTCACATGAATGAAGCAAGGATCTGGCTCTCTTTCCATTGCCCTGTGCCCAACATGGCATCTGAACATTTTTTAGACCCAATCCCCAGCAATATAATTCAATAGGAATTCAATAGCCAAACATTTTTTAAATCACTACTAGAGATTCTCTATAAATTGAATTGAATAATTCCATTATTAAATGTGAATGTTGATTATAAGGGTTCCATTTATTCTTCTTCCTTGGAATGGATAGATGATAAAGACATAAAGCAACTCTTTTTTAAATTTGTAAATATGGAAAACAATATTTGTAGCCATTTACACAATGTTGATTTGGAATTTGATTCTTATGATGTTAGTCTGAACTGAACTATAAACTGCAAGTGAAATTCAACAGTTAGGAAGGAAGAGAGTTTAATATGAGTATCCATAGAGACCTGACTATCTGCATAGGATATTCTGGTAGCACTAGGGGTATTAAACTGCCTGTATTTACTTGAGTATATTGCAACCTGGTAGGAGCCTGTCTACTAGCCACTCCAAGAGTTCTGAGACTAACTAGGCACCTTCTATGAGAAGACCTTTTCTTTCCTTGAATTTTTGATGAAACACAAGAGTCCCTTATTCCTAAATCTGTATAAACTGTCTTTTATATTATCCATTAGTACTGGACAGAGGATTGGATTCTGAGTCAGAGGTTCAAAATCCAGCATCAACATTTACTAGCTAGTGTACAGGTAAGACACTCCACATTCTGAGTCATGTTCCCTCATCTATAAAATGGGGGAGGTGGGGAGTAACATTTGTACTGCCTATCTCAGAAAGTTGATTTTAACACCTTAAAGGGCTAGAAAAAGTGAACTGTTGTTAATGCTTGCTGGTGTTGTTATGTTCCCTGAACATTATTTTAAGACTCCCCAAACAAGAACTAAGGGATAACAATAGCACTTTTAAATGCCAACATTTAGGGCTCCATTTTAAAGGCTAAAACTAAAACTTGGAGCTAAAATTTTTGTTTTCCTCAGGGATAACTCATCTCTAACAACTTACATTTGCTCATCTGAAAGTAATTTTCATCTTCATGATTACTTCTCTCACTGGACACAGAGTCCCCGAGAGGACTTGCTTCCTTGGAGCAGTGATTGGATCCCATACCCACAGAGGCCAAACCATGTGACTTGTTTGTTTCTTTTCAGTTTGCCTGTGTGCACTCACACTCACCTACACCCACACAGAAGCAGGTATCCACTTATATTCACTAATGATGATATTCAGAAAACAGTTTCCCATTTTCTAAAAATGTCTTTTGTTTAATCATTATCACAAGGAGCTTATATTTTTCCTACTCAATTCTCAAGATCTACATTGCCTTGAAAAAGAGTTTTAATCATTAAAATCATACCAGACTAAAACCATGCATCCTTCTCACTCTCCCCATACTTGAAGCTTCACTCACAACCAGACACTTCATCTCATGATAATGTTCTACATTGATTCTCAACCAAATCTTTGACAGTGATGCTCAGGTAATGGAATTCTTAATAAAAAAAAAGAGAGATAAGAACTAGCAGAATCATGTGATATAGGTCCCTGATTAAGCATGATTTTAAAATTATTCTGTTGAAAAGACTCTTCTTCAGACATGCCATTTTTCCCCTGAATTAACTTAATCAGTTACCACAATACAATAAAAGCAATTATTAAAAACACTTTATTACATATAATTTGTACATGCTGAATTAGTTTTTTGTGGGGTGATTTTTCTGGATTGTGATATTGTCTATTGAAGCTTGTCTAGATCTAATTTTTCTTAGGACACTCCACATACAAAAATACAATTTTCAAAGGTAAGTTGAGCTTTTATATACCCAGGTACACAAGAGTTGGACACATAAAATGAAGTGGAGAGAGGATACAGATGTTTCAATGTCATACATGGGTTATCTTTCAACACAATAACTCTTACTATATTCTCATAACTGTAAACTGCAAGAAAAAATTTTCACCATCCTGAGGGGAGACTGTAGGCTTAGTGTGAATCTGCAGTCAAACTCAAGAGATGGGTGTGTGATCCTTTTGTGGAAAAGTGGGATAAATGAGTGACTGGGAAGTGTCTTTATAAGCACTTCAGGAGAAAGGAATTGCAGGAAGTTCCTCGAGGACAGTCACAGAGTTTCCCAATTCTGGCTCCTTTCCTTATTGCACATCGTTCTCCAGCATCACACTGTCAAAACCAACACAACATGTTAATTTACACTGTGGAAAAAGTGAGATAAATCACAGCTCATCTTGACACATCATGTAAGATTTTCAGTGTGGCAAAACTTTCCCCAAAAATGTACAAACATGAATGTTGTAGACATGCTAATACATAGAAGTATGATTTCAGCATAAGAAAAAATAAAAATAAATAAGTAAGCACTCCTTGTCCCTCCCCATTTGACCAACTAAAGACCCATTTCTCAGATCCATTTCCTGACCACCAAAATGGGGTGGGGGAACACAAGTTCCTTTCTTTAGTCAGAAAAAAAGAGTTATATACTGAGATGTTGATTCAGATTTACAGTCTCTCTCATCTCACATTCACTTCTCTTTCTCCGTAACTTCTTCCTGTTCTTTTCCCAGGTTTCCTTCCCTAAACTTTTCAAAGATCATACATAAAATATTTATTTAGCATTGGAAAATCAAACCATTTTTAAAGCAATAAATTGTATTGGAAGGGTAGTGAGGGAAATGATAGTATTGAGAAAGGTTAGATTGGCTAAAAAAGAATTTCCTTGGACCAAAAACAAGTAGGTTATCTATAGGAAATTCTTCTTTTCACAATTCTTTCTGCCCCTCCACCCATCCTTCCATCCCTGTTAGGGGACTGTCCTTTCTTTCAAACACATGAATCTTCTCTTCTCATCACGTTTGTGTGGGGATAAAGAGATCAGCCAGAGATATTTTTCAGAAAACATTGGAGAAAACGAAGGAAGGGAAATACAAAAGGAACTTGATTCTGGAGCCCACCACAATTTGAGTCATGTAACAATTTCATGCAATCAAGCATTTATTCTGGGGGGAGAATACGAGGGCAGCCCACACCACATAGGATTCATGGTATGTTTCCTCCCAGACCCCAAGAAATCAAGTGTGCCTGTGTGGGGAGAGGTTGGGGCAATGGGAAGAAAATCCCCACCTGCTCACCTTAGGGACTTGGCCATACTTTTTCTCGTAGATCCGAATGCGTTTACTTTTCAGCTTCTTCAGGACTTCCTGTAGTGCTCCTATCTGCAACACACAGATTCAACTTGGGGCGGGTCGAGGAGCAGCTGTCTGTCCCAGGAGCCTAGCCTAAATTAAAACCCTAGTTCCGAGGAGGCGCTTGCCTGGACTCTAAAAAGGGGGCTTTACTCTGGGACCTGGTCTGGAAGAGAGCCAGGATTGCTCTTTTGAAAAATGATGGCTAGGACTCCGGAGCAAAGAACTTCAGAAACCTCATCCAATGCCTTGGACTCCCACCCCTCCTTTCCAAGAGCAGTTCGGGCGTGCTGGACTTTTTCTAATCAGTTCAAGAAGCGTCCTCTGTGCAGCCCAATATTCGCGGTCTTACACTTAGGTGCCTAGAGAACTTTGAAAGCTTCTCATCCGTCTTCTAGGTACTGGGAATGGTGAGTAGCCAGTGGAGTAAAACATAAAGAGACCATGGGGCAGAGTCGAGACAGGAGACCAAGAGAAGAAAACACTTACCAGTTCCTTTTCATGGGAAGTATCCTCCACAGTGGAGTAGATATCCAAGGCTCTAGGCTGCAGCCCGGAATCATCCTGGCAGCTGGCTCCTAGCAGGAGCAGCAGCAAGGTTGCGCCCAGAAGGGGCAGCTGCCGCAGGCGGGAGCTCTCCATGGTTCTGAAGTCCTGCACACCTTATGGACCCTCAGATTTTATACAAAATCTCAGACTCGAATGTGGGGGAGGGAGGCAGGAAGAGGAAGGGGGGCTGAGGCGGAGGGGCTGGGTCACCTGTCTGTCGGCAGTGCTTCTCCAACGCTTGACGTCAATGCCCCCCGGGTTCTAAGCAGCCCAGGAACTGGGGTTTTGCGCACAGCTGAAGTGGGGCGGGGGAAAGGGCGGGCGGGGGCGGGGGAGGGGGCAGGAAAGGACCCACTGTCTCAAGGCTCCAGACAGAAGTACTGCAAGCGAGCACCGCACTTCCACTGAGGTAGGAGCCCGAAGCAAGGAGGCAGAGGATAAGGAAATGGAAAAAATCTTCAGGGCAAAGAACTGACACAAGTCTCCTTCACTTAGCCAAGGAGGACTACAGTATTCTACAACTACAACCCTGCACCTCTTAGCTTATAGAGAAGGCAAAAAGATGTTCTATCGTTCAGTCAGCAAGGTTTATTGAGCACCTGATACACTTATAGTACTATACTAAATGCTCTGTTCCTATATTGGAGGAATGATGGAGAGGGTGGAGGGAGGAGGAGCGGGGAGGGGGGGACAGAAAAGAAGTCAAAGAGGTGTCTCCTCCACTCCACAGACAGGTGTACTACTGAGGTGCGTGTGATGCTGAACTGCCGGGGAAAAGGCAGTGTTCTTCTGGCAGTCATACAACTTAATTCTTAGCTGGTCTACGCAGTGTTCTGATTTTCCCTAGGGCAAGTCAGATTCTGAGAGAAATTTCTGGGTGTTCCAGGTACCCAGACAGCAGTCTCGAAAGTGAAAGTGATGAAATTCCCACTTCCAGAAGTGTCCCCAAGGTACAGTATCCAGCAGGAAACGAGGCTTATGGGAGATTTGTGGGGAAGTTTGTATTAAAGGAAATGGGATTTGAGGAATGTGTCCAAGGGCTCCGACTCCAGGATCCTGCCATCCGCGCTGGTCATCTTAGTCTTCCGAAAATGAGTTCTCAGTCCTTCAGTTATTCATGGCTTTCTATTCCTTCCATTTGCCCATTCTTTGGTAGTTTTACCCCAGTTTTTCATATCAAATAGCAACCTCTATTATTCTAGTCTTCTCTTGAAAAAAAAGCACAAGGACAGCTTCAGAAGTTACCATGAAACTAGACCCTAACTCTGCACCATACTGGCAAAAAAAAAAAAAATGCATAAATAAAAATAAAATCTTTAACCATTGATAATAGAGACCTAGCTGACTTGGCATTTCAGAGATGGAGATTCAGCTTTTAGGAACAGTTAGTATGTAATATCTATATAGCACTCCATATGTCAAATATTTATCAGTTACTCAAATGCAACCCATGAAAGGATTTGCAAAAATATCAACTATTCTCATAAATAGTACAAGATATTTTCATTGGTTTATGAAGAGCCATATGTTTTCTTGATTAGTTCAATATGAAAACGGGTCTAACACTTTCCCCACCCACACATAGAAACACTCCATGTGAATTCTCCATAACAACAACACAGGTGAGTGACATCATTCTTTACTATCTAAAGCTGTCAAGGCTTCAACTATGGTTTTAGCAATAGACTGTTTTTCAAGGATCTGTCCAGCTAAGTATGGAGCAGCTCATCATCAGAAATTTGATGACTAAGTACCAATTTTTTTGACCACTACGACTCATGAAAGAGATAAAAATGCAAAATTGCTTCAGTTAATCATAATCCCCCTTCCAGTTCTGCAGTGATGGTGAGGGCCTGGAAGAAAGGGGAGAGCATGTTAAGACTCAAATAGAGTTGTTAGCTCTAAATGCTTTATTTTTACTACTGATATTCTTAAAATGTAAAGTTTGTCCAATGACCAATTAGTTGGACTACTGGAGGAAGTGAATCATAGCTATTTTAATATTCTCAATATAAATGGAACTGGAAGATATAAAAAAAGTTGTGGTTAAATGGAATGATGGCAAATATATTCTTCTCAGACAGGCAAATAAAGTTGGGAGTGTTAATTTCATCACGTGCCCAAAGGCAACAATAAACATAAATTCATGGAACACGTGGTCTGTTCACTTTGCAGTATCCTTCATGGGAATAAGTAGAGCTGAAACTAGAATAGAATGACTGGGGCTTTGTCTCAAGGTAATGAAATTTAAAGGGTGCTGACAGCATTTGCAAGCTCTTCAACTGAACTTAGAACCTAGTTGCTAAGAATATCTAATTAAAATAGGAAGTATCAGATGCTTTTCATCTTTCTCAGTAACTGCCCCCTAGGTAATAAGCTCAACAACTGCCTTACCTTTCTGTTTCTACTTTCCTCTCCCACACCCCACCATGCAGCCTTCCCAGGATCATTTGAAAGCGTATTTTGTATCACTTCATTGAGTGCAAAAAATTGTTTTACCTGGTTCAGAACAAAAGTAAATAGAATACCATGATGATAATTGTAGCTTCTATACCAATTATCTGATATCAAAAAAATGAGAAAGAGAAATTCCAGTAAAAGTTAAGCTTCTTAAGGACAGAGACTGTCTCGATTTTGTATTTGTATCCTCAACATGAATATGCCTGAAACATAGTAAATGACTAATAAATGGTAATTTTTTCATCTCAGTAAAATATTTCTGAGAATGGTTTATGCATGATTATGGTATCCTTAATGAAAATTTGAAAAGGTTAAGAGGAGATCTTTGCAAATGATTTTTTTTAAATAGCAGAACATATCATCATAGTAACTTAGGTTAGCTGAGATACAGATAAGACAAAACCTTACTGCTTCTTGGCGTGGCTCTTGACTTGACAAAGCAAAATGTGGCTTTCTCCAAATAAGTTCTCTCATGTGTATGTTAAGATTATAAGGGAGGCAATGTGGTGGAGTAAAAATAATGGATTTAGAGTGGGAGGAACTTGGTTTAAAGTCATCTCTGCTACTTACCTTGCAAGTGACCATGGGCAAGTTATTTAACCTCTCTGGGCCTCAATTTCCTAATCTAGAAAATGAAGTGTTTGTGCTAGGTGATGTCTTGGGTCCTTTCCTCCTTTCCACTTCTAAATTTATGATTCCATGGCAGATGTAACCATGGAGAAAACTACTCTACAATCTATTGAGCATCAGCATTCAGTAAAGCATTTATCACCAGAGGTGACGAGTGTCATAGAGGATGTCACAACTCATTTTCATACTCCCGAAACCCAGCCTTTCTCTAACTTCTCTCTTTTTATTGTGAGGATGCTGCCATCCTTGCTTCAACTAGGTTTGTCACCTGAATGTCATCCTTGATTTTTTGCTTTTCCTTACACTCCATATCCATTCATACGCCTCCATATCTCTTGTATTTATCACCTTTTCTTCATATTCATAGTTATCACTCCAATTCACATCCTTATCACCTTTTATCTAGACCATTATAGTATCCTCCTAATTGATAACTTTGTTTCCCAGCCTGTCCTTGCTCCAAGCCCTCCTCCACACAGCAAACAGTCGTCTTTCAACTTATATATGGGATTCAATGAAATAACACCAGAAAAGTAATATATACAATTACTACAATGGAAATAACAAATAAATGGAGAAAAAAACAAAACAAAACAAAATGCAATTATCATATACAAGAAATACATTAATATAACAGAATAAGATAATTATAAATTGCATGATGTATTAATAATAAATATTTTTATAATATATTTATAACATACAATATAATTATGATGAAAAACTTGGCCCTTAAAAAGAGTTATTACAGAGATGGAAGACCATGGATTTGGAATTTTGTGACACTATCAGATTCAGCTGATATGTTGGACGGTTTTAATTAGCTGAGTTCTTTTCTCTTTTTTAAATTCTTTGTTGCAAGGAACAGCTTGATTGGTATGGGAGGAGGGTTATATTCATAAATGAAAGATATCAATATAAATCAATATCAATAAAAGATATCAATAAAAACATTTTAAACAATAATCTTGCTAAAGTATGTGCCATCATGCTAATCTGCTCAAAAATATTCAGTGACTCCCTACTGCATTTTGGATGAGTGTATATTTTATTCAAGTTCTTTTATTCAAACGGGCACTTAAAGCTCTCCACAATCTGGTTGCAGACTTATTTCACACTATACATCTTCGCAGGCTCTCCATTTCAGGCAAACCGGCTTGCTAGCTATCTCTAAACTCTACATTCCATCTCAGGACTTTTACAGCATGTCTAGAATACATTCTCTTCTCACTTCCATCTCTTAGGACACTTATCTTGTACAAACGCTACAGATGAACAATGTCCTGGACCTAGACTAGAAGATCAGGCTTTGTTACATTTGGGAAATTATAGAGCACTTTCAAGTATCCCAAGGTCCTTGCTGCCATAGGGAAATAAAAAGTCCATCTTTGTAAGAACAATATTCTAATAGAGATGTTATTTCATGGTGAATCATGGAGCACATGATCTCAGTAGCTCATCAGATCACATGGATTCAGTTATCATCTCTGTTCTCCTTCCCAGATCCATAACCCAGCCTCAGTCTCTCTCCTGAAGTGCAGTTCTGCATCACCAATTGCTTAGTAAATATCCCCAATTAGGGGTTCTGTAAGCATCTCAAAACTGTACTTCATTATACTTCCATTACCACCACCCACCCTTCCTTGCTTCTTTATTCCTTTATTTCTCTCCCAGGCACCACCACCACCTTCTAGTCTCCCAGGTTTGCAACCTCAAATACATCCTCAATTGTTCAGTCTCCTTCATTCCTAATAGCCAGTTAATCATCCTTCTTTTCAATTCTACCTCCATAGCTTCTTTTGCATCCACCATCCAGCCCCTTTTTTTTCATTCACACAGTCACTACCCTCATTAAGACCTCCATCACCTTTTGCTGGACTGTTGCAACAACCTCTTAATGCGTTGTTCAGCTTGATCTTCTTCTGCCCTCATTTTTGTCATTGTATCCACATGACTTGGTGCATGGCACAAGCCTAAATTCTTGATGAACCCATCAATCAATCTGTCAAAATTGAAAGTATTTCAAAAGGTGGTGGGAAGATTTGGAGGTGTATATAACCTACAATGCATCACTAATGATGATTTGCACACAGACATTGGTATAAGGCATCAAGGACAGTAAAGGACACATGAGGGCCATGCAGCAAGAGTTTGGGCTAACAGACATAAAGGCCAGTTGTTGGGTAAACATTCATAAAACATCCAAAGAATCAGAACAAGGCCCCTGGCACACTGGGGAAACCTTCTATGGAGCATCTGTGGCAAGACATGAACAAGAACCCCCTTCCTAACAGGAAGGGATTTTGGCCTGTACTGTTGGAAGAAGTAGCCACACTGATCAGATCACAAGCCTATTGAAGCTGAAATAAATTGCAAAAGGCAATTGACACTCACTGCAAAAATACATATCAAAGGCTCACTCAACAACGTTAAAAACATATACTGTGCTTCATACTCCATTTGTCCAACAATGAATCCATGAAAATGACTCTACTATTTTTGAGTGCAGTGATTAGAAGTTACTTGGATAAATATTTAGTTCATTCACTGCCAAAGTATGACCACTCTTCTTAATATACTTTCTTATTTGTATTAAAAATACCATTTGGTATCTTATTCTTCCACCTCTATCACCTTTCCTGGAAACAATTCAGAACTTACCAATCATGTTGTGCTACCATTACTTTCTCATTAGGACAACACATTAAGCCAGGGGTAAACATAATTATCCGTCATTGGTGAAGGTAGAACACAGAGACTATAAATAATACAGCTTAGGTGTAAAAGCCTATAAATAATAAGCCTCATAGTTAATGGCAGGAATGGACAAAGAAAGAAGGAAATGAGTATTTATTAAATATCTACAGTGTGACAGGAACTACACTAAGCACTTAATCCTAACAACAACCCTGTACGGTAGATGCTGTTATTACCCTTGTTTTACAGATAAGGAAACTAAGACAGAGGTTAATTAATTTGCCTGGGGTTACACAGCTAGTAAATGTCTGAGGCAACATTTAAACTCTGGTCTTCCGAACTCCTCCATCTAATGAGCCACTTAGCTGTCCCTGCACAAAAATGAGTAAAGAAATTTCTTTATTCCATGGTATGTTATCATACACAGCTCAGAATAGCACTGGCCTTTTGAATCGTCATACCACATGAATATCTATTTTGTTATCCATTATCACCCTTCAACATTAAAGCTTCTTGAGCTCTATTGACTTTTTAAATATTTGTGTTTAATATTGGTTTCCTTCTATTTTATTAGAGGGCACTTTCTTACAAATTAAACATAACTCTGGGTTTTTTTCTGCATACAGATCTAACCTTCAAGGGCACCAGATTGTTTATTTCTAACCCCACCCCCTCTCCAATAAGATAAATGTCCATTTCCATGGTCATTATCTTTTGTTTACTGTCTTCTTTACCCATATGGTTCCTTTTACAGGAATCAGAGTCCTCTCCATTCTATTTTAAATCTTTATTCTCTATATAGAATGGAATAAATTGCATGTAAATGACACCTGTAGCCTATGATAAATTGAGAGGTGTCATAAATACCCACAGAGAGAGAATACACATTCCACTTCATGTGCTTGTTGATTAAATATGTATCATTCACGTGATCTATGGAAAGATTCCAAAGGAGCAAAGCAGGAAAGAGAAAGGAGGAGTGTATTGGGCAATATGAGAGGAAAAAAGGAATAAGAAAAGACAAGGGAAGGAAGGAAGGAAAGACAGAAGGAGAAAGGAGGAAAGAAGAAAAAGAGGGCAGAAGAGGGGAGAGGAAGGAAGGAGGAGAAGTAGAGGAGGAGGGAAAGGAAGTGAGGAAGAAAAAGGAATAAAGGAGAGAGGAAAGGAAGGAGAGGAGGAAAGAAGAAGGAATGAATGGAAGAAGGGAAGAAAGGATGAAAGGGAAAGGGAGGGAGAGAGGGAGAAGGGGAGGGAAGAAGGAAGCAAGGGAGAAAGGAAGAAGGGAATGATAGATTAAAGGAATGAAGAGAAGGATGGAAGGAAGGAGGGAAGAAAAGAAGGATTAAGGGAAGGAGGGAGGGAGGGAGGGAAAGAAGAAGGTGGGAGGGAGGGAAGGAAAAAGATACAACCACATTAACTCTACCTTGTTTTTTAATAAAAAGTTAAAAATACCAGATAAAATGACTATATCTGAGAGAAATATGCCATTCTGCACTAATAAGCACACACACACACACACACACACGCACGCACGCATGCACTTTCTCTGGTATGAGGAGGGAGGCCTGTTTCATTATCTATGCTCTGGGATCATTATTGGTTTTCCAGTTACTCAGAGTGACTAAAGCTAATTTTTAAAAAGTAAATCTACTTTGAAATAGTACCCTCATCAGAGGAGCTCAGAGGACTTCAGAAGCACTCTCTAGTTGTATCATTATTGCCATTTTGTCAAAGATATTGTGCTGCAGAGCTAAAGCTACTATATAGTAAGCCACTGGAGAAGTTCACATCTCCCTCTCAGTTCTATGAACTAGGATGCCTGATTTCCAGTCCAGTCAGCCCCCCTTGAAAAAAATCTCTTTTCTCTTTAAATGCATCTCAATTGTGCAGAAATTTTTAGGACTATGTTCTTTGTTTTCCATCCCCAATTTGTGAGACTTGAAAGACTTAATGGTATCTGTCTAAAAGTATGCATGGCTAATTATTTGGCTGGTGAAGATAAAAGGGGAAAAAGATAGAAAAAATTCAAGAGAGGAGAAAGGCAGGACTGAGTAAAGGAGAATTTAGAGGATTTATCTTCATCATACATGGGGGAGAGAGCACCAAAAGATGAAGAACAGTAGACACCTACCTGAAAAACTGTGGACCATGCAACTGCACTATGAAGCTTAGTAGAGCCATACAGAGTAACAGAAATCTAGAGAGAAATAAAAGGGGAGAAATCACCCTGCCCCACCCCCAACTTTAGCCAACAGAGAATAGTGGGCAAAGATAGGGCAAATGGAAAGTCTCTAGGAGAGGAATTTCTCATGTAGGGAATCACAGGCTACCTAGTCAGAATCTCTCTTGCCATAGAAAAAGTGACTGAGCCTCAGAGAACAGAAATGACTTGCTTAAGGTCATACAGATGGTAAGTAAGAGAGAACTTCAAACCTAAATCCCCCAGGTCCAATGTTCTCATCACTATGACATGCTGGGACTATAAGTAACTCTAAGAATTTACATTGGATATTTCTGGAACAACTAGTCATTCATTCAAAGATTTTCTCTTCCTTTTTTCTAAAATTTTCTTCTCCTAAAATATTTTCTGAAATATTGCAAAATGCATACTTGGCAACCGTATGTATAACCAGTCTCATTGTTCTTGGAGAGTTAGTGCAAAGTTTCCCAGGCTTCCTGGATGAGGACGTACAAGCCAATAACATAAGAAAAACCCAAGGCCTTCTACATCAGGTAGAGTCAAAACAAAATGGCTCTATTCGCAAAAGAGAAGTATATCCCAAAAAGAAAACTTACTATGCCACAATGAAGAATATCTTCCTGTTCATAAAGTTCTACTTTACTCTTTCAATTTTTTGCCATAATTGAATTTAATGTGGGCAGAAAATAGATATATGATCACATCCAAGGTGAGCTGAGCAAATAAAAATCTGACTCTATCAGCAGTAGCCAGAATATTTCCCTTGAATCCTATACCAGTCAACAAAATAATGTAGCTTTAAGGAAAGACAAAATATATTCTGTCATGATCTTAAGAGTGTAAGGCCTAAGGGGGAAAGTCTATTCTGTAGATATAAAGGAAATCAGCTATTTTTTCTTTTGCGTTTCTTTAAAAGGATCTCAGCTCTTGACATTTATCATGGTATGCGTCAGCAGGCGCTTATTCTGGTTCAAGTCTTAACAACAGATTCATCATGTTGACTTGGCTTGCCATTAAATCAGAGTGGACTGCTCATGCCCTCTAAGTCTAGATGTACTGGCCCCTGACCTGCCATCAAGCTGTCTCAGAAAGTCAGTCTAGTAAAGACTCAGACATAGATTCCTTAAGCTCCTCAGATATTTCTTCTCGAAGCAACCCATTGGAAGAGGAAACTCACTTCTTCATCATTCCCAATGTCTATCATGCTGAGAGGTTAATCTGTAGTCAGATCTCCAATTTTCTTTTTGCAGATAAGATGACTGAGGCACAGAGAAAGTTAACGACCTGCCCAGGGTCATATAGCAAAACAACATCCCATCACATGACTGTCAAGGCAGGAATTGGTGAGTGTCTTAGTGTAGAAAGGAAGGCAGGCTTTTGAAAACCCAGCCCTATTAGTGAAGCTGTGGATATTTCTTTTCCTCTGCAGGGGACAGAACTTATCCATCAGTCAGACTGCCTCCTTGGAGGGTGACTTTAGGGTTCAGGGTGGGTCCTCCTTCCATTCATACCTGTGCAGCTGAGGAGGCAAATATTTCCCTCTTTGCAATTCACAAAGAAGCATATGGCTACCCACTATCACCCAGGTTTGTCATGGGTCTAAGACAGATAAACTAAACTGTCAATCAAGCAATCTACCCTCATGGAATTTCCAGTCTAGCAGAGCACATGAGATAAAGAATCACAGAATTTTGAACTGAAAGGTCTTTAAAGATACTCAGATCCAATCCCTTCATTTTTCAGATGATGAAAACAAGGCATGGAGATGTGATCTGCTCATATCACACAGTTCAATTCCATTTAAATTCAATTTAGCAATATTCATTAGTGACCTACTATATATGGGACATGAGGGTTATAAAGAGAGATAAGACATAGATCGTATTCAGGTCTTTCTCAAAGATAAAAGTTAGTCTAATACATAAAGAACTGAAGAAAAAGACTTCAGAGAATATTAACCTTTTTACTGTACCTACAGCATGTCTCAGAGCCTGGAAACAGGCTTAGGAGAATCAAGAATGAATCAGAAATTCAGGCTATGAATAAATTTAATGACACTTTTGCTCTCTGTGTTGCCATGAGGCTTGTTTTGAGCTAATGGCCATCTGTACAAAGGATGAACTCTACATTGTTGCAACATTGGCACTTCAAATTCAATTTCTCCAAACTGGATTTATCATTAGGATGATATAATCTGTAACAAGGGCAAGGCAGGTGCTTCATTTGCCTCAAATTCACAAAAATGAGAGCAAAAAATGTGTTTTAATATGCTTCTATGTCCCAAGCAAGCCATACCATTTGGGGTGGTGGGGTGGATTTTATATCCTTCCTTCAGGGACAAAATTAGCTGTTCATCATCTTCCCAAGAAAGCCTGCCCCTCCTTCAAATATCCTTATTTCTCTTAAGGGCTCCACCATACTCAAGTTTGTGGCCTCAGAGGCAGTCTTGCCTATTTATTCCTGCTCCATCACCTCTATATCCCAATTAGTTGTCATGCCCTTTCAATTCTCCCTCCAAATCTCTCATATCCATCCCCTTCTTTCCACTGATATCACCAACACTAGTCCCCACACTTCTAGGATAAGTGTTGGAGGTGTTGGAGGCATCCACATGAAGTGTAGGGCACCGGGGCCCTATTATCCAAGACCAGAGCTTTTAACTCCAGGTCCTTATTTCAAGGACCCAAGTAAGATCCAAAGACTCAGCTACCAAACTGTTGTTTCCAGGACCACAAGTAAATGAATGACCACTAATAACAGGCCCAAGATCCCTTCTTCTTTAAGCCTTGAAGGAGATTGATGCCATTTACACAACTCTTAAGAGTGGAAGACCCTGTAAAAAGATATTGCATCCTTAACCTATGGCTATTGACTCCAACTTCTCATATTCCATGGGACCCACCTCTCAACCCTGCCTTCCTCTTCAATTTTGTTCTCTGGACCCCCTAATCAATTGTAAACAAATATCCCTTTTTCTTAGAAATCTTCTTCTCATATTCCTTTCATGTGCTGGCATGCATGGAAGGGTCACCCCACAAGACATCACATTCTAGGCAATCCTTTCCAGCACTAACTGGAACTTCTCTCATAGCCTTGCCATACCAGTCCAGAAGGAGTCATATTCCTTTCTCCCCATGACCACTTCTAGACCCTCTCTTGCCATCACTCCATAATCTCTCTTTTAATGAGATTCACCCTCTCCAGAACATCAGCCTCAAAGTCCTCATCCCTACTATCTCAAGGAATTCACTTCTTGGTTCACAGTCTTTCTCTTCTTCCCAAACCTCCCACACTTCCATGAGGAGATTTTGACATGTATGTTGATTTTTCCTCAAATATTTAAATTTCCACTTAATCAACCTCCTTAAGCACCACATCCAATACCTCTACTCTACCTCAGTTCTACACAGGGGCTGTTATACCTACAATTACCCACAATGTATAACTTATGGTAAACAATTCCAGATTTCCTCTATTCCACCTCTTTCCATGTCTCACTCTTCCTAAACCTGTTCTTTGTCTCCAACATGACCTCTTTTCCCTCTACCCCTCAGTGCTCACCCAGGATCTCACCCCTACACAGGCTTTACTTTGTTCCTTTCTCCATCTTGACCCTATAAATAACCAGTTCAGCTTTACACTGTCCTGCACTCTTGAATCCCTTGCCCTGTGTCCTATCACCACTCATACCTTGCCAAACCAAACCCTGAATTTCTCCCACTATCTGTCTTTTCTCCTACTTAACTGATACTCGACACCCCTGAAGCAAGTCACACGAATGTCCTAACTAGAACCACTACAATTTATGCCATCTAATCTCAACCTGGTCTTCACTGCCACAAGGTAATTTTATTCTTCCATACTGTATTTAAACCATCTTCTCTCTCCCTAAGACTACAGAAACATCCCCTCCCTCCACCCTTTAAACAGAGAACCTTATTTATTACTTTACAGAGAAAATAAAAGTCATTTTTTACAATCTTCCTCTCCTTCTTTACTTTACATCTGGAAGTCCTTTCATACCATGCCCCATTTTCTCCTCCTTTAATTTGCTCCCTGATTAAAAGATGTTCTATTTCTCCTTGTATTCAAGTCTGTTCCATCTCATCTCCTCTAGCAGATTTTCTCCACAATCATCCCCCCTCTCTAATCGCCAGTCTTTCCCATCCTTAAAAATCCTCACTTGACCTTACCAGTCATCAAATCTATATTTTTTACTCCTTTAATATCCAAACTCCTGGAAAAAAGTGTCTACATTCATTGCCTTCATACTCCTAACTTACTTTTCAAACACTTTGAATCTGCTTTCCAATGTCATGAAAATGAAATTGCTCTCTCCATTGCTACCAATAGTCTTTTTTAAAATCTGAATTTTTGTTATCGTTTCTTTGAATCTCATGTTTACTTCCAAATAACCTTTCCTATATCCAATACCCATTGCATTATTCTTTGTAATAAAAAATATAAAAGAAAGAAAAGGAAGAAAAGAAAAGATAATAAAATAAAAAAAGAAATCAGTTTAGCAAAACCAAGCAACATATTAACAGTATAGCAATATGGGAAATGCTCCTTTTCTCTGGCAAGTAGGTACATTTTTTCATTCTACTATAACAGAAACTATCATTAGTTGAATAATATCTTTCAATAACCTTGAATAAGCTTTCTCTACTTTCTCCTCAGACACAGTTTTCTTGCTGTGAACCACAGATGTATGTATGCTAAGGCTAATAAATCGAGAGCCTGGGCATTAATTCTCTTTAGAGACAGGAACCAAACCTAATGTAATAATAAAGGTTCAGTCCTTACAGTATGTGCAATGCTGAGCTAGAATTGGGTGTATACCAAAGTTTCCAATGGATAAACTCTCCGCTTCACTGCGGCGATTAAGGCAAGAATATTTGCAGAGCCCAGGTGAGAGGAGAAGCAGTGGCAGCTACCTGCCTCAGATGTCTTATATCTCTACCCAGATGCCACGTGGATAAGAATACATGGTACCTCTGTTTCTTTTTGATCAATGAGTATTTATTTAACAGAGTTTAACAGTTTAAACATTTAGTGCAGCGCCTGGCTCTTAGTAGGTATCTCCCTACTTGGGTGCTAGGCACCGTACTAAGAACTGGGAACACAAAAAGAGACAAAAGAAAGTCCATGCCCTAAAGGAGCTTATAATCTAGTAGAGGAGACAATGTGCAAATAACTATATTAAAAAAAAAAAAGCTATATGCTGTAGTGAGTTTGAAGGGAAAAGGTTTTGTAACAACCATTCTAAACTTGAATTCACTTTCCCCGGGGCTCAAGTGAAGGTATAGAAGTGAAAATGTTCCCTAACTGAAGAAGGGGCAGAGTTGATTTTTGAACTTCAGGCCTAATTATGACTTCTCAATAAAAACCCCGTTCTAAAAACTAATTGAAGTTAATTGGCTAATTGATAGTGAGGAGGCATTAACTGATCAACTGATATTGGAAGGAATACAGTGGATGGGGCAGGATGGGGCTTGAAATGGTATTAGAGAATCCACAGACCTTCAGGGTTACTCCAAGAACCCCGAGAGAAGTGACAGCTTCACTTTGAGGACCCCATCTGCTAGTTTGAGCGTGGTTTGGAAAAGTAAGCCCAGAGCAGTGCTACACTAAGTTTTCAAGTGATTTCTCGGATAGAGGATTGTAAAGAACCAGAAATAGGGAGAAAAGAATCTGATCTTTCTCTCTCTCTTGAGAAGAGAGGCCCCAAAAGGGGCCCAATTTGCATGCCTGAGCCAAGGGTTGGGAAAGAAGAGGAGGACCCCAGCACCCCTCACCTAGGCGCAGCATTGACATCTGCTCTTACACTAAGAAAAATGCTCTTGGGTTGGGCTAAATGACAATACTCATAGTTGAACCAGAGATCCCCAAGGGGAGCAGGGCAGGGAGCAGAGAATATAACAGTATTTAACCTTTCAGCTGACAATAAACATCTGTATCTACTCAAAATATACACATGCCTGACTGGGAAGAGACGAAACTTCAGGATCTACAGCTATGAACCTTTTTAATGTCTTTTGCTCAAATGCAAATGTCATTTTCTGGCCTCTGTACTTCAAGACCAAGGAGCACAAAATAAAGACATTCTTAATTTTCAATGTAGCCTCTAGCAATGTAGCCCTCTGCAGCAGGGGGTTTAGAGAGAGCTATAGTTGTCCATAGTAGCTGACAGATATTTGAGGATACCATTTATCTTACTGTGCCTACCAGAATTAAAAGAACTATAAAGTAAACTACCAAATTAAAGAGACTTTCCTTATCTATAGCAAATAGAACAAAAGTATAATTTATATATATGTATATTCATATATGCATATACAGAGTATTCCAAAAGTCTTAATTATATATATATATATATGAGTATTGAACACAGTGTCTGGCATATAGTAAATATTTAACAAATGTTTACTGACTGACTCTGGGATGAAAGAACCTGGGCTCAAATCCCCCTTCTAATCTCTACCAACTTTGTGGCCTTAAACAAGTCCTTTAACCTCTCCAGATCTCAGTTTCCCCATATGCAAAATGAGGAGGGTGGACAACATGGAATCTGGGGTCTTTTCCAGGTGCAGGTCTGTGATCCACATGTAACATTTATTGTCTTACAAAGTACCTCCTTCGTTACAAACCCTATGGAGGATGTAATGTTAGCATTATTATCTTCATTTTACAGATGGGGAAATGGAGGCTTGATGAGATTGAATGGCTTGCCCAAGTCACACAAGACTCACACTATGGTCTGCTTGACTCCTATTCTTCTGTTTCTTTCCACCACTTCCTGACTGCTTTCCAATAAGACAGGAAGAACTTACAAGTAACTTCTTAAATACCACAATGATTTTTAAGAATCAGTAGTAAGTATTCTTAAAGTTTTTAAAGAAGGGTCTTTTCCTTAAGAGACAGAGAGAGAGCATGTCAAGAGAAACCTTGGTAAGATCTATTGCTGCCTTCCCAGAGTTCTATATAAAGATCTAAATATACTGTGTATCCAAGGAGAAAAACAACTATTCAGACACTCAGAGAAACAGAGGTAGCAAGTCAAAATAAGAATAAGCAGAGACAAACATATAATGGAAAAGAGGAGCAGGGGCAGTGACACTGTCAGGAGATGACATTTTTGCTGTAGGCCAGACTTCGTAAGGCCAATTATCTGATCCATAGACTTGAGGCCGGAGTAATCTACAGATACGAAGGGAAGCCCTCTGGTGATTTATATAGGATCCAGAGAGTTTGATTTGTTTCCACTGTAGAATCTGATGGAAGATACTCTTTTCTACAGAGCTGCAGGGAAAATATCATTGACCTTAGGAACCTAGGTTATGCAGACCTGTTATTGCTCCTGATAAACACTGCGCCCCTTCTTTTAAAAGGCTGCCTGAGAAGAGACCATTTTGCTAATGAGACCAAGATTGCAGCTTTAACTCTCATATAAAATTATTGTCTCTGTTGTGTTTTTTCTGTGAGCACAGACAGGCTGCATCTTTAACCCAAATCATAATTCTCAAAAAAAATATTCCATTAGAAGGGACCCTGGAAAGGAAGTGTGGGTACATCAGCCAACAAAAACAATGATTCTGATGAGTAAGTAGGGACCATGGTGTGCCTTTTTTTTTAATCCTTCCACCATTTCTAGCCCTGTTTCTTGGGTACAGTAGGTACTCAATAAACGTGGGTTGGTTTGATTTGTTGTCTGACCTTTGTCATAATATATGAACAAAAACCTCTGACTCCTCGTTATATATCCCATGTCCTCATTTCAGTGGCCTCACTCTTATGAAATGCACACCTCAGAACTAACAAGGAATCGCAGCTCCCTATTAACTTCAGTTTTCACGATACAGCTGCTTCTCATTAAAGAAGCATCAGAGGGAAGACAGAGCAGAGCAAAATAAGATGTTTACCCCAGGACGAGGCAGGAACAACACCCTCAGCCCCTGTCAGAAGGCAGATGGAGCCCACGGAAGTGCAGCTCTGAGGGTAGGGGAAGGGGTTCACCTCTGCGTGTTTTTGACCCAATCTAATAAACTTTTATTTTTAAGGACATACCTTTGGGCAAGACATTGTACCAGGCCCATAAAGGCAAAAAAATAAAAATGGTCAAGAAGCTCTGATTCTACTGAGAGATGCAACATTCAAGTCGACAAGTATATATGTGATTATTTGAGGAAGAAAAGAACATCCTTTGCCAGTTTATGGAAAGTTTTAGTATAGAAAATTGCCTATAAAAATCTCCTGGAGATAGTCAAAGTCTCTAGGGGTGGAGGAGTGAACTTCAGCCATGAAAGAAAGTATGGGCAAAGGAACAGAATGGGGAAATCAATTGTCGAGTTCTGAAGGGGAAAAGTAAGCCAATTTGGCTGGAATATGCCCTGTATGAAGGGGAGTATTGTGGCATAAGCCTGGGAAGCAGATGACTCAGAATGGACAGGAGTTCACATGCACAGTAGAGGGATTTGTATTGCATCCTTGGATCAACAGGAAACCACTGAAGCTTCTCACTCAAGAAATGGGCCAGGTATTTCACCAGCTGGGTGTGGAGGATAGATTGAAGAAAGAAGAGCTGGAATCTGATGGTACAGTTAGACAGCTGTTACAAAAGGTCATGAAGGAGATGATGAAAACCAGAAGTAATATACTGGCGATATGAAGAGATAATAGGATGGATGTGAAAAATGTGGTGGAGGCATAATTAACAAAACAAAGCAACTGATGATGAGGGAGAAAGATGAGTCCAGGATGACGCTAAGGTTGTGAATGTGAGAGATTGAAAGGATCCATCGACAGTAATAGGAATGTTAGAGAGGAGAATGAATTTCAGGGGAAAGAAAATGAGTTTTGTTTTGGACATTTGAGTGTGAGATGCCTACAGGATGATACAAATGGACACATGTAATAGTCAATAAGCATTTATTATGTATTTACTATGTGCAAGGCACTGTGCTGCACACTGGGGATGTAAAGAAAGCCAGCCACTGCCCTTGAAGCTCACAGTCAGATAGAGAAGAAAATAACAGGAAGTTGGTGATGTGGGGCTGGAGCTTAGGAGAGACGTTGAGAATGGATATATAGATCTGGGAATCACAGGCATAGAGATGGCAACCAAATCCACTAAAGGTAATGAGGTCACTGAAAGAGAGTGTGAGAAGGCAAGAGGAAAGAGCCCAGAACGGAGCTGAAGGTGTAGACCTGGTTAGGGAGCAGGGAATAAAAGAAGATACAGCCAAGGAGACTGAGGAGCAAAGACAGGGAGGAGCACAGAGGGTGGGAGGCACATCCAGGCAAGTGGGCGTAATCAATAGCATTAGCTGCTACAGGAGGGTCAAAAAGGGTAAAGCTATTGGATTATCAATCAACATATTATTGGGAACCTTGGAAGGGAACCTTGGATTGCTGAGGTCAAAACACTAAGTCTCAAGGGTTTGAAAAGTGGAAAGAATACATACACAATTTTTTTCTGGGAGTTTGGATGTGAAAAGATGAGGAGACATGGAAAAATAAGTTGAGAGGGTAGGGACAAGTAAAGGGGTTTTTTTTATCAGGATGGGATATATTTGCAGGAAACAGGGAAGGAGCCAGCAGATAGGGAGAGAGTAAAGATTGGGAGGGGGCGTTAGTTAGCTGGAAAGGACCAACTTCTGGAGAAGTTAAGAGGGAATGGGACCAAGAACATAAGTAAAAAAGGGAGACCTTGTAAAAGAGAAGGGCTAATTTCTTCATCAGAGATTGGACGAAAAGATGAGGGAATGATGGCCTCTATTTTCTCAGTAAAGTAAATCATCCTCTACTAGGAAGGTAATAGTAGCATCGGGAGCAGAAAAAGAGAGGTTTTAGACCATTGCTATGAAGAGTATGATAGAGAATTAAATAAGAATAAAAGGACTGCTATCGTAACAGTAAGAGCCTGGCTGAGATTGGTTACCAAGTTTTCAGTAGACCCCGTCAACAAGGTGGCATTCAGCAGTGCCTGAGTAGGAGGAGAGAAGGCGGATGGTGAGAGTCACCCAAAATTAGGGTTGAGTAAGGCATCAGTGATGTTAGACAAAGGATGTTACATTTGAACTAGTCAACTATTTTTTAAATGTGCATAAATGGCAAAACTAACTAGAAAGTAATGTGACTGATTTTTTTTAACAAACGTACCATAATTTATCTATTCAAGTAGGCAAAACTGTCACCATGAGACACTGCACACAGATCCCGTTCTTATTGTCACTGTGGCAGACATTTTTGAGCTCCTCTTCTGGAACTGTTTCCAGAGTCTGTGATGTGCTCTTTTGAATATACTATTAATAAAAATTCTCATTTATAGAGCACAGTAGGGCGAGCAAAGAGCTTTCCTCACAATATTTCTACCTTACCAATGAAAAATGCCCCTACCTCACAGAGAAAGTTTCAGAGTAGACATTTAGAAGCGACTCTGTGATATAGGGAAAACCTAAGTATGAGACTGAAAAAGCTTTTTTGAAATGCTTTGAAGTCCCTTGGCAGAAAATCTAACAACTGTTGTACTAAGCACAGGGAACAAGCCAAAGGCAATGTTTGTTATAACTGTCGATGTTGAGATTATAACAAATTATGAGAGTCATAGAGCTAGTAAGCGTTAGTGAATTGATAAACATTTAAGCGTTGAGGCAGTTGGTGAGGGAGGCAGGAAGGAAGGAAGGAAGGAAGGAAGGAAGGAAGGAAGGAAGGAAGGAAGGAAGGAAGGAAGGAAGGAAAATACTATATGCTAAGCCCTTTACAAACAGTATCTCATTTTATTGTTACAACAACCGTGGGAAGTAGTTGCTATAATTTTACAGTTGAGAAAAACTGAGGCAGACATAGGTTAAGTGACTTGCCCAGGTCACACAGCTAGTGTCCGAAACCAGATCCTGACTGAAAACCCAGTGCCTTCTTCACCATACCACCTAGAAATCAGTGCTGGAGCACAGTTTGGGGGCTACTAAGTATTAGACTACTTTTCCTTCGGGGGTTACTTGTGCTGGTTAACTGAGTTAACAAGGCCAAAGTCGTTGGTTCTCAACCTACATGAATCAGCTAGTTTTGTCCTATTCCAAAGCAACAGCACGTATGGTTAATTCTGGTCACATCATCTGCTTAGAAGAGCCAATCAGCAAAAATGGACATCACATTTGGAGAAGAAAACCCAGAATCAGGATGACAAGTCAGTATGAGACTTCTGGATGGCTTGTTATATAAATCTGTCCTCTCTTTCATAATTTGTTATAATCTCAACTTCAACAGTTATAACAAACATTGCCTTTGGCTTGTTTCCTGTGCTTAGCACAACAGTTGTTAGACTTTCTGCCAAGGGACTTCAAAGCATTTCTAAAAGGCTTTTTCAGTCTCATACTTAGGTTTTCCCTATATCACAGGCTTTGTCATCTAGGAAAGCCATCTGATTATGGATAAGACTAAAAACCCATCTTCCCCACCCCCTCCCACTGCACACACATATACTAAGAGAAAATATGACACACTGTCATAAGCCACTTGGTGGGTTGGTTTCTCTTGAATGAAAGTCTTTTCCCAAGGCAGCTTGAACCACATTGAAGAGTTCAAAAGAGTAAGAGACAAATAAGGTGATGTTTTCTGCCCTTTCATAGTTCAACTATATGTGTCAAATTCTTTCCAGTTGTAAGTCCCTTAAGGGCATAGGAACATAGAGACATAGATTTAATTTGCAAATGACCTTACAGGTCATCTAGTCCAACCCCTCATTTTTTAATTGAGGAAACTAAGGCCCAGAGACATTCCATGGCTGGAAAGTGTCAAAAGCAGGATCTGAATACAAGTCTGCCAAGCTCCAAATCCCTAATTTTTATCCACTGAAATATGTTATCTCTCAACAAGGATACTGTATTAAGTATTTTTTTTTTTTGGTTTTGTATCTCCTCCAGTGCTTAGCACAATCTAGCAAAGTAGCACGTCTTAAGAAATGGTTGTTGACGTGACTAATATGGAAATATTTTGCATGACTGCACATGTATAACCTCTATCAAATTGCATGCTTTCTCACTGAAAGGGGAGGAGATGGAAGGTGGGACAGAATTTGGAACTCAAAATTTTCAAAAACAAATGTTAAAAATTGTTTTTACATGTAATTGGGAAAGATAATTGTTGGTTGCCTAACGGAATGAGTGAATGATGCCTGTTGGTACCGTACTGTAGTCTGCTGCTGCCTTTGAAGTAGTTGAGTCAAGTCTATAAGCATTTATTGAGTGTCTATTATGTAGCAAGCACTACACTAAGAATTGGAGACAGAAAGGGAAGCAGAAAAGGAGACCCCGTTCCCAAGAAGCTCAGTCTAGCATGCAAACAATTATGGACAAAATTCTTCTCCCTCTCCCTTTCCTTTCTCTCTCCCTCACTTCTCCCAAATAAATAGATATATAGAGATTATATATATGGATTTATATGTGGTAAAGCAGAGATAATCAGCAGAGGGAAAAGTACTAGCATTAAGAGGGATCAGGAGAGGCTTCTTATAAACAATAGGGCTTTAGCTGAGACTTGAAGGGGAAGATAAGGTGGGATAGAGTTCCAAGAATAGGGGAGAGTCAGTGAAAATGCACCATCAGCAGATTTCTTGAGTAAGGAATTGCAAAGAGGTCAATAGATGTAAGTAATAACTCAAAACCAGTTCTTTAGAAATAGGCTTCTTACACCAAAGATCCTGTCAAACTAAGATTCTAATTTATCTTAGTCTTGGGCCTCCATTCTCTTCTAAATTCATCAAGTTAGTACTAAGGGAAGGAAGACCTTAACAATCTAACCCAGGACATGTGCTATGGGTAGAGTAGATTATCAGCTGAGATTACAGCTGTGGCATCACAGGATGAATGATACAAAATTCAAGTACGGGACTTTCACTGTAGTAGCTGGTTTTGCCATAAGAAATTGAAAACACGGCTTTTGATGCCTCTGGAATAAAATCTCTAAGACCTTTCTAGGAGGCAGAATAACGTAGTGAAAGGAACATAAGACTGGGAGTGAGAAAACCTGAGTTCAAGATCTGGCAGTGCTATTTATTTACTCTATGATCTTAGGTAATTCATTCCATCTCCTTAGCTTCAGTTTTCTCATCTGCAAAATGAGAAAAGTAGACTAGAAATTTTCTAAGGTGTCTTCTGACTTTAAAGTCCTATCAATACACTCAGAGATCAGGTGGGCTGAGCTGGAAGTGGGTGGTGTTAATATCCATATACCATACCTCAAAGACTGTTCAGCAATTAAGTGTTGAAACTTCAAAGCAAGTGGTTTTTAATAAGCTTCTTTTTCCCAGTTTCTGTCTCCCAAGAACATTTTACCTCTAGGATTAAATCAATGTCACAGAAATAAAACAAACCTTTGAAAAAGCACATATTTAGAAGAGAGAAAGTCTTTTGATAAAGCATTAACAATAATCACCATGATTACATAACAAGTAATTTTTGAACTGGAAGATTACTTTGTGAGAAACTCATTATATCATTTGATCCTTAGTATGCCCCTTTTCTGCAGGTAGAATTAGTATCCCCATTTTATGGATGAAGAAACTTAAGCTTTCGAAAGGTTGTAACTTGCCCAAAGTTATAAGGCTATTCAAAGGTGGAAATGGGCTCAAACTCAGGTCTTTTGAATTATTTCAGAGTTCTTTCCACTATACCAGGCTGCCTCTCATAAATTTTGTTTCTGCTCATATTTCATACCCATACCCATATTCTGAAAACACTTTTTCTGCCTTTAACCACACCATTGAGACATATCATACTCTTCTCTTTTCTGAATCTGATATGATATTTATTCTTTCCTCACCTAGTTGGGTGGTAGGCTAGGAGGGGCAAGTGTTGTATGGATGTGGACATATAGCATGAAAATGGCTGGAGAACATCAGGTTACAAATAGTAAAGACACACCTATCCAAAGCCAAAAGATAAAGAGGTGTTCAATGAAGGGCCAGTCTAGAGGTAGAACCTAGAAGCACAAGATCATGATTTAAAGATGACCAGAGAACAGTAATGGGGGTGGGGGGAGGGTTCAGGCTAGAAATAGTGAGGGCTCACCAAAGAGTTAGGGGAGCTCAAAATAGTGAGTTGATGCGTTGGCCAAAGGAGAGACTCATGTTTACTCTGTACCCACCCTTCCAATTAACCTATAAGGCAAAGAAATCTCAGGGACTTCGTGAAGCAAGTTAGCCTATTTGTACCAGAGAAAGGAGCAATTTTGATCCCAGCTAGAATGAAGAAGATAAATCATAGATCCTTCCTTCTCCCAAGAACCTTACTAAGTGAAGTCTCAGAGTAAATTTCCTGGACTCAATATTAATAACCAAGGGGAATTATAGGAATTGAAAGAAATTTCATCACTGATCAAATAGAAGGAAATGTCAAAGAGAACTGAAGCTCACAGTTCCAAAGACAGACAACCTGGATATTTCTACTGACTGGTTCAGTTGTAGCTGTGAATCTGACTCACAAAAGAGCTCAAATAACCCTGAGGTCATGGACTAGGGGCACAAAAAAGAAAAGAGCTATGGCTTCTACCTCGCAGGGAAATGACGCTAGCCGATATAATTCATTAGAGGAACAAGTAGATCGAAGCACCTTAGAAGAATACTAATAGAAAAGAGCCAGATAGATGACATGACCAACTAACTCACAATTTAGAATAGAAAACAGCTCAGAAATTACATCAGTAAGTATGTAGGAAAATTACTTTGGATGGAACCAAGATGGCGGAGGAGAGGGAGCATCCTAGCCTAACTCTCCCAACATTCTCCTCTAAACAACTAAAATACATCAAAATCTGGAGCAGCATTACCAAGAAAAGGTCAGAGTGAGGCATTTTTCCATCCTAGTACAACTTAAGAGGTTAGAGGGAGAAGTCTAAAGTGGGGGCAGCTAGGATTACAGCAGCAACACCAGCTGCGGACTTTGAAGACAGTGGTGGCAACAGCAATAGTAGCAGTATTGGAATCTCTTACCACCCAGAGATGGAAAGGAGATTGAACACTTGGTCAGAAAGAGATTATAGGAAACCTGGTGCTGGCACTGGACATAGAATTGAGTGCCATTTGCCAATTCCATTGCCCATCACCCAGTTCTGGGTTGCAACTCTGGGGAAGAGAAAAACACTCGCAGTTGCAAAGGATCAAGGGCCCTAGTTCCTAGTCATAGTTCCAGGGAGGAGAAAGAACAAGAGCCCTAGTTCCTGGTTACAGTTCCAGAGAGGAGAGGAGTTCTAGCATTTGTGGTCCCAAAAGACCAGGGGCCTCTCCTGGTTAAGGACCAGAACATAGATCAGGAGAGTAATTACAACACCTCTCCCCAGATTATATCACCTTGTAAGCACTGAAAACTAACAGACCCCCAGAACTAGCTATGAAAACAACAGGGCAAAAAAACCTAAAGCTTGGGACAGTGAAAGCCTGCCCTTTACATACACAAACACACACACACACGTACACATGCACACACATACACACACACACGCACATACACACACACTTGAGCAGAACCCAAATCTAACATAGAGTTCAAAGTCAAGAAATAGGCTGGAAAAAATGAGAGAACAAAAAAAAAAAATGAACCTAACCATAAAAACCATCTATGATGACAGGAAAACTCAAGAAAAAACTCAGAAAACAACAACATGAAAATATCTGTAAGCAAAACCTCAAAGAAAAATGCAGATTGGACCAAAATCCAACAAGAATTCTGAGGAGAGGTAAAGAGAAAAAAATCTTTAAATTAAATAAGAACAATAGAGGAAAAAATTGGGAAAAGAAATGAAAACAATAAAAAAATATGAAAAGAGAATTAACAAGTTGGTAATAAGAGGCACAAAAATACTGAAGAAACCTACTCCTTTAAAAGCAAAATTAGTCAAATGATAAAAGACACAAAACCTCACTGAAGAAAATAATTCTCAGAGGCAGAGCCAAGATGGCAAAGTAGAAAGACACACATATGCAGGCTCTCCCCACAGACCCCATAAAATACCTGTAGAGAGGGACTCTAAACAAATTTTGGAGCAGCAGAAGTGGAGAACAACAGAGTGGAAGAGATTTCCAGCCCAGGGTGACCTGAAAGGCCCATGGGAAATGTCTGTTGCACCAGATGTGAGCCCAGCCCAGGGTGGCTCTGGGAGGAGGACACCTCAGGGGTGGAATCTCCAGTGGTAGCAGCAGCAGGTTCGCAGATCCCTCAACCCACAGGCACCAAAGGTCAGTGACAGGGTTTTTTTCAGCTGGCTGGGAAGGGAGAAAGACCTTTCTATAGCTCCAGCCTCAGGCAGTGGTCACAGAGGCCACATCAGGCAGGCAGCAGCAGTTCTCACCACAGCCCCTACAGCAGCCGCATCCATTGTTGGATCGTAAAAACCCTGGGGGCACTGAAGAGCTGAATATTACCTCAGCCCTGTGTAGAGGCCCTGAAGGAGCTGATCTTTATCTCACACTGAAGGGTGGCAAAAGTGGAGGCCAGGTGGCTGGGGAGAGGAAACTGCTAAGATTCTGGGCACAAAAATCTCTTTCTACTCCCAGACGAGTGTACACGGTTGATTATGCCACCTTGGAGGAATTGAGATCTTACAGATTTCCAGAGTATACCCTACTCTAGACAAAGGACGCAAAAGTCAAGTAATTGGTTGGGAAAATGCCCAAGGGAAAAAAATAAGACTATAGAAGGTCACTTTCTTGGTGAATAGGTATCTTCTCCCATTCTTTCAGATGAGGAAGAACAACACTTACCATCAGGGAAAGACATAAAAGTCAAGACTTCTGTATCCTAAACATCCAAAATAAATATTTAATGGTTCCAGGCCATGGAAGAGCTCAAAAAGGATTTTGAAAATCAAGTAAGAGAGATGGAAGGAAAATTGGAAAGAGAAATGAGAGAGATGCAAGAAAAGCATGAAAAGCAGGTCAAAACCTTGCTAAAGGAGAGCCAAAAAAATGCTGAAGAAAATAACACTTGAAAAATAGATTAATTCAATTGGCAAAAAAGGTCCAAAAAGTCAATGAGGAAAAGAATGCTTTCAAAAGCAGAATTAGCCAAATGGAAAAGGAGGTTCAAAAAGTCACTGAAGAAAATAGTTCTTTCAAAATTAGAATGGAACAGATGGAGGCTAATGACTTTCTGAGAAACCAAGAAATCACAAAACAAAGCCAAAAGAATGAAAAAATGGAAGACAATGTGGAATATCTCATTGGGAAAACAACTGACCTGGAAAATAGATCCAGGAGAGACAATTTAAAAATTATGAGACTACCTGAAAGCCATGATCAAAAATAGAGCCTAGATATCATCTTTCATGAAATTATCAAGGAAAACTGCCCTGATATTCTAGAACCAGAGGGCAAAATAAGTATTGAAGGAATCCATCGATCACTGCCTGAAAGAGATCCAAAAAGAGAAACTCCTAGGAACATTATGGTCAAATTCCAGAGTTCTCAGGTCAAGAAGAAAATATTGCAAGCAGCTAGAAAGAAACAATTCCAGTATTGTGGAAATACAATCAGGATAACACAAGATCTAGCAGCTTCTACATTAAGGGATTGAAGAGCATGGAATAGGATATTCCAGAAGTCAAAGGAACTAGGACTAAAACCAAGAATCACCTACCCAGCAAAACTGAGTATAATACTTCAGGGAAAAAAATGGTCTTTCAATGAAATAGAGGACTTTCAAGCATTCTTGATGAAAAGACTTGAAGATGATGAAAAGAGCTGAAAAGAAAATTTGACTTTCAAACACAAGAATGAAAAGAAGCATGAAAAGGTAAACAGCAAAGAGAAGTCATAAAGGACTTACTAAAGTTGAACTGTTTACGTTCCTACATGGAAAGACTATATTTGTAACTCTTGAAACTTTTTTCAGTAACTGGGTAATTGGTGGGATTACAGAGAGAGAGAGAGAGAGAGAGAGAGAGAGAGAGAGACAGAGAGACAGAGAGACAGAGAGACAGAGACAGAGACGGAGACAGAGAGACAGAGAGCACAGGGTGAATTGAATAGGATGGGATCATATCTTAAAAAAAGGAAATTAAGGGATGTGAGAGAAATATATTGGGAGGAGAAAGGGAGAAATGGAATGGGGCAAATTATCTCTCATAAAAGAGGCAAGTAAAAAACTTTTCAGTGGAGGGAAAAAGCAGGGAGGTGAGAGAAAAAACATGAAACTTACTCTCATCACATTCAACTAAAGGAAGGAATGAAATGCACACTCATTTTGGTATGAAAACCTATCTTACAATACAGGAAAGTGGGGAAGAAGGGGATAAGCGGCAGGGGGGATGATGGAAGGGAGGGCAATGGGAGGAGGGAGCAATTAGAAGTCAACACTCTTGGGGAGGGACAGGGTCAAAAGAGAGAGCAGAAGAAACAGAGGACAGGATAGGATGGAGGGAAATATAGTTAGTCTTCCACAACATGACTATTACGGAAGTCATTTGCAAAGTACACAGATATGGCCTATATTGAATTGCTTGCCTTCCCAAAGGGGATGGGTGGGGAGGGAGGGAGGAAGAGAAGTTGGAACTCAAAGTTTTAGGAACAACTGTTGAGTATTGTTCTTGCATACAACTAGGGAATGAGAAATACAGGTAATGGGGTATAGGTATCTTGCCCTACAGGACAAAAGGGAAAATGGGGATAAGGGAAGGGAGGGATGTTAGACGGGACAGAAGACTGGTGATAGGGGTAATTAGAATGCTTGGCATTTTGGGGTGGGGGAGGGGAGAAAAGGGCAGAAAATTTGGAACCCAAAAATTTTGTGGAAATGACTGTTGCAAACTTAAATAAATTTAATAAAAACAAAAAAAACAAAAAAAGAAAATAATTATTTAAAAATTATAATTGGTCAATTGGAAGTTAATTATTTAATAAGACATCAAGGAACAATAAAACAAAATTTTAAAAATGAAAAAATAAAACTATCTCAATAGAAAAACAAGTGACCTTTATATAGGTTAGGGAAAGATAACTTTAGAATTATCTGAGTACCTGAAAACTGTGATAAAAAAAAGAGCCTATACATTATATTTTAAGAATTTATAATGCAAAAATGCCCAGGTATCTTAGAACCTGAAAGCAAAATAGAAATTGAAAGAATCCATTGATTGTGTCCTAAAAATGATCCCAAAATAAAAACTTGTTATAGCCAAATTCCAGAGCTCTCAAATCAAGAAGAAAATACTGGACAGAGTCAGAAAGTATTCAAATATCATGGAGCCATAATCAGGATCTCACAAGATTTAGCAGCTACCACCTTAAAGAAAGAGGGCTTCGAATAGGATATTCCAGATGGCAAAGGAGCTAGGATTACAAACCAAGAATAAACTATGCAGAATAACTGAATATAATCTTACAGGGGATAAAAATGAATTTTTAATGAAATAGAGAACTTTCAGTGATGAAAAGACCACAGCTGAAGAAAAGAGTTGATATTCAAACCCAAAACTTAAGAGAGGCATAAAAAGATAAACGTGTGAGAAACTGTTCATATTAAACTGCTTATATTCCCAAATGAGAAGATGATACATATAACACCCAAGAACTTGATCATCATTAGGGCAGTTAGAAGGAATCTACTTAGAAGGCATGGGTGTGAATCTGTTACTTGGGGATGATCTCAAAGGAAAAATGGAGGACTGAAAAAGAGGGACAAAGTGAGAGAAAGGGGAAGGCAAAGAAAGAACGAAAAGTAGACACATAAGGAAGAGTTTGTATTCCTACATATATTCAAAAGTAATAAACAGTTTTTCCTCCTACATGTCCTATATACTCATCTATCTGCAGTCAGGGGACTGGACCAAATGATAGAGAGATAGTCCTTCCAGGTCTTAATTCTATCACTCCTTTCTTCTGTGTAAACTTCTATTTGCTTCCTCCTCTCTGTGGTTCTTCATCATCTTGACAATTTAAAACTGTATCCCAATTAGCTAAAACAAAATTTGTCATAGTTTTCCATTAACCTGAGCTCTCTAGAGGACAGAGTCAACGTGAATCTGATATAAATATAAATTAGTTGAATAGGCAATTAAACAGTGCTTGGCACAGTATCAAGATGCATTGGGTCATACAACCAAAGAAACAGCTATTGTAACATGCCAGACCTCCACGGATCATCACAGATCTTCAACAAGTGCCTGAGATTTAAAATATTTTTATCAAATTCAGAGGCAATATACATAATGGACTGAATTCTGAACTTAAAGAAAGGAAAACTTGGGTTCAGACACTTATTAGCTGTGTAATTTTGAGTAAATCACTTTACCTGTATGAGGCAAAATGAGTGACTCTAAAGACCGCTTTCAGGTCTCAATCTACGATGCAACGATCAGGCAACTGAAGAACTCAGACTGACCCACACTAACGGAGGAAATTTTTTCTTCTATTAGACTTGGAATATTCAACTTTGGCCTTTGGTGACTTTCTTCCTGTGAGTTTAAAGGACTCCTGTATGTATATTATATCTTTGCACCTTCCCAAAGTCTTCCTCTCATACCTCAACTTGTAAAGGAGATGATGTTGGTTTTGAAGGCTATCCTAGCAGCATAGGAACCCAGTAGGTTTTCTTATGATGGAAAAACACCAAGATCAGTATCCAGCAGCTGATTATATCTGCTTTCTGAGGGCCAGTCTAGCTATTGGGCTGGCCACGTGGGGTTGAATTCTTTAGCCATCTTAAATGGCCTCCAGTTTTCCTTGGTCCCTTTCTGCTTCAAATGGCCTCCAGTTTTCCTTGGTCCCTTTCTGCTTCAAAAATGACAGCAGCAGGGTGATAAACACTGTGTCACAAAATCTGCTGTGCACAGTACAAAGCACAAAATTAAAACTCCATCAAAGTAACTGAGTTGAATGGAGAGGTAACTTGAATGTAGCAGATAGAAAAAAGATAAAGATAGATAGAAACACAGATAGAAACACAGGACTTCTGAATCAAAACCCAGTGTTTTTCCTCACCATACTTCAGTCTCTGCCTTTCCATCACAAGTTGGACTCTAGTAAGGATTAGAATTAGTCACCTCAGTTGTTCTGTCAAATACAAAAACAATACTCTCAGAGAATTAGTCATCTCAATTGTTCTGTCAAATACAAAAACAATACTCTCAGACTCTCTGCCCTGGGCATTTAACAGCCCAAACTATTTCTTCAAAGCTGGGGGAAAACCTGAAGCTTACAGTGGTGGTCAGTATAGTGAGTTGTATATACCTGATATAGCTCCTGTTATTGCCACAGTGAGCCATTTATTCAGGCTTGAACTTCAGTCATTAACGTTTCATGTCAGGTAAGCCATCCTCAACTTACCTTTTCCTTCTCTGTGTTATTCACAGTCTGTTGAAAGTGAAAGCTTGAGAGGAGTCCTCAGGGACAGAAGTATTCTGTTCAGTCCAATTACACAACTACAGCAGAGGCATCTATGCATAAAGAAAGAGCTTGAAACAAGGTCCTGGGGAATTGAAATATCCCTTGCTTTCAGTTATTTATGACTACTTAAAAATAGCCTTCCTTGGGATTTTTTTTCTCCATGTCTTCTTCTCTTTTTCCATCACCTTTTATGAACTTGAGCTTTTTGACCTGAAGCAGAGATTTACAGCTTTTAGTTATTGCTTTGCTAATTTGCTGAGATGGGGCAGCCACATCTCTAGTTGTGAGGGACGCTCCCAAGTCACCTATCTGAAGGTGGGAAGTGGAGCTGAGGATAAAGAGCAGACTCTCTGGGTAGGACAAGCCCTGGTCATTATCCTTACCTGCAGAGAACTCCGAATGAAAAAGGGCTTTAAAGTGAGGTTCAGTGTGGTGCTATGGAAAGAGTACTACAGTTGTAGTCAAAAGACCTGTGTTTGCTATTTATTAGAAAAGGGCAAATTAAAACAATTCTGAGGTACCACCTCACACCTATGAGAAATGACAAATGCTGGAGGAGGTGAGGGAAAATAGGTGCACCAGTGAACTGCTGGTAGAGTAGTGAACTGCTCCTATCATTCTGGAGAATAATCTAGAACTATGTCCAAAGGGCTATAAATCTATATATACCCTTTGACCCACCAATACCACTACTAGGTCTATATCTCAAAGAGATCAAAGGAAAAGGAAAAGGACTGATATGTACAAAAATATTTATGGCAGCTCTATTTGTGATGGCAAAGAATTGGAAATTAAGGGGATGCCCATCAATTGGGGAATGGCTGAACAAGTGTGGCATATGATTGTGGAGTACTATTGGTCTATAAGAAATGACCAGGGGGTGGGAGTTTCAGAAAAACATGGCAAGACCTATATGAACAGATGCAAAGTAAAATGAGAAGAACCAGGAAATCACTGTACACAGTAACAGCAATGTTGTAATGATGATCAGCTGTGAGACATAATTACTCTAATCTATACAATAATCTAAGACAATTATAAAGGATTCATGAAGGAAAAACGCTATCCACCTCCAGAGAGAAAACTGATGCTCCCCAAATGCAACTTGAAATATAATTTTCTCACTTTATTTTTCTTGCTTTTTAAAAAAAAGTATAGCTACATGAAAATATATTTTGTATGATTCATATGTATAATTGATATATTGCTTGTCTTCTCAGTGAGTCAGGGAGGGGGTGGAAGGTAGAGAAAGAATTTGGAACTCAGAATTTAAAAAGAAAAGAATGTTAAAATAAATAAACTGAGAGAGAGATAGAGTGTGTGTGTGTGTGTGTGTGCGTATGTGCTGTGTTTGAATCTCAGTTCTGCCATGAAGAATAATGGATGCGTAGTGATAAAAGCAGTGGTTTTAGGGTGAGGGTTCAAATCCTGCCTCAGACATTTAATTGCTTTAGGTTCCTCATCCATAAAATATGATATTATCTGGCTTGTTTAACAGAGCTTTTTGAGTATTGATTGAGATAATATATGTAAAGAGCTTATAAAATTTAAACTACTATATTAACATAAGCTTATAATTATAATTACTTATTAACTGTCACCTTGGGCAATTCATTTAACTTTTTCAGGTGTCAACTTTCCTGTCTTTAACTTTGGGCAAGTAATTTCTTGTCTCTGAATCTTACTCAGTTTTCCCATCTATAAAATGGGTGTGATGAACTACAGGACTTCAAGGGACCCTTCAAGTTCTAAATCTTTTGATCCTGTATAAGGCAAAAAGAGACTTTTTTTCTTGTACTGTGAACTATGTCTAGAAAATCTGAAGATGACTTAAAACATAAGACTAGGAAAATCCTAGAATTTCCCTCATATGTATGCTGTGGCACTTTTTCTGCTTATTTTCAAGAAAAACAACTATACAAATTTGCCAGAGTGAAATAGGTAGCTACTTAAGCAGATTAGGGTGCCAACATCACCAAGGTGTAAATGCATCTAGAATTATATAGGCAATTAAAGAGCACCTAATTCAAGTCCCTCTTTTTATAAATACGGGGTGAGATGACTTACCCAAAGTCATCAGAGTTAAGTGGAAGTGTTCGAAATAGGCATTATATTCCTTAACTCCCATTGCAGTGCTTTTTCTACTAAGCCATGGCCATAAGGATGATGATGAATGTGATAGTGAAGACTTCTCAGGGATATAAGTCTGAAGTAGATCTGACCCTAGGCCTAAGTTTCAATTTCTTGGGAATCAAGTGACACAGGGGGCGGGGGGAGCTCAAAATTGTGAAACCACTTTACCATCTCTCTCTCCTTGTTTGCTCAATTTCATTTCCTCTTTCCTTGTATCTGGAGCAAATTTCTGAAAATAAGTTGCTTGCTCAGGTTCTTGACCAAAAGGGTAAGGGGAGCGGGTTTGTAGTTTCTGATTATATAACCATGCTTCTGCTTTTGTACTGTGCCTCCCTTCTCTAGGCTGCCTAGAGAAGGTGATACCCGCTTCTAGCCAGAACCAAATAAAGGACTTTCTGTTTGTACTTTGAGCCACCTCTGAGCAGTCACTTTGAGTAGGGGTCTCGCTATCCCACACAATGATGATGATGATGATGAGAACAGTAATAGTAATTTTAAAAGCATTTATATAGCACTTTAAGGCTTATAAAAACTTATCAAATATTTTTTAATTCTCACAACACAAGAGGTAGATACTATCACTATTTTGCAGATGAGGAAACCTATGAAGACAGAGGTTAAGTATGAAAAGAGAGGTTAAGTGACTTGTGTGGGATCTAAAATTGCCCAACTTGCAATAAAAGAAACTGAGGTCTCAGAGCTCTGAGCCAATGGCACTTTACTAAAGGGTTCATGGCCCCCTCTAATAAAGTGGACCTCAGATCTTCCTCACAATCTGAGATGCCCCCTTCCTCCATAACCTGAGTTCTATAGTGCTTGATACCAAGATAATACAGATGAAGCAAAAGGAAAATACAGAATCTCATTGGTTGATAGACCTAGCCCTTCACCCTACACAAAATACACTCTACACAAAATACAGAATCCCATTGGTTGACAAACAGGTTAATGAACAGACCTTGACAGACCTATCTTGACCTTTCAGGAGGTCCTACCAAACCAATGAGCAGCCCCATGGGCTGGACAGATGTCAGAACATCTATGCAGGCTGATGGACTGATAGCCAGGGCACAGGCCAGCAAATAGAGCCACTTGTTGGTCAGGTGGTCATCTCCCCATGTTGGGCAATAGAGGGATGACAAGGGATGGAGGAGGGGCAACACAAATAGCTGGGGGACTTTCTATGTAACTGAATCACCTCCACCATGCTGGACTTGCAGGGTGGAGGTCTTCTAGTGAGCTTTCTGTGATTAAGCAAATAAATTTACAATCTGCAGATCACAGCACTGAGGTCTACTATCAGAACTTATAATCTCTGCCCCTATGGAATCATATCAAACAGATTACTACTGATCAGAATAAAATAGGGGTCCAATTAATCATCTATCATACTTGGCCAGAGTTACACAACTAATAGGTGTCTGAGGCTGGATTTGAACTTGAGTCTTCCTGACTCCAGGTCCAGTACTCTATTCACTTCACCACCTAGTTGTCTCTGTAGTAAAAAGAGAGAAAAATTAATTTATTCAGATTGCTGAACAGTTGTTAACCTTTCATGGTAGATTGAAATTATGACCAATAGGTGGGAAAATCTATTAATAATCCTTAAATTACTTTCAGCACTCAAATTTCCCTGAACCTCACAAAGTGAGTACATTTTCCACTTCTTTCACACGAGGATAGGAAGTTGAAAAGACAGAAGATGGAAAAATCAAGAGAGGGTCAAGGAAATAACATCCATGGTTTCAAAAACTTAATTGAACAAGCATCTGGTTATGAATTTCATTCCCAAATGAAAATCAGTAGCCTGCAAGCATCTGAGAAATAACTACATAGTGCTGACATTTCCAATGTCTTTGCATCTGTTAACCTTCTGAGCAAACTCACTCAGTCTCATATGACCATAAGGCTACTCAAGAGGTCATCTAGTTCAACTTCTTGCCTCTGAGCATGATGGTACTTAAATCAAATTCAATAAATAGCGAGGTGATGATCCTATGAAAGTACATTTCCCAAGAAGGGTCACAGGACCCCTCAGAAATGTCTCTCTCCCTTTTCTTTCTATCTTTACATCAACAACTAGGTATTTAGTATCTAGCACGTGCAAGGAACTGTTCTGGTGTTGAGGGACACACGTGGGGTTGGAGTCAGTTCTCAAGCTAGTGGTTAAATGTTCAGTATAAGAATTTACAACTTAGAAATTAACAGTTACTACAAATCAGGGCTTGATCTATTGCTTTATGGATTGACTAAACTTAAGGAAAATGCTAACAATGCAGGTTAAACTTAAAAGCATGTTTGCATTTTTTCCTGGAGAACCCAGTTGTGAAAATATTTACCAATGGTTTGCTCTACACTCACTGCTCTCAGTAGAAGGATTGTAGTAGAAGCTTCAGGAAATAAAATCATCCACAGACTGGAAGCTTGGTGACTGGAAGATTAATAGCAATGGTAATATTAATTGGCATTTATGGAGAGCTTTAAGATTTACAAAGTGCTTTATGTCCATAATCTCATTTGAGTCTCTCAGCGTCCCATACAAGTCGAATGAGATACAGTTACTGCCCTCCCAAATCTTTTAGTCTAATGGAAGGGTGGGAGGGAGAGTTCAGAAATGTACATAAATAACTATAGTACAAGATAAAATGGGCAGTTGGGTGGCACAGAGCATTAGGCCTGGAGTCAGGAAGATCTAAGTTTAAATCCTGGCCTCAGATGCTTAGTTCTGTGACCCTGAACAAATCACTTAACCCTATTTGCCTCAGTTTCTTCATCTGTAAAATGAGCTGGATAAGGAAATGGCAGACTATTCCAGTGTTCTTGCCAAGAAAACCCCAAATGGGGTCACAGAGGGAGGCACAACTGATCAACAAAAAGAAGGAAGAGCTGCCACCAGTAGAATTTAAACTGCAACGTTTCTTTGTGCAGGTATTTAAACCGATTCCAAACAACCTTTAATAATATGCAGTTTTGCTTCTCATCAAATAGAAATATGGCAAGAGCAATGAACAGGATGTGTTTGGAGAACAATGACTTACCCAATTTGACTGGAGGGCTGTGTGTGTGCGCACGCGTGTGTATGTGTGTGTGTGTGTGAGAGAGAGAGAGAGAGAGACAGAGAGACAGAGAGAGAGAGACAGAGAGGTAGAGAGAGACAGAGAAAGAGGATAGAGAGAAGTGATCTTTTCAGTATCTCTCTATCTTTGCCAATTGGCACCTGCTCTACAGCTTATAGTCTTAGAGAGTCACCTGGGTGACTTAGAGGTTATGTAATATGTCCAGGGTCACAATCAAAATGTGTCAGATGCAGGAATTGGGCCCGGGTCTTCCTGACTCCAGGCTCCATCCTGGCTCTACCCATTATGCCAAACTGCCTCTCCAAGAAAGGAATACCTGGTGAAGTCAATGATGTCACAAAAATCACAGAAACTCAGAGTTGTAAAAAACCTCACCAATCATCATCTAACTTATAACAGAAAGGAATCCCCACTATAACACCTCACAAGTAGTCATACAACTTGAGAGTCAGACCTGGAGTTAGAAAGACATGAGTTCTAATGCAGCCTCAAACACAACAAATAAGCTAGGTGAATAACCAGAACCATGGTGCTCAGTTATATGCTAACAAAACTGGGAACATAAAAATAGAGAATTATCTTCAAAAATTCTGAAACTATCCAAAGACCAATACCGTAATTGCAAAAAAAAGAAATAAAACTAGCTGCAAAGGAGCTACCAACGAAAAAAACTCCTGGTTGTGATGAATTCACAGGAAAATTTTATCAAATTTTTAAGGAATAATTAGTACCAATACTCCACAAATTATTCTCCAAAATTGAGAAAGTACCCTACCAGAATTCTTTTCTGAAACAAGTCTAGTCCTAATACTGAAACCAATGAAAGATAAATCACAGAAGAAAAATAAGTCAATGTCATTAGTGAACATTAACTCCAAAATATTAAATAAAATCCTATCACACTGTAGTGATTTAAGAAATTATCTGTATCTCAAACACCCCAAAAAACAGAAATGCATGAGGAGTAAATAAATGCAGGCAGCAACAGCAACAGAGTGATGATGGAAAGACCAGTGAGAAATTTATTTCTTAAATGTACACAAGGAGATAGAGTGGGAAGGGGGAAATCTGGGAGAGACAACAGCGAAAATGTGGGCAAGGCGTGAACAGAACCTGGTGATACCTCATCTATAGGTGAATGCTTCTTTTGTGGGAGCATATTACAATATGGGAGGGTACATGAAAGGGGAGGAGGAGAGCAGGAAGATAGAGAGTAGTAAATGATGCCCTGGGGTCAAATCAAAGGCTAGCAAAGAGGAGAATGTGACCTCTCTGGTCTCAGAAACTGAGAAGAGGAAGAAAGGGAGGAAGGGAAAGAGGGAAGAGGAAGGAAATATTGAAAAGGGGAGGAAAAGAAGAAGCCTTTACTTGAGAGGTGGAAGGCAGTTCTTCTAATGAATGCTCCTATGGTAAAGGAAGATGAAGACTAGGGGTGTTGGTACCTAAAAAAATCTACTTGTCCTGGGTTGGGGGAGTTGGAACTCCTGGAGGCAAATGGTATCTGGGGAAGTGGGAGAGCATGGAACCAAAAAGGAGACTTCCAGGCAAATCTAGAAAAAAAGGTCAAGAGAGCTTAGTCTGCAATGTGGGAGAAGAGCTCTATCATAGAGCAGTGCCCTCATATTGGTTTGGTCAACCGTACCCCGACACATTGTACATTGGCCCCAATGTTGCAATGTCATTTTGCTCCTCTTTGAGCAGGAATGATGCAACATTGCCAGTGACTTACTACCTAATGAAGCAGACCAGGCTATAGTTATTTATATATCAACTGAGTAGTTTACAATATAGTATATATAATATAGTATTAAACAATATAGTGTATATAATAATTGTTTATTTTTTCAAGTTTTAATGAAAAAAATTTAATATTCAAGAATAAAAATATTGATGTTCAATAGGAAACTGTATGTGGTTGTTAAAATTTTTTTTAATATGAAAATGAAGATTGTCTTCATTTCTTGATCCTGGTTCTTCCCTCTGGAGCAATAAGAGAGAATTCTAGTTCTACATGAGAGCCCTTCAAATATTTGAATATAGCTTAAGGATAGGAAGATGTTTAAGGATCTCCCTGGGTATCTGATCTTTGAAGTTCCTTGATTTCTGATGAACCGTGAGTATTTGTGATGTCCATCCAATATCATATGATAGATCTGCTATCTATCATATGGCAGTAGGGAGCTATAGGTATAATGCTTAACGAGTGTAATATATACTGACTGTGGAATGGAGAGCTGGCATGAATGTTTATCACTCTGAGATAAACTGGTAGCACATGACAAAATGTGAAGCAAGTTCTTGCTAGTGTGGATTGAGGTGCACTCCATGGGCACCATGCCACATTCATTTCACTCACTCTTTATTAAAACACAAGGCTGGACAATCTGCAGCACTGTAAACTGTGGGGAACACAATCACTGCTTCTCACGAGATGAAGTTTAAGGATACCTGAAGGTTACATGATGGATATGTTGACAGTAAGCAATAATTTTTTTTTCTTAGAAGCTTAATTTCCATTCCTAGGAAGGAAATCTCAAGTTATATGGTAAGTAAATTATAAAGCATGATTTAATTTACAGAAATCTGTTTCACAAACAAATTTCAAGGACATAACTTTTTCTTCCAAATTTATTTATTTATTTTTTAATTTTCAACAATCACTTCTACAAGTTTTAAATTTTCTCCCCTTACCTCCTTCTTCCCTTCCTAAGGTGACATGCAGTCTTATATGGGCTCTACACATACATTCCTATTAAACACATTTTCACATCAGTTATGCCGCATAGAAGAATTTAAACTAATAGGAGAAAGCACAAGTAAAACTAAACAAAACCAAACATAACAAATAAGGAAACAGTCTGCTTCATTCCGCATTCCAACTCCATAGTTCTTTCTCTGGATGTGGATGGCATTTTGCATCATGAGCCCTTGGGAAATGTTTTAGGTGCTTGCCTTGCTGCGGAGGACTAAGTCTATCAGAAACAGTCCTCACACACTGTGGCTGTTACTGTATACAATGTTTTCCTGATTCTGCTCACTTCACTCAGCATCAGTTCATAAAAGTCTATCTAGGCATTTCTGAAGTCTGACTGTTCATCATTTCTTATAGCACAATAGTTTTCTATTACATTCCTATACCACAACTTGCTCAGCCATTCCACAATTAACGGGCATTCTCTCGATTTCCAGTTCTTGGCCACCACAAAAAGAGCTGCTATAAATATTTTTGTACACATGGGAAGGATATAACTTTTATTAAGCATTATATTATACATTTTCTTCAGCCTTATCTTGAGTATCAAATGGAAATGCTTATAAAGTGTTTTTAAACTATAAATCCTGAACAAAAATGTGAATTCTTCCTATCACAAAGCTATATATAGAGATCTTATGCTCTTTTCTAGCCTATATTCTACCCAGAAGGTTCTTTTCCTTAAAATTTCATCACTGAGGCTCTTAGCTTTCAGGGGTAAAGTTTTCTCCGGCACTGATACTTCAAATTTCAAAGCACATTTACTGGAGTTGGGGGGTGGAGGTGGATATCATAGTGCTACAAATTTTAATGTCTGGAGTTGACCTAAATCCACTCTTTAAGAATATTTGTTCAATTCCTAAGTTTGTTCAATGAATTGTCTTTTGGTTTTTCACATTTTTTTTGCCCAAGGAATATAATTCATCATAATGTATTTCTGAGTCCTATGTCCTTTTCATATTTAAATAATCTCAACTCTCAGATTCCCTTCAAATTTCCTTGGGGGTTTCTTTAAAAGGATGGCCCCGTTTAAATAGTTCCCTATTAAAATATGAAATAGGGACCTTTTTCAAATGAGTCACAGACAGTCAGAAGGGCAGAGCCACTCAGTTGAATCCTTTGGTCACGTAACTGGAGACATTACAAGCGATTTTTACCTAAGCATTTTCATGACAATGAATGAAAGAGGGAATGGGGTGGAGGGAGGGGGCAGTGTGGAGAGAGATACAGAATTAGAAATATCCAATCCTAGGTGTAGATATTCACTATCTGTCACTGATTGAATATATTTTCTGATAGACTAAATTTTCTTTGTTCAGTTTCATCTCACTGTTTCTATTTATTCTGTAACAATGGAAAAGGGGAATCCATGGGATAAAGCCCAAGAGGACAGAGCCTAGAATGGATACCTTGTAAGCATTAAGAATATGAAGAATAATGAGAGAGAAGAAAGACACCAGATTATTATAGAAGTCCTGGATTAGAGAATTAAGATCAAAGATCAAGAATAAAGAGAGAAAAGATAGATAATGAAGAGTAAAAGAAATTCTTTTTTGAAATGTGTACAAAAATGAAATTTAAAAAAACTAATGAATAAGTCTATTTGAAGAAGAGAGGAAAGGAGGCATCTACCTGACTTAACTGAGAAAAAAAAAGAAGTAGAAACATATAACCAGATAAAAGGAGAAGAGAAGAGCTAACAAATAAAATCCTAAAGAGAAAAAGATAACAAATGAGAAGAGAACATCAGGGCTGAGGAGGAAGAAAGTCAATGGGAGCCATGTCACCTTAAAAAAAAAATAAAGTAACAGAGGAAACATACTGCTTTGTTTACAGCAGAAAAGAAGAAAACACAATTTTAGAACTAGATGGAGAAAAATATAAACCTCATTTAGCTTTAAATGTGAATGGATTAAACAATATAATAAAAATGGAAAAGAATGACATTTAGATTTTTTTCAAAACTCTTCAAGCTCTTGCTAATACAAGAAATACATCTTAAAAAAAGAAATGAAAACACAAAACTAAAGGGATTGGGATAAATTTACTAGGTATCAAGTTAATCTATCAAAACTAGTTGCCATCATGCTGTCAGATAAAACAAATATCAACAAATGAAAAAGGATAAACAAGGAAAATATATTATGCTGAAAGGAACCATAAATAACAAACTGATATCAGCAACAAACTTAAATGCTTGAAATGTTGTAGCTTCCAAATTCATAAAGAAAACATTATCTCCAATAGAGACACAATAGTGACTGGAGATTTCGGTATCCTTCCAGCAATTTTGGACAAATATAACAGAAAGCTAAAGGAGAGAGAAAATATGGAGCTGAATAAATTTCTGGAGAAAAAAAAACTAGAATTAAAAAACATATTGTATCTTCTCAGTGAAACAGCAAAGGAATATACATATTTCTCAGTACTACATGGAACTTTTACAAAAACGGACCATGAACTAGGGTACAAATTATAGAAACAATTAATAGCTATGTATAAGGAATGAATAATAACTATGTATAAGGAACTAATAATAATGAAACAATATACCAAAATTTCTAGAATGCACCTTAATCAGTCCTCAGGGGGAAATCATCTTTATATACATTAACAAGATAGAAAGAGAGAAGATTATTGAACTACGCATTGTTTAAAATTAGAGAATCCACAAATAAACAAACATAAAATAAGCAAAATAAGAGGAAAGAGTAAAAATTAGAGGGGAAGTAGATAAACTGGAAAAAAAACCCACAGAAATGATCAAATTAAAAGCTGTTTCTTTAAAAAAAAACAAATGATTGCTAAATCCTTAGCCAATTTGATTAAAAAGAAGAGAACAAAAAATTAAATCAATAAATTAGCAAGGCAAAATCAAAAAGCAAAACCAGAAGAAATAAGGATAATCAGAACATATGATATAGTTATATGCTAGTAACACCGAAAACACAAAAGAAATAGAATATCTTCAAAAATAGAAAATATCCAAAGTATCAGAAGACCAGAGAGATTTTAAATAATCCAATCTCAGAAAAAAGAAATAGATCTACCAGTAAAGAAGTACTGAAAGTTCCAAAAAAAAAAAAAAAAAAACCCTCTGGACCTGATGAATTCACAGGAGGATTCTATCAAATGTTTAAAGAACAGTTATTACCCATTTCCAAATTAATCTCAAAAATTGAAAAAAAATTCTACCAGAATTCTTTGGTGAGATAAATATAGTTAATACTTAAACCAAAGAGAGCTAAAACACGGAAAGAAAACTATAGGCCAATATCATTAATGAGTATTGACTTAATATTTTTTTAAAAATCTTATCAAACGGATTACAGTGATTGATCCAAGCAATCATTCACTATGATCAGATGGGATTTATACCAGGGATGTGAGAATGGCTCAACACTAGGAAAACAATCGATATGATTTAATCATATTGAAAACCAAATTATCCAAAACCACATGATCATCACAATAGATGAAGAGAAAAAGTTTTGAGAAAGTAAAAAAAACCCACCAAGTATAAGCATAGAGGGACCTTTTTAATATCATAAAAAGAATCTATCTAAAACCAAAAGCAAAGACAATATGCAATGGCGATACACTAAAACTTTTTTCTAATAAATGTAAGAGTGAAGCAAGGATGCCCACTCTTCCCATTATTATTGTATATAGTTCTGGAAATGCTAGCAATAGCAATAAGATGAGAAAGGAATTAAAGGAATAAAGATAAGTAAGGAGAAAATAAAACTAATGCTATTTGTTGATGATAAGATGGTTTATTTGGAAAACTCCAGGAATCAGCCAAGAAACTAACTGAGACAATGAACAGCTTCTGCAAGTTACAAAATAAGTCCTCAAAAGTCAATAACATTTCTATATAACAGAACACAAGAAGCAATAATAAAAAGGGAAATACCATTCAAAATAACTACAAAATGCATAAACTAACTGGGGACCAACGTCCCAAAGTATGCAAAAAAACTTATATAGATTCAATTATAAAGCACTCTTTAAAGAATTAAAGAACGACCTACATAACCAAAGGAATATCCAGGGTTCATGGCTAGGCTATGTCAATAAGATAAAAATAATAATACTGCCAAATTAATTTACACTTTTAAAACTACACCAATCAAATTACCAAAAGAATACTTCATAGACCATGATAAAATAGCAACAAAATGCTTTTGGAGAAACAAAAGATCCAGAATATCCAGGGAAATTATAAAAAGAATTCAGAATAAAAGGGCAAGAACACTTTCAGACCCCAAACTATATTATAAAGCAGCAGTCACCAAAATCATCTGGTTATCAATTAAAAACGGAGAGATAGATCAACAGAAAAGACTAGAAACAATAGAACTCAGTAACCCAGAGTCTGATAAAGTGGAAAATAGACTATGTAGGGGAAAACTCCCTAACTGATAAAAATTGCTGGGAAAAGTGGAAAGCAGTCTGGCAGAAATTAAGCTTATACCACCACCTTACACCACATTTCATAATATATTTAAATGGATTGTGTACTTAATGTTAAAGATCATTTTTAAGAAATTAGAAGAGAAACAGAACCATGTACCTCTTATAACTTTGAATGAGATGTATTCCGTTTTTTTAATGAATGAAAAAAACAATCATTAAGTGCTTACTGTATTCAAAGTACTGTACTAAGTGTTGGGGACACAATTAGAAAAACAGAAAAGTCCTTGGTCTTAAGAGATCACATTCTAATGGGGTAGACAACAGATATTGAAAGTTTTAGTCAAAAGTCAAATGGAAAGGTTAAGCTTTGTGGTTCTTAAGGTACAGTGGCAAAACTTCTGGCAATGCATCTCCTTTAATGTCATCCTTTTCCTCCCCTTACCCCCCATACCTCGCATCTCCGTTTTATGTCCTATCTTCCTCCATTAGAATGTAATCTCCTTTAGGGTTGGGACTTTGTTTCTTATTTTTAAAATTTATTATTTTTAATTTATGGAATAAAACAAACATTTACATAACATAGCATAATTTTAAAAAAAGATGATGTATGTGAAACGGCAATCCATTATGTACAACTTGCTATTCCTTATAAATATACAACAAAATTATTGTGTAAAATTTTTTTTCCTTTTTTTCTTCCCTCCCCCACCACACCCAAGAAATGGCTACCATTAGACACAAATAGATATAGGTGTGTGTGTGTGTGTGTGTGTATAATTACTCTACACATACTTCTATTTATCAGTTCTTTCTCTGGATGCAGGTAGTGTCTTTCTTCACATGCCCTTTAAAGTCAATTGGGTATCTGTAATAGTTGAAATGACTTGTTCACTTACAAGTCATTTTTAATACAATATTGCTGTTACTGTATGCAATGTTCTCTTGATTTTGCTTTTCATCATTTTGTGCAAGTCTTTCCATGTTTTTCTAAAATTATCAAGCTCATCATTTCTTCTAGCATAGTATTATTCCATCACAATCACATACCACAACTTGTTCAGTCATTCTCTAATTGATGAGCATCCCTGCAATTTTCAGTTCTTTGTTACTACAAGGCGAGTTTTTTTAAAAAGTACATTTTAAATATGCAGGTTCTTTCCCTTTTTTGCTAATCATCTTTGAAAATAGACCTAGTGGTGGTATCATTAGGTCAAATGGCATAGGCAGTTTAACTCTTTTAACATAATTCCAGATTGCTCTCCAAAATGGTTGGATCAGTTCACAATTCCACCAACAATGAATTAGTGTCCCAATTTTTATAGATCCCCTCCAACATTTGTCATTTTCCCCTTCAATCATTTTAGCCAGTCCGATAGGTGTAAAATTATATCTCAAGGTTGTTTTAATTTGCATTTCTGTAATCAATAATGATTTAGGGCATTTTATATGACTACAAATTGTTTTGATTTCTCCATTGGAAAACTGCCAGTTCATATCCTTTGACCATTTATTAATTGGAGAATGACTTTTATTCTTATAGATTTAACAAAATTCTTAATATATTTTAAATATGAGACCTTTATCTGAGGAACTATCTATAAACATTTTTCCCAATTTTTTGCTTTCCTTCTGATCTTGGCTACATTTATTTGTACAAAAACTTTTTTTAATTTAATGTAATCAAAATTATCCATTTTATACCTAATTTTGCTCCTTAGCTTTTGTTTATTCATAAAGCGCTCACTTATTCATAAGTCTGATAAGTAATATGTTCCATGTTCTTCAAATTTTCTTGTAATGTCTTTCTTTATATCTAGGTCAAGAGATGTATTCTTTACCAAACAAGAGATAGAGGTAATTACAAAAGATAAAATAACTAACTTTGATTACTTGAAACTGAAAAGGTTCTCCATAGACAACATCAATGCATCTAGGATAAGAAGGGAAGTGGTCAAATGGCGAAAAAAAAAATCTTCGTATGAAATTCTCTGAGTTTGGCATCCAGATATGTTAACAATTAAAAAATATATATGAGATTACTATCCATTACTCAATAGATAATTTATCAAATGAGGTGAACAAACAGTTCTTAAAAGAACTAAGTATTGACAGTCACATGAAAAAAACACTCCAAATCACTGATAATAAGAGAAATGAACAAAATAACTCTGAGATTTCATCTTATATTCTGCAAATCAAATACCTAAAATATCCATATCTGTGGAACCAGACTCCATTGCTGTCTTATACCCCAAGGAAGCTATGGACAAGAAAAAAGTCCCTATATTCTCCAAAATATTTGTGGCAGTACTTTTTATTTTTTTTTTTGTCGTAGCTAAGAATTGGAAACAAAGTAGATGTCCGCTGATGGGGAAATAACTAAACAAATTGTGGTACATAAATGTATTGGTTTTTTTCTGTGTTCAGTTTCATTTAATAACTGGCATCTCCCTGCAGAGGAGGAAGCAGGAAACTAGGTGGTTTGTTCACTTGAAAATCTTGCCCTGATTGAAAGCTTTGCCCACGTGCTAGAAGGCCTCTACCAGGAAAAGTACCCTGGACCATCATCTGGGCCTCCTCACTGCCAGCATCGAGTTTACACTACCTTTAGTACTCATAATCTTTACCTTCCAATCTGAAATTAGCAGGAAGGTAAGTTCCTGACTCCAAAAAATCCAGACTCCAGAAATGACGCTGCTCTTGTTGGTGCCAAAAACGATAACACTGGCAAAGGCATTCTTCCTTAGCTTGTCCAGGCCACTGGAACATTCCAATGATGAGGCTGCAGCTCATGAAGATCTGGTTGAGTTCCTGGGGGAAGCAGTTCTCGGCGTACCACAGGGACCAGCCATCAAGGTTGAAGTGTTCTCAGAAATATGACAGGGCCACTGTGAGGATGTCCTTGTTGAAATATTTTCCCTTAAACTCATCCAACACAAACATACTCTTGGGTGGGTGGGCAAGGGATCCTTGGCCTTGGACTCTGCAGCCAGAGACTGGTCACACTCATCCATTTCCACCTCTGGGCTGGGAGCTGTGGTCACCTTCTTCTCTTCCTTCTTCTCAGCCTGGGTCTTCTGTTTCTCTTCTCACTGTCCCTTCTCTTTTCTTGGGGTCTCCTTCTTAGGTTGACTCCTGGCAAACTTTTTAGTGTCAAATGGTGCCATCTTCTCACAGAATTTCACCTCTCCCAATACCACCAGAACTGGGGCAGGTGAATACAGGTTAGGAATCAGAGGTTGATGTTGGGAAAGGTCTGCCAGAAACAGAGCTCTAGGACCTGCTTATAGAGCCCCAAGAGGGTACACAGAACTGTGATGTCAGTCAGACACTCATTTGCCCACCTGAAAAGTTCAAGTATTCAGGTGGGTGTCCAAGAGCCCCAGAACTTGCCTCACTGTCTCTTTTGCATTCTCTGTGGTCCATTTGTTGTGGTACTTGATGCCAAGTGTGACTGGTACTCGCGGAAGGAACAATGTCATATTGTCAGCAAAGCTCACCCATTGGATCACCTGGGCAGCTGTCTCTGGAGTAGAACCTCAAAGCTATTCATTGCTCACATAGGGTGCAATGGCATTGCTTTCAAACACACAGAACCCACCATCACCCTCAAATACTGGAACCTTGCCAGTAGGAATATTTCAGAGGAATTTGGGAGTATGGTTGGTCTGAACAAAGAGGAAACATGGAGATACAGACAGCACGTGGCTCTGGGCTGCATGGTATTGTGCAGCAAAGAGGACCTTGAAGGCCTGACAGTTTTCAGGATCAGTATACCAGTCAGTACAGGATCCCAGCTGCCATGACGATTCCACTGAGAAAGAGAGGGGACATTGGTGCTGCAACAAAGTAAGTGAAGGGGTCAGGGTGGGAGGGTGAGGAGAGGAGGAAAACTATTGTAAGAAATGATAGGTGTGAGGATCTATACAAACTGATGCAGAGGGAAGAAAGCAGAGCTGAGAAAACAGTAGACACAGTAACAATGTCCGTGGGAAGAACGACATGCCAAAAGCTTAAAAGTAACTGTAACAAAATCATACAGATCAAGGGGGACTTGAATGAAGAAATACAAGAAGATACCCTCAACCTGCACCTTCATGTAGGTGAGAAGTCCACAGGTGTTACATGTTGCACATGCTTTCAGACTTTCTCAATGTATCAATCAGTTGTGCTGACTTTTTTTTCTCTCTAAAAAAAGGTATTCTTTGTCATAATATTGCTCTTGGGGAAGGGGAGAGGGAAAGATACACAAGATATGGTAAAGTAAAAAACCAGAAAACATCAATTAAAAATTATTTTTTAAAAAGAAATGAATTATGGCCAACTGGGATTTATACCTGAGATGCAGAAATGGTTCAACATAATTAAGCCAATTAAAAACCAAAATATTCAAAACCCTACAATCATCTCAATAGATTCAGAAAAAAAACCTTTGATAAAGTGCAGCATTCTTTTACTCTAAAAAACCCTAAATATAGGCATAGATACCAACAGCATGTATCATACACAATGGGGTTTTACTGGAACCTTTCCCAGTACATACAGGAGTGAAGCAAGGATGTCCACTTTCCCCACTAATATTTGGTTGTGAGAAAGAATTCATTTGAACCCCTACTCTATTCCAATTGGTATTAATCAGTTTGCTATAATTCCATAGAGGTAGTGATTATAAGTTCTGTATATTAGGCCCCAGAGCTGTGAGCTGCAGATGGTGAATTCACTTGCTTTATAACAGGAAGCTCACTAGCGGCCCTCCACCCTTGCTGTTTCTGGGTATGGTGATAGAGGTGACTCCATTACATGGAAATCCTTCCAACTTATTTTTTGTACCTCGGGTTCACTCTCTCTTAGTCAATATGAGCAGGTGACCATCTTGTGGCCGTGTCGTCAGTGGAGATTTCCTCATGCCTCACCCAATCCAAGGCCCCAAATTTCCCCACCCCTCCACTGCTGACATACCATTTCTAGCTGATGCATCATTTTTAGCCCCTTTTGAGTGAGCAGAGATCAAATCTGACACCAAGTCTTATAAAAATGAAGCCCTGAAAGAAGAGGGCATCTCAGATCATGAGGAAGCTCTGTAGTCTACTTTGTCAGAGACCATGAACCCCTTGATAAAGTGCCACTGGCTCAGAGCCCTACCTCAGTCTCTTTAATTGCAGGTTGGACAATTTTAATCCCCACATGTCTGGAAATGCCAGCACTAAAATGAGAAACTAAAGACATCAAGATAGATTAAAAAGATGACGACGCTATCCCTATTTGCTGATGGTATGATGGTATAGTTGGAAAATTGGACAATCAGCAAAGATACCAATTGAGACAACAGCTTCAGCAAAATTGCAGGCTACAAATTAAATCCTCAGAAATCAAAAGCATTTCTATATAATCATGAGAAAACCCAAGAAGGAAAAATAGAAATCAAAATCCCAGTCCAACTAATTACAAAATTCATAAAATATATGGGGACCAAATTAACCCTATTTCAAGTTCTTGGTAACTAGGTCTTAGAGAGTTATGATGGCTATTGCCTTGAAGAAGTATGAATCTCAAAATCATCGAATCTTTTATTTTTGAAGGAACTTCAGAAGTTATCTAGCTTGAAGCCAGATCATTACAATATATTCAACACATGATCACTCGGCCTTCACTTAAACACTTTCAGTGACAGGAAACTTACTAGTTCTCCCCTCCCCAAATAACTCATTTCATTTTTTTGACAGTTCTAATCGCTAATTTTTTTCAGTCAGAAAAATCTGCCCCTCTCACCTTGAGAGTAATAGGAAAATAAATTCATGTTATAAGCACATATAGTCAAACAGAACCAATTTCTGCATTGGTATATCCAATGTGCATCTGAATCTGCCATCTATCTGAAGTGAGAAGCATGTTTTAGCATGAGTCTTCTGGAATTGTGGTTGACCATTGTGTTGATCAGAATCCCTAAGCCATCTAAAATTGCTTCTCTTCACAATATTGTTGTCATTTTATAAATTGTTCTGGTTCTGCTCGTTTTACTCAGTATCAGTTCATACGAGTCTTCCCAGTTTCCTCTAAAGCCATCCTCTTACAGTACAGTAGTATTCGGTCACACCCTGCCTTAGCGAGTTCACTCATTCTTCAGATTCCAATTGTCTCCTCAAAGCTACTTTTGTACATCTTTAGTGTTTGCTTTGCCTAGGATTAATGCCTCTCTTAAATTACCCTTCCTATAATTTCCCCCTCCCCCTGTCCCTCATACTTCCTAGAATGAAATATGTACGCAGTCAACTCTATGTGTATTCTTCTATCCTTTGACCAGTTAAGAGATTCACGTGTCACTTGGTTCCCTTATTCCCTTTCTCCTTTTCTACTTTCATACTCCTTATTATAAATTTTCCCTAACTTTCCTTTCCTTAGTTATTTCTCTTCTCCTTCATTTTCACTCGTTTTCAAATCATTAGTACAGAAAGAAGTACTCCCAGCTCTTCTAATTCAACTCATTCAATGTTTTCTAATGATACAGTGCAGAGGGAGGACATTTCCTCATATTAGAATGTAAGCAGATTATCCTTGTTCAGTTGCTTAGGATTGATTCTGTATGTTTACCGTTTTGTTTCTCTGCATTTCAGTTTACACGCAACTCTGTTGTTTTCATCATGAATGTTTGCAAGTCCTCTATTTCATTAAAAAATTCATTTTTCCCCTATAAGATTGTACTGTTTTGCTGGATAAGTTATTTTTGGTTGCAAGCCTTTGCCTTTTGAAATAAAGTATTCCAAGCTCTCCACTCTTTTATGGTGGTAGCTACTAACTGGCTCTTTAGTACTTAAATTCATGCTTTCTGGCTACTTGCAGTACTTTTTCTTTGACTTGTATTTGGACCCTTGGAGTTTTCATTTCAGGGTTTCTTTCAGGAGAATAGTGTATTCGATTTCTACTTTGGCCCCTGGTTCTAAGAGATTTGGATTGTCTTTGATAATTTCTTGAAAATTTTCTTGGGGGGAGAGGACATGAAGTGGGGAGGAAATGGCTTTCAGTTGTTTCAATGACTTTTACAGTTTTTCTCCTTGACATGTTTCCCAGGTCAGTTGGTTTTACAATGAGATATCTCACATTTTCTTCTATGTTCTGTCTTTTGACTTTTTAAAAATTATTTCTTATAAACCATTCTAATTGCCAAAAAGTTTTCCCATGAGAATATGAGCTCCTTGAGAGCAAGTAAAATGGTTTTGCCTTTTTTGTAACCCATCATTTAGCACAGCATCTGGAACATAATAAACAATTAAATTCTTGTCAACTTATACTGCCAAAATCTGCCTCCCCATCACTTCCATTCATCATACAGCTAGGGAGGTGTAGGGCATAGTGCTGGACTTGAGTAAGACCCAAGTTCAAATCCTACCTTAGATGCTAGCTCTGTGGCCAAGGGCATTTAACCTCTCAACCTGTTTTCATCTGTAAAAATGAAGATTAAAATAGTACCTATTGTACAAGGTTGTGATGACAATTAATTAAAACAATATTTGTGAAGTATTTTTGCAACCCTCAAAGTGCATTAGAAAAGCTAGATATTATCAGTTCTTGTTCTGCCTTCTTAGGCAAAGCAGAATAAAATTCATCTCTTTCACATCACTTTTTATAGTTGAAGATTTCTATCGTGTCCTTACTGTCTTCTTTTCTCCAAGCTAAACAGTTCCTTCAGTTGATTCTAATATGGCAAAGTTCAAGAGTCCTTCATTTTCCAGGGTCATACAGCCCAAGACCTGTTCCAGCTTGTCAACATCCCTTCCCAAACCCAGCCTGAATGTGCCAGACACAGTCTGATCAGAGCTAAAAATACAACATGACTTTTGTCTCCCTCTTCTAGACACTTAGCTTCTATGAACAAATCCTGACAACTGAACTAGCTCTTGGCTGACTGTTCTACAAACACTCATCAACAGCTTCATGAATAGAGTTTGCACTTGAAGCTTTGAACCCAAGCATTGTCTCTATTAAATTCTATTGTTTGCTTCAGCCTGTTTCCCCAGATGTGTTTAGCTTCCAATTATGTTATCCAACGGATCACATTCATTCCTGCTGTCTGTCACGCACAGATTAGGTAAGCAGGTCTATTCCATATCTTTATCCAAGTCAGTGATTAAGACATTGGACAAGACAGTGCCAGAGGCAGAACCTTATGGCATTCCATTAGAGACTTCCTTCTAGATTGTCATAATAACCATTCTTTAGATTAGGTCATTCAATCATTTCCCTGAATCCACCTAGTCCACAATTTCTGTGTTGGGCACAAGAATATTAAAGGTTGAACTACTAGATATACTTTGATACAGTGTCTGATCAAGAAATATTTGTTGAAAAAATGAGCAAAGTTATCATCTCGTTTTTAATGTTCAGCAACTTCTATAGATGAGGAGAGTTTTCTTCTTTTGGATAAATGAATTCTAAGCTGAGAAACAAGGGAATTAGAGAAAAATAATCTTGCTTTCTTTTCTAATCAAAAGTAAACAGTATGGTGCAAATTAGCTTCATAACCTAATATTTCAAGTTTTATATACTGTCTGAAATAGTGTGTATACATTTTTTAAAATTCACATTTATAAAAAAAGGGGTTAAAAACTCATTTTTGCTTAGAGTATTAAACATTTATTGACAAAAGAAAATATTCAGAATATATCTTTATGCTTTGGACAATGAAACAATATAAATGTCTGACGTATCTGGTGATGGGTGGTAAATACATGGCAAAGGTATCACTCAAATCACCCATTGTCCTTATGTTTTGTTAAATAAAATCACCAACTCATACTTCATTTTCTGATGCAGCTACAAAATTGGTCATTATATTCTCTCGTACGCACGCACGCACACACACACACACACAAACGAGGTAGCCAGGAAGACCTAGGCTTAAGTCCTATCTCTTGCACATGCTGGATGTGACCCCCTCAGAACCCAAGGCAACTCTCTAAGATTAGAGATTACAGAGAAGGTGTTTGCCTACATTGGTAAAGGAGCATTTCCTTATTTATTTTAGTTCCCCATGTCAGTAAAATTACAAGTTCTATCCATATCCTGATTATTTTGGAAAGACAGAGATTAGATTGGTGTTTTCAACATAAAGGGAACTCCAAAGCAAGAAAACAGTCTCTGTCAATGCAGATGGGCAGCTTCTCTGCAAACTACAGTCTCAGACCATCACCTAGGAGGCAACTTGCCCAAGATCACACAGCCAACAGAGATCAGTCAGACCGGAGTCCAGGTCTTCCTGGTTCTGGGGCCAGTTCTCCATCTACTTTGCAATAACAAAACAACAACCTTTAGTGCTTTTAAGGTTTAAAGAGCTTCACATGCACTATCTCATTTGAATCTAATAATAATTCTGTGAGGTGTTACTAATATCCTCATCTTACACATGAAACTGAGTACAGACATATTTTTTAAAATGTATTGTTCCTTTAAAATTTACACCAACTTCTAAAAATGAAAACTCTGAATTGTGAAGAGGTATTACAGTATATTCAGTAATAATTATATACTTTTGTAGGGAAAAAACTGACTTAAACTTGAGTGCAACAAATCAGATCCATCCAAATTTGACATGTGCCACATACCAATATTCTGATGTCATTAATTTTATTAGGTAAAAGTTTTTAGGTTCTATTTTTTAAAATCAATTAAATTTAAAGTTACAGTAACCAAATCCCACAGGATATAGTTCTTCATTATTAATTTTAAAATATTATCAAATGAAACTGAGAAGCTGTTTATTTCTATGAAAATAAAGGCTTAAATAACAGTCTCCAGAATGTGTGGATTATATAGATGATTCTTTCTTACAGAATTCAAAACATGTAATTTCTAAATCATTGATTTATTCCTGGATGGTCATTTGCTCCAACCCTTCTTGAGGAAACTGGGGTCGAGAGAAATCAAGTGGCTTGCCCAGAGTTAGAATTTGTATTTAGCAGATGAATGATTTATCAAATAACATGAAATATATGACTCCATTTATCCTCACAACACACCAATGAGAGAAGTAGGTTTCATACACTGTTTTATCTGTTTTAAATGATGAACCTGAGGCCTGGAGATGTCACTCAAGAAAAGCTCAAAATACACTTAGATTCACTGAATAAGGATATTCACTAATATATTTTTAAGAGTCTGGTCGACAATAAAACCCAGTATATTTTTTAATAAATCAAAGGTATTAAATTTTTATTGCACCATTATATCAAAAATGTCTGAACTTTTAGGGTCCCTAATTTGTATTCTTTAGTGAAAAATCCATAGGAAAACTTTATAATTCTATTACATCCTGAAAAGTCCAAAGTTGGTCTTCTCAGTCGGAGCATTGAGGGCTGCGCTAATACTGAGACCCAGGACTAGTCTGGTATCGGCTGGGTCAATAATTCCATCATCCCATAGCCTGAAAGAGAAGAAAACAGACATCATCAATAAGAACGTCACCAAAGCTATTACTGGCATGTAAGCTGAAGTGCCCTCGCTTCCCAACACCACCTCACGGGCGTGGTGTACTCCCCTTCTACATAAGCAGTTTTAATTAAAACATCAAAAAATTTGAACCATATTTCTAGGAGAACATTTCCTTTTTTTAAGAATTAAATGTTCCATTAACACAAACCAACTAGACTTGCTTAATAACAACTTACATTAAATTCATTTCAACGCATACAGTATCCTAATACCTTTTTTTCCAATTTGTCCCCCTATATCTGCCTGAGGATTCTCTATCCATTCATTCTCTTTTGTCTTTACTCATATAACTGTAGTTAAGTATATTCTGTGTTCTTCTATGATTTTTTAAAATCTGCATAATTTCATAAAGGTTCTTCCAGAGTTCTTTGCAATCTGCATACTTGGCCACTCGAATTACTTTACAGTAGTCCATTATATTAATGTACCACAGTTTTCTTAACCACTCCCTACGGCTCAGTGGAAGTTATAACATTAGCCTTATGCTCTGAAACATAATTCCTGTAGGGAATTTTTTCAGCCTTCTGTTCAAAATTCATCATAGCAGCATTATGTGAAATTGAAGGAAAAAAGAAGGAAGCTACAGTTCGTGGAATCTTCTACAGACAGATAAAGAAATACATGCTAAGTATCTCATCCCAAACCACCAAAGAAATTAATACCAAGGATGAGGCACAGAAACTATTCACTACAACAGTTCTCACAATCTTTTGCCAAAGTCTTCATTTTCCAAAAGGTAGCTAACTGCAGGTAATATAAGTGGCTGCATTCACGCTCATATGAGCTTGCTGAGGCCACAGAAAAACAAGACTGGCAAATATGTTTAGGCAAATACTAGTCTGAGAAGTTGTCTGTCATCAGGTACTAGGCTATTATTGTTTGGAGTAGAGTTTCTTAACAGATCCACGCTAGGGGAGAAAAAAAACACTTTATATTTAGGTGACAACTGATAGGAATAACTGGAGTTTGAACAGATCAGTACAATTCTTTTCCCTCAAAATGAAAACATTCCCCTTTTAAAAGCTTATTATTCTCACAAGTTTTAGGGGCCTTAGATTATCAATTCCAAAGATAAATGTTTCTAGCAAAAATATTTTAAAACAAACATTTTTGGGTTGCTTACCAAAAACTCATACAAAATGAAAAGCTAACGACAGGTCAACAAGGCTAAATCTAAAGGCCAAAGGTCAGCTTATGGAACTGGTACCTAAAAGCAAAGAGGAAATCAGGTAACAGCAGTTCAAGAAGACAGGAGGGGGAATCTGTGAGGATTTACTGTAATCTATCCATATTTTTGCTCACTTGGTATTGCTGTTATACTCTATAACTTTTAAGCACACACACAAATTTTGTTTTTTAAATCTACTTGGGGTAGAGTGGGCTTTCATTCTCCACCTCTCTTCCTTTTCCTAACTGACGGGATATGCTTACTTATCACTACTAAGGAGCAGTGAACTAAATATAACATAAGAAAAGTAAGAATAAATAAAAGAATGAGAAAAGGAAAGCAATAATGCATTGTTTCACCTCAGACTTCAGCCAGTAAAAGAACATTAAAAAGGGCTGGAAAACGAAGCTTAGAACAAAACTTCCTATTTCATGCAGTTAAAGACAACCACTGAAATTCTAGAAAGTGAAACTTTATTTAAAAAGGAAATACGTTCAATACATTAAACAGTTCAATCTGCCAGGGAAGGGAAAAGAAAAAAGACATCAAGATTAGATTTTTAGACAAATGTGTAAGTACATATAATAGATGTGAATATTTACCATTTAACAAATATTTATTAAACACCATGTGAGATGAGAGTATGTGCATATACAGACATGTTTCACACAGAGCATGTATCTAATAAATATCTGTTGAATGAATAATTGAATAGAATGCTTTTCCAGTTGTGCTGGATGTATTCTTTAGGTGTATGCAAAAAAAAAAAATTACACAATACCTTTGCATATATAGCTGCATGTATATCTTTATATGTGCATGTATATGTACATATGCATATATGAATGACGGACAGAACCTAAGACAATGCCCTTTATATAGTTGTTCATTTCTGAGCTGTGTGCAACTCTTCCTGACCACATTTGGGATTCTTGGCGAACATACTAGAGAGATTTGCCATTTCCTTCTCCAGATCATTTTAAAGATAAGGAATTGAGGCAAAAAGGGTTAAGTGACTTGCCCAAGGTCACACAACTAGTAAGTGTCAGAGGTCAGATTTGAACTCAGGGATTACAAACCTGGCAGTCTTCCCTGTACACCTAGCTGCCCTGCCCTTCACATAACAGACAATAAATGTTTCCCGATAATGATGCACACCAAACGAAAAGAGAAACTACAGGGAACTGGGAAAGAAGGTCTGATGGAGATTTGTGTTGATGAACAGAGGAATAACCAGTGAAAACCAAACTTAGTGCCACAGCAATCTACAGCTACTGATCAAAAGATGGATCGTAACTGTGACTCTAACACTAGTGCTTGGTCCCAACGTTAACGCCTTTACTGAGGTGACCTCCAATTTATGCCGCATGTACCTTGCATGTACGTAATTGTTTACAAACAGTCTCTCCCATTAGACTGCAAGATCCTTGAGAGCAGATGCCGTTTTTGCCTTTGTAATTTCATGTTTCCGGTACACTGCTGAGTACTTAATAAATGCTTGTTGACTATTAACTGAAACCGGCTAAAGTGAAAATCTGCCAGAAGAGTAACCACTACTGGAAGATGGGCTCTGTTTTGTTTATTGAAGGCCTTAGGACTAGACCCATACTTCAATTCTTATCAAAGTAATCTTTAGATTCTATGCCAGAGCATAATCTTAGCCCTTTAGGTTCTATTCCCTTAATTTGGTTTGTTTAAATTAAATAATACAGGCAGTTGGTACAGAAAAATACTCACCTGTTCATTCCATAGGACTGCACCTCACATTGTGAGGTGCCATAAAAATGATTAAATAGGTTTATATACACTTTAATTACAAGATAACTTAAACAGCTGGTCCTTCATGAAATTCTTAATACTACAGAGAAAGCTTTTCATAATTTTTGACACTATTTTTAAAGGACTTTTTTTAAAAAGGCAATTTGCTTTTCATTACCAACCTCTAAGGTCTCTAGCACTAAGAAGGGGAAATATTGCTTTTTAAAGGTTATTAGTGGATGACAGTTTTCCTCTTGTTTAAACAAACTTCCTTCAGTATCAGACCACAGCATCAATTATTAATCCACCTATTACAGTTCTATTGACAGAACATAAATCAAATCTAGGTTCATAAAACATTCATAAGTGGGAGTTCTGAAGTAACAACAGCAAAGAGAAGGAAACTTCCTATGTAATTTGTTAGAATGTAATTAATTAAACTCCCCCTTTGAAACAAGCAAATTAAAATGGCACAAAGAGAACAGAGCTGGTTAATGGTTTACATTAATTAACATTGCTCCAGGTAAGAACTTCTAATAAGATACTTATTTGATTAGAAAAACAGTTAAGGAGAAGACAACTGGCATCCCACTTGAATAGCCTAATGGAATTGAGTTTTCAGAAAGAGCAGGACCGAGCAATCAGGACCGCCCCTGGTCAAACCTACGTCTAAACAGGACAGGGAACTAGTAAGCTCAGGCTCAGAAGCCTGGAGGTAGAAAAACTTTTTAATCTTAGAAGGCTTATCAAAGCACTATTCCCTCTCACATCCTAACTCACCAGGTCATGAGCACAATGACAGACTGACTCATCTTTTGGATGTCAATTTCTCTGGAAATCTGGAAAAAAGATTTTTTTTGTGGCAAGAAGGGTTGTTACTTAAGTGATTTTTTTTTATTCCCCTCTTCTGGATGTAAGCCATTTAAAATAAATAAATAAAGATTCTTCTATCTTTAAGAATTATGATCATGCAATTCCAAAGAACTTAGGATGAAAAATAATATCCATCTCCAGAGAAAGAACTAATGGAGTTGAATGCAGATCTAAGCAAAATTTTTTTACTTTATTATTCCTGGCTTTTGCAACATGGCTTATATGGAAATATTTTGCATGGCTGCACATGTATAATCTATATCAAAATTGCTTGCCTTCTCAAGGAGAAGACAGAAAGAGAGGGAGGGAGAGAATATAAAACTCAAAATTTTTTTAAATGAATGTTAAAAAATGTTTGCTTACATCTAATTGAGAAAAATAAAATTAAATATAAAAAGAATTAGAATCATGCTTAGATTCTTTTGAAGTAATCTTTATGTTCTGTTCTAAAAAACTCCTAATTTCAAAGGGGACTACTCCAAGAGAGAGGACAAGTAAGAGAAATGCAAATTAGGCAATGTTTCCTCAACTGTACGTCAATCCACCCACAATCAGATGTGTAAATTACTGTAGGTGGCTATAGGCTATACAATATGCATTTTACTTAAGTCAGGGTCCCACATTCCTTCTCTGCTTCAGTGATCAGTGTAAGGGAGAATAAAAAGGCTTGTTTACGTAGGATGAAGAAGGAGTAATATGTACATTTCTTAAATTCCAGATAATACTCTTTTCTAAAAGGGATTTTCAGTCTATGCCTGTTGTTTACTGATGATAAATCAAGAAGAAAAGCTTTTTCACGCAAATGATCTAATTTCTACATTACATTTATTTTCCTTTTACCCTATCAAAAAAACTTTGTAAGTCTCTACAAGGACCTAGCTTAAAGAATAATCTAATTTTAAAAGATGCAAAAGCTATTTTCATTTTCCATCTGCTCAAGGGATAAATACAAGACACCGAGCTTAGGGCATTCTTCCTAATATCTGGAATCAGACTTTCCTAGAGCTATTCAGCAAAGAGGAGGCCTAACATAATAAGATCCTTGATTTTAGACTGGAAAAGACAAGGATAATTTATTGCCTCATTAAAAGATGTAAGAAACAAATAGAAAACACTGCTGCAATTCAGGAGGTAATTAAATGACAAATAGACATTGACTGCAACCAGTAACCTCCTGAATTTACCTGACAGTTGTTAACAAATTTCAATAAAGCACTCAACCAAGCTTTTTGTGTAAAGTGTGACCAAATAAAACTGAAGTCAATAAGGTATGTAAAAAGAATTCAAAGCTTATTTAATATTTTACTTCTCCCAACTACATGTAAAAGGAGTTTTTAGCATTTTTAAAAATTTTGAATTCCAAATTCTTCCTTCCTTCCTTCCTTCTCCCTTCTGAGAAGGCAAGAAATTTGATATAGATTATACATATGAATTTCCTTATTAGTTATGTTATGAAAGAAAATGCAGATCAAAAAAAAAAAGTTTAAAAAAAGTATGATATGATCTGCTGTCAGACTCAATCAGAATTTTTCATTCTAAGTCCTTCAGAATTGTCTTGGATCATTGTTTTACTGAGAATAGCTAAATTATTCAGAGTTGATCACTGTACATTTCTGTTCAAGTGTACAATGTTCTCCTGGTTCCACTCACTTCACTCTGTATCAGTTCATATAAGTCTTTCCAGATTTTTCTGAGAACATCCTGTTCATCATTTCTTATAGCACAACAGTATTCCATCAAGATCATATATCACAAGTTTTTCAGCCATTACCCAATTGATGGGCATCCCTTCAATTTCCAATTCTTTCCCACAGCTAAAAAAGCTGCTAGGAGTATTTTTGTACATACAAGTTCCTTTCCTTTTTGTTCTTTTATTGCTTTGGGATACAGATCAAGTAGTGGTGTTGGTGGGTCAAAAGGTATGCACAGTTTTATAACCCTTTGAATATAGACCCAAATTATTCTCCAGAATGACTGAATCAGTTCACAACTGCACCAATAATGCATTAGTATCTCAATTTTTCCATATCCTCTGCAACATATGTCATTTTCCTTTTCTGTTATATTATACAATCTGGTGTGGGGTGGTACCTCAGAGTTGTTTTAATCTGCATTTCTCTAATCAATAGTAATTTAGAGCATTTTTCACATGACTATAGACAGCTTTGAATACTTCATCTGAAAAGTACCTGTTTATATTCTTTGACCATTTATCAACTGGAGAATGACTTGTATTCTTAAAATTTGACTCAGTTCTCTATATTAGAGAAATAAGACCTTTATAAGAGAAAATTATGGTAAACATTTTTTCACAGTTATGATTACTGTGTATTTACCTCCATCCTATTTTCCCTGTTTATTTCTTTCTCCTCTCACTATGTCTATCTTCAAGTATTTTCCTTCTGACACCTTGCCCAATCCACCCTCCCTTTTATTAGTCATATTCCCCTTCCCCTCCTATTTTCCTGTAGGGTAAGAAATATTTCTATACTCAAATGAGTGTGTGTTATTCCCTCTTTCAGCCAATTCCAAGGAAATTAATGGTCAAGCCTCCTCCCACCTCCCTCTCCACTGTAAAAGCTTTCATAGCTTTTATGTGAGATAATTTATCTCATTCTGCCTCCTCCTTCCCCCTTTTTCTATTGCATTCCTCTTTCTCATCCCTTAACTTTTTATAGATATCATCCCATCATATTCAACTCACACTTGTGATCATACATATATATATGTATGTATGTATATATGTATGTATGTATATTACAAATATGTATGTATATGCCTTCTAAGTGCCCTAATAATGATAAAATTCTTAAGGGTTACAAGTATTATCTTTTCATGAAGGAATATAAACAGTTCAATCTTATGGGATCCCTCATGATTTCTCTTTCATTTTACTTTTTTATGCATCTCTTGAGTCTTGTAGTTAAAAGTCAAATTTTCTAGTCCCCTCTGGTCTTTTTATCAGGAATGCTTGAAAGTTCTCTATTTCACTGAATATCCATTTTTCCCCTGAAGGATTATATTCAGTTTTGCTAGGCAGATGATTCTTAGTTGTAAGAATCTTTGTAAGAATCTAATTCCTTTGACCTAACCTAGGAGTTTTCATTTTAGGATCTCTTTCAGGAAGTGATTGCTGGATTCTTTCAATTTCTATTTTATCCTCTGGTTCTAGGATATCAGGGCAGTTTTCCTCAATAATTTCTTGAAAGATGATGTCTAGGTTCTTTTTTTTTAATCATAGCTTTCAGGTAGTCCAGTAATTTTTAAATTATCTCTCTTTGATCTATTTTCCATGTCAGTTGTTTTTTCCAATGAAATAGTTCACATTTTCTTCTATTTTTAATTCTTTTGATTCTGTTTATTGTTTTTTGATGTCTCACGGAGTCATTAACTTCCACTTGCCCCCATTCTAATTTTTAAGGAATTATTTTCTTCAAGAGCTTTTGTACTTCCTTTTACATCTGGTCAAATTTGCTTTTTAAGGAGTTCCTTCTTCAGTGAATTTCTATATATTTTTTTCCATTTGGTCAATTCTGCTTTGTAAAGAGGTCTCTTCAGCAGATCTTTGTGCCTCTTTTACCCCTTGGTCAATTCTGTTTTTTAAGGTGTTACTTTCTTCAGTATTTTTTAATGCCTCCTTTACCAAGCTGTTGACTTTTCTCCTGATTTTCTTGTACCACCTTCATTTCTTTTCCCAATATTTCCTTTACTTCTCTTATTTGATTTTTGAAATAATTTCTGCACTCTTCCAGGAATTCTTTTGGGGCCTGAGACCAATTCACTTTTTTTTAAGGCTTTGGGTGTAGCAGTTTTGCCTTTGCTGTGTTCTTCTAAGTTTGTTTTCTGATCTTCCCTGTCACCAAGGCAACTTTCAGTAGGGGTTTTTTGCTGTTTTCTTTGTTTTTGCTCACTTCTCCAAACTATTTCTTGACTTTTAACTTGATGTTACAGTTGAGCTCTGCAAACCAGGAGACACCGCACACAGTAACAGCAACAGAGACCAACTCTGACAGACTTGGTTCTTCTAAGACAACAATACTATTCACATCCAGAGAAAGACCTATGGGGTCTGAATGGAGATCACAGCGGACTATTTTCACCTTTTTGTGGCTTTTCTTTTCTTTCTTGTGGTTTTTCCTTTTGTTCTGATTCTTCTTTCACAAAAAGTGAAAATATGTTTAATATGATTGTACATGTATAACCTACGTCAGACTGCTTGCCTCGTGGGGAGAGGAGGAAAAAGGAGGGAGAAAAAAAGTTGGGAACTCAAAATCTTAAAAGTGAATAGTGTTAACTTTCTTTACATGCAATTGGAAAAAATAAAAATGTTTTTAAAAAATTTTAAACAAAGTTGGGTTCTGCTCCCAGGATAGGGGGGGACTGTCCCAAGTTTCAGGGGTTTTTTGCTGCTGTTTTCCATGCTAGTTCTTGGGGTACGTAAGATTTCAGTTCTTCCAAGGTGGTATGATCTAAGAAGAGTGTGTGTACCACTCTGTTGGCCTGTGCTCTGGTCTGTGAGTGACCACAAGTACTCTTTTTTACCTTGCAGTTTTGATCAAGGACCCTGTTCCCCTGCAGCTACAAGTTCTAGTGTACCAGTATGCCTCCTCACCTTGGGACTGTGACCCAGGACTGCAACACAGATTTGTGCATAGGCAAGCAACAGAGTCCTACAACCAGTGCCAACAAAGGAACCTCTGTAATCTCTTTCTAACCTTTTGTTTAATATCTGTGGGCTGAGAGCTCCAGAAGCCACTGCTGCCAATTCCCCAAGAACTGCTGCTATCTTGCCAGAGCACTGCCTGCACTGGACTGTGTCCCACTCTCACCATGGTGAAAGAGAACTTTCCTGCCAACCCTTTACATTCTCTTGGACTGGAAAAGTCTTTCACCTCATCCTTTCGTAGGTTCTGCTGCTCCAGAATTCATTTTGAGACCTCATTTTAAGGCTGTTTGGAGGAGAATTTGGGAAAGTTTGGGCAAGTCCTTGCCTTTTGTTGGCTACCTTGGCTCTGCCCAACCAAGAACTCCAAATTTTAAGAAAGAAAAAATTCAAATATGCTCCCTCCTTTCTTTATACAAAGAGCAAGAGTCAAGGACTAGAACCACAAACTTCCTGATTCTTAGCAGAGCCCAGTAACTAAAGGCTAGTCTCCTTTGCTGCTGGCCATGATCCAGTTGCTAACTCAGCTATGGCAAAGGAAGGAGATGTGTGCTAAGCAACCCAGAGATATCTGGAAAGGAAAAGGAGGCTTTGAAAACTAATAGAGATATTTCCAAAGTAATTCATTCACATTATAAAGAAGATCAAGGTTTGAGAGCGGGAGAGGAATTCAGGGGAGATCTCATTTTACAGATAAGTAAATTCAGAGCCAAAGACATTATTAAGTAACCTGGTCAGGGTCATATAAGTAGTGGAGCAAGCAGTGGAACGCAGCATTCTCCCACCATACTATCCTCAGACTGAAAGAATACACATTCCATATTACAGGTGAGGTCTGAAAAAGGAGCTAGGAGGGGGGCAGTTGTCCTCAGAAAGCTTTTAGATCTCATGGTCAAGTTACATCTTCCATGATTGCTAAGATCCACAAAGCTGCTACAACAGCCAGTTACGAGGAAATACCTTGCACTGGAGTAGTAAGGGCTTCCTTCCTTTTCAAACCTCTTAAGGATAGGCTCCTTTAAAGCAGCTTCTTCTTCGCTGGAGAGCTGAAAGAAAAAGGAACTCAGGTCCGATCAATCAATTACAGTATAGGGTAAGAAGTCAAGAACAAAATGGCTTACACACGATAAATAAAGCAAGTTACTGTGCATTAACCCCTCACATCATCTAACTTCTCAATTCTCCAATGAAATCACACATCTAATTATAACAAAAAAAAATCAACTATCTGAAACTCAACAATCTGACAACTTCATCTGTCATCAATATGGCCAAGGGCTAGGAAGTACCTCACAGTGCAACAAAAACTTAGATTTATACAACACTAGAGAGCTTTTTCAAAATGAATTAAATATAATCTCATGTGAACCTGCAAGTACACAGGATTACTAAAGTTACATGATAAGAATGATAAAAATTTGTGCTTTTCACTTATTACTTTAATGATTTCACTATGTTTATCAAAGGAATGACTACATCTTTATACACTACAATTACTACAATAATTAAAAGAACTATATGACTTCCTAAAAATTAACATTTTTCACAGTCTTTTAGGAACTGATTGCAAACAGATACGACCATGACCTCTTTCCACCCAAGGGCTTGTTCACCATAATTTTCCACCCAAGAAATTAATCCTTGAAGTGCCCACTATACATAAATCGGCCTGCAGGCACAAGGGATGAAAGGCTGAAGCTGGAGACAGAAAACCTGAGCTCGAATCTGGCTTCCTGTGTTTACCAGCTGTGTAATCCTGGGTAACTCACTTAACCTCTATTTGTCTCACTTTCCTCAATGGTAAAATGGAATAATAACAGTATCACCTTCCCAGGGTTGCACCCATCAAACCTTAAAGCATTCTTTAAGTGCTACCTGTTACCATTGTGAAACATGGATAGTCTATGCTCAGCATGGCACGCCCACATAAGAAAAGGTGCTGTGCTCTTTGAGCAAAGTAGAATGAGACAGCACAAAGTAAAGGCAGGATGCACAAATTTGGGATTATCCACCCCAAATGTTCATATGGACCATCTGTGCCCAACCTGCGGTAGAGCATCCCAAGCTCATGTTGGTCTGATCGGCCACAGTTGGACACACTGAAATTTCACTTAACAGTGATGTCATTGTGGTCCTCTTCGAAGACAAAGGACAATAACCAACCAAACAACCTGTTACCATTATAAGGAATTGTGCTTGAGGCTGGGGGTAGAAAAACAAAACAGGCCCTGTCCTCAAGGAGCTTACAGCCAAAAATCACTAATGGGGAAAGGGCCTCAAAAGATCCGAGTGAAGTGGGAGTGCATTCCAGACACGAGGAATAGTCTCTGCAAAAGGAAGAGAGCAGGCCATGGGAAGCCAAGCTGGGGGTGGAATGAAGGGGCTAGTCTGGTGGGACCAAGGCACGTGCAGAGGAAAATAACAAGAGTAAGGCTGAAAAAGTAGACTAGAGCCAGATGGTAAAAGGCTTTAAAAGCCAAGCTGCAGCATTTGTATTTTATATTAGAAGAGGTATACTGATAAATGTTTAACAACTCCAAAAATAATTGTGTATGTCTGCACACACATGCGCACGCACACACACACACACACACGCACGCATGCACACACAAGTGCATAAATTTACTGTAAATTTTGCTGGTATAAAAGCTGTCTATCACACAACTTACAAATAACAGTGAAATACAGAATACTCTTCATTGTAGCTCCAATTGGCTAAATGACTCTCACAGAACACTTCTGTTGGTTTTCACCAAATTCTTGTACGCCATACCCAGCCTGTGGTTGCAAATCAACCACAATTTGACCAAAGGAGTTACATCATAATTTGCTGACTCTTTTTCCAATAAATTTATTGTCATTAAATCTGATATGTGATTTATTGTTAAACTATTTATCACCCTCATACAAATTATATTTATTAAACTAAAACCTCTTCAGTATTCCTGAATGCAACAACACTAATTACTCTTTGAGCTTTTTGCACAACTGCAGATATTAGAATATTGTTTGACTCTACATTATGTACAGAAACCTGAAAATTGTCCAAAACAATTCTGTTTTAAAATTTCACTTAAATGATACAATTTTTTAGTTCTTCATAAGTCAAAGTAGGTGGTTCTAATAAATCAAAATAATTTTAAATGTTTTTATGACTTTTGTCTGACAAAAGACAACTGTTCAGTATGATAAATTATGTTTCCAGTAACATACTTCTAGAAGGAATATTAAATATATTATTTTCACTAAATGGAATGTCTTTAAATTTATCTGATTTAATCAAATCTTCAAATTGAGATGCATGTTCTCTAGTACAAATTTTTAAATTTCCCAAAGTTCTTACAGTATGTTTCAGTAGTTTCTGAATATTAGTTGATCTTAATTGCAACACTGTTGAAAGTAATGAAAATTATTCAAGAATGTCAATCACTAAAGCAAGGTCTTGCAAAATATTAATGTTAGCTAATCTCTTCAAAACCAGAAGAATCAGAAGAACAAGAAAAACGGTTAAATAATGAAGCGTATGCATGCCATACAGCAGGAGCCACTCCTAAACGGCATGAAATCCATCTTGGTCCCAGGAGTCTACCCTTTTTATTAACTCCAATTTCAAATTCTTTTGCTAAAGTTTTGAGCTCAGTTTGATTTTTGCATTGGATTACTAACAAAAAGAATAAATTTTACTCAGAAAAATTTTAAACAATTAGCTTGTTTTATTTGAGATAATGAAACACCAAATGATATTTGTAATCAATGGTTTAAATAGTGCCCAATGATTCCATTAGGAAAATTTTCTCAGAACTACATAGCTATTCCAGATTTTCGTCACCCCCACTGCTCTAGTACCATCAGGAGAAAATACAATTAAGTTCATTTTCAAAAAGTGAAAAAACCACAATCGTTTAAAGTAGACAATAACGTACTGAAAATACACTCTCTGCTGTGGGTATCATAAATTCTTTGAAAACAAATAACGTTTCCATTGTAGAGCTGCCTGCACTGCACACTGGCCACATTTAACAACTGGCTCCCTAAATCCCTGAAAAATTAACGATTGTCTCTCAAGCCAGCTCTAGCACACGACTGTCTAAACAAAACAGGGAGCCAGAAGATCAGTGTACACAAGGGAGGACCACGAGCAGACCTCAGCTCTGAAAACCGTCTGAAAGACATTAGAGAAGGAAACGGTAGAAGAGAAGATTCCAACGGACTACTGCAGAATCCAGGCAAGAGATAACGGAGGCCGAAACTAGAGACGCGGACCTTGTAAACCAAAAGAAGGAGACAGACAGACTGCAGAAACGTCAGGGGTTCAGTTTGGTCCTTCTCAGTCCTGTCTCTCTCACTGTGACCCCATGTGGGGTTTCCTTGACCAAGATCCCGCAGTGGTTTGTCATTTCCTTCTCCAGCTGATTTCGTAGGTGAAAAACTAAGACAAACAAGGGTCGCACCACTAGCAGGGGTCTGGGCTCACATCTGAACTCAAGAAAATGAGCGTTCCTGCCTTGAGGCCCGGCCGCCCTTGTCGTGCTGGTAACTATCACGGAATAAACTCCTGTAAGAGCTGTCAAATATTTATTTTAAGGTAAGAAGAAACATTCAACCTGACCAGATGGAATTAGGGTACAGTTCACCTACCACAAAGGCAGACTCCTCTTACTTGTCATGTCCCAGAAAATGTTTTCAATAGGAACGTAACTCCAGAAACGAAAAGGACCGCAGAGGTCATCCAAGCTAATTCCTCTCCTCTTACAGATGGGGAAACTGAGGCCCAGGGTCATACAGGTCACACATTCATTCCTGATGATGAAACGTACCATCTACCTCCTGACAGAGGAGGAATGGGATCAAGGTGCACAATGATGTGTGGACTTACTTGCTTGACTGTGCATTCTTGTTACAAATATTAAGTGTCTCCTTTTATTTTTAAATAGGGGGAAAAAGAGTAACTAATGATAGTGCTGCTCCTCCCCACAAAAAAAAAATGAGGAAGAAAAAGTCACTGAACCATGTTTAAGTATACAAAATCGGGTAGAAGGAAGTTCAAGGAAAAACAAGATCGTTTGTTCTTGAATTTACTTCTTTAAAAGTTGTACATAAACGCTTTCTATTCTACTTTGTATATGAAAATGTGTTTTAAAAGAGTGTTTTTCTGTTCTTCTGTTTTTAATTGCTTTTAAAGTATTTACACATAAAGGTCTTCAGTACTAAAATGTTTGAGGATGGATAGAAGTTTGCCACAGATTAGAAGTTAAAAAAATAGCCTCCAGCAAATGAGCTCTTGGATCATTCTTCAAAAACAATCTTTTCCTCTAATATTACTGAACCATGGACTCACTATTTGGATGAATCTGAAACCACAGAAACTTGGACTTGAGCCTCCTTAAGGGTTTCTGGATCTTGGATAAAGTGATCATAAAAGTGCCTGATGGATGTGTTCATGGAGGGGAAGGGAAGGGGGAGAGGGGAATGGATTAGGGGGAGGAGGACTGGGAAGAGGAAGAGGTACAAAAGGTAAATCAATTGTGGCAGTCACTCATATGAAGGTAAAAAACTTTCTGACTGAGAAGTTCCAGAAACATGTATCAGTCAACCATGTTACATTTTATTACTAAAATTCAATACTTTAAACATCATAAGTAATAAAATTTACTAAAGAAAAAAAAAAACTCCAGTAGAACCTAATAGAGAAATAAAAGTAAGAAGCAATTTCAAAACCTTTCCCTTTACTTGCTATGTCAGTAAGCTTCCATTCAAAGCTTAATAAAATCTTCAGTGTTCATCATTAACTACAGAACCCACCTACTCTACACATCCTTGAAAATATTTTAAAGCAAAATGGAACAATACCAATTAAATTCATTTAAATCTCACTAAGTACAAATTACTAAAATAAAATTAAAACTCCATTTTGCTTCATGCCCTAATTTTCTGACGTTTTCTTAGAAATTCTAAGAAATTGGCAACTGAACATTGCCACTGGATGTAGCCTAGAGCAAGTGAAAAATAAAAAGCATATTTACCTCCTTCCCTTCTCTCGCTTTTCGGTCTCTTGCTATTGTGGCTAAAACATTTGCAGCCTGTTCTCCTCCCATCACTGAAATGCGAGCATTTGGCCACATGTACAGAAATCTTGGGCTTAAAGGAAAAAAGTAGTTAAATGTAAACAATGTGGAGCAAAAAGATCTCTTGCTACCTAAAAATGGTAGGTTAATTTATTCTTTCCCATCAAATATAATGAAAGTCTTAGTTGACTTTTTTGTTACTTACCAACTCCATAAATTATACTTATACATATTATCAACTAGAAGTCTTTAAACTCTTCCTCTTCTATTTCCTTCTCAATAATCTAGTAAATACTTCTACTTTCAAGTAAAAGGCAAGAGATTTGGCCTACATTCGGATTAACAAATCAAACTTTAACAATTCGAATTTCATCACATCAGAACCAAAGGTCTGAAAAGAGCAAAAATTACTCTTGGTAAGAGAAACACTCTCTAAGAAGCATGAAAACAGCAATTAATTAAAAAGGAAGCCCACAGTGCACGCCTCAGGAAACTCCCCTATAACATTCAGCTTCACTCCTAACATAAGACGGCACAGACCGCAGGCTTGGCTTCATGTGAAAAACCAATCTGAACAAAAGGGCACACTGCAGACAAATGGGAAGAAAAAATGGGAAGAGTCGGTTTCTCTATTTGCCACTTACGAATATGATCTGCCACACATTGCGAAATTTCCAGCTCCATAAGATCCTCCAATGATCACAGTGATTTTGGGAACACTGGCACAGGCTACAGCAGTCACCATCTTGGCTCCATCTTTTGCGATTCCTCCAACTTCATATTCTCTGCCAACCATAAATCCTTAAGTAAAAGAACAGAAACAGAACCTGGGCATGATGGAATTAATGAACACAGTAAGACCACATAATTCAATAAGCATTAATTAAGCACCTACAACATGGCAGGCACTGAGCTAGGAACTATGAGTAGAGAGGTGGGGAAAGGGAAGTAACAGGAGATAAACTATGTACCCAGGTCAGTAAACAGTGCTTTCCAGGAATGAGAGACAGCTGCGCAAAAGCATGGAGAGGAGAGACGGATACTGAATATAGGAAGCAGACAGCATTTTGGTATTTTGGCTGGCACATATATTACACAAAGGGTAGTAATACGCGTTAAATTTAGAGAGGTAGGCTAGAGCCAGATTGTAGAGGGTTTTAAAGATCAGGCTCAACAAATCTATATTTTATCTCAGAGGAGAAAGTGAAGATGTTTGAGCCTGGTAGTGGCGTGGTCCCACTTGAACCCAAGGCAAATTAACTTTGGCAGTATGGATGGAGGAATGACTTCTTGCTTCTGAGCCGCCATAACAAAGGTAATGAGAACAAGGAAGCAGAACCAAAAGACTATTCGCTTCACAGGTACTTTCCCCTGAATCTGAACAACCACGGATTCCATCTGGGTGATAACGTACTCTCAGGACAATATATCCGATTCATCATTCATAAAACCTAAATCCTGTCTAATCTCCTTAACTGAGCTGGAGAGGCTTGCTTGGAAAGTCTCATTCACTGCCTAATTCTCCCAGAGGGGAAAAGAGAGAGATGGAAAAGGAGGCCAAATTCTCAGCATGCTCCTCTTTCTCTCCCATGGTTCCTGGATCCTCAGGGCCACCGCTCCCACTGGAGCATGTCCATGACCATCCATGGTTTCTTGAAGGCTTTTCTCTCCAGTGAGAGAGAAGTTATTCCTCTGTTAGGATAGCACAGGATTCCCCGACATAAGCAGAGTCCAAGCAGCTTTTTGATGGCAGTGAAGAAGTTCAGGTTTCTCCTTTCTTACCCTCAATACTCTGAACATAAAAATCGAATCATTTTCTCTAAATCTACACAAAATCTGCTTGGTTACATGTTAGTCTGAATTTCCACCTGGAATTCACCCATATGTGAGGAAAGGAAAAAAACTGAGAATCAATCCTAGTATCCTCACAGGGTTTCCTGCAGCCAAATTGTTCAAATACAAATACATCAAAAATGCGAATACATCAACACCTTAATTTACTGGCACTCAAGCAATCAGCATCCTTGTATGACAGAATATCTAGATGACAGAAGATTTAGGCTGAAAGAATAGGTATTAAGGAATGGCGAACCTTGGGGCTCACTTGTCCCTGGGGATCCATATGTAACCTATGTTTTCCAACATTTTTAGCACTGACTTGGATTAAGTCAGAAACGACTGAAGGACAATCACATCTGCAGATAACCAAAGTTGGGAGGACAAAAGAGGAGGGATCCAAAATTAGGTTTAGAATGTTTACAAATATGAGGTTAATTAACACGATTAAATTTAACAGGGACAAATGTAGCGTCCCAAATTTTGGTTAAAGAAAATCAACTCCAGATGCGTAAAAGAGTCAAGAGTTCCAGTGGACTGTAAGCTCAGTGACATAACATGTCAGCCATAAAAGCAAATGTTTCTTTGGACTTCCTAACAGAGGCACCGTGCCTGGAATAAAGGAAGAAGAGCCCTACTGAACTTGGTCTTGAACGGACAACCCTTCCTTTGTGGAGGGCACCATACTTGAAGAAGAGAATTCAGAGAAGAGGGTAATCACGCCAGTGAGAGGCCTGATGTCCAAGTATACAAGAACCATTTTAAAAGAATATGAATGTCTGCCCCATGTATTATAGATTCAATGAAAGAGCTAAATTTTCTAGTTCAAATGCCAAACGGGATATCATTATATTATTTCATGCCAACATAACATTACTGAACTTCATATTCAGAAACTGTGGCCCTCTTGGAAGAGTAAAACAGATTTCTAATTTCTTTTGTAATAAACTTAAAGCAGTTCATTCATATGACATATAGAGTGAAGTTCAAATAACCTAGGAAAGTAATTTCTTCTAAAAAAAATTGTCAGGATAATCGTGTTTTCATCTTGATGACGACAGCACAATATTTGAGCAAAAATATTATGCCAGGTCAGTCTAGAATTTCTAGCATTCACCAGTAGAATTTAAAAATGCAGGCTGTACTTTCAAATATGCCCTCTTAAAACTTTGATGAAATAAAAATGAATGTTTTATAGAGATATACAAAGTCAACATCTTCAGTGAGTGACTCAAAAGTGAAACTGAAAACTAAATGCCACTTTTTATTCCTATATAAAACTCAAGGAAAAATACGGTGACATCAGAGACACTCATTGTTTTATTATTAGCATTTAAGGAATATCAAGAGACCACCCAAGTATTATTCACTACAATACAATAGATATATACCTAAAAAATAGGTCAGGAAAGAATATTTTCCTCATAGTATTTAAACAGTTTCCACTGGACAAAAATGTTGTATTCTAAAAGCTCATAAGTTAAGTTACCTGTTCAAAACATGGAATTTCCTTTCCAATGGAAATAAGGTTAAATAGTTCCTAGATTAAAAGCCTCTTTAAAAAATAATGTATTTTTGACTAAGGTGAAAATATATTTAATAGGAATGTACGTGTAGAACCTATATAAAATTGTACGCTGTCTCAGAGAGAGAATGAAGAGGTGGGGGGAAGGAGGGAGAGGGAGGGGAAAAAAATTAAGATATATGGAAGTGATTGTAGAATACTGAAAACAAAATTATTTTAAAAATTTTTTAAAATACTGTATTTTCTCAAAGAGATAAAAAAAGAAAAAGGTTTCGTATGTGCAAAAATATTTATAAACAGTTCTTTTTGTGGTGGCAAAAAATTGGAAACTGAGAGGATGTAAACTGGGGAATGGCTGAACAAACAAACAAAGTTGAGGTATATGATTGTGATGGAATATTATTTTGCTTTAAGAAATGATAAATGGGATGGTTTCAGAAAACCCTGGGAAAAATTATATGAACTGATACAAAAAGAAATGAGCAGAACCAAGAAAACACTGTACACAGGAAAGCAACACTGTAATGACAATCAACTGTGAAAGCATTAACTAGCCTGATCAATACAATGACTCAAGACAATTCCAAAGGACTCATGAGGAAGAAAAAGCTACAAACTCTGAGTGCAAACTAAAGCAATTTTCCTATTATCTTTATCTTTCTTGCTTTTTTGAGAACACAGTTAATACAGAAATGTATTTTGCACGACTTCACACATATAATGGGTATCATACCACTTGCCTTCTCAATGGATAAGGAAGGGGCTAAAGAGAGGGAGAATTTGGAACTCAAAATTTTAAAATGAATGTTCAAAAAATTAAATTAAATGAAGACAAAAAAATTTAAAAATAATAACAGTGTAGCTGAACAACAGCATATGTCCAATGAAAAATGATAATCTTACAATAATGTTTTTGTTTAATAACAAAAATAGTAAAGATAAAACCAAATTAAATAATGAAATTTACCTGGAATACTGATACTTGAGGAAAATCAGGTTTGATTAGAAGATGACAAAAGAAAAGGAAACTTTCACAGATATTCTTAAGGGAACTTCTGGACCCCTTTCAAGAACTACCAGAAGGTCGATATTGGTAGTTCTTTAATTATGACTCATGTAATTAAAAACTGACAGCATCCCTTTTCCTTGCCACACCTCTCTTCTTCCTCCCCACAGCACTACTTAAGTTCATCAGTCATGATTAGGATCATTTCATAGCTCACAGATGGAATAAAGTTTGTAAGTTATTCCTAGAGAAAGAAGCAACGAGACAACCGCTTAAGTGCCCGGTATGCGCCAGGAACCGTGCTCATCACTTTACAGTTGTTAACTCATCTCATCCTCACAACAGCCCTGGGAGTCACAGTGCCTCCCCCCACACGAAGCACGAACAGGGAGGGCCAGGTCAAGGAAGCTGGTTTGTTATTTAGAAAATGCAGGAACTGGGAAAGCAGCTTCGGTGGGAAGGAGAGATGGGGGCACTGTCACGGGCTACTCATTCGTGCTATGTGCATGAAGCCCGTGCTTGTCTCCTCAGCTGATTGTGCCCTGCACTCCACAGATTCACCTATAGATAGATATGCTACATATGTACACATATATACATAGATATACTACGTATATATGTATGTATATGTATATGCATATGTATACATAAATATATGCTAAAAGTATATGTACAAAAAGTATACATATACATTATATTATATATATATATATATATATACCCATTTATATTTTTTGCATATACTTATTTACATAAATGTTGTCTCCTCCAACAGAAGCAAGCTCCTTGAGGGCAAGGACTGCTTTATTTTTGCCTTGGTATCAGAGGATGTAGCACAATTCCTGGCACGAAGCAGAAGGTTACTAAGTGTTTGTTGAACGATTTGCAATTCAGGCATTCACAAGGACCGGCCAAAACCACGTAGGCTGATTCCTTAAAGTAGTTGAGATTCAGGTAGAAAGTGTAATTCCTTGAATAAAGACTTTATAACAAATCATCAAAACCAATCAACATATTTTCTCACCAGTAATATTCTGAAGAAACACAAGAGGGATCTTTCTTTGGCAGCATATTTGAATAAAGTGAGTTGCCTGTAAGAAGAGGAAAAAAGTATTTTAAAAAATATAATCATGATACATTTAATTGTGATTACAATTAATTACAATTAAGTCATTATTGTAAATGTATTACTGTTTCCTTCAAAACAAAACAGGAAAACTTAGGGAAAAAGACAAAAAATAACTCCACCTTGCTTATCAAGTTTAACAGCACATCAATAACAATGTGGTTATACCTAAAGCTATTGATTGGTTCATTAGCAATAGGACATACAGTCTGTGATCTTTTTCTGACGGGTTGCATGTGTTTGTCCTTCATTGCCAAAGAAGACCGCACCATCAGAGAAATGATGACATAACTTGCACTTGACTTTGTTTTGAGTGAGGGAGGGCTGTGCAGCTCACCAGCCTCACTTCTCCTCCAGAGTCATCTGAATCCAGTGACCAGATATTCATCAGGATGACTGGAGATGACCCAGAATGAGGCAACTGGGATTAAGTGACTTGCCCAAGGTCACACTGCTAGCGAGTGTTAAGTGTCTGAGGTGAAATTTGAATTCAAGTCCTCCTGACTCCTGCACTGGTGCTTTATCCACTGCACCACCTGGCTGCCCCACTCTTTTTCTGATACGGCTAAAGAAACCAACCTGAGTCAGCTATGTACCCTCTTACAGTCACCTTTTTGACCTCTGCAAGATGTCTGGCCTACTGGAGATAATAAAGTCCATGGCTATAGAAGATTTTTTTTCATCTTTTTGTTGAGAACTAGATGAGTGTTTTTGTGTAAAAATAAGAAGCCCATACTGCATCTGACCACAAGCTAAAAATGTTTTTTTTTTACATTTTTAAATACAATAAAAGTTTAGTTAAAAATATAAAAATCATTCTTGGATGTGGGCTGTACAAAAACAGGGCATAGAAGTTTCCCAACCCTTGTAACTAACTAATGAAGTTACTGAGCTGGACAAACCAACTCTCACCACCTTTTTCATCTGTATGATACTTTCTTGGTCTCCGGAACAATTCTACATACGGTGCCTACCATCACACGTAACATATATCTCAGTGAATGACATATGAAGACCTCCCTCGTAAAACTGTAAATCATGATGTCCAAAGCTTGACAACTTTCATGAGTACTCCTTATTTTCAAGTGATATGGAAAAATTAGCAACATGTCCAAAATCACACCTGCCCCACCCACCTCCCAAATCTGTTTCTCCTTCTGACTTCAACATGTCTGTTAATGGTGCCAGTATTCTCCTAGTTAACACAGGTCTGAAACCTCAGGCATCTCTGACTCCTCCCTCTCCCTCACCTCCCAAATCTAATCGGTTGCCAGGTCACTCTGATTCTACTCCAGCAACATCTCTTACAACCCCTTGCTCTCCACTCACACTGTCACCATCCTCGATGGGGACAACACCTCAGGCCTGTGCTATCTGCAATGACCCCCTAACTGGTTTTCCTGCCTCCAATCTTTCTTCCAACTAATCCACATTCTATGTAGCAATGCTACGTATCAATTTTTCTTCCTTGTGTTTATTTTCCTTCTGATATTTTTTAAAACACCAATGTCACTTCCGAATGATTTCTCCCCTACCCTGTAACACACTGGTTATATCTGACAACACACACCTCACTTCACATCCATGGTTCACCATATTGCTATGAGAAGTGGGAGGTGTGCTTTACCATCAGTCCTCAGAATTCATGGGGGCTCATGAACCAGAGTCCTGAACGATCTTCTGAGGAGCTCATCACGTAACTCCTCAGCTCAAAAGTTTCCAAGAGTTTTAAGTTACCTACTAAATAAAATCCAAAAGCTTTAGCCTAGCATTCAGAGCCTCACAATTTATGTTTCCAGCCTCATCTCACATTACTCTTTTATGCCCTAAACATTCCAGCCAATCTGGACTCCTCAGTGATCTGCAATGTGCTCTCAGACTTCCCAAAGTCCATGAAATGTTTTCTTCCACCAGTTTCTACCAGGTGAAATCCAACATATTGTTCAAGACCTAACTCAAAACTCCAGATCCTCCATGGTGCTTCTCCTGATTTAAGTAACCAAAAGAGATCTGTCTCCCTTCTGAATTCACATACTTTGTTTATACCTCTCTTGGGCACTTAGCAAACAAATTATACTTTAGATTAAAAGTAGACTTTGGAATCAAAAAACCTAGATTTGAATTCTGTCTCTGACATCAGCTGTGGCTGTTGAGCAAGTCTCTTCATTTGGGGGCTTCATTTCCTCATCTGTAAGGTGAACATGATAACATTACTATCACTGAACTCAGAGTTGTTGCTGTGAGGAAAATCCCTTATGGAAACGTGAGTTACCATTATTAAAGTGACCCATGACCTCTCATCATTCATTCTTCTTTGACTCTAAACTTTAGAAAGCAAGAACCTTGTTTTGTCTTCCTAACCCCCACAGGAGAAAGAGGTAACTCTATGACACTGGAGGCGTTAGGGAGGACACAACCAGCACTGCCAAGCATAGAAGATGGCACAGATGGCACCTTGGAAACTTCCAAGCAAACTACTTCCTAATAACTTTCTAAATTCATCCCCTGATGCCTTTTCCAATCTGTTTACTCTACCGATTACTCCTGCTGTGTCATTCTGGCCCTTGTTACCTAGTAATCAGCTAATGGAGGGAAGGGGACTCCTCATGCTTTACTACAATGATAGGTCACCTAGCAGAGTTATTTATATCAGTTAACCAACATCCTATCTTTGTACTGCTTGCTCATCCATTTGTGGATGAGGAAAAAATGACACAAAAAATTGGGGACATGTGGATTCTTTTTGTGCATATTTAGGGGACAAAGAGACAATGAAGTCAGAAGTCGAATCCAAGGTTGGAAGAGATAGAGATGATTCACATACTAGGTTGATTTTCATTTTAAAAATTATTCTGGTCATGACCTTCTGGCCATCTACCACTAGGAGAGACCTTAGAAGTCACCAAATCTAACTAACTCACTCATTTTACAGAGGAGAAAACTGAGTGAGGCCCAGAGAGGTTTAGCAACTTGCCCAAGTTCACACAGTGGTAGGTGTCAGAAGCAAAATACGAACCAGGTCCTCTGACTTCAAACCTAGTCCTCTTCTCACTCTACTGCTTAGAACCACAGCCTCAATACCTTCCCCATTTTCCCAAAATATTAAATTGGATTCTAGTCCCCAAATTCACAGAAGGTCAGAAAAACAACTGAGCACAGAAATCTGTATCAGCAACAACCTAGATATGAGCTGACCTTCACTTAACACTAGAGTGAGACTGTGATGCAAGACAAGTTGTTTGTATGCAGCAGGAAGGAGTACTGGGTCTGGAGTCAGGAAGACCGGAGTTCAAATCCAGTCTCAGATGCTTACAAGCTGTGCGACCCTGGGCAAGTCACTTAACCCTGTTTGCCTCAGTTTCCTCATCTGTCAAAGGAGTTGGAGAAGGAGATGGAAACCACTCCAGTATCTTTGCCAAGAAAACCCCAAATGGGGTCATGAAGAGTTGGACACAGCAACAACAGCAATGACAGATTGCACATATGTAACCTCTATCAAACTGATTGCCCTCTCAGGGAGAGGGGAGACGAGAAACCTTGGAACTCAGAATTTTTTAAAAAGAATGTTAAAATTGTTTTCACAGGTAATTGGAAAAAAAACTATTAATCAAAGAAAATGCATCCATCTTCAATAGCAGTTATACTCTTAAGTGTTCTGTGAGGACTTCCTAAGAACCAGTGGGTAGACTGATTTATTTTCTTTCAGAAAGCATTCCAGGCAGGTTTGACTAGTTCATTTAGTGACATATTTACTGCCAATTATGTTAAAAAGTGACCCTAAAATATATACCCACAATCAAATAATCCTGCTTGCCAATGCACCTGCTGAGTTCTTTCATGGGTACAGTGGGTACCAAACCAGATAAGAATGCTGAATGTTTTAAAGTTTTTTTCTTTCAATTTGTTTTACTTCCACATTTGACTTACAAAGCAAGTTGATAAAGATAAAAGTTTTGAAAGTTATCTGTGGAATTTATTAAATACTTTAAGAAATAAATTGGACATAAAATATTTGCAGTTTTACATATAATTCTTTTTCTCATGTAAAAAAAGAGGTGCTCACTTTTAGTGTGTGTTAAATTCGAGATAAAAAAGCAATTAAAAAAAAGTTAGCAATACTAAAGTAAAATTGAAAGAAAATCTTGATAATCTTTTCTATATTACTTACCTTCTTTGCAGATTCTGAGAAAAGAACCCCGTTGTTTCCAATAATTCCAACTGGGTAGCCATATATTCTAGCAAATCCTTAAAAAAAATTAAGTGACATTTATTTTTGACAACAAACTGACATGTCTTCTCAGAGATTCAATTAACGTGAAAGAGGTGGCATGGAAAAGTTGCTGTGGTTCGGTCATTCAGCTGTGTACAATTCTTTGTGACTCCATGGACCATGGGCTTTTCTTGGTTAGGATATTGGAGTGGTTTGCCATTTCCTTCTTCAGCGACTTGCCCAGGGTCACACAGCTAGTAAGTGCCAGAGGCAAGGAGTCTTCATACCTCTAGGTCCAGTGCTCTAATCACTAAGCCACCTCGTTGTCTCCTAAGCAAACAGAGTGACTTGCCCAAGGTCACACAGCTCAAACGTGCCCAAGGCACAGCAGAAAGAGACTGAGCCTCCAAGTCAGAAGACCAGGTTTAAGTCTTATCTCTGCCATATACTTCCTGTGTTACCCTGGGCTCACCACTTAATCTCTCAATGTAATTGTCTCAGGTAATTCTCCAAAACTAGAAACTGCAGAGAAGGTGAAAATCTGGGGCCCTTCAATTTCGTCACCAGGAACTCCCTGTACCAATGAAAGCACAGGTCTAGTCCCCAGAAAAAGTCAACGTCTCCTTTTTATTGCCCAGATTTAAACTTTTTTCGGTTTTACTTTTATGTGACAATTCTTAAATAGCTGATTGAGATAAACCACGTTGGTCTGGTATTAAAATAAGCCTAGCTCTTTAAAAGCCAATCTACAATCACCCTCTTCATTTAAGCACCTGCCTTGAAAGCAGCTTAATCAATGATAAGATCACAGTTCTTTTCCTATTCAAAAGGCCTGCTCAAAAGAGGTTACTTTGAAAAAGCTGGTGGAAAGCCAAGCTGGGTAAGAAGCAAATTTACCCAAAGAAAAGGAACTTGGCAGAGAAAAGGTTAGCTTCAACAAAATCTTGCTCAAAGGTTGCTACAAAGAATTGCTACAGGCAGAAAGAAAACTAAAACTAACCTAAAAAATAAACAAAAGAGACTCTCACTCTCTCTCTCTCCCCCCCTTCCTCCCTCCCTCTCTCCCTCTCCCTCTTTCTCTCTCTCTCCCCCTCCCTCTCTCTCTCCCTCTCTCTCCTGTGTAAAAACCCAGATGAGAAGAGATCATAAGTAACACTGAGTATGAAATTGAACTGGTTATGAAATAAAGAGGCAAAACAGGATACTGCTTACTTAGACTGTTTTGGTTTGGGGAAATGGCTAATGATTTAACATTATTACAATTGAGATGTTTGTTTTTAATAGACGTTTATTTCACTTTGGTAAAAAAAATAAAAAACTCATACAGTAGTTACTTACACAAGTAACCTAAGTAAGCTAAGTAGCACAGTAGATAGAATGCTGGATCTGGACTCAAGAACCTGAGTTCAAATCTGCCCTCAGACACTTATTAGCTATGAGATTCTGGATAAGTCATATAAGCCCTGCTTGCCTTAGTGTCCTCTTCTGTAAAATGGGTATATGCAATATCTACCTCACAGGGTTGCTGTGGGGATAAAATGAGATAATATTTATAAAGCACCTTGCAAACCTTAAAGTAAATATAAATATTCTAGATGTTCTATCCCCAACACCTCAGCCTAAGCCATAGCACTCTCTTTGCTGTCTATTCTATTATAACCATCAGGACAAATTCATCAAAGAAAGCAAGGAAAGAGGGAAAAAGAATAAATGGTCCAAAGAGTACTGTAAAATCCCTATTGAATAGGTTCCAACACACAAAAATTGATAAAAACACGTGCAATTGCTTATGACCTACAATAAAGGAGAGAGAGCTCTGCATGTTATTTTGGCTGCTTAGCAATCAGGGCACATACTGTTTAAAAATTAGTTTAAGCCAATGCACTGGCAAAAACTTGTTTGTTCAAATATTAATATAGCTTAGTCATTTAAGTACAAAAGTTCAAGTCCTACTTTTGGAGTAAATTTCCTTTTCTACCGTAAAGTAGACAAGTGCTAGGATTTAATTTGGAATATTTTCTCACCTAGATTTGTGGCTTGATAGTAATCTAGTTTCTAAAGAGAAATGCAATTTTCTTACTGCTTACTTCAGATTCAAACTTTATAAATTACATACAAGGTTTTGTTTTCTGTCATTTTGAGTCTAGCATTTAATTCAGACAGCATTCTACATTAGAAATCAGATTCAACACTTCACACTTTGAAAACAACTTTCAGAAATATCTTATTTGCTTTGCAGACTGTTTTCACTGCCCAGGGCATAAACAGCCCCCCTGAGAACTAGCTAATGAGTTATGAATTCCACATGCTGATGGTAAGCAGGCAGCCTCGACCTCCTTCTTCCTCTCCGTCCTTACTCTTGACCCAGAAAGCATCTAATCAGAGATGTTTCCTGCAGCCATTGACTCCATGGACTCCAGTAGTTCAATATGGATGCTATCAGAATGACTTTGGAGTATACTTCACAATCCAGAGAGTTGAAAATTGAAAGGTTTAGTTTTACTTCTAATCTCCAAAACAGGGAAATTTCTATACATTCAACCCTTGTGAATGAATACCTGTGACTAAGGTATCTCCATAGAGGGCTTTAAATTCATCAAATCTGCTTCCATCCACAATCCTAGCAATGACCTACAAGAAGAAAATATAAAAGCTTTATGACAGAGAAATTTTTAAAAATTGTATTCAGGTTATTTTTAAGTCAGAAGGAAAAGAAAATTCACAATGAAGCTGTCATTTTCCCAGATTCACTGCACCCGGCTATAGGGGCACCTAATCACCAAAGCTTCATCTTGCCCACTCAGGGTGCTCCAAGCACTCTTATTTTCCTTTGTCATAAATTAGAATAAGTAAATCAGAACTCCTCTGTTTGTAATTATATGTCAGAGAAAGTCAGTGCTCAAACATCTATCTGGAGATCTTCAGGCAATCTCAGCTCCGAGATGCACATTTCCAGCCCTAATTCACATTCCAACCCTGTTACCTAATATGCACTCTAGTAAACGAGGATTACCTATCCCCTAGAACTTTTCCCACCCCCATGCCCTCACACTGCTCTCCATCCAGAGCAATCCAGCCCATGCTTCATGGCCTCGAACAAAATACATATTACAGTGGTTGCAATCATTTTCATCTTAGTGACATGGTCCTTTAATCAGTTAATAGTGTGAAAGATGCTGGGGGAGATGGAAAGATAAAAGGAAGACAACTGACCCTGCTCTCGAGGAGCATATCATCTGGTAAATGGACACAAAAAGCACAGTGCAGAACTGAATATGAGTTCACCAACAATATGAGGCAGGAGAGAAAGATTACTTTTGGCTGACAACAATTAGGAGGCAGCATTTTTAGACTAGACCATGAAGCATGGACAGGATTGTACTAGCTGGAGACTGGACATAGGGAGGGCATTCCAGCCCTGGAGAACAGTGTGAACAAAGTCACAGGAGTAGGAAAATCCAGGGTTAATCTGAATGGTAACTAGCCATTTAGGGGCACGGGGAAAAGCACTCCAAGCAGGCTGGGTCAGAAGACAAAATGCTCCCTCAAATTAACTTTTTAAGACAAACTGAGGAGAAAGGGGGAGACACCTTGGAACACAAGGTCCTCAGGAGCAAGTCGAGACCATAGGACAGTGGTCCCTGGCAGCAGTGACGAGAAGGGACACACAAAGCAGAGAAGGTGAAGGAAGGGCTTCCCTGGGGCTCCTCAAACAAGAAAAAGAAACCTATTAAAATAGGTTCCTATTTTAACTAATATACTTTTTGTGCTTGTTTTTCCTGTTGTTGTTGACCTAGAACTAAGCTACAGGATACAAGTGCTAAGTTCACAACTTAAATTTAAATAACCTTGATTCACACCCATGGTTCTCGTTTAAAGTCTGTAAAGATCCCTAGGACAGTTACTCTATTTCTATTTATTTTTAAGGCAAATTCATCTGCAGTCTTGGGAATAAAGTTGTTATGGAAGAAATTATACCAGTTATAAAAATGATATTCAAATGTTGGAAAAGTCACCAATCTACATTACAGAAGATTTTGATCCTATAGTTTTGACATCTGAAATGCAAAGCAGTTTAAAATATAACATCTTCTAATGGCACGTTGACTATTTACCAAAACAGCAACACAAGGGGGGAAAAATACCTTGGAAAACTGTAAAGTTGCTCTTAACCTATCCCTGATGTCGACAGAAAACAGAAAGCCTGCTTAGGAACAAATCAAGCTATTCCTGTCCCCAACCAAGCCCAGATATACAATAACTATGATTTTTCTTTGTTGTTTCTCTGGATATTTAAAACTTAACAACGACAAATGAACTATCAAACTGCCCTTACCTGCAGTTCCTTCCTGACACACCTGCCTACCAATGGCCACGAAGTTTAAATATATTTTAATTCTTCCTTGTCTTTATATGTATAATTATACTTTAAAATACTTGTGTTTCTCTTATAAAAAATGACTTTCTCATTCATTTTGACATGTTACATATCACAGTTCTGCTTAAATCTATAGCCACATCTAGGCCAGCCATGCTCCTGCCTGATATCCCTGCTGTCGGGGGCTGAGGGGGAAGCTGAGGTTAGTGGAACAGGAGTCCAAGAGCTCTGAGTCACAACAGGGCTCAAGTCTACCGGGTGTCCCTAGTGTGTCTGGTAGCAAGACAATGAGCTCTTGGGAGGGAAAAGGGGAAGAGAAAGGCACCTGACCACCAAGGAGAGGAGAATCAGGGCCCAGATTATAAATGAGGAAGATCATTCCATGACAATCACTTGTGCGATTGGGTCTATGAGTGACTGCTGCACTTCTAGCCTGGGCAAGACACGGTGAACAAAGCCAAAAAGCCATACCTCTCGGATATCAAAGGTCCTCTTGAGGTTATCTCCAACTATTCCATATACCTCATCTAGAGGAAATAAAGGCTCTTCAGAAGGTTCTACTGTCACCTACAATAATTTAGTAGAGTTGTATTAACCAAAGTGTAATTTAATCAAACTCAACAAACACTTATTAGGTACTAACATAACATAACAAGGCCACCATACTATACCATACCATACTAACAATACAAGGAAGTATCCTAGGTTCTGGAGTTACAAAGACAGAAATAAAAACCATCCCTGCTTTCAAGAAATTTATATTCGACTGGTAGAATACAAAATGTACATAAGTAATGAAACATAAAAATTATTTGAAGACGTGCTAATAGCTGGGGGAACTAGGAGAGGTTCCCTAGAGAAAGAACCTAAAGGAAATACAGATGCTACTTTATGCTGTCATCAATCTGACAACCTAAAGAAGACAATAAAATATTTTCCAGCTAAAAGGCCAGCTTGTATTCAAAAAGTTTAAGGAAGAACTGCCTAATAATAACAGGCTACAGCAATGCAAATGAAAGGAATCATAAAAGAAAATCAAGCTTTGAATAAATGGAATAATCAACCTTGCCCCAAATCTCCTTTCGGGAGAGAAGGGGACTCTGATGGCAAAATGTTACATACGCTTTCAGATACAGCCACTGTGTCAGCTGGGCTTCCTACCTTTCGTTACAAGGGAAAGCTCACAGTGTTTGTTTCAGGGTAAACAAGAGAAGGGTAATATCTAGAAATGACTACTGTAGAAACAAAAGACATCAATAAAAGTTACTTTTAAGAAAAAAACCATATACTCACTTCTAATTTCTTACTGTAGTTTAGATTTCTCACAACTTTCCTTGCCAAGTGAAGTGCGTGACTGTCGTCCACAGCATAGTAATCAGTTACTCCAGACTTTCTACAGAATAAAAGAAAATCAAAATGGCAACAGAAAAGAAGGAATTAAATATTTTACCATTACACAGCATTCTCCATCTAACATGAAGAGCCAAAATTAAGGCAAGATCATCTGAATACTTGCATTGGAATAAATGAAATCAGAATTATGTTAGAGGAGTTTTTTGCACATGACTAATTTTATAATATGTTTAGAGTTCTTAGAGGAACTGGAATACATAGATGATGTGGTGTGTTGGTCCTTCGTTGCCAAAGAAGACAATGCCATCAGAGAAATGATGACATGACTTGCACTTGACTTTGTTTTGAGTGACGGAGGGCTGTGCAGCTCACCAGTCTCACTTCTACTCTAGAGCCATCTGAATCCAGGGACCAGATATTCATCAGGATGACTAGAGATGATCCAAGGTGAGGCAATTGGGGTTAAGTGACTTGCCCAAGGTCACACAGCTAGTGAGTGTAACGTGTATGAGGTGAAATTTCAACTCAGGTTCTCCTGACTCCTGCAGTGGTGCTCTATCCACTGCACCACCCAGCTGCCCCAAAAGAACTGGAATACTTGAAAGGAGAAAGGTACAGAAAGATGACAGAGATCTGAAATGCAGACCTGGCTCTGAGCAGCTATATTCCAGGTGGTACACTCAGAATCAAAGCCAGCCAATTTGATCATGATTGCCAAGCCTGGATCTTTAAGGGATCCTAGTCTATTGCATTTGTCCAGACTTGCTGAGGTCCTATTTCACCTAACCCAAAGACCAAAAGCAAACTGTTATGGACTGATACCGAAACATACAATAGAAAAGGAAATAAATAACTTTTATGGGTTAGGGTTATTTCAGATACTTGGGGCAGAGATGGATAGTGAGAGGGGCAGAGTTAATTGGAATAAAAGTCCATGGTGTTGGGTCAGGTTGTGTTGGCAAGACAGCCTTGATTCCTGTAGCTGAGGTGCCCATGTGGGCAAAAAATACTGCAATGATAAACCTTGGCATCTACGCATATATCCTCAACATTTGTGCATTCCACATTGGTAACTGTACACATTTATGTTTATGTACAGTAGAGAAAAAAATGAGAGATAAAATGCATGCAAGTTTGTGCAGCAGCTGGCATTCACCAGGTTCTTCTCTGATTTCATTCACCCTTCCACTACAAAAAGCTCTCCGTGCATTTGTTGCATGTTTTCATTGTTTGACTTTAAAACTCATGTTTTGTGTTGTCCCCAAAGCATGGTGCAAGTCCTTTGGACTCTAAGGTAATGTTGAGACCTCACTGGTCTAAATGTATTCTGACAACTGTGAGCAAAGTCTCAGCAACCTCTCCCTTGGTTTTCAGAGGGCAGCCAACATAGTCAAAGTTTACAGCAGGATCGTATATAATACGATGACCTCACACTGCTATCTGACATAGTAAAAGGCTACATTTGGGTTAAAAAATATTTTAATACTAAGAAACTTATTTGCTATACATTATTTATGGTACTGTAGATTTCATATATTATGAAAAGTGAATATTGTCTGAAATCAATTTTTAATTGAGATTTTAGCACAAAAGGTCACAGAATTCTAGAGAATTACTAGTGAGGAAAAATGTTTTGCATGTTACCATTTTTGTTTCGTGTACTACCTTTTATGGGTTATTTCAGTTACTGTGTTAGGAAAACTACATATCAAAATTAACATTCTGATATAAAGAACTGTATGCAGAAAAGTGCATTCTCAGAAATTAGCAAAAGATGACAGTTTTTGTTGGTTGCGCAGGAACCCAACTCTCTATTTCCCATAAGTTCAATTTATTAACATTCACATTTTTTACTTTTGGGCTATTTCCCAGGAAAATTGAGGACTGACTGTAGTACCTTCCCCAAGGGACAGAATGCTACGTTACTAGGGGAGGGGAGTTGTTTCACTTTGGTCTGTTATCTGGCTCCTGACACAAGGCATAGCGTTTTTAAATGTTTAATAAATGCCTGTTGATTATTTGGCTAATGTGACACAGACTGCTGGAACATTGGTTGGAGAGCCATCAAATACTCTAACTTGAAAAACTACCTTTCATTAATTTGTACGAAATAACATACATGAAAGTAAAAACGTTATGTAATGACTTTAAAATTAGTCACTACGCACAGCAGTAGCAGCATCCCCACTTGATGAGTGGGTAAATCAAGACAAAGAAGTAGCTTACTCTAAGATCGTAAAGGAAATGACAGATCAAGGACTCACATCCCAGTTCCCCCTGTAGGTCCTTCTGTACTACAGTAGAGCTCTGCTTGTAGGGGCTTTGAAAATTGGTGACCCCATGGTTTGCTTTGTAGGGAAGGGAAAGACAAACACATTCAAAACAAATGTGATATAACCACAAAAGGCATCAACAAGTTTTATTCACTTTTTAAACCCTCGTCGTTCCAGGCACCTCGGACATAAACCTTGATACACATTCCTTGATCTAGATGATCTTTTAAATTCTAATTACAGAAGGCACATCTCCATTATCTATCACGAGGAAGCAATAGTAAAACATGGTTGGGACTAAAAAATTCTAGTAAAAAATACCAGTAGGAATTTCAGCATTCCAAGAGAGTACAAGAACCCTTCCAAAGATGCTCTGCCGAAATTAAGATTTCCTTTTTTTGTCTTAATAGAATGACTTAGACAGTCTACGTCAGTGTGGCAGCTGAGGTGTTCTCAGACTATCCATTCAAGTTCCAGTTTTTGCAGCCTGTCATTTCAGGCACATAGTATCTCATCCAAACTCATGCTTGGAGTAGCAACCCTGCCTCCCCCAAAAACCCCTGTCTGTCCATCTGAAAAGAAGTACATCAGAAAGGGATGCCTCCTTCTCTTTTGCTTACCATGAGCACCATCCTATCACCAGTATTCTACATCCTGATGATTACTGATCCGTAAGAAGTGACCAAACCTAGCAGGGTATTTCTGAAAGCTGGGCTGCTCTAACGTGCTGCTTTACAATATGTGCCTACAACATTAGCACACAAATGGCCCATAATGACTGAATCACTGCAACTATACAAAGAACTTTTTTCAAATCCAGGTGTCAATTACCTATGTGCAAAGATTCCCTGCTATCTATCAGGGCTATCATGAGGAGGAAAGACTTGGAAAGACTGAAACATTTTATTCGGAACTTTCATCCAAGCCTCTGTCACCCTCTTTGTGGGTGGTGACTGATAGACAAGGCAGAAATTATGCGGCTTAAAAAGAAGAAACAGAAACATCACACGGCTCAAAGCGCTGGAGTCTGACAGTGGCAGTTTGTCATGCCCATCCAGAAGCATCTCATTCAAATGCACCAACACGCCCTCCTCCTCCGCTGGATTTGGAACCATTTCAACAAGAAGAGAGGTCATCACAGCAGCAGTGATAGTGGAGGTAGTAGTCACAGTTACGTTAAACGGTGTTTTATGTTTAAAATAATGTTTTTATATTATATTAAAAATAATATTTATATAGAGCTTTCCCCAGTTCACATACATTATCTGAAAAAACCAACAAAGCAGGCAAGTATCATCACATTATACAGATGAGAAAAACAGGCTCAGATATTTGCCAAAGACCACACAGGCAGCAAGTGCTTGTTTCTGCGCCCTGCTCAATAATAACTTCCCATTGCCTCTCAGATCAAACAGAAACATATTTATTCCATAAGCATTTATTAAGAGAATATAAAAGCAAAATTAAAACAATTCCTGCTGTGAAGGAGCACTGGGGGAAAACAGTATGCACAAAGGTAAGTAAGAACAAATGGCTATACAAAGCGAAGGCAAGCTACGTTCTTGGAGAGAAAATGAGTATCCCAGAAGTTGACACAAGTGATACAAGACAAGCTTAAAGTAGTCAGGGACTCTAGAAATCACAGGTGAAGGAGGAATACATTCTGGGCAAGGAGACAGCCTGTACAAAGGTGTGGAAAGAGGAGATGAATTTTCCAGTATGGGGAATAGAAAGTGGGCTTGTTCAGTTAGAATATACTGTGGGGAAAAGAAAGAAATATACAATAAGGCTGGAAAGATGGGTGGGGCCAAGTTGCAAATGGTCTATCCAAATGCCAAACAAATGCCAAGTTGGTATTTTTCCTGGAGCCAACTGGGAGCCACTGGAACTTCTTGAGCCTGAGGATGACATGGGAATACCTGAACCTGAGGACACTCACTTTGGCAACTGTGTAACGGAATGCCTGAAGCCCCCACACCTAAACTAGCTACCATATCTAACTACAGCATCCTTCAAAGTAAAAAAAAAAAAAGTAACAAGGAAAATTGCTATTTAGTACCTGATGGACTCACCAACAAAGAACTCAGCTGAAGTAGAAATTGTAGGAACCTTGGAGGGGAAACAATTACCTCATTTTAGATATTTATTAAAGGAGAAAAAGGTGGGATGTAGTCTGAAAAACATCCTGTGCTTTTGGACAACAGGTGTCAAGGAATTAGAGACAAAGTAAGTAAGATCCTATGACCCAAAATTCCACAGAGAAAGTTACTCCACGAGAAATGGAAAGTTCTCAGAAATGATTTTGGGGTTTTTTTGGAGGGAGAGAGGAAGGAGGGAAAGGAGAGAATGGGTTTCTATACCTGACCCAAGCTGAAAGTACAGTAGCTACTCATGGACCTCATCCCACTGGTGATCAACATGGAAGCTTTAACTTGCTCTGTTTTTCCAATATGAACGGTTTTGTTTCTCCTCCAGGAACCTAGTGGTGCTCCCCCCAAAAGGTTCGACATTGGTGCCAGATTTAGTGTAGACACCTGATTGACTTTAGCTTTGCTGCAGCTTCTAATTCCCAAGGGACTGGCCTCCCCAGCAGCAAAGACCACCACACCCAAACTCAAGAATGAAATTCTAAAAATAAAAACTACTTCCATGAGAAGGAAAAGAAGAGCTGTTTAAAGAGATCAATGTGGACACACAAGGAACTCATGGATTAATTTAGATTTTTAGAAGATACATAAAGAAAATGGAATCAAGGGTAAATAACTAAAGATGGCAGGGTCCTATAAGAACACAGCTAGGCTCACTAAAGCTCAAAATGAGCTGAGGCTGCTGAGGAATCCAGTAACCTAGGTTCAAAACACTGGTGGCATCCTTGACTTCTCTCTCTCTCATATCCAGTAGGTTGCCAAATACTGTCATTTCCACTTAGAAAATATCTCTCACCAACATTCTCTTCTCTCCAATTAAACAGGTTCTCACAACCTCTACTCCTGCAACAGCCTCCTAACTGGTATCTCTACATCATCTCTCCCAGCTCTAATCCAAACTCCATATAGATGCCAAAATGATTTTTCTTACCAGCAGAGCTGGCTAAATTACCTGTCTATCCTCAATAAATACCAGTAGTTTCCTATTGCCTCTAGGATCAAATATAACCTGTTGTGTTTAGCTTTCACAACCCTTCACTAGCTGCCCTCCCCTACTGTTCCAAACTTATTACACATTACTCCCTTTCTACACACTACAGTTCAGCCAAACTGGCCTTCTTACCACTGCTCTGAAGGATTAATAAAGCATAAATTTACAGGCCTATGTGACTGTATACGCTCCCTTTTCTCCTTGGAACAGGAGCCATATTCCCGGGAATAAAGTTAAAGAGCTGATTCCCCTTTCCTTGAAGTGTTAACCACTCTCCTAGCAATATACAGACTCGATCCTGTGTCCCTTAGAACACATTTGTGCCTTATCAATCATGGGATGTCTTACTTCTTTGAACTCTAGCCCAGTTCACAGCTGTTAACACATTCTGTGCTAAGTCACATAGAGCCCTAGCACAGAGCCAGTCAGGTGCTGAGTCACGTAGGTTTTGGTACTCTCTGGATCTGAGTCAATTAGATGCCAAGTCATGTGAATTATGGCACCTTGGGCTCTGAGAAATTGTATGTATTCTGGGAAATTGGCATTTTGCCTTGGGGCTCACTCAAGTGAAGAAAGCTTCACCTAAGGCCTTTTTGATTTCCCAGATGGGAACCTGGGTAGCCATTATCAAGGCGCCCTCTCAGCTGTGGACATGAAGTCAAATGTTGACATTATCCTGGTCTGGTAATATATGTAAATATTTCTATTACTCTGTTCAGTTTTATTTTTCCATACTTCTATTATACTGTTTTATATTTTCCTTGTGTGCAGAATAAATGCTACGCTAATTTAATTTTGAGTAAGAGTGCTTATTATACCATACGATTCAATCCTTAATATATATATATAATTATATATGTTAAATATATATGAAATATATGACATGACATGACTTGCAGTTGACTTTGTTTTGAGTGAGGGAGGACTGTGCAGCTCACCAGCCTCACTTCTCCAGAGCCATCTGAATCCAGTGACCTGATATTCATCAGGATGACTGGAGATGACCCAGGATGAGGCAGTTGGGGTTAAGTGACTTGCCCAAGGTCCCACAGCTAGTGAGTGTCAAGAGTCTGAGGTGAGATTTGAACTCAGGCCCTCCTGACTCCTGCACTGGTGCTCTATCCACTGCACCACCTAGCTGCCCAATGAAATAATATATTGAAATATTGAAATATATATTCACAGTGGTTGTTCATATCATAAACACCATACATGCTGGTACACAGCACTTCACCTCCTACTTTCATGCCTTGCATTAGCTGTTCCCCAATGCCAGGAATGAACTTCCTTCCTCACCTCTGCCTCTCAGAGACTCTAGGTTCCTTCAAGTTTTGGTTCAAACACACATGAAATTATTCCTAATTCTCCAGATGCTAGGGCCTTCCTCCCCATAAATCATCTTGGTTCTTTTTTGGATACCTATGCATATACATCTTCCTTGGGTAAACCATGAGCTCCATGAGCAGACTGTTTCACTTGTGTCTCTATCCCCAGCACATGGCACAGAATAAGTGAGCTAATGTTTGCTGACTGATTGATTCTCTAAAGACACAAAATGCTACTTCAACTATACTTGGGGGAAAAAACACTAAAAAAAGACAGGAACACTGCTCAAAGTAGATAGGATGATCCTAACAGACAAGTGGGAGAAGTTGGGTAAAACTATTCAGATGTTATTTTGGTTCTATTTTATCTGTAAATAAAAATAAATAAAAATTTTATCCATAAATAAAAAGAAATCTTCAGACTAGAAAGACAGAAACAGCAAATATGGAACTGAAATCCAAAACATGATGAGAAAATGAAACCTAGCTGCTCTTGATGAATTCAAGTAATCAGATTCAAGCAAATCACATCCCAGAATATTAGGGAAAAAAACTGAGAGATGAAATTTCTGAGGCACTATCAATTATCTCTTGAAGATTCTGGGGAATAGAAGAGGTACTACAAAACTAGAGAGAACATACTCCATATTCCATTGAGCTCTGATGCCGCTGACCTGGAGGATGACTAGAGAAGGAATAACTTAACCAAACGCACCCCTTTTATTTGAAAGATCCATACACGCCCCATGGCTCCCCAGGTAGCACTCTCTCATCTCTTGATCATGGAATGATCATCAAATTAACAGTACTATTGCCACTGCAAAGGATGTGACAATGTACTGTCCTACTCTACTCAAAAAACTGACCCTGTCTAAGGAAGCTGGGTGATGAGTGGAATATTCTTCCCCCTTACCTTTCCCCTTCCCCTCTCCCAAACCAAAGCAGCACAAACTCTATGAGGCAGCTAGGCAGGAAGAGCAATTGCTCACATCACTAGATAAGCTTGGTAGTCACCAACTCCAGTTCTTACAATGAGATGGAGAAACACCAGCAATGACTACCTGCCCTGCCACTGCAATCTAACGATTTACTATGTTCACCTCCCTCAATGTCCTCCAAACACTGAGGAACTTACCCTTAAGAATCCTGGACCTTTCCATTCACCTCAGAGCTTGGCTCTCTTTTATGTGTTGAATCCCCCAATTAGACTGCAAGTTCTCTGAGACAGGACTGTCTTGTATCCAATGGCCTTACCCTTCCTGATCACTGTGCAGCATGTGACACCGCTGACCATCCATTCCGTTGGACACTATCTGGCCTGAGCTCTGCGACGCTGCTCTGTCATGCTTCTCCTTCTCCCTGTCTGGCTACTCTGTCTCAGTGTTTTAGTGGAACAAATACTAGATCTGTAGTCAAAGAACCTAGATGCCAGTCCCAACTCTGCCAAGTGACATAACTTCTCTGAATCTCAATTTCCTCATCTGCAAAATGAGAACGTTGGACTAGATGGCCTCTCAGGTCCCTTGTAGCTCTCTAATTATCCCTCAGTGGGCAAGTGTAGACATGGGACCTGTCTAACCTTCTTTTAATACTTTTTGTCTCAAGTGATCTCATCAGCTCCCAAGGGTTCAATTACCACTGCTAAGCAGATCTGTTGTATTCAGCCCTAGTCTGTCTCCTATGCAACACCAGGTGCATATCACCAAATGCCTACTAGATATCCCAAAGGCATTATATCTATCCCCACAAACATTCCCCCCACTTCCTAACCTCTGTATTTCTGCAGCGTACACCACCATCCTTCTTGACATTCATATTCACAAACTCAGTCATCCCCAACGCTTCCTTCTTTCTCATCTGTCACACCTAATCAGTAACCAAATCTTACCTACTCTTCCTCTATGACTGGAAGTTATAGAGGGAGATCTGTGAACTCAGATGGGGAAAAAGTACCTCTAAATGAAATATAGTATTTCTGTCACTTATGAATATAGGAACAAAAATTACTCTTAGACAGAATCCAAAAGTTGTACCACACTACCAAAGGGATCCATCAGAAAAAATAAAAAGGTGAACAACACCTACTCTGTAATATATCTTGCATCCAATCCCATCTCTCCATTCACAGAGCCACCATCATAGTTCAGACTCTCCTCACCTCACCTGGACTATTCTAAGAGCCGAACTGTTCTTCCAATTTTCCCATCTCTCTCCTCTCCAGTCCATACATCACTCATCCTAAAGCACAGGTCTGCCCAAATCCCTCCCCCAGTCAATCAATTCAAGCAGCTCAATCCTGCCTCTAGGTAAAATACAAGGAAAAATAGCTTAACAATTAGAATTACCAAGAGGAAGCGGAGTACAAGGAGTCACCAAGAAGTGATGATGATACAGAAAAGCAAAAAGAGAACAGAACAGCAACAAAGCAATTTAGAAGGAAAACAATGAAAGCCGCCCAAAAGGAGTCCACTTCCCCAGGATTCAGGGTCTTCCCACTCATCAGAGGTCTTGAAGGAAAGGCAAGATGAACACTTATTGAATATGCTGCAGAGGCCATTCTGGTTTAGGCTGGACTACGTGGCCTCTGAGGTCCTTTTTAACTCCTAATTTTTCTGATTCAAAGTTATCTCTCAGGGATACAGCTTGGCATGTGGAGAGAGCACTAGATTTGGAATAGGAGAGCTGGATTCAGATTTAGCCTCTGATGCATCCTAACCCAGAAAAGTCATTCAGCCTCTCCATTCCTCATTTGTAAAACTAGGGGAAAAAATCACCCGGGAGAAAAACTGTCCCAAAAAGATAATGGTTATTATTCACTTAGTGAATCTGACAGTGCTATTTATAGAAGGGTCAGTTATGATCAGTTGCTAGCTTTAGCCCTCCCTGAGGGCCCACCACACACATTTTTGCCCCTTCCTATCTTAGTGCCTTTTCTCACTTGGCTTTCGCTCACCTGACACACCGTTTTGTTTCCACTCTGCCATAACAAATATAATCATTCCTTTAAAGTCCAACTCAAGACTTAACTTCTTTCAAGAAACCTTCCCTGATTACCCTAACTCCACTCTGATCATTTCCTCTCATTTGGTAACACACTACAAACTGACATATTAGAGCTGAAATGGGCCCTATATATCATCTAGTCCAACCTAGTCAATTTAGGTACAAGAAGAGTGAGGCCCAGACATTTAGGTGACTTTTCAGGTTGCTTTGTAACTTTTCTTTCATTGTTTCAGAAATTTATATACATATTATCTACTTAATTCACTCATAAATTCTTTCTAATAGAGACAACTTTCTCAGTTTTTTCTGAAGCTCCTACAGTACCTAACAAAGTTAAACATGTAACAAGGGTTCAATAAATGATAAATCTGAAGCAGTCTCCCTTAAAAGTCAGAAGTCCAAAAAGTTCTCTTTGGTGGTAAAACTCTACACACATGAAGTTACTATATCTCAAAAAAAAAAACCTCACCAATTAAAAATTATCCATTGCTTATCTTCCCATTTTCACTCCCTCATCTCCCAAAGGAGCAGCACACTCTACAAAGGAAGTGCATGAGGGGTAGGAGAGGGGCTGTCAGAGACTGAAGTCATGGTCTGCAACAGTAAGAGAATTCTGCCTCTTCTTGTTCCCCTCTGGCTCATTTTCTTAGGAACGCAAGTCTAACAGCATCACGAATTGGCTTTAGACACAGATAATCAGAGACAAGAAGTGAAGCCATCTTTTGGCAGGGATGACTAAGATGGGATGCTTTTTAATGGGTTCTCAATTTCACCTGCAATGCAAGTCCGCACCGCCAAGGTCCTCAGGTGATACCTCTTCACCAGTGGCTGCTTTAACCTACAAGGGCAAAAGATTAGTGTGAGTATATAGGATTTCATCCTTAGTGAAAGATTTTGCCCACAAATGAAGATACACAATGTTCCCCCAAGATGACTATGTTCTACGACCCAACTACAGTTTTTATCCTCCTTCCCACAAGGCTGAAGAATCCCGAAGTATATACATCAATCCTGAGAAAAGATAAGTCTTTGAAAAATGAAAAAGATTATCAGACAGAGGTTGTAAATCTTCTCCTTTAAAGAAGTGCCAGCACAGAAATAAACATCCATCTAATCAGAGATGTTTAAAGGCAATTCCACCTGGAAGACCACAGGAGGTCTCCCCCAATATGAATCAGGTTCATATATACACATAATCATTTTCAAATGTTTATGCCTGAAAGGAGTTATAAAAAATATTGGTCCTACCACATTTCTGTGTGGTTTCTTCACATTTAACAATTTGTCCTTTAAGGAAAATGAAATACAATGAAGAGGCACCTCAAGTTCTCTGAACTAAAAATTCCCCACAACTAACAACGGTTGGCTAACGTTTTTTGACCCAAAACTCATAGTTACACAACCCTAAAGCCATTCACCACTGTGAGATATTTCATTTGCTCTAAGATTTACCTAAAAATAACCTGACATCAATCTCCAAATGTCCAGAACCATCATCTCCATTCCTTTTGACTAAAAATTTTCCTGCAGAAGGAAACATGGGAATTAAACAAATGTAGTTTAACCCCACTAAATTTCTACACAGAACCATAACGTTGACTGTTTTTCATCTCCCCAGTACACTAACTTCCTCCCCCCAAAAAATAATGAAAAAAAATAAAGCAAACAAAAACACCACCCTCCTATGATTTTAATACATTTACATTTTCAAAGAGAAGCATTCTGTGCAATACTTAAAGACTGACAAAATGCCCAAGTTTACACAGAAATTAATGAACTTTCACCAATACAACTTCTCTCCATTCCCCTGATAACTGGAACTAGGCATAAAAAGAAAGGCTGGGTAACAAATTTAAAGTGACTTCATTAATGTCTGAGAAATTCTAACAGGAATGGGGCAGAAAAGTCACTGAGTCCCATCGCTGGACCGCTGGTGTTGCTTAGTGCTTCGGGCTGATGACCATGTTCTCCTCAAACAGAAGCTTTTATTACAATGTAGCGTAAGCTAAAATGCTGTCACAGAAATGATGCTTTAATAATCCGTGCATCAAAAGCTTTTTAAATGAAGCATTAATCCAGTTGGAAGGATATAATTGTGTATCTCCAAAAATGTGCTCTTAGTCACCTCCCCAAGGAATTTGGAAACAATATTTACCCTGTAAAGCAACATTCAGTCTACACACTAACAAATTTAAACCGTTGTGTGGCTATTTAAAGCTGCAAAAACGATACACACAATCAGCTACATTATAATAGAGGGTTATTGGGACAGTTTTTTATTTGGGGGGATCTGATTAGAGTGAATTTTAAAAGACTTTAAAACCACAGGATTTCATCATTCATTAGTATTAACTGAGCATGCTCTAGTGCTAAGTTAAAACTGAAAGTTAAAATTGAAAAAAAATCAAATCAAACAACTCATCTTACAAAATGAAAAGTTCAAGGTAGTGACAGATATTAAAAAAAACTCAATGCACATTAGAAAGAACAAAAGGGGACATGAGATGAACTATTTTGTGACTACCTTATTAAGTTTAATGCACATCTTTAAAAAAAAGATAAGTATGTGACAGAAGCTCAGTTTCTTATACCATCTTCTTCACTATTCTTGGCATCTTGCAACGTTCATTTATAAATGACTTAAACTGACTGAAAAAAGTGAACGAAAAGTTCATGCTAAGTTAGCATTTCTTAAGAGAAGGTAGCAAAACAAACAGTTGGTGATTCTTGCAGAATCTCACACTGTTGACTTGGGCGACTTTTCAGGGGTGGTAAGTTATGGAAAGCTATAACAAGTGAACTCTGATACCACTGCAGAGACAGACTAGGTGTTTTTCCCCACAGACCTCAGGAAACTCAAAGTAAAGAGACAAAGGCAGGCATCAGGAACCTGCAGCCCTGAGGCCACAGATGGCCTTCTAGGGCTTTAGGTTGCAGCCTTCTGACTGAATTTTACAGAACAAATTCTTTTTTTATTAAGGGGATTTTCTGTGAAGCTTGGATTCAGTCAAAGGGCTGCACTTGAGGACCTAGGGGGCCACAGGTGAACTCAAAGCCAAAGGTTCCCACCTCTGGACAAAGATTTTTCTTAAAATTGTCTCCTACAGTTTTAAATGACTCAAGTAGGGCTAATCTCTCTGATAGATCTTAAAAACCAAAGTTTTCCTCTAATAAACTGCTAAAGACAAATCCATGAAGACAGACATCAGATAACTATCACACTACAGCAACCAACTTCTTTTTTTATTAACCTATCAGTAGGAATGTTTTAGTCTATTAAAATGTTGTCTAGCTTTTGTTCTAGATGGGAGAGATGATCTCTCACAAGTGAAGCCTCCTCAAAGAGTCGATTGTTTTCTTGTATTATTAAAACACACTTCCTTGAACATCTGCAGTTAGATAACCTTGCAGAGAAGCACATTTTGTAACATATCTTGTACTTGCCCAATGCCCCCTTCGTCCCAATCTTGCCTACGTCCTACACTCCCCTCTCTTCTTTTTTTTTTTGCTGAGCAGTTTTCTGTTTTGTGCCTTTTTGTCCTTTGTTCTTGGGGAGAAGCTTCCGAGCTTAGACTGTGAGTTCCAAGGCCCAGTCAATGGGAGAAAGAGCCAGTAAATGGGTTAGGGTCTACATAAACTTGCTTTCAGCTGTGTGCCCTTGTATCCCTGGCCCACACTATTAGTGTGATAAAGAGGGTGTACCCTTTCTGATGAGAAAGCAATAAACTCGTTTTTGTCTCTCCTAAGACAAGTCTCTAATGGATTATTTTCAGGGGTCTCAAGACCCATACCACACAGCTTTGGGGGCTCATCCAAGATTCCCCCTTATTTGCAGAAGGCTCTCCCAGTCAGTGCTAGGACAGGCAACCGCTGGCTATTTGCCAGCAGTCCTGGAACGGTTTGGGGATTTCCTTTCACTTTTAAGGAATGGCCCCACAGTGAGAGGATCTCAGAAGGCAAAAGTGAAAGCAGACCGATCTCAGAGGAGGAGAGACTGAATCAAGAAGGTCATGTAAGTTTGCACGCACAGATCCAGGTAAGCAAGACCCACAAGAGGGCAAGACTGGGGAGTTCCCTGGGTGACCACAGAACTAGGGTTGAGGTGAGACCACTGAGTCTTTTCTGAAGGACAAAAATTCATGAGCTTCTTCTCATTCCGCTAGGGCAAGATCATTGAGCTTCTCTCTTAAAGAGGAGAGGTAAGAGCTTGTGAGCCATGGGGAAAGCTCAAAAAAAAAAAAAAAGTCTCCCTCCAAAACTCCGGACAATAGTCTTCTGAAGGCACTCAGCTCAGAGAAAATGTCTTCTGGCCAAAGTACAGATCCTCCGAGGGCTGGGTTTGCCAAAAATTTAAAGCTATACGTGCACTCTTTAATGTTTTGTCAAACGTCTTGTCTGAATATGTTGTGTTGATATTTCTGTGTGAATGAAAGTCTGTCTCTGTTTTATCTGACACTTTGTAAGGTTGTAAATTTAGCCAGCCAGTCAGCAAGAGCAGAAAGGCTAAACTGGACTATCCTTAAAAGGCAGGCTCTTTAATCTGATTCAAAACCTTTTTTTGAAGAAACTGGGAAGGTCTTTCTGCCTCACAAAGGGGAGTAGCAGACCATTCCCAACCTCATCTAAAGGAGGATTTCTTTTGTAATGGAAATTAGCAGAGTAAAAGGCAGTCTGGAGTGAAAAGTTGAGTTTTGATTTAATGAGATCTCAAAGTTAAACTCTGTACTTTATGTTTAAATTAAGTAAACATATCTGATACCAGACAATGTGTTTAAATTGCAAATTCACTTTAGAATTTCAGTGATTTCTTTTAGAAGCATTAACTCTGTCCATGTGCTCAGACCACATGCACAAGGGGAAGGTTACCCCCTCACCTAATCTAATTTAAAAGCTAGAATGAGACTGGAAGAGCTTGTCCGGTGGGTCTCAGAGGCAGGAAAGGAGCTTGAAAATGGCATTTCAGCCCTTTAAGGAAGCAGAGTAAAAAGAGATTATGGGCAGTTATAAACAAAGTTTTCTTTTAGGTAGCAAGAGTATTTGAATTTTAAAAAAGAGGGCTAACACGTTTATCATTAGTGATTATAAATCCAGATTTGATAAGATTAAAGCCAAAATCTGTCCTGAAGGAAAATACAACAGCATCTGAGAATGCTCTTCCTATCAGAATTAAGCAAAAAAGATATTATTTGGCATTTATGATTGTAAAGTACTTAACACAAGGATGGGAATATGTTAGGTGCAACATTAATGTAACTTACACAATTTTCAAATTTGCATTTTGTTATATGTATATATATATATATGGATTTTAAAGGGATATGACAAAAATTTGAAAATTTGAAACATATTTGGTTATAAACAAGAAGATAGAAAAATGATGTAACTTGATTTGATAATTAACAGCTCAATCAAATTTGAGGTGACTCTATCTGAAAGGATATCAGGGGATAGTGTGTGCCCATGTGGTGGTAAGGAGATGAATTACTGTGCAAGGTGATGTGGAAAAGCATGCAGTTGAATGAGTTAATGGTTTATCTTAAGTTTTAAGGAAACTTTAATAGTTTAAATTTTTAAGTAAATCTAAATGTTGTTATATTAGGAATTCCATTGTTAAATCAATAATGAATTGGTTAAAAAGGCTGTTATGAATTCTGTGTAAGAGTTTCTGTGCTGTAAAAATCCTATTGAGAAAATGAGAATACTTAAAAAAAAATACATATATAGTTTTGTATATGGGTGTTATTTTCAAGCCTGTTCCATCTAAGGATGTATTAAGTATATTAAAAAGTTTATTTCTGCTGTTAAGGAAGTTTTAACTAAACTTGTTTTTGCTATGAATCAAGCATTTACAAAAGTATGTTTGTAAAAGGAAGGTTATAGGCAAATGTGCAAAGGCACATTTTTTAGATCTTGTATTTCTGCCACATGAGGGTTTTGTGATAAATTGTAAACTGTTCTTAAAAGAGGAAGATAATTGTTGTATGAACAAATGTTTTGTAAAATCTTTTGTATGATTTTTGAAAGACCTACCTCCCAAATTTATGTCTGTAAGCTAATTTGTTATAATAACTAAAGGTTTTATGGGGGTTGGAAGATAAGGGGCAAGATAAGAGAGACTAAGAATTTTATGGCTCCAGGAAGCTCTGTGATACTTTTAAGACAAAAAGGCTCCTGGCCCCATTCCCCCTTTCCTTTTGAAGTCCAGTCATTACAGGATCTAATGTGAACTGGAGATGCTAACTCTTTTCTATTGTCAAAGGAAAGAAGGGGCACCAGCCCCATCCTGCGGCCCAAGACTTACAGAGTCTAAAATGATCAACTAAGTGGTGTGGCCCCTCACTTTGTTAAAAGTTGTAATCTTTTAAGTAAAGTGAAAACTGTTTGTATATGGAGTTCCTAAACAAGGAATCTGTTTGGTGATAAATAATCTCTAATGATTGGTTTTTAGGACAAATTTAAGATTTAAGATTTGAGTCCTGGTAAAATTTTGATTAGTGAAACCTGTCATCTAATATGTATAAGCTACTGGGACTGTACTCAGAGAGGAACGTGACTGTTACAGGCAAAAATTTGCCTCAGGAGATAATCCTGTCCTCAGCCTTGGATGGGATCCTTCTGGCTCAGTTTCCCTATAATGTTCCTTTGAAAAGGAGTGTGTTCTCACTTGACTATTTCTGAGTCTGGTTATAAAGTGAAGATGATATCTAATTAGGTTCTTGCTTTTCATCATCATGGCATATTTCTACAATCAAAGCAGATAGTTTAAGATGTAAGCACAATTCAAGTAGGGGAATCTTGCTGTTTTCAATTAACTGGGTAAATAGGTACTCTGTTATGGTCTTGTGAAAGATAAAATCCCTGGGAATGAATAGGTAAAGAAAAGGAAACTAAAGTATAAATATGATGCTGTGTCATTGTTCCACAGAACAAGATATGGACTTGAAGTTAACGATATTTGTATGGAATTGTTGAGGTTAGGGGTGTTTGGGACCCAAAAACAGCGACATGTTGGGACTTGTTCAAATGAATTCAACCCAAGCCTTCTTTCTGCTAAAGAAGGTCAAAGTTTGTTATCTTCTCTACAGAGGGACAGAAGGAGGAGTCTAGGGGTGGCTCCAGGTGGTCCAGGTTCCAAGGATGGTCTTGATGGGAGTGGCCAGTAACCTGGAGATTTGAGCCTAATGATAAGGAAAAACTCATGGGTCTCAGGAGAGCCAGTTCATGTGAGGAAAGGAGTTTTCAAGGTGAGGTTTTTCCAGGGCTCTTTAGACAAATGGGACTAAAATTCATTTGGAGTAAGGGACAAAGGTCCCAACTTGGAATAAATTCTTTACTTATTACAAAACAATGTAAAAGCAATTAGTATTAAAACAACTGAATTAATTAGTGAGACTAAATCAGAAATATCTTCAATTTGGGGAAAAGAACTTGTGTAGTTTCTTAGAGACAGGTAACTTGGTAATATTTTGCACTGATGGAAAAGTTAAATGTTTCTGTTTTGATTTGAATTCATTTCATGAATATAAGTTGAAGTCAGTGCTTGAACTTATATGTGGCGCTCATTCTTTTAGACTGAGCATGGTTAGAAAGGGACAGGGAAGCTTGGGAAGCAGATGTAAGTCTATCAGAGCTATAACTTATGGTTTTAATGGTAAACTTGATTGTATGGTTGTTATTTAATCAGGAACTGGAACATGTGTAGAAAGGCATGTGAGCCACTTAAGGCTGGCTTCACAAGATGTTCCTCAGCTGAAGTGAAATTATAGTCATATATGAAACTGACTGGAGCTTGCTATTTTAAGATTTTATGGGACTACTAGCTGACTGTTCTTCTGAGTCTAACTCCAGGTGTGGATAGCAAGAAAGATTGTCTGAACTGATCCATGATGCCAGCGAGCCTGTGAGATGCTGGTATGAACTGCAAAGGGCTGACCTCATGGGAAGGTTGGGAGAGCAGCTGTTCAACCCGGGCTGAGGTAGGATTCTGCTGACTCAGTTTCTCCACTGTCAGCTGGCAGACTTTAAGCCTGGCTGGATGCCAGTAGACAATCTACTCCTGCCTGGGAGTGACAAGAAGTTAGGGAGCTGTTCCCCTGAAATGTCCCTACTCTAAATGGTAATTTCCTATAATCAAAAGTTTTGTAAGCATAATACCAGATCTATTAAATAATAGATTGTTGGTAGGGGAACATCTGATGTTAAGCCCAAGAACAAAGCTATTAGGCTTAGGATTTTAGACCAACAATAGGTTAGGGTCCTATAATTCTTAGTAATAGTATGGAGACCATCAGGTCAAGGGCCTGTGAGGTTAGCATACAGTCATTGTTATTGTTTTACCAGTTGGTTCATGTTAAAAGGAAAATGGTTTGTGGTCTATATTGTAAATGCTTTAAAGAAGCATCACACGACCAGAATTGGAATTGTTTCATGATGTGATGTGTACTGTGTTAAAAATGATTATTTATTGTGTTTATGGAAGTACTGGAGCCTTAGTGAAATCTCATGAAGGGCAGTGCCCCCCCTTGTAATTTGTCAGCGCATCAATCAGCCTCATACCCAACTGAAGGGACTGGTGACAGCTACGACCCAGTGAACTGTGGCATCACAAGAACCTGGAACCTTCAAATTAACGTTTGAGGAGGGACCAATCCATTCATGACTGAAAAGCCTGTTGTAAGTTTAGTGTTCTTGTTAGCTGCTATACCTTTTCTTTGTTTTGCTGCAGGTATTTTCCTCTGCCTCTGGCCTCTAGGCCTTAGCCAATTCTGTGGCTATGCACCAGGTTATAGCGGAAGAAGTATTTCAACAATGTTGGAAGAAATAAGAGGAGGGATTGCGAGAGATGATCTCTCACGAGTGAAGCCCCCCCCAAAGAGTTATTTCTTTCTTGTATTATTAAAACACACTCCCTTGAACATCTGCAGCCAGCTAACCTTGTAGAGAAGCATGCTTTGTAACATCTTGTACTTGCCCGACTCTCGCTTCGTCCTGACCTTTTCTGTGTCCTACACCACCCCCCTTCTTTTTTTTGCTGAGCAAACAGTTCCCTGTTTTGCACCTTTTTGTCCTTTGTTCTTGGGGAGAAGCTTCTGAGCTTTGACTGTGAGCTCCAAAGCCCAGTCAATGGGAGGAGAAGCCAGTGAATGGCTTCCATGTTAGGGTCTATATAAATTTGCTTTAAGTTGTGCATCCTTGTGCTCCCTGTCTGGCACTATTAGTGTGATGAAGCGGGGGAGTACCCTTTCTCATGAGAAAGCAATAAACTCCTTTTTGCCTTTCCTAAGACACTCTGATGGATTATCTTCAGCAGTCTCAAGACCCATACCACACATAGATATTTCCTAATTCTAACTCACATCATTCCCTTTTGTAAACAGAGATCAATTAAATAAACTAAAAATTATCAAACTTGTGCTTTAAAGATACATTTGTCTCAATTTTGCACACCTTCCTGAATGGCTCGACTCAGGTTTTTTGGTCAGGATTGTGATTTCATCAGGGTAGGGATGCCCCACAATATTATGAAAACAAGATCAGCTTCTGAGTCTTTTAAATGGTTTCTCCACACCCCCTACTCCTCCCCACCCACCACAACTTCCTCAGGTGATACTTCACCAGTGGCTGTTTTAGCCTAACCTTACTTTCAGTGAGGAAACTTCTTCTCCCAATAGAGACTGGCAAATATTCTGTAGTCTGTAAACCCCAAGGGCTGCCTGGGGTGTTAGCTGAGCATGCCAGAACTTGAAATCGGGTCTTCTTCAACCTCAAGGCTGACTCTCTATCCACTGTTTTTTGCTTCCTCTCACTCCTCTGTAAAAACAGAGCCCAAACTCCCTTAATCATTAAGAGCCCTCAATCCTCAAGTTTTCTGCTTTAAAAGACCAAACCACTTTACTATAAATTACATGAAAACAAGAACAATCTAATGTGACAACAAGAAAATATGTCAGCGAGCACCCCCAGCACCTGGGTCACACCAAACAAACTGTCTTGCAGCCTCCTGCCACCCTGGCAATGATAAGAGAAGGTAGAAAGTACAGAACAGGCCTAGCCTAGGTTCTCAGGCCTAGCCTAGGTTCTCAGGTCTAGCTAGAAAACCTGAAACAACTGAGACAACCACTAATCCACCATCACAGGAACAGTGCCATCAGGATCGAGAAGTCACTCCATCGTGCTGAGGAATGTTGCTTTTATCACAGAAGTGGTTAAAGTCGTCCTAGGTGAAAAAAAGCACAGCCCACGCTCACAGCAGGACTGGCAGTGTGTCATTCCTCTTACAGTAGTAACCAAAATCTGACCCCAGCAGAAGGCAAGAAGAAATCTCCAGATCCTCCCAAACCCAGCAGGCCAGAGCATTTTCTTCCCCTGCTTCCTACGTCTCTGTCTCTTTTCCCAGGACATCTGAGCTAGGAGCCTATACACACACTGCCAAAGGAGTCTCTGATTATACTGAAAAGGGGGTTTCAAAGAACCTGCTTCACTAGGGGGGCTACAGTACAAGTTCCCCCTGGAACTGTGGTAGCAGGTTGCCCCTTACAGAGAAAACTTAGAATAAGGAATAGTGAGTGTTCTTGCAGTGATGACTTCATAGTGCTCCATCCCCTCTTTACAAATACTTTGTCTTTATTTTGCATGAATTTAAATGTGCATTTGTAGTTTCCCCAGAGAGAATGTAAACTCTTCAAGGGCAGGAATTATTTCACTTTTGGTTTTGTATCCCCAGGCCCAAGCACAATGCTTGACACACAGTAAGCATTCAATAAATGCTTGTTAACTGAAAGCATCAGAGCACATTACCTCTTAAAGAAACCTTGCAATCCAAGTCCAGTCATTTTAGAGATAAGAAAATAGAGACCTGGAATAATTAGGGCCTTCCACACAAGGTCACTCAGCTAGTTGGTGGTGAGTGTAGACCAGAACTATAGAACTCTTGCCACCTGTCCTCAGCATCCAAATTTGTATGCCTTATCCCTGAGTTTAAGAAAATCATCAAAAATTAAGAAACTTATTTTGCTTCCAAGAATAAGCCCTTGTATGTATACCTTCTTGTGTGAAATATACTTCATAAAGGATCACTACCTATTCATTTTCTGGAAGCAAATAATTTGGCTGATACTCCCCAACTATCCTATGGTACATCCAGTATGAGATAAGCAAGTATACGTACAGCCCCTTCACTTTTAAGTTCTAGTAACTTCTTGCCAAAAGCCACTCTATGGCCTTTCATTGGGCTGTTCTTTGGTCTGGCACAAGGCAGTCAGTAACCATAGTATGTTCATCACTTTTCCACACCTGATGCCATAAAAGGCCCCCACACTTTACAAAAATAAATGTGGGCATGATGACAATCAATTTTAATCAACTACATTTCTAATTAAAATAAACCACCCCACTGGTAAGATTCTGGAATGCCACAGAAACAAAAAGAAGCAAACCAACTGATTCAAATGACAAATGAGACCACTGTCAAATTTCATACCAAGTCTTAAAAATAAGTCAACTGTAAAAACAAGAAATGTCTTTCCTGGTGCGTTTAGGTTGTATTTACTTTCACAGCATCAAATAACATGATCTCGAACACCTTAAGAAAAATTCACAATTATTCCAGGTCTATGTCTAGTGGGGTGAATTGGTTATCAGATTTCAATTATAACTAACAGTTTTGGACAATAAATCTCTATTTCATATAAAAGCCAAGAGTTAATGAACTCCTTTCCTTTAACATTTCATAGTTTACATATGGAGAAATAAGAGATAATTGATTAAATGTAAGCCTCCAAATGTATGTCTGCCACCAACTCTTCTAAAAACCAGGGATCCTATCCCTATCCTTAAACAAAATGTTACTAATAAATTTGTTCAAAATGAACATGAAACTTCCAAGTCTTCATTTCAATTCAAAAACATTTAAGGGCCTAATGTGTACAGAGAATTGTGCTAAGGCGCTGAGGGAAATACTGAAGAGAATTTCCAATCTAGTAGACTTGTGGTTTTTCCCTCTGGCACAAAAATGTGAGATGCTATAAATCAGATGACTAAAAATAAGTGCTCACTTACCAAGGGGGGTCCTCCCAGGAAAATGGTGCCCTGTTTGCCAACAATAATACTCTCATCAGCCATTGCAGGAATGTAAGCTCCTCCCGCTGTACAGGATCCCATTACCACTGCTATCTGGAATCCAAACACACACAAAATACAAGCTGCAGAATCATAACATATGGGCCTGAGAGGTAAAACAAAAGGCAGAATGGAGTCATCAGGGCTAATGATCCAAAGACCTCAATTCTATCCCCACTTTTGTTGCTACAACCAAAACAAGCTACTGATCAATCTCTCTACCTCAATTTTAAAGCCAAAGGTGTGATAGCCTAGTGAGTGTATATGACAGAGTACAAGAGGACAATATCTAAGTTAAACTATGAACTCGAAGTTCTTTGGGACAAAATACTTTGACTAGTTAAAAGATGAATATAAAGATTTCAGAGAAATATGGGAAGACTTCAGTGAATTAATGTAGAGGTAAAAAAGCAGAAAATAGAGTCAAAATAAAAGTGAAATCAACACAGAAAGGCAGCAAACCTCTGATCTACAATAGTTGCTTGTATCATGTCATCAAAATTAAAAGATACAGTCCTGATTCCTGTCAAAGACAGGTGTAACAAACTAGCTGTTTTTTAGGGAAAGTATTCTGAAAAGGGTCTGGTTTGAGTGTTTCGTGGGAAATGTTAGTTGTCATTTTTTTTAAAGAATGGTTTGGCTAAAGGGTCCATTTTGCCGATGAGAAATTTCCATCATGCAAATAAATAGCTTTCAAAGTTGTATCCCAAACAGTCTGGTTATGTTAAAAGCAAACTAGAACTAGTAGCAGAGGTTTTAAGGTAGTAATGCACCCTTACTGGGAAGACTACCAAAATGAGATTTGTAAATGTTTTGTGTCCCTTTGAACAGTAAATACAAAACTGTTATTACATAAAACTTCTCGTTTCATTTAGTACAGCACAAAGAACAGATGAATGGCTGGCTGACTAATAAGCACAAGGTAGAAATTAATAACATGATGAATCACCTAACCACAGTAGGCGAAATAAATCACAGCTATCAAAAAAAAGGAAGAAGGACATTTTTTGTTATTATATCCATTATTTTTCCTTAGGGGCATGTAAATATCTGCTGAAAAGAGATTACAAAAGGAAGCCACAAGGATAATATTATTCCAAATATGAAAAGAAAAAAAAATAGCATTATTTATTTTAAGTGGGAGAAGTCAACTGGAAGTTTTTTCCCCAGATAAGAAAAGTTATCATAAATGAGAGTAAAAGTGTCTCTCCGATTTATTTTAGTGTGTACCCCCCAAAATTGCGTGTTGACATGTACCTTGGTACCTGTCAAGACAATTCAGTTAGGGGAAAAAATAAAGGTCAGTAGAATTAAGGTACAAAATTTCATGTTGTCTATCTGTTCTCCATACTACTAGAACACTAGTTCAGCTCAAAAGATTCCACCACCCAAAGGAAGGAAAATTTGGGAAATCTGGACAAGAACTATCCTAACGATATAAGATGCTAAAAGGGAATGATTTAAGTGGGGCAGGGGAGAGACGAAAAGAGCTAAGTACACACACAGTACAACTAAGAAACAAATGAAAGAACAGGAAAAGAAAGAAGAGAAAACACTGTCAGCAGATTTTCAAAACTAAGGAAAAAACAAGAGTAGAGTAATCTGGCAAAGAGAAATAAGACTCAAAAGGAAAAAAGGAAGCTAAGTGCTTTCTCAGGGAAAAAACTTGTCAGATCTGCCACATGGCAGAAAAGTCACACAAATGAAAAATAGAAAAATTACTAGAATATATGTTTCAGGATATAGATTAAACCACATTGCTAAGGCTACATCAAATTTCCTGCAAGACACATTTTCTTCTCCAATCCCCATAATCCTAAAGTGTTTATGTCTATGTAGCCAAAGTAATCTCTTCTGCTATGACACCAGACAAAATAAAAATACCCCATCACTCAGATAGAAGCAAAAGAACAAAAATGTCCCTCCATAGCTGATGAAAACTAGGCAACTTAATAAAAACGTATGCCCAAACGCCCCAGAGAGGAGCGGGAACAAGGTCTGTTCACAAGCATTTCAAGGAAAAATTCTGAGTATATTTGTCTAGTAGAAACTATTTACACATTCAAAAGAAGAAAATTAAGCTACATATTTACCCATAAGTCAATCATATATTTACCTAAATCACAAATGGAGAAAAAATACTACACTGATTTATTCAATTCAATAAACCGTTTTTCAGTGCCTATTACATCCAAAGCACTTTTGTCGCAAATTTATTCCCTCCCCACTCCCCAAAACACTACAAATGAAGCAACGGCTCTAAGTCAGAATTCCCTAATGTTTTCATGAATAAAGCAAGACATCCCATTCTCAGCCAGTATCCAATCAGCGAGACATCAGAACACTTCCTAACATGATGACACATTGTACTAGGGGCAAAACTATAGCCCAAATGAGGGACTATTGAGTGAAATGTTAATTCTGAACATAAAGAAATGTACACATGTATCTGTGTATCTGTGTGTATACATGCATATAATAATGATTTATATATTATATATTTTATGTATATGTATATAACTATGATAGCACACATGACAAGTTTGCAAAGTCACTCATAGGCTGGTTCAGCTTCCTTTTTCAATTCTCTAACTGCAGGGCCCAAAGAATTTGAAGTGTACATTTTAAAATGGAGGTGAAAGTCAGCCTCCTCACTAATTAAAACACTTGAAAGCCCAAAACACAGACTGAGAAATAGAGAACAGAAAACAACACGATGGCATGAATGTGGGAGGTGAAACATGGGAGAGGTTATGTCTAGAGAAGTGGTAATAGTCCAGTGTGACTAGAATGGAAAGTGCATAAGGACAATAATATGAAAATACTCTCATGTTTCAATGGGGCAAAGGGGTAGGAGGGAGAGAAAACAGATTTCTGTTAATACTTTTAAAATTAAAAAGGTGGTGGAAGGATGCTAGGGATGCGAAATATTTCATCCTTTTTCAAACAAGGTCACTATATTCTTAGTTTTGCTTAATTGTTGTACTTTGTTACAACAGATCTCACAGAGTGGCAGTAATCTGCAAATGTTTGTAAAAACAAAACACAGCAATAAATTTTTTTAAGAAAAGAAATGAGCCTAGAAAGGTGGGCAGGAGTGAGATGGTGGCAGGTTTTTAATGAACAGTTTGTACTTTATCCTAGAAGGAATGGGAAAAGTCACTAAAGATTCCTGAGTAGGGGACTGACATGGTCAGAACTGTATTTTAGTAATATCAATATAGCGGCTATCTAGATGATGGCTATGAATGGAGAGATGATACTGGAAGCAAGGAAACCAATTAGGAGGCTATTATAATAATCCAAATCAGAGGTAATGAGGGCTTAGAATAGAGACTATATAAGCAGAAAGAAGGGGGCAGATGGGCAAAGTGCCACAAAAGTAGAATTGATAAGACTTGGCAAATGATTAAATATGGGGACAATGAGGAAAAGGAAAACGCCAAGGTTGCAAATGTAAGCGATTAAAAGAATGATGAGACTCTCATCAGAGACAAGGATGTTTGGAGGAAGGATGTTTTTTTCAGGAAATATAATGAGTTCTATTTTGGATATGCTGTTGAGTTTGAGACGTCTAAGGGGCATCCAGGTGGAAAAGTCTCACACTCAGTTGTTAAAATGGGACTGGCATTCAGGAGAGAGAACAGGGCTAGAGATTTGGGAGCATCTGCAAAGAGATGATAACTGAATCTGTCGAAGCTGATAAAATTACCAAGGGAGAGATTACAGGGAGAAGAAACGACACGGGTTCGTTTAGAAATGCCTTAGTAAGCCAGAGGGGAAAGAGGACAATCCAACAATGAAAGCTAGGAGGGAAACATCAGACTGGTAGGAGGAGAACCAAGAGAGAGCAGCAGTATCACAGAAGCCAAGAAGTCTAGGAAGAAGAGATGATGAATGTCATAAGCTGAAGAGTGGTCACATAGAATAAGAACTGAAAAAACGCCACTGGATTTAGCAGACAAGAGATAGTTGGTAACTGAAAAGGGCAGTTTTAGTCAAACAATGGAGTCACCACGTCAAAGTGCAAGGTACCGGAACCAAGTGGGAAATGAAAAATAATAGGGATAGAGTCTCCTAAGAGAAGCTGTGAAGCAGGAAAAAAGATATAGAACAAGACGACAGCTGGACAAAAGTATAAACACACATAAACAAATCAAAGAAGAGTAACTCCACCTGTATATCTGGTGTATTTGTATGGCATAATTTAAATAACTACCTCATTGTAGAAATAACTGGGTGAAACCAGTAAATTTCTTGATTTCATTACCATCTCTTTTAGCCTCTGACGAAGGTAAGATGCTTCTTTAAATGAGCACAAAAAAAATTTAGAACCAAAAGGACTGTATAACTAGGCCCTGAGAAATGACAGTGGACCATAAGAAGTATAATATGAAACAGTTTCAAAAAGGATGAAGTTAAAATGGCACAAATATTTCATTCATAACAACCTGATGTGCTCTGTTCTACAAGAGGTTCTAAGAGAGTAAAATGCTGATATCAAATTGCCACTTGTTTCTTTTTTAAAAAGACAAAACACTTGGTACAAACAAGGAGCTAATCTCATATTACTACTTGTTTCTGGCTACTCTGTTGTTTTAATCTTCTAAGAAAAAATAAAACCCTAAGAGTAAAAAAAAAAAAACCCAACCCTGTTTGTAGAGGTCACAATTAGGCACCTAGGTGGCTCAGGGAATACAGGGCACTAGGCCTGGAGTAAGGAAGACCTGCGTTCAAATCAAGCCTCATTCAATTGCTAGCTGTGTGACCCTGAGCAAGTCTGATGGGGAAACTTCTGCTTGCCTCAGTCCACCAGAGAAGAAAAGTGCAAAACCAGTAGCTTTGCCAAGAAAACCCCACGGACATTACAGGGACACAGGGTCACAAAGAGTAAGATATGACTAAATGGCTGAACAACAAAATGTCACAGTTCACACATGAGTAACTAACTATATAAGGGTAAGGCATGAAATAATTTTAATTTGGGGCTCGTGTTTATTGGGATATGTAATTAAACATAAAAATAATCATCAATGGACAGTAAAAGGTTAAGAAAATTGTGAGGGGGGAGCCAAGATGGCAGAGTAGAAAGACACACATACACAGGCTCTCCCCACACAGCCCATAAAATACCTGTAGAGAGGAACTCTCAACAAATTTTGGAGAGGTGGAGGTGGAGAATGGCAGAGTGGAGGAGATTTCCATGGTAAACGTGGGCTGTACCAGACGCGGAGCAGAGCCCAGCCCAACCTTGGCCACACTGCACGACTCTGAATAGCGCTTGGGGGCCGAATCTCTAGTCACGGAATCCCCAGTCCCAGCAGCAGTAGTTGGCAGATCCCTCAACCCACAGGTGCCAAACGTCAGTGACAGGGTTTTTTCAGCTGGCCAGGAAGGGAAAAGGACCTTCCCATAGCTCCGGCCTCAGGCAGGCGGCAGCAGTTCCCACAGCAGCCAGTACAGCTGCCTGCATCCATTGTTGGACCATAAAAAACCCTGGGGGCACTGAGGAGCTGAATATTAACTCAGACCTGTATAGAGGCCCTGAGGGAACTCATCTTTATCTCACACTGAAGGGTGGCCCTGCCCATCCAGCTTATCTGAAAATCAGGCCCCAGTGCTGACTTGGAGGAACTGGAGGCCAAGTGGCTGTGGAGAGAAAACTGCTAAGATTCTGGGCACAAAAATTTCCTCTGCTCCCAGACCAGTGTATATGCTTGATTGTGCCAACTTGGAGGAACTGGGAATTTACAGATTCCCAGAGTACATCCAACTCTTGACAAATGACCCAAAAGTCAAGTAACTGGTTGGGAAAATACACAAAAAAGGGGAAAAAATAAGACTATAGAAGGTTACTTTCTTGGTGAACAGATATCTTCTCCCATCCTTTCAGATGAGGAAGAACAATACTTACCATTAGGGAAAGACATAAAGGTCAAGGCTTCTATATCCCAAAAACATCCACAATAAATATTCAACGGGCTCAAACCATGGAAGAGCTCAAAAAGGATTTTGAAAATCAAGTTAGACAGGTGGAGGAAAAACTGGGAAGAGAAACAAGAGAAATGCAAGAAAAGCCGGTCAACACCTTGCTAAAGGAGACCCAAAAAAATGCTGAAGAAAATAACACCTTGAAAAATAGGCTCACTCAATTGGCAAAAGAGGTTCAAAAAGCCAATGAGGAGAAGAATGCTTTCAAAAGCAGAATTAGCCAAATGGAAAAGGAGGTTCAAAAGCTCACTGAAGAAAATAGTTCTTTCAAAATTAGAATGGAACAGATGGAGGCTAATGACTTTATGAGAAACCAAGAAAACCAAGAAATCACAAAACAAAACCAAAGAAAGAAAAAATGGAAGATAAGGTGAAGTATCTCATTGGGAAAACCAACTGACCTGGAAAATAGATCCAGGAGAGACAATTTAAAAATTATGGGACTATCTGAAAGCAACGATCAAAAAAAGAGCCTAGACATCATCTTTCAGGAAATTATCAAGGAAAACTGCCCTGATATTCTAGAAACAGGGGGCAAAACAAATATTGAAAGAATCCACTGATCACCTCCTGAAAGAGATCCAAAAAGAGACTCCTAGGAACATTGTGGCCAAATTCCAGAATTCCCAGGTCAAGGAGAAAATATTGCAAGCAGCTAGAAAGAAACAATTCCAGTATTATGGAAATACAATCAGGATAACACAAGATCTAGCAGCTTCTACATTACAGGACTGAAAGGTGTGGAATATGGTATTCTAGAAGTCAAAGGAACTAGGACTAAAACCAAGGATCACCAGCAAATCTGAGTATAATACTTCAGGGGAAAAAATGGTCTTTCAATAAAAGAGAAGTCTTTCAAGCATTCTTGATGAAAAGACCAGAGCTGAAAAGAAAATTTGACTTTCAAACACAAGAATCAAGAGAAGCATGAAAAGGTAAACAGCAAAGAGAAATCATAAGGGACTTACTAAAGTTTAACTATTTACATTCCTACATGGAAAGACAATATTTGTAACTCTTGAAACATTTTTCAGTATCTGGGTAGTTGATGGGATTACACACACACACACACACACACACACAGAGACTGAGAGCACAGGGTGAATTGAATAGGATGGGGTCATATCTTTAAAAAAATGAAATTAAGCAGTGAGAGAGAAACATATTGGGAGGAGAAGGGAATAGGGCAAATTATCTCTCATAAAAGAGACAAGTAAATGACTTTTCAGTGGAGGGGAAAAGTGGGGAGGTGAGAGAAAAAACATAAAGCTTACTCTCATCACATTTGACTAAAGGAAGAAACAGAATGCACACTCATTTTGGTATGAAAACCTATCTTACAATACAGGAAAGTAGGGGAGAAGGAGATAAGCAGGCTGGGGGGATGATGGAAGGGAGGGCAGTGGGAGGAGGGATCAATTAGAAGTCAACATTCTTGGGGAGGGGGATCAAAAGAAAGAATAGAAGCAATGGGGAGCAGGATAGGATAGAGGGAAATATAGTTAGTCTTACACAACATAACTATTATGGAAGTCATTTGCAAAACTTCACAGATATGGCTTATATTGAATTGGTTGCCTTCCCAAAGGGAATGGGTGGGGAGGGAGAGAGGAAGAGAAGTTGAAACTCAAAGTTTTAGGAACAACTGTTGAATATTGTTCTTGCAACTAAGAAATAAGAAATACAGGTAATGGGGTATAGAAAGTTATCTTGCCCTATAGGACAAAAGAGAAGATGGGGATAAGGGAAGGGAGGGATGTTAGATGGGAGGGCAGATTGGTGATAGGGGTAATTAGAATACTTGGTGTTTTGGGGTGGGAGGAGGGGAGAAATGGAGAGAAAATTTGGAACCCAAAACTTTGTGGAAATGAATGTTGAAAACTTAAATAAATAAATTTATAAATAAAAAAAAAGAAAATTATGTAGAACAAAGGAAATGGATTTTGGAGCCATTTTCAAATTATGGAAATAATAAGCTCTGGCTATGAATAGTTTAACAAAGTTTAGGAAATATATATTTTCCTGGAGTTTTGCAAATCTACTCAAAAGCCTTAAAACTAAAAAGTGACAAGGAAGAAGAAAAACTGTCTTGCTACATCCCAACCTTGCTACTGACCACCTATGTGTCCTTGGGCAAGCCATTTAAACTTTCTGGGCCTCAGTTCTGTCATTTATAAAAACGGGGGAATGTACCTCAAAATATATGAATCTATGACCCACCAAGCTAGATTCTATTGATGACAGCAACTATGAGAGGAAAAACAGTAACTGGGAGCCAAAACCAAAGAAAGGAACCAGCAATAAACATGTCCATAAAATAACAGGACAGGAACACAAAATTGTAAATGTTTTAGGTACTTTCCTCACAGCAACTCTGTAACATAGAGATTACAGCAGTGGTGTCCCCATTTTACAGATGAAAAAAACAGAGGCTCTGTCCCAAGTCACAGAGTTAGTACATGTGAGTTGTATCTCTGGCAGGAATTGAACCCAAGACTGACTTCAAGAAAACCACACTCCAAACTGAGGCCTAGAAGAACTACTTCTGCCACTGACAGACAAAAGCTCATTTGGGGACAAAAAAAAGTTCTTAGTGACATTCCCAAAGACCACTGTTTTAAATTCTATCTTCAACCCTGAGGTAGATTAATCATGTCAATCAACTAGTTACACAACAACCAATAAGCATTTGGTAAGTGCCAAGCTGCGTACAAAGTTTTGGACAGGTTGATTTTAACATGTCTATGAGTCATTTCAGTATGAGCTATCCAATAAGCAGCTGGAATACAAAACTGGAGGTCAAAAAGGAAGTAAGGGCTAGATAAAGAGATGCATGAGTCATCATGTAGAGAGAATCACTGACTCCATGGGAACTGGTGACTACTAAGGGAAAGAGTAACATGACCCAGACTAGAGCCTTGGCAACACCCACGGTTAGTAGGCTCAACTGAGATGAAGATCCAGAAATGGAGACAGAGAAGGTCAGAAAGGTAGGAGGAGAACCAGGAGGAGAGTGGTGTCCTGAAAAACCCAAAGAAAAGAGAATATCAATGAGAAGAAGGTGATCGAGAGTGTCGAGGGCTGAAGAGGGGTCAAGGAGAATTGAAAAAAGATCATTAGACTGGACTAGAAACCACTGGTAACTCTGGAGACGACAATTTCAATTTAAGTGCCAGAAGGGACTTCAGAAGCCATCTGGTTCAACTCCTTCATTTTACAGATAAAGCCTAAGAAGTTTAAGTGATCTGCCCATGGTCACATGGAGCACAAATATCAGAGGTGTGGTTTGAACCCAACTCCTGAGACACCCCCCCCCCCAGAGCCAAGCTCTTTCCACCATACCACATTTTAGATCTATTCTTGCAAGGGGGGGACATGGTTGGGAGTTTTCTACAGATTACATTGAATTTCTTGATAACAAACACTGAGGGAGTAAAAAGAAATATGAAATATAATACAGAGTCTCCATAAGCTCAATTCTCACATTAGCAAAGTTACATGAAGCACAAAATGTGAATTTTGAAGAAGCAGTAGGGAGAATCAAAACTCAGAACCTTTAGATTTTTGGTTTTGTTTACTAATTTCTTGGTTTAATTCATAGTCATTCATTTCCCTGAACTAAATTCTCTCTTTCAACGAATTATTTTGTTCAGTGAACTTTTGAAGCTTCTCCTCCATATGGCCAATTCTGCTTTTTAAAACCTCCTTCTCCTCGTTGGCTTTTTGGACCTCTTTTTCCAATTGAGTCAGCCTCTTTTTAAAGCTGTTATTTTCCTCAGCATTTTTTTGGTTCTCCTTTAGTAAGCTGCTAACTTGTTTTTTAAGGTCTTCTATTGCCTGAACCCAGTTTAAGTTCCCTTTGGAGGCAAGGCCTTGACTTCCTCCGACAGTACACCTTGTTCTTCCTCATCTGGAAGGATGGGGGAGACACCTGTTCCCCAAGAAAGTAACCTTCTATGGTCTTATTTTTTTTCCCTTTTTTGGGTATTTTCCCAAACAGTTACTTGACTTCTGAGTTTCCTCTCCACAACCACCTTGCCTCCAGTTCCACCCAGTCAGCACTTGGGGGCTGAGATTCAAATGAGCTGCTCCCAATCTTCAGGGCTTTGGGCAGGGGCAGGGCTGTTATTCAGTGTGAGATTAAGATCAGCTGCTCAGGTCTGGGCAGGGCTGCCACATAGGGATCAGTTCCCTCAGGGGGTTTCTGATGAGATCTTCAACAATGGATGCAGGCAACTTCCTGCTTTGGGAGCCCCGTCTGCTGCTGCCTCTACTGCTGCCACCCGAGGAGGCCCGAGTTTTGGGGACACCCTGCTCCCCTCTCCGCCAGCTGAAAAGACCCTCTCACTGATCTTTGGTGCCTGTGGGTTGAGGGATCTGCGCTATACCATCAGATAGTATCTGACCTGTCCCATACCCACCCACAGTCTTCTGCAAGTTGTAACAAAAAAAAAAAGAGGTTTGACATTATACTTTGAGACAAAAGTGCAATTTGTCAAACAGGTTAAAGATGGAGTGAAGGAATCCATATGGAATAAAATATTTCTAGCAGCACTTTCTATTACAGCAAAGAATTGAAATTTACAGGGGTGTATGTACTTCAATTGTGGAAGAGTTGAACAAACTGTGGTATATAAATATAATGGAACATTACTAAAAAATAAGAAATGACAAAAATTAGGGAATCAAAGAAACTTGGAAAGATCTGAGAGAAATAATTCAGAATGAATGAGCAAAACCTAAGGGAACAATTTACAGAATGACCACAATAAAAGAAAACAAGTCTGAAGGATTTTAGTTGATGATGAAGTATGTCTCCCACTTCTCATGAGAGACACGATGGAGAATGAATATAGAATAAGACATTCATTTTCTAACGAGAGGATACTGGTCTTTTTTTTTTTTGCTTGACTATACTTATTACAATGGATAGCTTCTACAGTAAAGAGACAGGAAGGAATAATTAGTGAGTGGCAGAGATACAAAAAAAAAATCAGTAAAATTTTTTTAAATGTACAGAAGAAACCAAAAGTTTCAGAAGGGTACACATATAAAACAATTCTGTTATTACCCTGTTAAATTAATACACACTTTGAAAAAACATACTCTATATAATAGTTCACAGTTTCACATACAATTCTTTTGTTCTTTGCATATGGAAAAGTTAATTTTATGATCATTAAATAAAAATAAGAAAATTACCTGTGAAATATTTCTAGAAGACATAATTGCTTGATTATAGAATATGCGACCAAAGTGATCTCGATCTGGAAATACTTCTGCTTGTTGAGGTAAGTTTGCACCTCCTGAATCAACTAAAGATAATGAGAGCAGTACAACAATATATTACAAAGATGATACATTATGACCAAGGGGGATTTATACCAGGAATGTAGGTATGTTTAACATAAGGAAAACTATTAAAACATAACTTATTATATAAATAATACAAGCTTTTTTAAAAAAATCATTGTGATTATATCAATAGATGAAGAAAAAGTTTCAGATAAAGTATAATACTCATTTTTATTAAAAACACTTGAAAGTATTGGTATGGGATTTTTCCTTAAATTGATTAAAAGAATATTTATCTAAAATCATCAGTGAGCATTATTTAATGGGAATAAGCTAGAAGCATTCCCAGTAAGATCAGATGTGAAAGAAGGTGGCTACTATCACCATTATTATTCCATCTTATACTGGAAATTATAGTAACAGCAATAAGAGAAGAAAAAGAAATAGAAAGAATCAAAATAGGGAATGAAGAAATAAAACTCTTTTTGCAGACAATATGATTATACACTTGGACAACGCCAAAGACCCAACTAAAAAGTTAGCTGAAACAACAATTTTAGCAAAGTAGAAGGATATAAAGTAAATCCACAGAAATCATCAGAATTCCTATATATCACAAACAAAACCTTATAAGAAGAGACAGTAAAAATATCCCATTTAAAATAACCTAGACAGTATAAAATACTTGAGAATACACCTGCCAAAACAAACCCAGGAGTTATATAAGCTCTAAAATCTATGGTCCAATGACTCTATTGTACTTTTATTGCCAAACTTTCTAGCTTTCCTCTCACAGTTGTGAGAAACTTCAAGGTACTGAAGTATGAAAGTAACTAGACAACCTATTTTACCTGATTAAACCATCATCCTAGAAGATAACTCTGATGCTGAAGGACAGTTGATCTGAGACATTCTGTGGAGGTGTTTATTTCTTATTATACATATACAGAGGAACTAACCACTGGCTTCTCAAAAGGGATATTTAAATGTCACTCCCTCCAAGCTTTGTAATATTAATCATCAAACTTTAAGGTAGTGAGCAAAAGTCTGTCTGGGAGTTAATGCATGCATTCTAGAGGCAAATGAATTCTTTTCAAGAAATAAGATGCCACAGTGATTCAGAACTTGAAAAAAAGTGTATTCAAGAAGGTATCAGGCCTGTGTTTACTGTCATGGAATATGAGGCAGAAGGATGGTCCATTAACTGAGTTATCAAAATTTATCAAAACTACTATAACACTGCAATCATTTTAAAAAGTTCCTTGCATCTACAGAAGTAATAGATGAGTTCCTCATTTAAGAACTAAGTTTAATATACATAATAATCACCACAATGCAAACAGACTGATCACTAAAGGGTAGACCAACTCTGAGTAACTGGTAAACCAATGAAGTTGTCTGAAGACAGGTAATGGAATACACCTTTCTCCTAATGGCAGAAAAGTGAGGGACTTCTAAAATAGAACAGTGTATACAATGTTAGATGTGGTTACTGTAGAAGATAGTTTTGCTTAATTTTTTTTCCTTCTCACAAGGAAGAGTTCACCCTTAGAGAGGGGAAGAATTTTTTCCCAGAGAAATGGCTGTAACATAAAGATAAAAGTTTTCAGTAAAATATATTTTCAAGAAAGAAAGTTATTTGTAAAATGTTTACAAGACAGAGAATGAACGTTGAGAGATTTACTACATACAGAATGATTTCTGACACACAAATCCATTTAATACATACTAATTGACTTATTCTAACATGTAGATGTTAAAATATAACAAACTAGACCATTTACAAAAATAATGAGTTAAAATGTATGTGGAAACAAATAAAATCTGTACCAAAGAAGCTCTGGAATTTCACATTTGCTCTTTGACTGAAGAGAGACAATGTTTAACATATGGCTCATTTTGCCATTTTCACTGAGTTAGCTAGGAAGCACAATTCTGGGCTTTAAATAAGAAAAATCTGAGTTCAAATCTGACCTCAGACACTTATGTGCTGTGTGGACACTAGACAAGTCACTTAACCTTTGCCTCAGTATTCTCAAATGTAAAATGGAGATAAAAGCACTTATCTGCAAGGGCTGTTGTGACAATCAAATGAGATAATATTTGTAAAGGAATTGGCACATAGTAGGCGCTTAATAAATAAATGCAGGTTCTCTTCTGTCTTCCCTTCAACATATTTTCTAGATCTAGTTTCCTAAAAAAATTTATTACCTGGGGGCACAGCCAAGATGGCGGAGAGAAAAACGCACATACACTAGGCTCTTCCTCCACAGCCCATAAAATACCTGTTAAGGAAGACTCTCAACAAATTCTAGAGCAGCAGAAGCCACAGCACAACGGAGTGGAGGAGATTTCCAGTGACCTGGAAGTCCGGCGGGAAAAATCTGGCACATGGGACATGACCAGCCATGGCCATGGGGTGCTGGGAGGAGAGCCGAAAACAGGCCTCGGGGCAGAATCCCCAGGGGCAGCAGCTGCAGTTCACAGATCCCTCAACCCACAGACGCAAAAGGAAGCTTCAAAGCTCAGTGAGAGAGCTTTCTCACCTCTGTGATAATGGAGCAGGGTCCTCCCCCAGCCCTGGCCCCAGGCAGCAGCAGCAGCTGCAGTGGGCAGAGACAGCTACAGTGGCCAGCCAGGCAGCAATCAGCATCCATTGTTGGATAAAGCCCTTGTGGAAATTAAACAGCTGATCTGAATCTCAGCCTCGAGACTGACCAGAAAGTAAACTTTTCTCCTTATTGTGCTATCTTGGAGAAACTGAGATCTTACAGGTCCCCAGAATATAACCTACTCTTGACAAAGGACCCAAAAGTCAAGTAACTGGTTGGGAAAATACCGAGAAAAAGGAAAAAAATACGACTATAGAAGGTTACTTTCTTGGTGAACAGGTATTCTCACCCATCCTTTTGGAAGAGGAACAATGTTTACCATCAGGAGAAGACATAAAAGTCAAGGATTCTGCATTCAAAACTTCCGAAATAAATATGCAATGGTTGCAAGCCATGGAAGAGCTCAAAAAGGATTTTGAAAATCAAATAAGAGAAACGGAGGAAAAACTAGGAAAAGAAAGGAGAACGATGCAAGAAAATCATGAAAAGTGAGTCAACAGCTTGCTAAAGGAGATCCAAAATAATGCTGAAGAAAATAACACTTTTAAAAATAAGCTAACTCAATTGGCAAAAGAGGTCCAAAAAGCCAATGAGGAGAAGAATGCTTTAAAAAGCAGAATTAACCAAATGGAAAAGGTGGTTTAAAAGCTCATTGAAGAAAATAGTTCTTTAAAAATTAGAAGGAAATAGATGGAAGCTAATGACTTTATGAGAAACTAAAAAATTACAAAATAAAACCAAAAGAATAAAAAAATGGAAGATAATGTGAAATATCTCATTGGAAAAACGACTGACCTGGAAAATAGAACTAGGGGAGACAATTTAAAAATTATGGGAGTATCTGAATGCCACGATCAAAAAAAGAGCCTACACATTATCTTCCATGAAATTATTAAGGAAAACTGCCCTAATATTCTAGAACCAAAGGATAAAATAAATATTGAAAAAATCTACCAATCACCTCCTGAAAGAAATCCAAAAAGAGAAAGTCCTAGGAATATTGTAGTCAAATTCCAGAGTTCCTAGGTCAAGGAGAAAAATATTGCAAGCAACCAGAAAGAAATAATTTGAGTACTGTGGAAATACAATCAGGATAACATAAGATCTAGCAGCTTCTTTCTATATTAAGGTATCAAAGGGCTTGGAATAGGATAGTCCAGAAGTCAAAGGAACTAGGATTAAAACCAAGAACAACCTATGCAGCAAAACTAAGTATATACTTCAGGGGGGAAAATGGCCATTCAATGAAAGAGAGGACTTTCAAGCATTCTTGATGAAAAAACCAGAGCTGAAAAGAAAATTTGACTTTCAAACACAAGAATCAAGAGAAGCATGAAAAGGTAAACAGGAAAGAGAAATCACAAGGGACTTCCTAAGATTGAATTGTTTAGATCCTACATGCAAGGATAATATTTGTAACTTGAAACTTTTTTTCAGTATCTGGGTACTTGGAGGGATTACACACACATAAACAGAGAGAGACATAGAGAGAGAGAGACAGAAAGAGAGACAAGAGAGCACAGGGTGAGTTGAATAGGAAGGGATCATATTTTAAAAAATAAAATTAAGGGGTGAGAGAGGAATATATTGAGAGAGGAAAGGGAGAAATGGAATGGGGCAAATTATCTCTCATAGAAGAGGTAACAAAAAGCTTTCCCAAAGGAGGGGAAAAAGGGAGAGGTGAGAGGAAAAGTGAAGCTTATTCTCATCACATGTGGCTCAAGGAAGGAATAATATGCACACTCAATTTGGTATGAAAATCTATCTTACACTACAGAAAAGTAGGGGAGAAGGGGATAAGCAGGGTTGGGGGAATGATGGAAGGGAGGGAAAATGGGAGGAGAGAGCAGTCAGAAGTCAACACTCTTGGGGAGGGACAAGGTCAAAAGAGAGAACAGAAGAAATGGGGGGCAAGATAGGATGGAGGGAAATATAGTTAGTCTTACATAATATGACTTGTTATGAAAGTCATTTCAAAACTGCACATATATAGCTTATATTGAATTGCTTGCCTTCTCAGAGAGGATGGATGGGGAGGGAGGAAGGAAGACAAGTTGGAACTCAAAGTTTTAGGAACAAATGTTGAGAACTGTTTTTGCATACTACTTGGAAATAGGAAATATAGGTAATGGGGTATAGAAATTTATCTTGCCCTACAAGACAAAAGAGAAGATGGGGATAAGGGAAGAGTGTTAGAAGGGAGGGCACATTGGTGAAAGGGCCAATCAGAATGCATGGTGTTACGGGGAAGGAGGGGAGAGATGGGGAGAAAATTTGGAACTCAAAATTTTGTGGAAATGAATGTTGAAAACTTCAAATTAATTAATTAATTAAAAAAGAGAGAGTGAAACTTGAAGTAGGCAGATTAACCAGCAGGCTACTGCAATAGTCAGAATACACATATTGTTTCAGCCCCTGAAGGGCAAGGACTATTCAGTTCTTATCTTTCTATCCTATGTACCTAGTACAATGCTTTGTTCATAGTGGACTCTTTAAAAAATGTTGAATTAGAGCATTATTGGTGAAAAAAGGGAACCTGGTTCATCCACTGTCAATTATGATTTAGAAAGTTTTTTATTAGGTGGTTCTGGGAATAAAACACTGGGCTTAGAATCAGGAAGACTCATCTTCCTAAATTTAAAATCAACCTCAGATGCTTACTAGCTGTGTGACCTGGGCAAGTCACTTAACCTTGTTTGCCTCAATTCCCTCACCTGGAAAATGAGTTGAAGAAAAAAATGGGATGGGGGCAGAGGCAAGATGGTGGAGTGAGAGCAACTACTCACCTTAGCTCTTAGACAAACTCCTTCAGACACCTCTAAAAAGATAATCTGACCCAATCTTGGAGGTGCAGAATCCAATAGGAGACAGACTGTGGCAGATTCATAGACCAGAACAGAGTGGAAGGTCGATGGGAAGGATCTGTTCCACGAGTGTGGAAGAACCCACATCATACAGCACAGTGCATCCCACTGTGGCCCGAGCAGAAAAGCCCCAGAGTGGCCAGAGGCACCAGCAGGGCAACTGTCAAAAGGCGGAGTGGCAGCCCAGGGTGGGAGACCAGCAGAGCCAAGTGAGTGACAACTGCTGAGCCCCAAGTATCAACCCGCAGCCATTCCTGAGACTACCAACCCACAGATTGTGGGTCTGTAAGTCATCTACTTGAACTTCCAGGAGCCAAAGTGGCAGAGTGATTGGTAAATGCTCTCCCCCCCCCCCCTTTATTGACCTTGAAAGGACCATAAAATATTTCCCCAGAAAAATCCTGGATCAGTGAGATCAGCAGAAAGGGCAAACAGTCTCATAGCACCTGAGGCTAGGAACATCCCTCTTACTATGGTGAAAGCCCCACCTCAGCAAACCAAGTGAGAGAAGATCCAGAGCCCAGTGGGGTGGAACCTTGCACCAGGACCCAGGTGTGCCTCAGCACTCCAGGGGAAACGGGAAGGCAACCAGGATCACTAAGTGCTGAGCTTGCCTTTGCTCTACTCAGTTGAGGAGAGCTCCCATGACCAGACTACCTCTCCTCCACACTTAACAAGCTAGCCCCAGGGCTAATCCAGGGAAACAGACTACAGAAAGAAAAAAAGACATCTATTCTTCGCTTTCTTACACCAGTGAGCTCAGTACCAGGTTCTCCAGCTTCTAGCTGAAAGAACCAGAGGCTACAACACACAAAGAGTCATCATCATGAGTAAGAAGAAGCAAAGCAAGAATGAAAAGACCACAGAATCTTTCTATGGGGACAAGGACCAAAACATGAATACGAAAGAGGTGTACTCTCATCTGAATCTTCAGAGGGACTATGAAATGCTCACAGGAACAAAGAGCTCTCCTGGAACAGATGAAGAAGGAAATAGAAGAGAAAGTGGCCAATGATTCTGAAAGTATGAGAAAAGAATTCTACGAAGAGAACAGTTTTAAAAATGAAAATTGAACAAATGGAAAAGGAAACACAAGACCTAACTGGGAAAATTGGACAAATGGAAAAAAAGTACAAAAACTAACTGGAAAAAATAATTTTTTAAAAGGAATAATTAGACAGATGGAAAATAAGATGCAAAAATTAAATGAAGAAAACAATTTGATAAAAATTAGAATTGGACAAAATTAATGACTCTATGAGACATCAAGAATCAGTCAAACAAAATCTAAAGAATGAAAAGATAGAAGAAAATGTAAAATATCTAACTGGAAAAACTACTGACCTGGAAAAAAAACAGGAATTATTGGCCTACCAGAAAGTCATGATGAAAGAAAGAGTCTGGACAATATCTTCCAAGAAATCATCAAGGAAAACTGCCCAGAAGTGCTAGATACAGAGGACAAAATAATCATCAAAAGAATCCACCATTCACCTCTCAAAAGGAATCCCAAACTAAAAACACAAAGAAATATTGTTGTCAAATTCCAGAATTATCAAGTGAAGGAGAAAATACTACAGGCAGCCAGAAAGTAACCATTCAAATACTGAGGAGCTACAGTCAGGATCACACAGGATCTTGCAGTTTCTACATTAAAAGACTGAAGGAAATGGAATATGATATTCCGTAAGGCAAAGAAGCTGGGAATACAAGTTCAGCATAACATTTCAGGCGAGGAGATGGACCCTATTCAGTGAAATAAGGGATTTCCAGACCTTCCTGACAAAAAGGCCAGAAAACTCAATAGAAAATTCGGTCTTCAACTGCAGGTCTGAAGAGAGGCATAAAAAGATAAACAGGGAAAAAGAAAAACTTGTTACTCAATTTGGCCAAACTGTTTACCTCCCTATAAGGGAAGATGATATTTGTTAATCTTGAGAATTGTACATCTATTATGAAATATAAAAGGGATATACATAGATAGAGGGAATAGGTATAAAGTAAATGATGTGATGGTAAAAATGTGATTCAAGAATGCAAAGGGACTGTAACAAGAGATGTGAAAAGGGGGAAGTAGAAAATGGTAAACTACATCACAGGAAGAAGAACAAAATTATATTACAGTAGAGGGGAAGAGAGGAGGGAGATGAGCACTGTGTGAGAGGTACTCTCATCTGATTTGGTTTAAGGAGGGAACAATAAACTTAATTAAGTATATAAATCTAACTAGTTCTACGGACAATAAGAGGGGAATGGGAAAGAAAGGGGAGGGGAAACTAAAAGGGAGGGAAGAAGTAGTAAGGGTAAAGGGGACTGTGGGGGGGGGGGGGTGAAAGAAGGTAGGGAAGATTGCCGGAGGTGGTGGTCAAAAGTGAAAACTCTATTGAGGGGGGGAAGGGAGACAGAAGAACTAAAAGCACAAATGATGGGAAAGAGGATGGAGGGAAACACAGAGATTGTAATCATAACTGTGAATGTGAATGGAATGAATTCTCCCATAAAACTAAGATGAATAGAAGAATGGATTAAAAGCCATAATCCAACAATATGTTGTTTACAAGAAACATATTTGAAACAGGGGGATACACATAGGGTAAAGGTAAAAGGTTGGAGCAGAATATATTGTGCTTCAGCTGATGTAAGAAAAGCAGGGGTAGCAATCCTAATCTCAAACAAAGCAAAAGGTGAAACAGATTTAATCAAGAGAGATAAGGAAGGAAACTATATCCTTCTAAAAGGCACCACAAACAATGAAGCAATATCATTATTAAACATGTATAGCTCCAAGTGGTACAAAGCATCCAAATTCTTAGAGGAGAGGTTGGGGAAGTTGCAGAAAGAAATAGACAGCAAAACTATACTAGTGGGGGTCCACAACCTCCCCCTCTCTGAACTTGATAAGTCTAACCTTAAAATAAACAAGAAAGAAGTTAAGGAGGTGAATAAAACTCTGGATAAGGTAGATATGAGAGCTCTCTGGAGAAAACTTAATGGGGATAGAAAAGAATATACCTTTTTCTCATCAGTACGTTGCACATATAGAAAAACTGACCATGTTCTAGGGCATAAAAACCTCACAATCCAGTGCCGAAAGGCAGGGATAGTTAATGCATCCTTCTCAGATCATAATGCAAGAAAAATTATACGTAATAAAAGGCCATGAAAAGATAAACCAAAAATTAATTGCAAACTAAATAATCTAATCCTAATCCTAAATCATAGAAACAATCAACAACTTCATTCAAGAGGATGACAATAATGAGACAACCTACCAAATCTTATGGGATACTTCAAAAGCAGTTCTTAGGGGAAGTTTTATATCTTTGAGTGCCTACATAAATAAAATAGAGAAAGAGGAGATCAATGACTTGGGCATGCAGCTGAAAAAGCTAGAAAAAGAACAAATTGAAAATCCCCAAGTAAATACCAAATTAGAAATACTGAAAACCAAAGGAGAGATTAATAAAATTGAAATTAAGAAAACTATTCAATTAATAAATAAAACCAATAGTTGGGTTTTATGAAAAAACTAATAAAACTGATAAACCTTTGGTCAATTTGATTTTTAAAAAGAAAGAAGAAAATCAAATTACCAATATTAAAAATGAAAGGGGTGAACTCATCTCCAATGAGGAGAAAATTAAAATAATAATTAGAAATTATTTTGTCCAACTTTATGCTCATAAATTCGACAATCTAAATTAGATGGATTAGTATTTTTAAAAATATAAATTGCCCAGATTAACAGAACAGGAATTTGAATACTTAAACAACCGCATCTCAGAAAAAGAAACTGAACAAGCCATCAGTGAACTCCCTAGGAAAAAATCTCCAGGGCCAGATGGATTTACAAGTGAATTCTATCAAACATTTAAAGAACAGTTAATTCCAAAATTATATAGACTATTTGGGAAAATTGGGGAAGGAGTCCTCCCAAATTATTTTTATGATACAAATATGGTTTTGACACCTAAATCAGGAAGAGACAAAACAGAGAAAGAAAATGGTAGACCAATTTCTCTAATGAATATAGATGCAAAAATTTTAAATAAGATTTTAGCAAAAAGAATACAGCAGCTTATCATGAGAATAATACATTATGATGAGGTAGGATTCATACCAGGAATGCAGGGCTGGTTCAATATTAGGAAAACTATTAGCATTATCAATCATGTCAATAACAAAACTAACAGAAACCACATTATTATCTCAATACATGCAGAAAAAGCTTTTGACAAAATACAACATCCATTCCTATTAAAAACACTGGAGAACATAGGAATAAAGGGAACTTTCCATAAAATAATAAGCAGTATCTACCTAAAACCTTCAGCAAGCATTATATGCAATGGAAATAAGTTAGATGTATTTCCAATAAGATCAGGGGTGAAACAAGGATGTCCATTACCAGCACTGTTATTCAATATGGTACTAGAAATGTTAGCTGCAGCAATTAAAGAAATTGAAGGAATTAGAACAGGCAAAGAAGAAACCAAGTTACCACTTTTTGCAGATGATACGATGATATACTTAAGAGAATCCCAGAGATTCAAGTAAAAAACTACTTGAAATAATAAATAACTTTGGCAAAGTTGCAGGTTACAAAATAAACCCACACAAATCTTCTGCATTCCTATATATTAGTAACAAAGCCCAACACCAAGAGATAGAAAGAGAAATCTCATTTAAAGCTAGGGTAGACACTATAAAATATTTGGGAGTTTACCTGCCAAAACAAATCCAGGGACTATATGAACACAATTACAAGATACTTTTCACACAAATAAAGTCAGATCAAGTAAGTGGAAAAACATCAATTGCTCATGAGTAGGCCAAGCCAATATAATAAAAACGACAATTCTACCTAAATTAATTTACTTATTTAGTGTGCCATACTACACACATACATACATATATAATCAAACTATCAGATAATTCTTTTCTAGAACTGGAAAAAAATAATTTCAAAATTCATCTGGAAGAATAAAAAGTCCAGAATATCAGGGGACTAATGAAAAGAAATGCTAGGGAAGGTGGCCTAGCTCTACCAGATCTCAAACTGTATTATAAAGCAGCAAGTATCAAAATCACTTGGTACTACCTAAGAAAAAGAAAGGTAGACAAGTAGAATATGCCAGGTACTCAAGATACAGTAGGCAATGAATATAGCAATCTACTGTTTGATAAACCCAAGGACCCCAGCTTCTGGGAATTTTTGTTCGACAAAAATTACTGGGAAAATTGGATAACAGTGTGGCAGAAACTAGGCATAGACCAATGTCTGACACCGTGCACAAGAATAAAGTCCAAATGGGTACACGGTCTAGGTATAAAGATTGATATCATGAACAAACTGGAGGAGCAAGGAATAGTGTATTTATCAGATTTATGGAGAAGGGAAGAATTCTTGACTAAAGAAGAGACAAAGCATTATGAAGTGCAACATGGATAATTTTGATTACACTAAACTGAAAAGTTTTTGCACAACCAAACCCAATGCAACCAAAATTCAGAGGAATGCAGAAAACTGGGAAAGAATTTTTGCAGGTAGTATCTGTGATAAAGGCCTCATTTCTAAAATATATAGAGAACTGAGTCAAATGTACAGGATACCAGTCATTCCCCAATTGATAAATGGCCAAAGGATATGAACAGGCAGTTTTCAGAGGAAGAAATTAAAGCTATCTATAGTCATATGAAAAAATGCTCTAAATCAATATTGATTAGAGAGATGTAAATCAAAACAACTGAGGTACCATATCATACCTATCAGATTGGCAAACATGACAGAACAGGAAGATGATAAATGTTGGAGAGGATGTGGAAGAGTTGGAACACCAATTCGTTGTTGGTGGAGCTGTGAGCTGATCCAACCATTCTGGAGGGCAATTTGGAACTATGCCCAAAGAGCTATAAAAATATGCATACCCTTTGACCCAGGAATATTGCTTTTAGGACTGTATCCCCAAGAGATCCTAAAAATGGGAAAGGGTATCACATGTACAAAAATATTTATAGCAGCACTCTTTGTGGTGGCCAAAAACTGGAAATCAAGGGGATGCTCATCAATTGGGGAATGACTGAATAAATTATGGTATATGAATATAATGGAATACTATTGTGCTGTAAGAAATGATGAACAATTAGACTTCAGAGAGGCCCAGAAAGACTAATATGATCTGATGCTGAGTGAAAGGAGCAGAACCAGGAGAATTTTGTGCACAGCAACGACCACAGTGTGTGCGGGTTTCTTCTGGTAGACTTGGAACTTCATTATAATGCAAGGACTTAAAAAAATCCCCACTGGTCTTTTAAGGCAAAACGCCTTCTACATCCAGAGATAGAACTTTGGAATTCAATCACAAAATGTAAGAGATCATTTTCTTTTGTATTATGTTTTGGTTTGTTATATGATTTCTCCCATTCATTTTAATTCTTCTACACAGCATGACCATAGTGAAAATGTATTTAATAGGAATGTATGTGTAGAACCTATATAAAATTGTATGCTGTCTCAGAGAGGGAGTGGAAAGGAGTGGGGAGGGAGGGAGAAAAAAATCAAAATTATATGGTAGTGATTGTAGAACATTGAAAATAAACAAAATCAATTTAAAAAAAAAAAAGAAATGGCAAGTCACTCCAGTATCTTTGCCAAGAAAACCCCAAATAGGGTCATCAAGAGTTGGATACAACCCAAAAGACTGAAAAAGTCCAACAAAGGTCTACAGTTTAGAAGCCAGTTAATATGAGCATGAGTCTTCCTGAGAGGTGCACCTTTCAATTGCCTGGTCACAAGAAGATAGTGTTAGGCAAATGCAGATCCATGCTTTGGGATTCTATTTATGAATGACATGACTCAACAATTACTATGTTATTGGATACAAGGCTTTAAATAAGGCACAAATAGTGGATGAGTGAAAATTAGGGTAGTAACCAGTTCTCTGCCACAGTCATCATATTCTGTAAGAATTCTAACTGCCTAGTTTGTTTTAAGACCAGCAAGTGTGAGTGTCCCAGAAAACCAGCAATTTCCCAGGATCCAACAAGAACACTCCTTCAAGCTCATCAATCTTTTCTTATTAGATTAAAAGACCCTTGAGGGCAGGGGACATGTTTTACTTTTCTTGAATTCTACCTGCTCCCCATATTGTGATGGATAACCAGTAGATGTTTAATGAGGAGGCAATGATTTTTTTTTTAACTTAAATTTACCAAAACTTCCTGATATTTACCCCATTACAATCCTGGATAACCGGAGATGAGGAAGGAGGCATTTTTGTTGTTACCGTGTTTAGCTATGATAACTCAACACAAAGCCCTTACGGTGTGCTGGCTACATAGCTGTGAACTGCAGGCTAGGATGGACTGGCCACCACCTGTTCTAGCCATCTACTTTTATGAGAAATGTTTTCATAATAAACTTTTTTCATTATCAAGGACAGCAAAGCCACCGCAATCAGCTGTAATATAGTATACTTAAAATGGAGATGAATAGAGAACTAAAATGGAAAAAGCAGCCAGGATAGCTCAAGTCCATGATGGGAGTGACAAAATTTTGAGGGTGTGAAAGTAACATCAGTTTCCAAAGAATCTGAAGGAGATAAAAATATCAAAAATGTGAAAACCCAAGAAAACTACTGTTCTATATGTCAATTTTGACATTTTTTCATAAGATTAAACTACATGTTTCAAGGCTATCTTTGATGAGAGTGTTAGAAGGGAAAAGTTAGTATACTTTCACAATAGTCCACAGTAGACTACATCTTTACTATCGAATGATGTCTGAAAGATGTAGAGACAAAATCCTACTATGCTTACTGTTTGTTGCCTATTAAAGAGCATTCGGTTTAGTAGAAAAAAAAATTTATTACCCTCAGTTGAGGTTTTTACTTCCAAAGTTCTTTCTAGCACTTTATTAGAAATTAGGATTCAGAAATGGGATCAACACGGAGAAGTGACAGACACAGAGTGCAGATTGAGGCACATTTTTCTAGGACATGGCCAGTTCAGAAATTCGTTTTGTTTGATACAAGTTTGTAACTCAGATAGCAGTTGTTCTCACTTTCTCAGTGGGGTAGGATGAAGGGGAGTGGGCAGAAAAGCAAAGGAGGTGAGAGGAAGACAAGACAGATCTTTGGGAAGGAAAAATATAATTTAAGGTTTAAAAAAAAGAATGGGATCATTATGCAAATACCTTCTGATGATGAAATAAATGACATGATCAAACTAAACATATTATTCAGTCAAGTTTTAATATTAAAATCTTAGGCTGGTCAAGCATTTAGATCAAGGTTTCTTAGCCTGGGGTCCATGGTTTCATTTTTTTTTTAATATTCTGGTAATTATATTTCAATACAATTGGTTTCCTTTGTAAACCTATGTATTTTAAAACAATTTTCTGAGAAGGGATCCAGAGAATCCCTGATCTAGATCTTAACATTTTCAATAATCTTAGTAGACTATCAGCAAAAGTCTCATTAGGCCTTTAAGAGCATTAGCAATTAGAGGGTCAATGCCTTCATTCATTCATTCAATCACTAAATGACTACCTACTATGTGCAAGGCATCATGCTGGATTTTGCTGGGAATATAAAGAAAAATATGACCCAACTCCCTGCCTTCATGAAGCTTAAAGTCTCAGTGGGGAGATAAGAAATGCACACAAATAACTATAAAATAATATGGAAGTGGAATAAAGGGAGTTATTACTTTTAGTTGGGTGTAGGGGAAGGAAGAAATCAGAGAAGTCTTTCTGGAGCAAGGCCCAGACTGCCAAGGGCCATGACTTCAGAAATCCCCACTGATTATCATCTAGGTATGTGGGCTCTTTCATCAGAACCTTTTTTTCATTTACATTTCTGAGTATTATTTAAAAGCTTTCACTTTCATCAACTTACCTAAATACACACAGGGGAGCCTGTTTTGCAAGGCAATTTCCTGGGCCCGTAAGTGTTTTTTCACTGTCACTGGGTAATAGGACCCACCTTTGACAGTTGCATCATTGGCAGCAATCACACATTCCACTCTGAAAGACATAATAACAACAGAACGTGAAAGGTTTCTGCAAAATTAAGGGCCAATTTCATTTCATCATTACAAGTCATCCTGCCACAACTCTCTATTTCAATTCAATAATTATGTATGAAATGCCTCTGCGCAGCTCTCTCCCCCCACCAGACCTGCAATGGCATATTTATTCTACTTATAGTTACAGAGGTACACATCTCCTGCAACAGAACAGAAGCGCCTTCAGTGTTTCTGGGTATTTAATCAATTATTAATTAGGCTACCCAGCAATCAATACACTGATGGTCAGTGGTTTCACTCAGTAACCAAAGACGACCCATGGAGATCCTGAAAGCCATAAATACCTTTTGAAAGGAAATGTCCCTATCAAGCGGAAATCAGTTCTGATGGGTGGGTGGACATTTAATGGAGAGATGAGTTAGAAACTTTCAAGCTCCTCCAGCTGAGACCATTGTTTGATTACAAGACTTAGATGCCTCAACAATCTGGGCAGGGGAAGCCATTTTCATCCAGACCTCTCTGGCTGGTTTTTTCCTTCATGACCTGGGTCACCCAAAACTCAAATGGAGTGGTACAAGGACAGGGGGTCCTTTCTTGTGTAAGACTATTTACATTCTAAATGTAAATAAAAGTCTCCTAATTGGTTGGGGTCCCACCAAAGATTGAAGAGCATGTTTCCTTGAGGGCTAGGTATAATCTCACCAATCAGTCATGTCCTTCAGAGATTTACTTTTTACAGGAATTAGGTCTTAAAGAGGAAATCAAGGAGAAAGCCTGGATCCCAATTTAATAACTGGTTATTAGTATAATAGTAAAATAACACTTTCTCTCATTTGTTATATAAGACTAGAGTTGATGAAAAACTAATGCTGAATTATATATAGATCTTGGAGTTATCTGCATAAATAACAATGAAATCCACAGGAACTGACAAGGTTAACCAAGTAAAAAAGTATAAAGAAAAAAGAGGGTCTAGAAGAGAGAGACTTCAGGTATACCTACAGCTGGGGGTGGGGGAGATGGAAATTACAATTATGAAATAGTAAACAAGACCAAGAAAGAACCCACAGACAGTTAAGTAGAGAACCAAGAAAGAACAGTAAAAAAAAAATTAAAAAGGAATATTCAGAAAGAGAGGTTAGTGCAAAGTATCAAATGCTGCAGTGACGTAGAAAAGGACTGGAATCTGATCAGCCATCAGATGTGTCAATTAAGAGATCACTGGTGACTTTGGAGTGATGAAGTTGGAAGCCAGACTGAGAAGGGGGTAAGAGAAGAGAAAGTGGAAACAATGAAGGCACATAGCTTTTCCCCCAAGTTGGCTATGAAAGGGAGGAGCGATCTAGGAGTTCAGCTCTAATGAGGATGGAGGACGTTTCAGACATGATGACAGACCCCAGGGAAGAAGCCAACAGATAGGGAGAGACTGAAGATTACAGAAAGAAAGAAAGAAGTGATACCTGGAGAGGCCATCTCTAAGAGAGGCCAGCAGGTACATGATGAAGCATTTATTAACCAGCGTCTACATGCCAGGACACCATGCCAAGTACTTGGGATACCAAACTAAGACTGTTAATACCCTCAAAAAGCTTACGTTCCAATTGGGAGATAAAATGTATTTTACAGCTATGTAAACAAAAATATCTATATAAAACAAGCAGTGATTATGCCATAGTAGAGACCAACAACTAGGGGGGGACTCAGAAGTGTCCTCTTTAATAAGGGGGCACATGACCAGAGCCCTGAATGGAGGCAGGGGTTCCAGATGGTAGTGGTAAGAAAAGGAGAGCATTCTAGGCATGGTAGTAGCAGAAGACAGGATGTCATACATGGGGAACAGGAAACAGGCCAGTTTACCTCAAGCGTGGAAGTGTCAACAGAAATAATGTGTAATCATCCTAGAACTAAAAAATGGAAGCAGATGGGATAGGGGTTTGACAAGAAGCCAATGAAGATTCCTGAGCAGCAGTGGCCTGATCAGTCCTGTATTTCAGGAGCAGTAATTTGCAGTTGTGCAGGATAGACTGGAGAGGTAAGAGACTGAATGGAGAAGTACAGGGGATATATATCTGTTCTTCAACTGCAAATTCAGACTAGATAGAAAGGAAACAGGAATTTGTAGAGGGAGACTACCTTGAAAAAACTTAGAAGGATTACATTTAAACCTTCCCTACAAAGAATCTCTAATCAACAAATATTCTGCAGCTCTAACATGGAGAGCAAAGTCCTAGACATCTTCACCACTTGAAAAGTCTTTATTCCACGATGAGTCGCACAGCAGAAGACACGTAAGGTCCTTACCCAGACACTCGGCCAATGCCTGTAATAATTCCACCTGCTGGGACCTCTTCATTACCATATAACTGGTAACCTGCAAACTGGGAAAACTCCAGGAATGGAGATCTGCAGGGGGGAGGATATTATGTAAATTACTATCATCAAACAAAGCTAACACAGGTTTCAAAAAATGTTTTTAACATAAAAGGTATTTTCCTTTATTGCTAATCGTCAAGTGTATGCCTTTAGTACATTATAAAGATATTTCCAAATGAAGATGAAGAATTGCAATTTTGTTGGTTAAAATGATAATTACAAGAAATGAAATCTCATTATCATTAGTCAGATAATATAAACATTTATTAAGTATTAATTATGTGCTAAGAAATGCACTAAGTGCTGGGGATACAGAGAATGACAAAAGACAGTCCTTGTTTTCAATTACTCCACAAGGCTACTCATTCTAACAACTATATGAATTAGGAGAGGGGTTCTGCATTAGCATTTAAAAATATACTAACCCTGGATCTAGAAGTCTGTCAACTCTTTCTCTAGGGAGCAGTTTTCCTCTGGCCTTGTGAAGTTCCCGAGCATTTTTACTACCTCCTATGACAATGAAATGATTCGTCAGCATTGCAATAAATACTGTCATTTATAAAGGCCTTTAAAGTATGTAACATTCAATATATATTTTCATTTGACCCATAACTCTTCTATGAAATAGGTAGTAAAGGTAACACCCTCTTTTTACAAATGAGAAAAATGAGACGAGGTTTAAAGATTTTAAGTGATTTGCCCACGGTAACACAGCCAGTGTCAGATGGAAATGGAACCCCAATCACCCCGATGCCAAGGCCAACCTCCTGCTTCCACGCTGCCTGTTCCTACCACAAAGCAGATACTACAGGCTATTATCTGTATTTAACGTACCAGGAAACAAGCAAGCTAACACTTTAAATAAAGGCCTAACGGCTCTTTTTAAAAGTTTAGGATATCACTTAAGGAGACAGGTGATTCTTGCAACTGTTTCTTTTGCTTATAAGCTACTGACTTCTGACAACTGCAATATCACCACTGCATGGAAAATGATGTTTCCCAACACATTTTTCACCTTCTTCTCCTGTAACACTTTTGCACTGAAATCACAGAGTAATTTATACGTGTGTGTGTGTATGTGGGTGTGTTTGTGTATATATGTATATACGTGTATATATGTATATATGGTATGGGTGTGTGTATTCATATGCATATGTATACATATGTGTGTGTCTATACACACACAATTTCTTGTGCACAGTAAGCATTTTTACTAAATGCTTATTAAATGAACTAATTTTCTTCGTGATCAAAGAATTTACCATCAAGGGCACCATCACCCTTAAAAGCACCAAGCTCCACAACCTCAGACACTCTCACCTCCCATATCCAATCACTGGTTAAATCTTGTTGATTCCACCACCACAACACCTCTGGTATCCATCCCCTTTTCTCTCCTTCAGACTCTCATCACCTCTCACCTGGACTATTATAAAAAAGTTTCCCTGCCTCAAGTCTCTTCCCCTCTCTATTCTACTACCAAAGTTCCTAAAGCACAGATCTATGTCACTCTAAATTCAAGAAGTTCCAGCAGTTCTCACGCCTGTAAGACCCAATCTGTCATGAAAGCCTTTGATAAAAGGCTCTCAGCCTCTCTTTTTCAGGCTTATTGCACATTATTCCACACACTGTATACTGTCCAGTTCAGCAGGCCCACATGCTATTGGCAGAACCTGACATTGCATCCCTCATGTCTGGGCCACTAGAATACCAGACTGTTCACCCTCCTCAGCCCAGCCTCCAAGAATCCTTAAGCTCCTCTGAAGCTCCATTCAAGTACCATTTCCTACACAAATGCCTTTCCTGCTCCCTTCACATTTTCAGGTTGTAAACAAGGTTTCTCTCCAAAAGAATGTAAACTCCTTGAGAGAGCATAATACCTCACACATAGTAGCATTTTTGCTAAATGATTATTAAGTAAACAAATTTTAAGGAGCCAACCTATAAGTGATAAGACTCTATATTTAAACTGGTCCTCAGAAAGCAGACAGCGTCTGTTATTAGGGCCATACTCAAAATTTTGGTAGCATGGTTAAAAAAAAAAAAAAGCCAGAATCTGCACTCCGCTGGCATTGTCTTTGAGAATCCTAGGTCACCTCCATCCCATGATAAGGTATTATGATGGGACCCTGAAGGCAAATGTAGGTGATGCTTAATAAATATTTGCTGACCAAATGACTGGGCAGAAGTACCCCCTTTAACCCTAAACTTTCTTCAGTGGAATTAGGTAGGAGATGTAAAAAATCACTAGCTTTCTGAAAGTTTATAGTATGGCTCGAATCCACTAAAAAAAGTCCTCTCAGAAGATAACCCAAATTTTTTTGGTCTCCCTACAACTATACTGCTGACAAATAAAATGGCAATTCAGCATTCAACAAGCCCTAAAATATGTGTAGCACTTTAGTAAATGAAATTAAGTAAGATGCTTAGTTCCAGAACTTAAGGCTTTGTTAATAATAAAGCTACAAATAGTTCCTTACTCTTCCCGAACAAATGACTAAGTCTCCAAAAATCAATATTAAAGGCTGAAACATGAGAGAACTTGAAGACTGTAAAATTCAAAGGAAATCTGAAACAAAGGCAAAAATGACAAAATTGGGGGAGGAAAAGCAAAGGAGAGGAAGGAAACAATAGGCAACACAAAGAGAGCTGTTCTACACAATCCTTTCCATTTAACAAGGCTTCCTACCAACAAAAAGATTTTAGTTCATTATTCTAACGTGGCACCTTGAAACCCTTTTTCTAATTCCTCTTTATTTTCTCAAGAAAAAATTAACAAGGAAAGTATTAGACAACTCATGCCCTGCAGTAATAGAAAAAGGAGGAGGAAGGCCAAAACAAATTATATTCTCATCTCTTGTTCTACAGGAATATAAGAAGAAAAATACAAAGCAAAATACAAAATGCTTAGGAACTGAGTAGGAACCTCACTACCCTACCAATGCCCTCCCCAAATCTGACACATCAGAACTACTGTAATGCCATTAACCAAAGTAGGTAAAACGTATCTGTTCCCTCTTTTGATGTCCACCTGGCAAGCAACCACTACCATTCTCATCTAGTATTGCGGAACTCCTCACCCATCTGTGTCATTCCTGGCTCTCTTCTCCACACAAATGCTCCATGCTCCTGCCCAAAAGACCAAATAATAAGGCAAAACTAGGGATAGATGAATGGGCTAGTGACCCATCCTATGTAATTAGCAAGGTTTCTTTGGAGACGATGACTTACTCCAAAGGACAGATTATAAAAGCACAGCATTTGGGCTAGAAGGTCCCTTAGAGGTTATCTAGTCTAACATTTCATTTTATACATGAGAGAATAGAGACCTGCAGAAGAACGATTTGCCCAGAGTAACACAACTGAACTCAGATCCTCCAACTTCACTAGCATTCTTTCCAGTGCAACACAATGCTTACAAGGACTTTTACAGTGCTAGCTGAGGAACCTAACAAACCAAAGAGGCAGACATCATGAAATACACCTCTTACTCTACCTAGGAATAGCTCAAACTTTAAAAAAGATTAAATTTCTTTTCTGACCCATAAAATAATCAGCAAGCATTTACCAAGCACCCATTAGAAAATAAATTCCTTTGGAACAGACATTGTTTCATGAATTTTATTTGCATCCCCAGCATCTAGCGCTTAAACGCTTATTGATTACCTGACTGACTGATACAGTGTGCCAAGCGCTATTCTAGACGTTGGGGATACAAAAAAAAATTAAAAATAGTTCCTGTCCACAAAGAGGTTACATTCTACTGACAGAAATAACATGTAACTATGTGAATAATCACAAAACATATAAAAGTGCAAGTTATTTTGGGAAGGAGAAAAATTAGTAACTGAGGGAAATCAAGGATGGCCTTATATAGTAAGTAGATCTTTATCTGAGTTTTTAAGGAAGTTGAAGATTATAAGAAGCAAAGGTTAGGAGGAAGCACACTGAGGCCAGGCCAACAGCATAGAAAAAAAGTATGACCTGTGTGGAAGAACAAGGAGGCCAGCTGGGTTAAGACTGAGATTGTAAAGAGGGATATGACATAACAAACTGAGAAAGAAAATTGAGGCAAAAGTGTAAAAGGCTTTAAATGCCAAACAAAGGAATTTCATCCTAGGGATATCAGGAAGTCACTACAACTTTGGGGCAGGACAGAACCATGGTCAGACTTATTCTTTGGGAATATCCCTTTGACAAATCTTCTCAGGATAAAATAAAGGCATAAAATTAAATTTTAAAATAGATGTCACTATATTTACCTAGCCTGATATGCTCTGCTCGCTCATGAAGTTCAGTTACTAGAGCTTTCATTCGTTCATAGTTTTCCTAGAACAGATTAAAAAAAAAGAATTTAAAAGTTATGGGGAAATAGATAAATGGTCAAAGGCTATAAGAGTAGTAATAGCAGTAGTGGCGGCAGCAGCAGCAGCAGGAAACGTCATCATCTTCATCACAGGTATGCAAAGGTCTTTTTACATGTTAATTCATCTGATCCTCAGAAAGACCTTCCAAGGTAGGCACTCATACTCTGCCCATCTTACAGATGAGGAAACTAAAGTGAAAAAGTTTAAATGATTTCACTAAGGTCATACAATCAAGAAGTATCTGAGACAGGATTTGAACTCAGGTCTGACTCGGTATCTGGTACTATCTCCACTCCATCTACCTAAAGAAACACTAATTAAAAGAATCACAGTCTACTATAATAACGACCGTATGAAAAAATACTCCAAATCATTAACAATAAGTGCAAATCAAAAAAGTCATGTTACTGTTTCTCCCTGAAACATCACTCCCTTTCATTCTATTAATATTATACTAAGATAAATTACTATTCAGTTATATGGATAAAGGGCTTTCTTAAATATGCTGTAGTTTATGAAGTGCTTTAAGGTTAACAAAACATTTTCCTCGCACATACACTGTGAGGTAGCAAGTGTTACCCCCACTTTCCAAATTGATTTCTCCATCCAAATAAGAATAAGTACACAAGAATATAAAGTGCTGTGGGATTAAACGAGGGAGAAACTGCTTCGGGCTGAATGGATCAGGGATGACTTCACTGAACCTTAAAGGATGGGGAAGATGTCTTCAGACTGAGCATCCCAGGTACAGTAGTGACCATTTCAGCCTTGGATTGAAATAACCACTTCATCTTAAAACTTGTGCTAGAGAAGGAAATGAAAGGCTGACAATCTGATAAGTACCCTAATTTTGGAGAGATCCTATTTCCAAGACTTCAAAGAAGGGATGGGTGGGATTCCATGGGCTAAAAGTCTGTAAGAGAAGTCAACCCAGGAGCAATGAAAAGGTCTCAAATAAAATTCTGAATGCAAAGAGAAGGTAAAAAAAACAGGTAAAAAAATTAAAACAATTTTGTCAGGGTCATTCAATTAGTCGCAACCAAAAAGTACCAGAGACAGAATTTGAACTAGTCTTCTCACCATCACTCTTGACATCAAACCACGGGGCCTCCAGGAAGGCACCAGAAGGACGAGGCAAGAGGTGAGAAAGGTGGGAGAAAAGGTCAGAAACATTTTTCCAAGGGCACAGAAAGACACTGATCAGTCCACAAGGGTAGAGAGAGTCAAAAAAAAAAAAAAATGTACATAACAATCAGGAAACTAGAAAGCAATCCAAATAGAACGAGAGACTAGAAGGTTCAGGAGTGGGAAGTATGTTCCCATTACACATTAAGTAAAGCCCAGACAGTCAAAAGCATGAATCAAGGGCAATGGTAAACTGCATGTTTCCATCATCACTTTAACAGCCCCACAAAAGACCCAAACAAAAACCATTTGCCCATCTACTAAGACAAGAGTGATTATGCAGGGAGAAAGTTGGGGAAAGCATCCTATTTGTTATATATGCTCATTTCACCCTTTTCCAGAAAGAAAAGGGGGAAAAACAGCTTCTCTCACTCAAAGAGATACTTTTTTAAGAAACCTGACCTTGGGCAAATCACTTAACTTCGATGAGACCACTTAACTTCGATGAGACCACCACACAATGACAGAATTGAGAGTAAGTAACTTGTTAGGTCCATCCCAGTTCTAAAGCCCTTACTATTATGATCTCTGAGATAGTCAGCCATTTGTCCAAATAATATTTCTTAGACTAGCCAACTAATCTTCAGTTTTGTAAAGTAACAGAGTGTGCCAAGAGCATTCACCTAGAATGTTTTAAGACTCACATTTTAAGTTATATTTTTAAGACATTTATATTTTGTAAATAATTTGAAGCTATCTCAAAAGCAAGACCACAAAACCTCTCAAGATCTAATAGAATTCTGTGATTCCATGAGAAGTGCTTCAGTGCTTCAGCCACTCCTTAGCTTTTTCTAGCCCCAAAAAGACCCTGTCACCAAGCTCATTCCATCTTAAAGCTTATGAAGTAAAATAAATAGGTTGTGCAATCAAGATTAAAAGCAAATTTGCCATAATACATGGGTCTCATCAAAACAACTCTGAAGTTTCACCTTATACTCAGTCAATTTGCATGTGTGTGTGTGTGTGTGTGTGTGTGTGTGTGTTTGTCCTTCAATGACAAAGAAGATCATGCCATCAGAAGAATGATGACATGACTTGCACTTGACTTTGTTTTGAGTGAGGGAGGGCTGTGCAGGTCACCAGCCTCACTTCTCCTCCAGAGCCATCTGAATCCAGTGACCAGATATACATCAGGATCACTGGAGATGAACCAGGATGAGGCAGTTGGGGTTAAGTGACTTGCCCAAGGTCACACAGCTAGTGACAGTCAAGTGGCCGAGGTGAAATTTGAACTCAGGTCCTCCTGTCTCCTGCACTGGTGCTCTATCCATCGCACCACCTAGCTGCCTATATATATATACACACACACACACACACACACACACACACATATCATATATGTATAGAAATACATTATATAACAAAACCCAGCACATTAATTCAAAGGGGAATGAAGGTAAAAGAAATCTTTGGAAAGTGAGCTATATTTTCTAAATTTCCCATGTAGAAAAACAATGCATAGTCACTGTTATTTTCCTAGTTTTTCCATCCATAATCCCCACATGTTCCCATCCATTTTGACATTAGGAAAACAGTAGAGCTGGATAAGCTCCCTGATGGCAAGAACTGCAACTCGTCCTCTGTACCCTTTCCATTTTCCCAGCCCATAGTGCACTGGCATCAATCAACTTGAACTTGGCAAGTCACTATACCAAGCGGATGGATTTATCTCTATCATACCACTTTAAAGTCTGGCTCCTGATGTACTAACCCTTTTTTATAACCCCAGTAGCCAAACAATGAGGAAAAAAAAAACTTCCACTAAACCTAAAATCTCAGTTATTCACTCACTCAACTACCTTTACTAAATTCTCCAAAGATGATTGGTACCATAGTATCCCATGCTTGTTTCCTTAGACACTTGACACTCACTAGCTGTGTGACCTTTGGCAAGTCACTTAGCCCCAATTGCCTCATCCTGGGTCATCTCCAGTCATCCTGACGAATATCTGGTCACTGGATTCAGATGGCTCTGGAGAAGAAGTGAGGCTGGTGACCTGCACAGCCCTCCCTCACTCAAAACAAAGTCAAGTGCAAGTCATGTCATCATTCCTCCGATGGCATGGTCTTCTTCAGCAACGAAGAACATACTAAATGTGGTCTAAGTTTCTATGCAAATACATTTTATCATAGCTCTCTCTGTTCTGGTACATATGATTTAATGACATACCAGTTACAGTTCTGAAGGGACTTCCACAATTCAATCTCAAGTAATTTCTCTGAAAATAATACTTCCACTTACTAGCTGGAGGCTAAGATAAAACTGGGGTAAAAAGAAAGGAAGATAAAAGGAAGAATGTCTGAAAAGGCAGGAAAGGGAATAAACAGATTTGGGAGGAAGAAAAGATGTCAGAATATCTGAGTCTGATGTCTAAAACTTCCAAATGCACAGGAAAAAAAAAAAGTAAAGTGTTAGAAATTCGTAAGGCAGATCTGGGCACTCTGAGGGCCTCTTGTGCTACTGGCAATAAATAACAAATCATTACTATAACAATCAAAATGATAAATAATTCATCATTGTGATATAGGTTGTAATCTATTTCTGACATGGAGAATAAATGAAAACGATCTTTGCAGTCACTTTTATAGCTCTTTTAATACTACTGACAACTTTACTTTTCCTTTTCTGTGATCTTATCAATTCTGTCTAAAAAAATAAATACCATTTCACTGTGATCCCATAAAAGCTCTGACAGTAAATGTAATTAAGGACAAGACAATTCATGTTTGTGAAGGACACTATTTTTGAGGTTAATTACTGACCTAATGATACATAATACCATACTATCCCTTGGTAATTATTATCCTTCTTTGAAATAAGGTCCCTGTTACAAGAGTCATTGCTTACGCTGAAGGAGAAAAGTTCTATCTTTATTCTGGACCTAGATGCTAACATATGATGAATCTACTGCTGTCAATCTGCAGTAGATCTTGACGCACTTGAATGAATAAGTTACTCTGTAATCTTTGTTATGGAATATTGACAACAATTCTGAGAAGTAGGTGCTATTATCACTCCCTCTTTGCAGTTGAGGAACTGAAACACTAAGGTGTTAAATGACTTGCCTGGGTTCTTAAAGCTAGACCTATGGCTGGATCTTCCTGACTCTGGGCCCAGCCCTCACTGTGCTACCTACCTGCATGTATTAATGGAATTAAAATCTGAAATGTTTTTTCATTCAGGACAAATGCCTCGAGTGAGAATGACTCTTTAGATTTCACATGCCATATCCAAATGTATAACCTCCCATCCATGTGAATCTTTTTTGACGTGTACATATTCAGTGTGTTTTGTGATTTCATGCACTTCTCTGAATGCTCTTAGAATACTGCATGATGACAGCAAATGTCACCAAAAGCTCATTCACACAACATTCTTGAAAAAGTAAAAATTTTTTGCGGGGGAGGGTCCATTTTACAGATGATAAAATTTAATGAAATGGCTACCTTGTGTAGGGTCCCCCACTGACCTACTAGCAACTTTGCTATGCAAGGTCAGGTACATCTACACAGCTTGGAAAATGCTAACATTCCACATTCTGATTTGAAGATTAAAGAGAACAAGAAATAAACCTACTTTTAGAGGAAGCGATGCAACCTTTTGGCCTGTCCAGGTCCATAAGCCATGATGTTGTTCCATCTCTTATATTTAGTAAAAATTTGAAGATTCCGAATGGAGACTTTGCAAAATGCAACCTTGTGACTGAGTAATGAAACTGGTGAATTTGGTTTATTTAAATAATTAATTTATTTTTAGTTTTTTAACATCCACTTCCATAAGATTTTGAATTTTGAATTTTCTCCTCCACCCTCTTCTACCCCTCCCCAAGACAGCATGCAGTGTAATACAGGCTCTACTCCTATACATTCATATTAAATATATTTTTACATTGGTCATGATATAAACAAGAGTTATAACTAATGGGGAGAATCACAAGAAAGAAGAAAAAAAGCAAAGCAACAAAAGAAAAGGAGAGCAAATAGTCTGTTTCCATCTGCATTCAGACCCCACAGTTCTTTCTCTGGACGTAGATGGTGTTTTTCATCGTTAGACTTTTGGAGTTGTCTTAGATCCTTGCATCGCTGAAGAGAGCTGAGTCTATCCAAGTCAGCCATCACACAGTGTGGCTGTTACTGTGCGCAGTGTTCTCCTGGTTCTGCTCACTTCACTCCGCATCAGTTCACAGAAGTCTTTCCAGGTTTTTCTGAAGTCCTCCTGCTCATCATTTCATATAGGGCAGTAGTATTCCATTATATTCACATACCACAACTTGTTCAGCTATGCCCCAATCGATGAAGATTTAGTTTTCTATTCTTTGCCACCACAAAAAGAGTTGCTACAAATATTTTTGTACATGTGAGTTCTTTCCCCATTTGTACAATCTCTCTGGGATACAGCCCTAGAAGTGGTATTGCAGGTTCAAAGAGTACGTACAATTTTACAGCCCTTTGGGTATAGTTCCAAATAGCTCTTCAGAATGGTTGGATCGGTTCACAATTCCACCAACAGTGCATTAGTGTTCCAATTTTCCCACATCTTCTCCAACATTTACCATTTTTTTTTATCAAATTGGATAATTTGTAAGATAGATTTTTACAATTTAAAAACTTCACTGTAAAATTAATCCCAAAACTTTCTCATGTTTCTTTTTTGGGAAGGAAGAGACCAATTAAAATAGAGAAAGTGTAATTTTACATAATTGTCAATTTGCATAGATAATAAAGGAAGGATTAGTAGCTAATAAGGAAGTCAAAACGTCTTTCCCATTTTATCTAGATTCCACTGTTGGTCACATAACCCAAGAAAGTCAAACACATAAAGGAAAAGTTCCATACAAAACAAAATATTTATAACAATATAAATACTTGCTTTGTGGTATCAAAGAACTGGAAACAAAGTAAATACTCATCAAGTGAAAAAGAGTGGCTAAACAAATTGTTGTACATGAATGTACTTAAATATTACACAGTGCTAAGAAACAAAGAATATGAAGAATTCAAAAAGCACAGGAAGTTATATGCCTAACAGAGTGAAGAAAATATGAAGACCTGGAAGACAATGTATATGATGCTACAATAATGTAAATGTAAAAACAAAGAAAAAAAACTAAATACTGTGTAATTACAATGACCCAGTATGGCCCTGTAAGAATTGAAAAAAATCAACTCCCCTCTTTAAGGAGGTAGGGACTCTGGCTATAGAATACTGCAAATATTGTTACACAGGGCTGATATGTTGATTTTGCTTAACAGCTTTTTATTCCTCTTTTTCAATCTTTGTCACAATGAATGACTCTGACTAGGAAAGGAAGGAGGTCCTTTGTTGGTAATTGTAGGTGATATAACAACAAAAGAGAGCAATTAAAATGATATTTTTAAAAGAATACATCATTCCAAACTAAATTTATTTCCTTTTTTTGAAAGATTTCTAACCTGACATCAGAAAAATGCCAAAGACTCTATCCAGTTTAACATTTAATAAAATAGAGCTCATACTATTTTTGTGAAAGATATGGGCAAGACTGAATTCTCAAACTAATTTTCCACTTTCTCACTCCAAGATGCTATAAGCAAGAACTTCTATAAAATCAGCAAATAGCAGGAGAGGTTAACCTGTATTATTATTAGTATTGCATTAAGAATAACCTTTCTTTCCTCTCTTTTAAACAAGAGTAAGCTTGGGGCGGGAGGGGAATTTTTCAACAATCCCATGTTCAGGGAAAGTTCTCAAACCAGAAGGTCTAGTCACAAGTGACACAAAACATCTCCCACCCTCTCCTGCCTGGCTCAATAATACTGCAACAGGAGCAAGAGAGAGATTCTTAACGTCTCCCCAAAGTTCTGGAATCCTTTCCATACTTCCAGTCAATCTTCAATTTGCATTTTTAATTTAAAGAACAAATAAAAGCCTGTATAGCTTTTTATTGTTTTATTATCCCACCTCCACTCTCAATATTAAATAAGTTCTAATCTCAGAGAAAAGCATCAAATACAGAGAAAAGTAAACAACTATTAAAGAACACCAAAAATCTTGAAATGCTGTATTCTACAGAAATGTAAACTCCTTGAGGGCAGAGGTTCTAGTTCACTCACTTTCTGGCACATAATTAAAATGTAGAGCTTCTGTACTGTATGCATAATGGGAATTTCATAAATGTTAATATGCAGCTAACTTTTAACACCTACCTTATAAAAGGTTCAAAAACAAAATATAAATATATTTTATTTCCAGGGATTTTCAAGTACTTTGGTGTATGTGATCTATGTGTAACTAAGGGGAAAGAGGAAGGAAGTTCAACAGGGAAGAAGAATTTCCAGCAGGAAAAACTTGAGAAATTTCAAAACCAAAGAATGAGAAGCTATAGACTGTCAATATTTCAAACAGGATTTGAGTCCTTTTATTCTGCATATAAATTCAATGCTCTTTCTGCTACACCTTCCTTGAAGAAAATTTTCAAAAACCATCTCTGTTGGTTACCACTGTGTCTACAGAATCAATGGATTCTTTTTTGTGTGAAAACCTAAGAGAGTCCAACAATTATATGGAACCCTTACTACATGTTTTGCATAAAGTTAAACACTAGTAAATGCTCATTCACTCATTTCTATTTTCTACAGTAAGAACAGAAAGAACAAAACTCACACATGCTTACATCTCTGTTGCATCATTCTTTTTTACTCTGTTACAAATCTGTATGAATCAATGCTATTTGTTTTAAATTATAATGTTCTAGAAGATAAGGACTGGGTAAACAAGTTTATGACTACTTTTATGTAGCATTCAATGTGCCTTAGTAAGATCAATAGTCATAGTTAAGGGACTACTCATTCTCTCAGGTCCACAAACAACCTAAGCATGATTAACATAAAAGATGAAGGAGAAATCTTATATCTGCCACAATGTCATTGTACTCAGGACCAGACTATCTTGAATTTATTATCTTAATCCCAAAGTAATAAATCTGCTAATGAGGATTGTGACTATTTCAATTAGCAAGGAACAGAAGCTTGGGGGTAAAGGGAGCATCAGCATTCATCCAAAACTCAAAACCATTCTTTCCCTTAATATTAAGTACTTGAGAAACTGGTAATCAGCTTACCTCATAGTATTCACAATACAGGATAGAATAGATCTTTCTGTGGCCCCACTGTCCAGAATTCCTTGTCAAATGGGATTGCTAGCCCCATGAAATAAGTCCAGGAAGTCTTATTCTTTTTCTGCCAGTGTTCTAATTCTGGCTGAAAGTTATTAAAAAATGAGACAAACATAGCTGGGGCAATGGTCCGTTATTAAAAGAATGGGTTATTTTCATGGGGCTAGCAATACTCTTGGCCAAGAAATCTGGCCAGTAGGCTATAAAAAGATCTATTCCAACATATAAACCATATAATGGGCAAGTATACTGTGGGGGTAAGCTGAGGTATTCCAAAGATTTTTCTTATTTGGCCATGCCACATTCTTGTATTCATCTTGTTAAGTGCCCTTGCCTCCATTTTTTGTACATATCTTTATAAAAATTTAAGTTTATCATTGAGCTATCTGGACATTCACAAGATAACTCCCATTTTTTTCCTCACCTGAATTGCTTCTCTTTGCATTCAGAATTTTATTTGAGACCTTTCCATTGCTCCTGGGTTGACTTCTCTTATAGACTTTTAGTCCATGCAATCCCACCCATCCTTTCTTTGAACTCTTGGAAATGTGGTCTCTCCAAAATTAGGGTACTTATCAGATTGTCAGCCTTTCATTTCCTTCTCTAGCACAAGTTTTAAGATGAAGTGGTTACTTCACCCAACGCTGAAATAGTCACTACTATACCTAGGATACTCAGTCTGATGACATCCTCCCCATCCTTTAAGGTTCAATTCAAATACCTTCTCCTCCATAAAGTCTTCCTTCATTCATTCAGCCTGAAAGCAATTTCTCCCTCCTTTAATCCTGTAGCACTTTATATTCCTGTGTACTTATTCTTATTTGGATGGAAAAATGAATTTGGAATCAGAAGACCTAGGTTTCTACCCTGGTTCTCAGGTTACTTACTTCCTTTGTGACCTGGGGCAACACAGTTCACTTCTTTCATTTACTCATTCCTACTGTGTCTTGGACAAATATTTAAGAATATACCACATGCAAGGTACTATTCATGAGATACATGTGTGTCTTACATCATGAACACTGTGTCATAGAAGAAAGACATGCCCATCTCAAAGAATATACAAATAACTATGATACAAGGACAAAGTCCAAGGAAGGTACCAAAAGACACTTTGAACACAGAAAGATAACTTCACTTGATGGGAAGGGTCTGGGTCTTGGAACATCAGTTTCCTCAACCATAAAATGAGGCTGAGACTAGAAAAAAAGAGGCTAAAAGACTTCTAAAGGATTCCCATTTCCAGTTCTAAAACCCTTGGACCAAATTGTATTTATCTGTGCATGTGTCCTATCAACCAACAATTAGACTCTAAACTCCACATTAGTGATTGGCTAATAAGTGGCAGAGATTCATGCCCAGGTTTTCCAAATCCTGGACTCTTTCCATTGCATCAGTTTCCTTTCAGGTACAGAGTCCACAGTGCTGTCTCTCATTCATATCATCCTTATATACTAAGAAAACTAGCACTGATTTGCATAGGCAATAATAGTTCATGTTCACATTGGATTTAAGTTACAACAGTTTTACAAATATTCTAATTTTATCCTCAGAACAACTCTATGAGGTAATACAAATAGTCTTTGGTATTCTAATTTTATAGATAAAAAAATCAGGGTAAGTAGAATGTAAACCCCTTAATAATAGGGACTATTTTTGTCTTTGTACCTGCAGTCTCTGAACATTGCTATGTCATTCTTTTTGTCCACATGTGTGATTTCATTGGTGTTGGGAATTCCTAGGGCAGAAAACTCACTCTGTCAATGTAGACAGATAACAAACTGCTCTGTAACTTAGTCTCAGAGAGTTGCCTGAGCAAAGGTCACTTGTGTGAGTCCTTTGTTGCCAAAGAAGACATGCCTTCAGAGAAATGATGACATGACTTGCACTTGACTTTGTTTTGAGTGAGGGAGGGCTGTGCAGGTCACCAGCCTCACTTCTCTTCCACAGCCATCTGAATCCAGTGACCAGATACTGATCAGGATGACTGGAGATGACCCAAGATGCACTGGGAGACCTTGGGCCCCTTAGGCCAAGGTCTATGCAGGTACTTACTTGGGGTGAAGTATCACCCATTCATTAAATAGGCCTGTTTAAGAATGAGGCCAAGAAAAGAAAGACATCAGGCTGGGAGGCAAACAGCAAGTTATTACTGATAATCACTGTAACGCTAGGAAGGTCAAGAAGAGCCCTCAGCAGGGCCTCCTTGGTGTCAAGCTTCAGAGTGCAGTAGGTTTAAGGGGAAAGGGAAAGGGAAAAGGAAAAGGAAAAGGAAAGGAAAGAAAACTAGTCAGTAATATCCAAGTCAACTGGGCATCTTTTGACCATCCAAATTTATCTTCCTTTGGAGAGGAGAAGGAAGGGGAGGGGGAGGCAGACAGGAGAGGAGGAGCTGAGTTACCAAGCTAGCTGGATTCCCATTCTGTCAGCTGCATCTACACAAAATCCTTTCACCCACTTACTGGAGGAAGGAAATGAAAATCTTCTAAGTACTAGAGTCTTTCTTTCCCTTAAACCAACTCAAGCCCTTTTTTCACAGAGAAAGTCCTTAACTTTTAATTCTATGTTGTATTATGAAGTTTCTTAATATTAGCAGTAATCACCTAGCAATCGAACTTGGCTTCATTTATTTTTTGTAATTTTAAAATTTCTTAAAGAGCTCCTGCTTTTCAAATAGTTTCTGATTCAGTCCTCCTTGCAAGTGGCTATTTTTTCATCTTTAGGATTACAGAAACAGTGTCAGAGGGAGCTCAGAATTTCTAAGAGGTCCTGCAAATACTGCACCAAAAAGGCTTTCTTTCCAGCACTTGGTTTCTTCTAACACTTCATTTCCCTTTGGGAACACCCTAATTGTGAGAAAATTTTTCTTTACATTAAATCTAAATTTGTGTCTTCACAACTTCCACTGACGAACAAAACAAATCTGATATTTCTCCCACCTGACAAAGTTTTTAAATCTTTGATAAGTGCTTTTAACACAATATATTTAGATACATTCTATTTGATATTAATTCTATAATGGCAGAAGAGGAAAAATTTCTAACATACAAATGTAGATAGAAAGTCACTTGCACCTAGAATATTCATGGAGATATAAAGTCTCCAAGCTTGTCTACTGAGTTCCTAAGAGTGGCAAGAAGTATGTGACTAGGACTTCAATAGAAAATATTGTTTTCCAGTTATGGGGAAGATGTAAACCTCAAAAGGTCAAGTGATTTGTCTAGTGTCACAAAGTCTGTGCCTGTGTGTGAAAGAGACAGAGAGAGAGAGAGAGAGAGAGAGAGAGAGAGAGAGAGAGAGAGATGGACAGAGATAGTGACAGAGATAGTGACAGAGAGAGGTGAGACTTGAACCTAGTTTTTTATGACCCAAAGGCATGCTTTCTATCCTTCCTGCCACAGTGCCTCCTGCCTTGCTATATAGTAGGCATTTAATAATAAATATTTGTTGAATAGAATTTATAACCATAGAGTGCTAAGTGAGAGGTGGTGTGCAATAATGAATAGAGAGCTAGCCTGACTCAAGATCATGACTCAAGTGCCACTTATGATATATCCTAGCTAAAAGATTGTGGGCAAGTCCCTTAACTGCTCAGTGTCAATGCTCTAAAGCTGTATGTTGCACATGATTAATATGGAAATGTCTTCCATGACTTCACATGCATAATCAATACCATATTGTTTGCCCTCTGAATGGGTAGGGGAGGGACTGGAGGAAAGGAGAATTTGGAACTCAAATTTTTTTTTTAAAAGTTAAAAATAAATAAAAATTATGAAAACATGAAGAAAAAAGAATGAGAACTTAATAATAATAAAAGTTATAGATACTTACAGACATAACAGATAAAAATAAAAGGTATAGATAATAGCACCTACCTCTCAGGGCTGTTACGATAAAATGAGGTATTTGTAAAGTGCTTTACAAACTTTAAAATGCTACATAAATGCTATATAAATGCTTTTTGTTAACATTATCATTATACCTCTGTGGATATAGAAATCGCAGATTCTACGAAAAAGTGACCCTACAAGCAAAAGGTGATATTTATTACCTCTGTAAATCAGTGGGCTAAGTATTAAAGGGGATATGCTGATGAATACAGGATACAATCTTAGGATCTGAAATTAATCCACGTGGAGTCTGAATCCTGCTGTTGTATGTAACAGCTATGTGGCTTTAAGCAATTCACTTCAGGGTGTGGGGGGGGATAGAGAAAAAGAGAGAGAGAGAAGGAGGGAGGGAGAGGGATAAAGAGAGAGAGGAGGGAGGGAGGGAAGGAGAGAGAAGGGAAATATATAAAAGGAGGGAGAAGAGAAAGACAGGAAGAAAAAGACAGAAAAAGCTAAAAAGAGAAAGTAAGAGATTAGGAGAGCAAGAGGGAGGGGGAAAGAAAGAGAAAAAGATAAAGAGAAAACGCGAGACACAAAAAAAGAGAGATAAGAGAAAGGCAGACAGCTCCCTGGGCCCCGCCACCTGGCACACGCAGGGTTTCTGCCCAGAAATCTAGTGCTTTAGGTTACAGACCAGGAAGGGGGAGGGAAAGGTGGAGAAGCAGAGGGCCTGACGGGCGTACTGCCACCCTGGCACACACACAGTGGCAGCCCTGAGGAGGGCGGGGCTGACTTTTCATTGGTCGTGCCTTCCTTTGGGGCTCACTGGGAGTAAGTCTCATACGGACCCACGCGGGACCGCGGACGTGCGCGCCTGCGCCGAGTCGGGGACTCGCACACAGCGAAGCAGGCCTGGAGGTCCCGGAGGCCCCGCTCGCCTCTGCCCCACAGCGGGCTCCCCAGCAGGCCCGAGACGGGAGGGAAGGAGAGGCCGCCGGGCCCTGGCCGGCCCTCGCCCCGCCCGGCCTACCTGGTAGAGCGCGGAGCCCGTGTCGATTTGGGAGCCCAGCGCGGCCACCGCGTCCCCATGGTAGGAGCGCAGCCTCGGGGCCGCCACGCGGCCTGGGAGCCGCGCCCGGACACCGGACTTCAGGGCGGACAGCATCGCGGGGAGACAGCCGGGCAGGGGCAACTGGGCCGGAGGCACCGCGTGCGCAGCACCGCCCCCCTCCGAGCCTAGCGTGAAGAGGCGTGGTCACAGGCGCAGTCACCGATTGGCCAGCACGGCCACGCCCCCATCTCGCCACAGCCAATAGAGGTTGGCTAATTTTACCCCACCCCCCCTTAGGGTTTCTTAGTCCAAACCCCGGCCACCGGTCCCAGGCTGCAGGCGCCTGAAGCGTTCAGCGTTCCTGGGTTACTGCGTCCTTGCTCAGCTTTCCCATGTGTGATTGTCCTACCTTTACCAAAACGTTTGCGCCTCCCACATGTGGGCTTTGACTTTGGCAGGAAGGCATTAAAGTGGCAACAAAATTACAAAGTCTGAGAGATCCTCCCCCCCAAAAAGGGAAGAGGGTTAGAGTAATAAAAAATACGTGCGCAAAAAGTGGAGGGATCTGCAGCGTCTGCCTGTAGAAGGTGGAATGTACAGAGAGCCTACGACTAGATCTGGAGTCCATCTAAAGAGATGCCCCCCTCCCCACCAAAAAGGTGGCGGGGTGGGTTAGTTACTAAGTTTTCTTAGTTTCTTAGTAACTTAGTTTCTTAGTAACAAAATGTATGTGCACTGGTAAACATCCAGAGCAGCTGGCAGTGTCGGTCCCTGGAAGGTGGAGTTTACAAAGCACTTTGCTAGATCTGGAGATGATCCAAAGGTGAATGAGACACTACTTGCCCTTATGGAGTTCAAGTTAGCCGGGGGGGGGGGGGGGGGGGGGGGGGGGAGGAATAGATTCATACACCAAGAACACAAGATCAAGCAAACAGTGGTTTGATAAGCAAATTGGGGAGGGCTGAAAGCTTGAGGCGATTAAGGCAAGGAAAATTTCAAGTAGTCCAGACCCCTAATTTTATAAATGAGGAAACTGAGGGTGAAAGTGGAGAAGAAAGTGATTTGAAAAGATCATGCATGCAGCTAATAAATGTCAAAATTGGGATTTAGCTAGGTCTCAGTCTTTTAACTCCAAATCAAGTGCATCGTCATTTGACTGAATTTAAATCTGAGGATAAATTAAAAATGGAGACTCAAAAGTCCCTCGAGTCTTAGAAAGTCCACTAAATACTGCTCAGATTATAAAGCAAATCAAAGTAATTTCAAGAAGGAAAGAATACTGAGAACTAGAGATCAGGAAAGACTTCCTGTTGGAATTGATAATTGATCTGTACTTTAAAGGAAGCTAGGAATTCTACAAGGCTGAAATGAGAAAGGAACATGCTCCAGAAATGGGGGATAACTTGTGGAGAGGCATCACTTTTGTGGAGGTATAGTAGACAAGAATTGACCACTAATTGGATATGGGATTTGAAGGGGAAGGGAAAAGCAGAAATGACTCAAAGGTTATGAACACAGATGAATGTTGTTGGTTGGGCTACCAAAAAAAATAGGAAGTTTGGAGGAGGGATAAATGTGGGGAAAATATTGGTGGAATATGTTCTTGGATTTAAGTGTCAATTAGTGCTAACTTAGTAAGTTTTTAAGTGTATTTTGTGCAATTTTTGTTCTTTGAAAACTATTAATTACCATATGCATGATATGGGCTGGGTTTGCCACACTTAGAAATAATCTACCTCTGCTTTAGTTCCATAAGAGATAGAGGAGTTGATGTTCAGGGAGAGGAGGAGTCAAGATGGCAGGTCAAAGGCAGGGATTCACCTGAGGTCTCCCCTAAACCTTTCCAAATACCTTTCTAAAATAACTCTAAACAAATTCTAGAGCAGCAGAATCCACAAAAGACAGAGTGAAACAAATTTCCAGTATGAGACAACATGAAAAGTCCACAGAAAAGATCTGTTGCACCAGGGTGAGAAAGGAGGCAGTCCAGTGGAAGATGCATTAGTTGATGCCCTGTTGAGGGCCAGGGTGGAGTGTGGTTGACAAGATCAGGATAGACCTTCGGGGAAACTGTTCTCATTATCAGAATGGCTCTCCATGCCCCCCGGACGTTGCTGTCTCCTTGAGACAAACAAGAGAATTACAGAAAACAAGGGATATGTAAAACAGATGCCCTCTAGGCTAACAGTCTTTAAAGACAGTAAGACTGGCCAAATCAGGACAGGAGACAAGCAGAATGTCATGTAGACTTGCAGTTTCTGTCTGTATATACCCTAACCCTTGGATCAATAAATGGAATTGATCTATCTTTTCCCGCCTCTTGTGTCTTCTTTACCACATCACCAAGCCGTGTGGGGATGCAGGCCGTCCCTACGCAGACCCAGACCCAGGAAATCCAGAGCAGGCCTTGGGTTGATTTAATCAGTGGCAACAGTGGTGGTTTTCAGACCTCTCAGTCCCACAGAGGCCAAAGACAACTTAGAAGGCCAGCAAGAAAGGTTTTTTTTCACCAGGATAAGAGACAAACACAGTTCATTGAAAGCCATGCCAGCACAGACCTAGCCGCAGCAAACCTGGAGCAGGACCTTAGGTGACTGAATAAGCAGTGGCAGTTGGCAGCAGCTGCTTCTGCAGCTCTTCAGCCCACAGACAGTAAGGGAGTTGAACAACTGGTCAGAAGGAAATTACAGAGGCCATTTTGCTAGCACTTAGGCAAGCCTCTGTTGCTTTGCTCATATTTGGATCTAGCTCACAGTTCTGGGTGGCAGTCCAATGTAGAAGAGGTACACTAGCACAACAAAACTTGTGGTCACAGTGAAATGGGGACCCTTCTCACAGTTCCAAGATAGAAAAGAGTTCTTGTGATCACTCACAGACCAGAGCACAGGCCAGGAGAGTAGTAAACACCTCTCCTTAAATCATACTACCTTGAAAGAACTGAAAACTTATAGATCCCTAGAAGTATCTCTGAAAGGAGATGCACACAACCCCTGAAGCTTCATACAATGTACCCTCCACTCTAGAAGCAGAGCCCTACTCTAACAAAGAGTGAAAAGTCAAGTAATAAACTGGGGAAATGAACAAACAACAAGGGAAAAAAACTGACTACAGAAAGTTACTATGTTGACAAAGAAGATCAAAACATACACTCAGAAGAAGACAACAAAGTCAAAGCTCCTCCATCCAAAGCCTCCAAGAAAAATATGAATGAGTCTCAGACCATGGAAGAACTTAAAAAGGATTTTGAAAATCAAGTAAGAAAGGTAGAGCAAAAATTTGGAAGAGAAATGAGAGTAATGCAAGAAAATCATGGAAAAAGAATCAACAGCTTGGTAAAGGGAACCACACAAAAAAATACTGAAGAAAATAATACCTTAAAAAACAGACTAGAGGGAGGAGCCAAGATGGCAGAGTAGAAAGATTCACATATGCTAGCTCCTAACCCACAGCCCATAAAATAACTATAAAAAAGAACTCCCAACAAATTCTGGAGCAGCCGGAGCCACAGAACAACGGAGTGGAGGAGCCTTCTGTTCCAGAGAGCCCTGAAAAACCGACACCAAAGGTCCATTGCGCACCGAACCCAGAGCAGAGCCCAGCCCTGCCTTGGCCATGCGGCACCAAGAGGAGCAGATTGGAACAGGCTTCAGGGATGGAATCTCCAGTGGCCGCGAAGGTCCCTCCATTGACAGATACCGAAGGTCAGTGGAAGACTCTTTTTGGCTGGCCGAGAAGGGAGCAGGGTGTCTCTACAACTCAGGCCCCCTTGGGAGGCAGCAGCGTGGGAAGCAGGAGCTCGGGTCCATTGTTGAAGCTGAAACCCCCTGAGGGAACTGAACCCCAAGTGGTGGCCCTGCCCCCGCCCGAGCAGCTGAACTTAATCTCACACTGAATAGCAGCCCCAACCCTGCCAGAAGCTCTGAGGCTGGAGAGCAGCATTTGAATCTCAGATCCCAAGCACTACCTGGGCAGATCTGGAGGCAAGGCGGGAGTGGAGAGGAATCTCAGAAGTCAAGTAACAGGCTGGGAAAATGCCCAGAAAAGGGAAAAAAATAAGACCATAGAAAGTTACTTTCTTGGTGAATGGATATCTCCTCCCTTCCTTTCTGATGAGGAAGAACATTGCTTACCATCAGGGAAAGACATAGAAGTCAAGGTTTCTGTATCCCAAACATCCAAAATAAATATTCAGTGGGCTCAGGCCATGGAAGAGTTCAAAAAGGATTTTGAAAATCAAGTTAGACAGGTGGAGGAAAAACTGGGAAGAAAAATGAGAGAGATGCAAGAAAAGCAGGTCAATACCTTGCTAAAGGAGACCCAAAAAAATGCTGAAGAAAATAACACCTTGAAAAATAGGCTCACTCAATTGGCAAAAGAGGTTCAAAAAGCAAATGAGGAGAAGAATGCTTTCAAAAGCAGAATGAGCCAAATGGAAAAAGAGGTTCAAAAGCTCACTGAAGAAAATAGTTCTTCCAAAATTAGAATGGAACAGATGGAGGCTAATGACTTTCTGAGAAACCAAGAAATCACAAAACAAAACCAAAAGAATGAAAAAATGGAAGAGAATGTGAAATATCTCATTGGAAAAACAACTGACCTGGAAAATAGATCCAGGAGAGACAATTTAAAAATTATGGGACTACCTGAAAGCAATGATCAAAAAAAGAGCCTAGACATCATCTTTCATGAAATTATCAAGGAAAACTGCCCTGATATTCTAGAACCAAAGGGCAAAATAAGTATTGAAGGAATCCACCGATCACTGCCTGAAAGAGATCCAAAAAGAGAAACTCCTAGGAACATTGTGGCCAAATTCCAGAGTTCCCTGGTCAAGGAGAAAATCTTGCAAGCAGCTAGAAAGAAACAATTCCAGTATTGTGGAAATACAATCAGGATAACACAAGATCTAGCAGCTTCTACATTACGGGACTGAAGGGCATGGAATAGAATATTCCAGAAGTCAAAGGAACTAGGACTAAAACCAAGAATCACCTACCCAGCAAAACTGAGTATAATACTTCAGGGGAAAAAAATGGTCTCTCAATGCAATAGAGGACTTTCAAGCATTCTTGATAAAAATACCAGAGTTGAAAAGAAAATCTGACTTTCAAACACAAGAATGAAGAGAAGCATGAAAAAGTAAACAGCAAAGAGAAGTCATAAGGGACTTACTAAAGTTGAACTGTTTACATTCCTACATGGAAAGACAATTATTTGTAACTCTTGAAACTTTTCAGTATCTGAGTAGTTGGTGGGATCACACACACACACACACACACACACACACGTGTACGCACACACAGAGACAGAGAACACAGAGTGAATTGAATAGGATGGGATCATATCTTTAAAAAATGAAGTTAAGCAGTGAGAGAGAAATGTATTATGTATTGGGAGGAGAGAAGGAGAAATGGAATCAGGCAAATTATCTCTCATAGAAGAGGCAGGCAGGAGACTTTTTAGTGGAAGGAAAAAACAGGGAGCTGAGAGAAAAACATGAAGTTTACTCTCATCACAGTCGACTAAAGGAAGGAATAAAATGCACACTCATTTTGGTATGAAAACCTATCTTACCATACAGGAAAGTGGGGGAGAAGGGGATAAACAGGGTAGGGAGGGATGATGGAAGGGAGGGCAATGGGAGGGGGAGCTATTTGAAATCAACACTCTTGGGGAGGGACAGGATCAAAAAAGAGAATAGAAGCAATGGGGGGCAGGATAGCATGAAGGGAAATATAGTTAGTCTTACACAACATGACTCTGATGGAAGTCATTTGCAAAACTACACAGATATAGCCTATATTGAATTGCCTGCCTTCCCAAAGGGAATGGGTGGGGAGGGAGGGATGGAGAGAAGTTGGAACTCAAAGTTTTAGGAACAACTGTCAAATATTGTTCTAGCTACTAGGAAATAAGAAGTACAGTTAATGGGGAATAGAAAGTTATCTGGCCCTATAGGACAAAAGCGAAGATGGGGACAAGGGAAGGGAGGGATGATAGAAGAGAGGGCAGATTGGTTATAGGGGAAATTAGAATGCTCAGTGTATTGAGGTGGGGGGAGGGGACAAATAAGGAGAAAATTTGGAACCCAAAATTTTGTGAAAATGAATGTAAAAAGTTAAATTAATTAATTAATTAAAAAAAAAAGAAAGGACAAACACACACACAAAGAAACAAAACAAAACCAAAAAAATCCAGCCTAGCCAAATAGAAAAGAAGGACCAAAAAGCTCACTGAAGAAAATAATTCCTTAAAAATTAGAATGGAGAAAAAGGAAATTAATGACTGGATGACAAATCAAGAAACAATAAAACAAAACCAATAAAATAAGACAATAAAATGAGACAAAATAATTCAAAAAATAAAAGAAAATATGAAATATATCATTGGAAAAACAACTAACCTAGAAAATAGATCCAGGAGAGAGAAATTTAAAAATTATTGCACAACCTGAAAGCTGTGATCAAAAACAAAAGAGCCTAATCATGCCCTAATATTCTAGAACCAAATGGTAAAATAGAAACTGAGAAAAATCCACCAATCATCTCCTTAAAGAGATCCCAAAATGAAAACCGCCAGGAATATTATAGCCAAATTCCAGAGTTCCCAGGTCAAGGACAAAATATTGCAAACAGTAGAAAGAAACAATTCAAGTATCATGGAGCCATAGTCAGGATAACACAAGATTTAGCAGTTTCTACATTAAAGGATTAGAGGACTTGGAATATGATATTCCAGAGGGCAAAAGAGCTAGGATTATAACCAAGAATTACCTGCCCAGGAAAACTGAGAATGATCCTTGAAAATGAACATGCAATGAGACTGGGGACTTTTCAAGCGTTCTTGATGAAAAGACCAGAGCTGAATAGAAAATTTAACTTTCAAATACAAGACTCAAGAGAAGCATAAAAAAGTAAACAAAAAAGGGAAACCATAGGGGACTTAATAAGGCTAAACCATTTACATTCCTATGAGAAGATGATATTTGTAACTCATAATACCTTTCTCATTATTAGAATATTTAGATGGAATATATAGATGGAGGGCACAGGTATGAGTTGAATATGAAGGGATAATATCTAAAAAAATAAAATTAAGAGGTGAAAAAAGAATGTACTGGGAGAAAGGAGTTGATGTTCATTGGGATGAGAATGGATTCCTGGGAGGCCTTCTCCCCTAGACTTGGATAGTACATTAGATAGTTCAAATGTGTAGAAGGGAGTTGGACTTGAACACTTCTTAGCACCTTGTTAAAAGGCATGCATGACCACAGCCTCCTTGTTGGTCCCCTTGTCCCTATAATGGAAGAAGACTATATCAAAGACAATTACTTCCTGAGCCAGGAAGAAGATCTCTTCAATAAACTATTTAAGGAAATAAAAAGAAATTCTCCTCTTTTTTTTGAGTTGGCCTCTTTGTTGGGACACAGCCAATATTTGCTTTCTCTCAGACTTCCATTCAGGTGAATATGTGAAGAGGAGAGGTTTCTCTCTCCTGCCTATCCTGAAAGCAGCAGTGGTGGCTATACTCAAATGACAATGAAAGTAAGTGCTTGTCTAGGTGAGCCTGAAACTTGACTTCAAGTCCCCGTCTACCATTACCGTTTCATATTTCTTTTCCTGAGCGCAGATGACAACATAGCAATCTTAAGATGTGTGTGTTTCTGACCATGGTCAGACCTTATGACTTTAAGAGTTCTAAAATTACTGTTTCCTTCTTGGAGCAGATGATTGTTATCAGAAATAGGAGCCATACATGCCATGGTGGCTAGAAGACATAAGTGTTGAGTTGCTTCTCAGATAGTAAATACTGCTCTAAGATAAATATACAGTATCTCATATTGCTATCTGGATCCATAAAAAGAACTGATAAATAGAATTATATAATGACTTTACATATGCACACATTATATATACATATATGTATGTATGTATGTAGACACATTTTATCTAATGGCAGCCATCTCTAGGAAAGGGGTGGAGAGAAAACAGGAAAAAAAGAAATTTCCATGATACTTTTATTATATAGTTAAAAGAAATAGTAAGTTGTAGATAATAGATTTACAATTTCAAATACAATCATCTTTTTTTATTATATTATGTTAGGGAAATATTTGTTTTATTCCATAAATTAAAAATTAAATAAAAATTTAAAAATATATCTGATCAGTATTGCCATAAGTTTCCTGGAAATCTTAACAGGTGTGTATGTGTGTGTGTGTGTGTGTGTGTGTGTGCATGCACATGTGTGTTTGTGGTAGAGGATACCTGATATCTACCAAGTTACCTAATAAGTCACTTTTCTAAAAGAAACCCTGTTAATTCCTTTTAGAGAGACCCCAAACACGAGGCAAACTAAGTTTAGTTTAAGAGATTATGTCTCAGGGTAGAAACATAATGATCTGTGGAGTTTGAGAAAATCCTGATCCTTTCTTTTTGGGTCAGGATTCCCCAGTGTTGAACTTGGTCCATATGACTCCTGAGCCAAGGCCTCTTTGTGGAAAGACAGAGAAACTTTTTTTTAAAAAAAAAAAAAAGGAAAAGTGAGGAAATTACATAGAAAGAGGGAATTGTAGGGAAGAAAAGAATTAGGAGATGGAGAAAAGAAATGGAGCAACTGAGATGTAATGGGATAGTGAGGCAAGCTGTAAATTGTGTTCAAAGTGGAAAAGCAGAAGGGAAGAAGGTGGGATGGTGCTAATGTGGCATCCCCAAACCCAGGAGTACCTGGAAGAATCCTGACAATTTAAGAACCAAGCTGAGAGGAGGCAGTAGATTCTGGCCTTCCCCTATAAGTTAACATACCTTCATACTAGCTGCTGAAAGGACACAGAGAAACTAATTGACTGTTTCTGACTCCTTTGTAAATTTGTCCCTGCAACATTTCTATTACATTACCCATCTGGGAAGGTGTGGGATATGGCACCCATTTGTGTATGAGGATGGAGAATGACTCTCCTATTGCACTCTGACATCTTAAGTGCTTTTTGCAATGGGATTGGTGTCTTTTGTGGTATACTAAAAAAGAGTGTCATCCTGAATGGGGGGGTTCAGAATGTGATTTTAATACAAATGTATACACAGCATAACTCTTCATTTAACCAGAATAGACAATTAATCAGAACATCCTACTTCCCTAATATTTTGAATAAACCAAAGGTGCTTTAATCATTAAGCAGGGAACATTGAGAGGAGAGGCAAGAATGCCTGAGTAGAAAGAACAGTGGATCATAAGCTAGCAGACCTGGGTTCTACTCTTAGCTACGTTACCAGTTTATTAGCTAAATGACTTTGGGAAGTCAGTTCACCTGTGTAGGCCTAATACAGTTAAGATTCAAAAAATGTCAATGAATTAGAGCAACAGACTAAGAAAATGAAATAGGGGATTAATGTGAATTCTTGCTTTTAAGTGAAAATATTGCACAAGGATGCAGGAGACTTAGCTCAAAGGCAATTTCTATCAAGGAAAGAAAGGATAGGCTGTTAATTAACTAACCTGTATTACCTTGGGATAGTTACTCTCTTCTGTGGCCTTTGGTTTCCCCATTTATAAAATGAGGGAAGCAGACTAGATAATCTCTAAGGTCCCTTCCACCTCTAAATACCATGATCCTAAGGCATGATCCAATATGGATGCTAAGAAACGAACCCAACTGCCAAAAGAAAAAAACAAACAAACACAAAAGACATAATGCAATCAGAGGCTGCATGCCTAGTGTCTATTACTGTTCTTGGGGCATTTTAAGTTAGAATGTTCCCTGGGAGGGCAATCGGGGACATGAAAAGTCTAGAAACTGTCACGTGAGAAATTACTGAAAAACCTGAGGAAAGTTCACCCTTGAGAAGGGGGTCATAATATTTGTCCTCAAATATTTGAAGGATAAAGGGGAAGGGAATAAGCATTTATACAGCACCGGCTCTGTGCCAGGCACTGTGCTAAGAGCTGAGCACATCTGATCCTCACAACACACCTGTCAAGTAGGTGCTTTGATTATCCTCACTCTACAGTTAAGGAAACTGAGGCAAAGTTCAACTGACCAGCCTAGGGTCACACAGTTAATAAGCAGTGGAGGCTGAATTTGAACTCAGGTCTCCAATGAAAGGGATCAGGCTTCCTTTTCTCATACTCTTCAGCTCAAAAACCCCCAGCCAAGAACTTGGAGACAAATTTATTTATAGGAGAAATTACTAGAGTTTCCCCAAAAATGGGAAGGATGTGTTTTTCTTTTAAGTTACTCAATGTACAAAATCAGGTATGGGGCTGGTAATCTATATACAATCCTACACACAAAAGAAATGCTAAACGTGAGACCCATGATACACATTAACAAAACAATTTAAAATAGTAAATTAACTTGTAACTACTGTTACAGTGTGTTAGGTTGAGATTTAAATCTCATCAGAACATAACATAGTTGTCAGGACAGCCAATTAGGTATTCTGTATATCACCTTAACACTGTATTATTCAAAGACTGGAATGGCTGGGCCAGTGGCCAGACTTGGATCATTCATCTCGTGGATGGCCATCCTCTCTAACAGCACTGGAATCTATTTGTCTCCTGCTGTCATTCAGATCCGGTTAGATGGGAATCAGTACTAATTACTCTTGGACTCATCCATATCAGAATAGATACACATTCATCTATGATTAATCATAAAAGAACACAAAAGCAGAAAAGACAGGCAAGGTTCTAGAAGGTGTAAATTAGTCTAATCAACTTTTCTTGCACTAGCTGCCACCTGAGTGAGGCCGCTATGACGCTGGGATAGAGAGGACCAACCCTTCTCTATCTTTCATTAAAATGCATGATGCCACCTGGAGTATTGAATGAAGCAAGAGAGCGCTGGCTAAGAGCTATATCTTCTAACTGATTCACTCACCACCACCCCCACACCCCTCATCTGTCAAGGGCAGGGAAGGACTAAGGGACCACTTGGGATTTGCCACATCATATTAAAATGGAAAGTACTTTTAGCAATGGGTCACTATATGGTCAAAAGCAGATCCCAAAGCTCCCATGTGATCAGTCAGAGCCAGAAAGGTTCTCTAAGCATGCTCTATGAGAGATGGTATATTTTTTGTAAGAAAGGACTTTTAAAAACAAACAAAACCAGAGCTGACCCTAAATGTAATGTGCTATATTCTAAAGTAAAGAGTTTTCCATCACTGAAATTATTCAAGCATTTGTTGGATAACCAGAAACTCTAAAGAAGAGATTCCACATAGTGTTAGGTTGGACTAGACATTATCTGAGTTCCCACCTAAATCAGAAATTTTATGAAATTATAAATCTAAATGCTCTGTATTTTAAGACCTATATTTTATAAGATCTTGCAAACAGTAAGTGTTCAATAAATGTTAATTAATGAAAATGAAATAGAAATTCAAATATGCCTTCCCCCAAGAATGTCCAAGAAAAAAGTTCCTACATGTAACAAAATATTGAAAATAGCACTCTTTGTGGAAGAGGGATAAAATACCCATCAATTAGGAAATGGCTGAATAACTTGTGGTGTATGAATGCAATGGGATGTTACTGTGCCAAAAGGAATGTAAGCAATACAAAGATTCATGGGAAGATTGATATGATTTAATAAGGAGTAAACAAAATAAAACCAAGAGAACAAAATGCAAGATAGCTACAGTAAACAAAAGAATTATAAAAAAATTAAATAATTATGAAATATAATGAACAATCTGGAAAATTTATAGGGAAATACACCTTCCTATTCTTAATAAAGAGTAGAGGGACTCTGAATGTGATGTGTAGTATATATTCCCAGATGTGTTTCTTGCTTCCAGTAATTCTGGGTTTTTTTAATTTTTTACATATGGACTTTTTTTTAAGTGCAAAGACTTTTTTTGATACTTTTTAAAAATTCTTTTTCTTCTCATTTTGCTTTATTTGTTTTAATTAGAGTTGAGGGTTATTTAAGGTGAAATTAACTCGATTAAAAGAAGGTGAGGGGGCCACAATAAAACTTTTTTAACAAAGGAAAGCAAGATGGTAACAGAAAACTAAACAAAGATACTGTATATTCTTTAGGACACAGTAAGGAGCTGCACAACAAACTAATCAGCCTTAAGGTCTGAAAAAGAATGGTGATTAGCCAGTAGAGTGGTGAAGCTTGACTAGAAAAGAGGTGCCATGCTGAGTGTTTTACCCTTTTTATCGGTGTCTTTTATAAGTATATAGCTTAAATTAGTAATGCCAAGGGAGGGTCACAAAATCATGAATTTAGAACTGGAAAGGAACTTAAGAGTAGTACAACCTCTTCATCTAAGGAAATTTTGTCTTTGTATCTGTTTCTCTGCCTCTCTCTGTGTCTCTCTGTCCTTCTGTCTCTGTATCTCTCTCCCTCCTCTCCCCACTTTTTCCCTACCTCTTTTCTCTCTCCCCACATCTCTGTCTCTCTGTGTCTGTTTCTCTCTCTGCCTCTCTCTCTTTCTCTCTCATCACCCACACCCAGATCATGGAATGTAATGAATACAATCATATTCATGCATTCAACTCAAGAATTTATGAAGCAGTTGTCAGACATGTAGCATGTGCCCCAACACTGCTGAAGGGCAAGAATCAAGGCATTGAAGGTCATTATGTACACAGGACACTAAAAGTTTTGTAGCTGTTGCAAGTGTTAACTAGTTTCCCTGTCCCTCTAAGGAAATATAAAAGGATCATGTGTTTCTGTATGCTGGTAGTAAGGGGCATCCTTTCCAGCATAGATACAGCCTAACAGAGTGCTGAGCAACATCTTCAAACTTGGCAAAAGCAAAATAAAATCTTGATTGACACAGAGCCTTCACACTGGAGATATTCCAGGAGATGCATGAGGAAGATGGGCAGTAAGAAACTAGCTTCCTGTCTTCTGAACCCTATCTACCACCCCTAAATCTGCATATCACATTGGCATCTCACTAGAGGTACAGAAATAAATATAACTGAATTTATTTCAAGAATGTCTTCAAATCTGTCTTATCACAATGAAGTACATGGAGCTAATAGAACGGTTTGGTCAAGGCAATGGCAAAAGCTTCATTCCATGACACTTTTAGGATTTAGCAGCTCTCATTCTTCCACTAATGACATTAACTAGCATTTAAATTAATTTCACTGTTTAATGTTTGATTTTTTTTAAAAGCCTGTGCTCATATGCTCTGTGAACCAGCTTACAACCACACTAACTTCAAACATGTAGTTTCAGTTTCAATTTCAGTCAAGCGAAGGCATAAAGTATTTACTGAGAACCTACTGTGTGCCAGCCACTGTATTGGGAGGAGGGGGATTGTGCAGAGAAGGAAAAACAAGAAAGTGTAAAGAGTAAGAAGATGCCTGGTTCCCACTCTCAAAAAGCCAAAGTCTGTCATAAGGGAGAGGACAAGACTTACACATGGAGAACAATTAGAGAATTATTTTTTTAAGTAGGAAAGAAAATTAAGTACTTTATTCTGAGATAAAGACAATGAGGAAAACAATAGTTCAGTCTCTAAATGAAAAAGTGCTTGAACTGATTGTACTCAAGCTGGCCTTCAAATATTAGTTGGGATTTAGTTGGACTTTACAGGTTGGATAGGATTTACAGCAACAAAGAGGACTGAAAGGCATTCTAGACAAGGGGAAGAGGAGGAAGAAAGGAACAGCAATGGGAATGAGCACAGCTAGAATGGTGCAGAGAGACTGTTGCACAACTGGAAAAGAATCAGAGAAATTTCTGGTATGGAAATTCACTCCATTGATACAAATAACCAATTCTGCAATTTATAGTGTGTAAGGGGAATGTTTGTTGCCTATGTAGATTGTAGATATCCACATGAATTCTCTAAGTGAGGCTTATCAGGTGGTGTGAATCTTTGAAATCTTGCCCACCCTCCTTCAAGGGAGACTGATTCATGCATTGCAAGAATCCCTTTGGAGAGGAATCAAAGAAGGGAGCACAAGGCTGATTTCAATCCAAAGGGTTGATTCCTTCCCACCAAATGCTGATTATAATAAAAAAAAATCAGAAATAATGAATAATTGATAAATCCATTTTTCCAAGCAGAGAACACACAGAAATAGGGGAAGTTATACAGATTGGAATATTCCAGACAAATATAAAATGTGTATGAGCTCTTCCACTAGGAATGAGATAGCACAGTTCCATCAAGTCTCCTATCTCACTGAGAGAGAAATTCCTTGAAGTCCTTAGGAAGGCAAACTGGAAATCAAGGATATATTGGGGAGCCAGATTTCTGCTATATGTCGCCTCCCAAAGTCCATTCTCTTTCTCTCTGGATCTATCTATTTATTTATTTTTAGTTTTCAACATTCATTTCCACAAAATTTTGAGTTCCAAATTTTCTCCCTATCTCTCCCCTCCCCCAACCCCAAAATGCCAAGCATTCTGATAACCCCTTCCACCAATCTGCCCTCCCTTCTAACATCCTTCCCTTCCCTTATCCCCATTTTCTCTCTTGTCTTGTAGGACAAGATAAATTTCTATACCCCATTACCTGTATTTCTTATTTCCCAGTTATATGCAAAAACAATTCTCAACATTTGTTCCTAAAACTTTGAGTTCCAACTTCTCTCCCTTCCCCCCTTATCACTTATCCCCACTGAGAAGGCAAGCAATTCAATATAGGCTATATATGTGCAGTTTTGCAAATGACTTCCATAATAAGTCATGTTGTGTAAGACTAAATTTCCCTCCATTCTATCCTGCCCCCCATTTCTTCTATTCTCTCTTTTGACCTTGTCCCTCCCCAAGAGTGTTGACTTCTAATTGCTCCCTCCTCCCATTTGCTCTCCCTTCCATCATTCCCCTCACCCTACTTATCCCCTTCTCCCCTACTTTCTGTAGTGTAGGACAGATTTTCATACCAAATTGAGTATGCATGTTTATTCCTTCCTTGAGCCAAATGTGAAGAGAGTAAGTTTTACTTTCTCCCCTCTCACCTCCTGTCTTTTCCCCCTCCACTGGAAAAGCTTTTTCTTACCTCTTCTATGGGAGATAATTTGCCCCATCCCATTTCTCCCTTTCTTCTCTCAATATATTCCTCTATCACTCCAGGATTTTATTTTTTTTTTTTGATATCATCACTTCCTATTCAACTCACCCTCTGCTCTCTGTCTATATATATAAATATATGTGTGTATGATGCTTCTAAGTACCCAAATACTGAGAAAAGTTTCAAGAGTTACAAATATTATCTTTCCATGTATGAATGTAAACAGTTCAACTTTAATAAGTCCCTTACGATTTCTCTTTCCTGTTTATCTTTTCATGCTTCTCTTGATTCTTATGTTTGAAAGTCAAATTTTATTTTCAGCTCTGGTCTTTTTCATCAAGAATGCTTGAAAGTCCTCTACTTCATCGAATGATCATCTTTTCCCCTGAAGTATTATACTCAGTTTTGCTGGGTGGGTGATTCTTAGATTTTTATTCCTAGTTCCTTTGACTTCTGGAATATCCTATTCCAAGCCCTTCAATCCCTTACTGTAGAAGATGCTAGATCTTGTGTTATCCTGATTGTATTTCCATAATACTTGAATTGTTTCTTTCTAACTGCTTGCAATATTTTTTTCTTGACTTGGGAACTCTGGAATTTGGCCACAATGTTCCTAGGAGTTTCTCTTTTTGGATCTCTTTCAGGAGGTGATCAGTGGATTCTTTCAATATTTACTTTGTCCTCTGGTTCTAGAATATCAGGGCAGTTTTCCTTGATAATTTCTTGGAAGATGATGTCTAGGCTCTTTTTTTGATCATGCCTTTCAGACAAGTCCCATAATTTTTTAAATTGTCTCTCCTGGATCTATTTTCCAGATCAGTTGTTTTTCCAATGAGATATTTCACGTTATCTTCTATTTTTTCATTCTTTTGATTTTGTAATTTCTTGGTTTCTCATAAAGTCATTAGCTTCCATCTGTCCCATTCAAATTTTTAAAGAACTATTTTCTTCAATGAGCTTTTGAATCTCCTTTTTCATTTGGTTATTCTGCTTTTTAAAGCATTCTTCTCCTCATTGGCTTTTTGGACATCTTTTCCTGATTGAGTTAGCCTATTTTCTTCAGCATTTTTTTGGGTCTCCTTTAGCAAGCTGTTGACTCACTTTTCATGATTTTCTTGCATTGCTCTCATTTCTCTTCCCATTTTTTCCTTCACCTCTCTTACTTGATTTTCAAAATTCTTTTTGAGTTCTTCCATGGCCTGAGACCATTGCATATTTATTTTTGAGGTTTTGGAAGCCTTGACTTCCTCTGACAGTATGGGTACACATTGTTCTTCCTCATCCAAAAGGATGGGAGAAAATACCTGTTCACCAAGAAAGTAACCTTCTATACTCTTATTTTCTTTCCCTTTTTGGGGCATTTTCCCAACCAGTTACTTGACTTTTGAGTCCTTTGCCAAGAGTAAGGAATACTCTGGGAACCTGTAAGTTCTCAGTTCCTCCAAGGTAGCACAATCAAGGGAGAGGAGTTACTACTCTCCTGGCCTGCACACGGTTTGGGAGCAACCAAAAACTTTTCTGCCTAGAATTTGCAAATAGTAGAATTCCCTCTCTACAACCACCTCCAGTTCTGCCAGGTCAGTGCTCCTCCCCACTCCTGGGCCAGGTTCACTGAGATTCAGATCAGCTGCTCAATTCCCCCAAGAGTTTTAGCCTGACACTCCACAAATGGACCTGCTGCTGCTACCTCTACCACTGCTGTGTGGGGCCATGCCTGGGGGAGGACCCTGTTCCCTTGTCACCATGGTGAAAAAGCTTTCTCACTGACTTTTGAAGCTACCTTTGGCGTTTGTGGGTTGAGGGATCTGAGAAGGGCTGCTACTACTGGGGTTTCCACCCCCAGGGCCTGTTCTGGTGCTGTTCCTCCCAGTGCCCCACAGTCAAGTCTGGGCTGTGCTCCATTCCGTGCCGTTTGGTAGACCTATCCTGTCAGCCTTCCAGGCTACCTTGGGCTGGAAGTCTCTTTCATTCTGTGGCTTCTCCTGATCCATAATTTGTTGAGAGTCACTTTTTACAGGTATTTTATGGGCTGTGGGTTAGAGTTAGAGTATGTGCATCTCTCTACTCTGCCATCTTGGCTCCACTCCCCACCCCTGAATTTCTACCTGTGTTAATGATACTTAAAGATTTTCCCTGTCCATTAATAGCCTCAGGTGGAGCTCATTAAGGGAAACTTGATGAGGGAAGACTTGTTTTGTAGGAATGCCCATACCTTTCATTAATTTCTAATGAGGCACTGGATCATGAGGGTCTTGATACCCTCTGACTCTGAAAAGTGTATATATACTCTGAGGTGAAGTTATGCTTTGGGGCTTACTCTTTGGAAAGAGGTCTGTGTGCCAGATGAGAATCTGAGTAGTCATTAAGGAACCCCTTGGCTTTGAAAACCCAGATGTTGGTGCTTCTGTCTCTGGTATCTATGTATGTATGTAATGGATCTGTCTGTTGATCTGTAATATATGTACAGCTTACGGTCAGACAGAGAAACCCTATCTATTGGTCTTTAATTCTCTGCTTGTATTTTCTCTGTTGGTATATGTGATTAAAGAAGATTGTTGGCCCCTCAAAAGTTGTTTTCCTTTCAGAAAAGCAGATCTAAAAACCTGTGATAGCTGGCTATCCTGGGTATGTCAGGGGGCTTGTTACTGCACTCCCAAAGAGAGCCTGGAACTTTTCCTAAACTCTCATGTCAACTCTGCCCTTCATGAAGGCACATAGAATTGAGTCTTCATCCTCTCCATCAATGAGGAGAATCTTATGCAAATTATCCAGGCTTGAACAGCAGTTTGCAATAATCTTAGACATTTGCCTGGGGTACTGAGATGTTATAACTTATAATTCCTATGAGTCCTCTTGCCTTCAAGAGTTTATTTCTATCCACAGCATCATACCACCTTCCTTTAAAAAAAAAAAGTTTAATTCAATTTTACTTTCAGATCCAAATTCTCTTCTTCTCTTTCTCTCTCTTCCTCACTCATTGCAATGGCATGAAAAATAAAACTCATTACAAATATGTATATAGATGCAAAACAACTTTCTGCATTAATCATGTTCAAAAAGAAATTTAAGGAAACATGCTTCAGTCTATATTCTGAGTGTAATGAATTCTGCCTCTGGAGGTGGATAACATGCCTCCTCAGGAGTTCCTTGCAATTGTGGTTGATTGTTGTGTTGAGGGGAGTTACTAAGTCTTTTAAAAATCTATTATCATCTTTACAATATTGCCATCATTATAAAGTTCATTCTGCATCAGTTCATTTAAGTTTTCTGAAGTTTTGATGAAACCATCTTTCATCATTTCTTATAGCCATTCTTAAAGTATTCCATCACATTTATATGGCTTACTTGTTCAGCCAACTATACTGTCTTTCAAGAACAACATATATGGATAAATAAATAGGGAAATGGGGAAAATGAGGTAAAAAGCTTACTTGGCTTCCACAGGCTTCCACTTTTATATAGCAAGTTTATAAAATCCTTTATATACGTTCTCTCAAGTGAACTTCATAAACAATCGTGTGAAGTAGGTAATTCAGGTACCATTATTTTTATAGATGAGACTGAGAGTTATGGAAGTTAAGTCTCATGTTCACAGAGCTAATAAAGGTAAGAGGTAGGATTTAAACTACACTTTCATAATTCCAAGTCCAATATACTAGCCACTACTAGATACAACCTCTCTTCCTCAGGGCAGCTATAATTCTCCTAAAGAGCATAGGAGTGCCTCTTCCCCTAATATAAGCAAACCTCAAGGAAAAATCTAATAAATAAGTTTACTTATGTAAGGTAAAATCCTAAGGGGATATAATTACCATGATTTTAGGACCCAACTTATTCGTGTGATGAGCTCCAGATCATGTTTTGTAATATATGAAATATGGGATTGAATGAAATAATATTTTAAATAGCCAAAACTTAAACTGAATTTCAACCAGATAAAGTGGAAACTATTGTATCCATAATTATAGTATTTTAGGAATGCTGACCAAATTTACTTTGGGTAAGAAAGATAAGTAGTAACATTCTTCAATTAAAAAGGAGGCAGAGGAATGCTGGCAAGATGGCTGAATGAGAGTTTAGTATGACCCAATCACCTTAAAATTGCTAGAAATGCACAAAATGAACTACCGTTAAAAGAAGGGAATGAAAAGAAATCTAAGAGAAAGTTCCCAAAGGAAAAAAAAATACAGCAGAGAAATTGAGGAAAATAAGCAACCAGAGAAAAGCTCCTGATACAACAAATACTATGGGGTAAGCCTGTCATTGTGTTTATGCTTCGTTGCCAAAGAAGACCACGTCATCAGAGAAATGATGAAATGCCTTGCACTAGATATTGTTTTGATTTTCATTTGTTTCCAGTTTTTCTTCTTTTATCCTCTTTTTATTTATTTCTAGCATTCTTTTTTTAAAATTGAGTTTCTCCCTCTAACCCCTCCCTCACCCATCAAGAAGCAATGATATCCATTATATATGTGAAGTCATGCACAACATAGTTCCATATTCTCTTTATTATCTTTCTGATAAAGACAGGTATCATCAGAAGGCTATAAAGATGGACAAAAAGCCAGGTGTTATGTGGCGAGAGTTGGAAAGCCTATAGATCATCCAGGTGCTCCATTCACAGCCTGCAAAGCCAAGAGAACAAGAGGAAGGACTCCAGAAGGCTAGGTGTATTTCACTCAAAGCATTTGTGGAAGAACAGTCAAACAAGATAGGCAAGAACAAATCTAGTCGTGGTCTGCATTCTTGCAGGCAGGACCCGCATGGATGAGATCAAAGATTCATTCAATATTTATTGTGGAAACTCTGTGCAACACACTGTGCTAGGTTCATAAATACAAAAACTAAAAAGTAGACCTTCAAGTAGTTTACATCATACTGGAGGGAGTACAATTTGTGCACAAGTAAATTCAAGTAATAAACAATTTCAAGAGGATGAGAGTCCTAATAACTGGGGATATCCAAGAAAGGTTCCACGTAAATGGAGTGTATTCTTTTCTTTTTCCAATATATTTTATTTATTTCATTAAACACTAATCAAATTTAAAAATTTTTTGACTTCCAAATTCTCTCCCTTCCTTGAGAGGGCAAATAATTCGATACTGATTGGAGCATTAACTCAAACAAAACGTATTTCTATATTTGTCATGTTGCAAAAGAAAACAGACAAAAAAGAAAAAAGAAAAAGTCTGCTTCAGACTACAGTGAGTTCATCAGTTTTAAAGGAGCACATTTTTGATGTAGGGAACCACTTGTGCGAAGGCACAAAGGTAAAAGATAAAATGTCATAGATAGGAACATCTGGCAGATCCTGATTTGTACGGAGTCTATTAGAAACATAAAACCAGACTGGAAAGATAGAGAGGGCTTTGAATGTCAGGTTGAGGAATCTGTACCTTATCTTAGAATGCAACAGGAAACCTCTGAAGACTAAAAATGTAAGTGAGAGGGTGGTGTAATGTTAGCAAGGTTTATGTTAATAGGAGTTAAAGATCTTTCCTGTCTAGAATAGGCCTCAGTGGAGCCCATTAAGGGAAGCTTGCTTGCTTGAAGGCTTTCATATGTTTTGGTAATTAGGCACTGAATCAAGTGGGTTGTGATGCCTTCTAGCTCTACATAGATTCCGGGATTAGTATTTTGCTTTGGGGCTCACTCACTGGAAGTGTTCATATGATTTGGCCAGATGAGTCTCTGGGTAGCCATTAAGGAGCACCTCCTCCCTTTGAAAACTCAGATGTCCCTGCTTCTCTCTCTCTGGTAACTCTGTGAAGTATGGTCAGACCATTGGATCTGTCTGTTGATCTGTGTTGCATGTATTGCTTATGGCCAGACAGAAGCCCAATCTGTTGGTCTTTATGCTATTTTCTCTGTTTGTAATTTCTGCTTGTATTTTTTCTGAAGTTCAAGGTGCTGACTTCTCCCCCTGAACTAAGTGAAGGATATATGTGTTTGATTAAAGTAAGATGGCTGACCCCTTAAAAGTTGCTTTCCTTTAAGAAAAGCAGATCCCAGAATCTGTACTAGCAGGTTACCCTGGGTATGTTCGGGTGCTTACTTTTACAGATGGGGGAAAAGATGAATGACAGTGGTGATACAATGGGATCTGACTTGATGGTAGGTTGCAGGGAAAAAACTAGTGGAAACGAAGAGACTGATGAGAAGTGGAGGGAAGTGATCAAAAGTATAAATGGAAGGATGAACCTTTGCAAGGAGGACCTCCTCTTTGCCAAAACCTAGAGCAAAGGAGGAGGAAATTTTGATATGTGGAGAGGAAGAGAACTTGGTACTCATGACAGATGGTCTATAATCAGCTCTTTAAGTATATTTAAGTATGTTTAAAAGTATTCCTTTTTAGTAGTTCCACTTTCTCAATAAACACCCAATTATCATTGACAAGCTAGAACAGAGTGGTTCCTCCAACCCTTTCACCTTCAGAACGGTGACAGTCACATTTTTTGCACATTCATAGTTTCTAATTAGCTATTGGAATAAGCAAGTGCATAGAGAGCTAGACCTGGAGTCAGGAAATCTTGAATTCCAATCCTGCCTAGGGCACTTACTAGTTACATGATCAGGGGCAAGTCACTTAACCTCTGTTTAACTTAATTTCCTCACCTATAAAATGAGGATAAAAATAACACCTACCTCCCACAGTTGTTGTCAGGATAAAAATATGTTTGCTTTACAAATCTTAAAGCAATATATAAGTGCTATTATTAGAGATACTCATTAATAATCTGTGAGATCTACAAAATTCTTGCCACTTCTGCCCCTTTTTTCTCTGGTGGTCAGTTACTGACTGCTTGAAATTCATCTTCTCTGGGGTCAAGGGATCTCAGATTTGGTACCATTTGGTTTTCTTTGTCCAGTATATTTTTACAGCTAGAAAGGAGAACACATCCTAAGTACTACTCTGTCAATTCCTTGAAAACATGTATCTGCACAATGTTGGTTAAATTAAAATTCAGTATGTGCCCTTGACCAACTTGCCAAAAGGTTTCCTTCTATTTTTCTGGTCCTCAAAAACAGCTGTTCTGCTAGCAAAGAAAGTATATGATTTAAAACTTAAGCAAAAAAAAAAAGTATAAATTGTTCAACAGACCCCTACTGTATCTCAAAATCATACCACAATTTGTGAGGGGGCAACCACCTTTAGCAGAAACAGATGCAAAATGTTTTACTATAGAGGGATTACTTTTTCTAAATTGATTTGAACTCAAATTCATACAAAAATGGCCTCTATTTTTGTAGCTGATATATGACAAGTAGTCACAACCCCCAGATACATTATCTGTGAAAGACTCATAGGATGCATGCCAAAATTTCTATATAGAAAAGATCACATGGGTCATGAGAGAAACAGTCTTTCACACCGTAGACCAAGAGGCACCTTGTCAATCTGAGAGAGGCCTGTGCCACTAGAGGGAAGGAACTGGCACCACAAGGGGACCTTGAGTCATACATGTACCTGTGCTGAATGAAGCCTGGCCCCAAAGAGAAGGAGCCAGCACCAGAATGGAAAACTGAAGAGGCAGAATCATGATTAAGTGCCAGAAAGGGGAGCAGGGAACCACAGAACCAAGGTCTCTAGAAGGATCTGGAACTGAAGAATAATACACACAGCAATAATGTAAAGAAAAAAATGTACTTTGCCTTTTGTTCATTCTGTGGAGAGTAGACACTGTTGATCCCATACCATCAAGTCACTCTATGATTCAGCAAGACTGTACAGGCCCTTAAGAGAAGTGGGAGAATTCTGTCAATTTTCTGTGTGCACTGGGATAAGTCCTTTCTATTGCTTCCATAAGTAGGAAGTTTTTCTTGACCATCTAAGAACTCAGGTACAAATCTTTTCTGTACTTTGTTGCACAAATAAAACATCCGCTATGTTCAACACCACAGTTAGCCTAAGTTGCTCTTAAAACATCTTGGAGAACAAAATGAGCCAGGTGCCTAAGTTCCCAGCATTTCCCAGGGTGAGTGCACAGGCAGGAGATTTAAGAGACACATCCAATATTATAATTAGGTTCTTGTGTCTGGAAGGACTACAATAGAATCAGACCCCACTTCCCTCTAACTGGAATTAAGTTTTCTTTAAATGACAACAAAGTTGTCCCTGGAACTTGATTGCTGCCTGCCTCCTTTGGCAGTCACTTAAGGGCATGAAAAGTCCTCATGTGGAGTTGAGGTCCCTTCAATTTGGTGGACTATGGAAGACCACTGAGAGTCACCATACTCTGCTGTTGACCATTTACATTTCCAGTATCAAGAAAAGAGGGACTGTATCCAGAGAGGCTATGAGTCACTATATCCCTGCTGTGTCTTAGACAAAGTAAACTTCCTTATACCTGTACCATGGTGTGAGTGCCTCATTTCATCTGAACATTTAACTGATACAGGATGCTGGCACTAAGCCTCCCTCTAACAAGGAGTTACACTTCATACTGGAAATTTCACATCCATTTTTCTTCAGAATAAGAAGAAAATAGCCCAAAAGAGAATAAGGAGTATGTATCTCAAGCTTTCAAAAACAATGACTTTATATGGTGTGTTTTAAGGTTTGCAAAGTACTTCACTTATATAATCTCATCCAATCCTCATAAAAACCTTTTAAAGGAGGCACTATAGGCACTAATAACCCCATTTTACAAATGAGGCAAGTGAAATTGGGAAGTTAAGTTGGTCGCAGTTATACAACTAGCTTCAGAAGTAGAATCTGAACCCAGAAAAAAAACAAAACTGTACAAGGTGGCTTTACTCCTACATATCAAATTGCAATTAACTATAAATATAAAATTTTTTCTGTTCTGGCTTTTCTCACGCTGAAAGAAAAATGACCATGTATTGTAGCTGTGAAAATAGCAGCCCTCCACTTGCAGTTTATTGTAGATAAACAAGTCTATTTAGTCTTTCTAAAATTAAGACTGAAAGGATAGAGAAAGAGTGGTATAAAATTACTTTATTATGCACATAATTTACATGTATGAAAGATCATTACTTTCTCTGAAACAAGAAAGTTTACAAATGAGTATTTTTTCCATTTTTATCAATAAACTGTTAGGCAACATAGTATAGATGATCATTTCTATCTCAAACCCCAAGTATGTAACTAGTAGGTGTTAACAGAAAAAAATTATGTTTCTGCACTGATCATGCCTGAACTTTTTTCTTGAGAATAATAGCTTCCTATTTTCAGAAATGCATCTCGAGAGAAGACATAGAGTCTGACCTATGTGGCAATTAGGAAAAAAAAAAGTCCTTGTATTCCACAGGGGAAGATAAGAGACACTTCATCATATTTTCTGTAATTAATATTTTTTAAAATACCAATTTGAAACCAGATTCAAAATCTGGCTGAGACCTAAAATATTTATGAATAAATCTTTTCAATTTCACAGTGGCACTAAATTTGCTTTAACGTCTCTTTTTCTGATATCGCTTATTCTCATCAGGTCATTTAACCAACTTGACTTGATTCTTTAGAACAACTGGATAAACCCACTGTGTACACAGTAAAACATAACATTTTCCCAAAAGTTGCTGTTTACAAACGAAATCTATAAGAAGCAAGGTTTAATTAGCACTGTTCATAAAAATTAAGTCTACAAGTGGTACTTGTACTGTGCCATCATACAATCTAATCCTGAAAACAAATTCAGAGAGAAAGAAATTTAGCTTAAGACTTTTTAAAAAACACCACAATAGAAAAGCAATGTGATAATTATCATGATTTTTCTGTATCTGATGCTTATTTGCATAAAAAACCTATACACACATGCCTGAATGGAGGAAATCTTCACTCTGACTTGCAAGTCTCCTCTCTAACTGTGATCCTATCTCATAGACTTTAGACTTGCTCTCCCATTTTTTATGGGTCATACAAAGCAGTTGTCACTACAGAAGAAAAATTTTCTTGGGAATTTAATTTGAATAAAAATCATCTTTTCCCCAAATTTGGCTTATACAAAACCTAAGTGAGCCTATGATTAGTTTTACTGATTTTTACTTCCCTTGCCTTTAGTTTGAGGGAAGAAAGAAATTAAGTTAGGAATTTTGTTATCAGGGCTTAAGAGCCCTCCTCCTCTCTCCCAGCCTGAACTCAAGACTATACATTTCTTGATGGTGCTTGGATATTTCTTCCATAGGCTCTAGGACTCTCTTCTATAGACTGGAGCAGTTCCCGATTCTGCATTCTGGTCCCCTTCCTCAATTACACAATTTTCATAGTAAATATATATCTTACACAGCAACTTTATACAACTATTTTTCTACATATAACTTTTCTCTTTGCAATATAGTAATATGTTTCATTATTAATTGTTAACGAGTTGTAAAGAGTAAGGACATTTATGTAGGTGGTAGAGGATTTGGAAATTCATTTTTTTCTATGTGAAAAGCAGGTTTCAGTTTATAATCTGAAGAGTTTTGCTCTCAGGAAAAATTCATGACTTCAAACATGAAATAATTAATGGAAGACGAAAAAACAAGCTACTCAAAGAAAACTAGAAATATCTTTTGGAAGGTTTCTTCAGAATTTGCCAGATTTGGAGGGGGATGGAGGAGGGGGAAAGAGGAATTGAGGCAATTCCTAGATTATGAAGATGAATCCCTAGACCTTGAAATTATAACTTTTAAGTGTAAAAACTGGCCAAGAATTTACACTGAAAACAGAGTTTATGATTTCATTTCAATTGTCTGATATCTATTAAGATGATTTTTTAATCACAAATCAAACGATGCAGAATTTAGAGGCAGAAGAAAGAAGCAGCAAAAAAGAAGTTACAATTTACAATCACTAACTTGTGGAAGGGATTTTGCCTAAACTGCTAGAAATAAAATGCAAGAATTTTTTCTTATTAGAAAAAAGGTGTTTATCCTAAATTTAAAAAAAAAAAGCCCACCTAAAATACCATCAAGAGCCAAGTCAGTCAAGTAAGGTATGAAGAAAATCTCCCTGGCTTCACAACTTCCAAGAGACCAAGCATAATCCATTACAATAATCATGGTCAATGGCTTCAAAGTTAAGGAGGAGATTCCCAATCGGATGCATACATTCACTGCTACCTTACCCACAAGTCTGCCAGGTGAAAAGACTGAAACAAACAGCGTTCTTATAAATAAATAAAAAATAAATAAATGCGCTCTTTGCTGTCTCACCTCTGGACAAAGACTGAAGTTAAATATTTACTTTTCAATCTGCACTATCAATCTTACATCAATATGGATTCTTGTACTACAAAAATACATATTTATAGTCAGAGAAATAGCTGATACTAGAAAATGGCTGTTTCTTTGCCATTTTCTAAAGTTTCCTAACCTGCTTCCATCTACTTACAGAGGCAAACTAAAAGGCCCCTACCAAGAAAATACTTCACAAAAAGAAGTGTTCACTAAATGTTATATACAATCAACCTCCAAAGACTTTAGGCCTCCAACTGAAAAGGCATTTATCTGTGACACCACAAAGTGTCCACATGTGGCCAGCACAGGAGGAGGGTCTACGTGTAAACAAGAGTCATTATTTGTTCGATAAAACAGTCTTAACTGCTTGACTCAACTAATTTGAGGGAAATATCCATAATGTACTCCAGTGATTTTAAAAGCTTCAAGATCAAGTTCATCAAATACAAAATAAAACCAAGAAAAATCAACAGTGATCCTTTAGCTAAATACTGCTTTGTTGTTGCAATTCAGAATTAAAAGCCCAAGCTTGGTAAAAAGTTTCAGTTTTGCTCTGTTTCATCCACTTCCATAAAAATATCACTAAAAAAATACTCAGTGACTTTGGTTGGCTCCTCTTCAGTTTCCATCTTTTGGTCACTTTTACACTTTTCTTCCTCAAATGATTGATCACAGGAAACCTAATGTAAGAAAAATAAATACTTTAAAGTATTATATTACAGAACACTGCCAGTTCATATGCTGGCAAGTTTTGCCAAACCACTTATAGCTGCTTGCTTTTTTAATCTTTGTTATAAAGGAAAGTTACCTGAGGGTGTGGAAAATTTATTTAGAAATAGAGGCAATGCTGAAAATATAGCAATAAAAAATAAATTTTTTAAAAAGACTACCATGTAACCCTACAGCACAAAATTGTTGTTTTTTTGGCATAACTCTTTACATGGAGCCCAGATTTTCTTGTAGCTTTCTCTTTACTAGACTAGTTGGCTGGGGCAGCTAGGTGGTACAGGGAGGGGATACAGCACCAGTGCAGGAGTCAGGAGGACTTGAGTTCAAATCTCACCTCAGACACTTGACACTCACTAGTTGTGTTACCTTGGGCAAGTCACTTAAACCCAACTGCCTCATCCTGGGCCATCTCCAGTCATCCTGATGAATATCTGGTCACTGGATTCTGATGGCTCTGGAGAAGAAGTGAGGCTGGTGACCTGCACAACCCTCCCTCACTCAAAACAAAGTCAAGTGCAAGTCATGTCATCCTTTCTCTGATGGTGACGAAGGACAAGCACACACACACATGCGTTAGGCTGTGTAGGCTAAGTCAAATTGTTTCAACTCTGCATTTTTGAGATTTACTATCTTTACAACAGAATCCATATCTTCTCTTTGTATGCAGATGAAATGTATGAAAACATTCAAACTCTTAGGACTACATACAAGAAATCAGAATAAAACACATTACAATCTGGAGAAGCACTCAATGTAGGGGAAAAGAATCCTACATTTCATAACAATTCCTAATGAAATTATTCTACCATGTTAAAACTACATATACTATACTTAAATCAAATAGAACACCCCCACCCCACCCCACCCCCAAATCACTGAGTGCCAGTTACTGGCATTTAAAGTGGCAAGGACATCTTCAGTCATATAGGAAGTACCTCTAAAAATGAATAATGGCACTGCATTATAAAACATTTCAGAAATAGAAATTGAGAAAACATTTAGTTGTAAGGCAAATGCAATTTTTAAACAATAGAATAAATATATGAGCGGATGGGGCCATAATTACTTTCCTCTGCTGCTCCCTCAAATTACAAGTCAGACACTGCTTTCTTCTTTTGCTGCTTTTGGGTATTAAAGAAATCATATTAAAATTTCTAATTTTGATTAGATAACTGGCTTTGACCCAGAGTAACTCCCTAATTTAAATAAAATAAAACTTTTCTTCCTCTTTTTCAGTGTTTTATTTTGTAGTCTTTGCTGATATTCACATAAAAAGAACCATAATTGTTTATCATTATGTTCCTTCTTAATTGAGTACGTCATCTATTCCATTTCACACAATAGCAATAAAACACAGAAGTACCATCCATACCTGAGGTGCCAAGCTGCTAACAGCACCGGCTTCAGAATGAGCCTCAGCACTTGTGGGTGAAAGGGGACAAGAACCTTGCTTTTTTCTTGTGCTCTCATTGAGCAGCGCCGGTCTTCTAAAATTATGCCTTGAGACAGGTATAACAGGTTTCAAACGCTTTTGACTATTTGTTGGTGTCGCTTCCTCGGATTCCAAATTATTCTTTGAACATATCAAAGATAAAAATCCCAGGGGTCTTCGCCCAGGCCTAGAAACAGAAATAAAATGACAATCTTATCTATATGCCTGGAACTCCCTTGTTTCAGGTTCAGAAGAAAGTTGAAAGTTGCCACCTACCATTCATAGTAACATTTAAACTGTTTAAAGGATACATTTGTTTGATAAATTAAAAGAGAAAGTAAACAGTTATCACAGTTCAGAGATTTCTTTACAATACCTAGAAAACAAAGATGATGACTTGTTCCTCTGCTCTAACTGATGGGGAGCCCCACTCCTGTCCTGCTTGTCAGAGACTGCTGTCTCATCCTGAGGTAAATGAGCAACATTCTCTTCTTCTTCAGCACATGTCCCCTCTTCAGAAGATTCAGTTCCTGAAGTCTGAATAGTTGGTTCTGACTGCTCTTTCTCTATCTTTGGAGGTTCTGCAATTGTACGTGTGCTTCCCAAGATAGGTACAACTGTCTGTTTTTTGTAAGACTCTCCTTCAGAAGACACAAAAAAACAATGACTACAAACAATGAAGCAAGTTATACTCAGGAAATGTATGTATTCAAATGATCTGAAATGCTTTAAAAATATCAGCAATTGACAGTAAGAATCCTCAAATCCAGTTCACTATAAGCTATAATGAATCATTGTGGAACAGTTTAAAAATTCATTCAGAAAAAGCTGAAATGATTAAAATGGAAAATGGTTAAAGTTTCTGTGCTAATAATAATAAAGTTATCACACTACAATGAAAGTAAATGATGCATATACTCTCTGACTCAGGTCCAAGACAGAAGGAATGGTCTCATATGTGCAAAAATGTTTATGAAAACTCTTCTTTGCAGTCAAGCTTTGGTCGTTATAAGGATACATTGTTTTGTTTTGCTGTTTTCATTTACATTGTTGTGGCCATTATGCAAATAGTTTTTCTGGTCGTACTTACTTCACTTTGTATCAGGTTATCTAAGTCTTCCCATGTTTCTCTGAATTTATTCAGTCATCATTTTTCAGAGTGCAGAAATATTCTATTACATTCATGTACCACAACTCATTTAATCACTCCTCCATCTATGTAAATGTTTCTAAGATCCAGCCCTAGTCTCTCTCCCGAGCTCCATCACCAACTGCCTTTAGGATATCTTGAACTGGATGTTGCATCAGCATCTCAAATTCAACATGTCCAAAACAAAGCTCTTTATCTTTCTTTCCATACCCTCCCATCTTCCGACTGTCTTACTATTGTCACAGGACACCATCCTCTCAGTCACTCAGGCTTGAAGCCTTAGTTGTATTATCCTTAACTCCATACTTTCATTCACCCCACTCATCCAATCTGTCATCACATCCTGTTTTTAATATCAACATATCTGCTGCCTCCATCCTCTTCTCTCCACTCATATACTACCCTCCCCACTCCCTATACTCATTAGGAATGTCATCAAGATTAGTCTCTCCTCTCTCTGCTCCATTCTCTGTTCAGGTGCCAAAGTGATCTTCATATAAGGTACGTCTGACCATGTCACATCTTTCCTCAACAAAATCCAGTGAACTTCCCGATCACCTCCAGAATCTAGTACAAAGGCCTTGGGCATTTAAAGCCCTTCACAATCTGGCCCCTTCTTTTTCTGTCTTGTTACCTTCTCCTCCTCAGCCACACTGGCCTATGTGCTAGATCTCACATACAACTCTCCATCTCCAGACTGCCTTTCTTCTGGTTGTACCCCCGCCCATACCCTGAATCCTCTCCCTCCCTACACCTACCTCTTAAGCTTCCCAAGCTTCCTTCAAGGCTCAGCTCAAATCCTAACTTCTGGCTTATCCTGACACTTCCTTATCCTAGTGCATGCTCCCTAATATTATCTTCCATTTATTCTGCATACTGCTGTGATTGAATTTTAACAGAAGGATAAACTGAGGCAAATCTCCATGCAATATAATATTTACCAGCAGAGGTAGGCTACCTGAAAATAAATAGGTCAATGGATTGCCTCCATTAATGTCAAAGACCCCCTAAGCAGAAGGACATTTACGCTCATACAGGTTGTAGGGAGTACAGAGCAAAGAAGATGACATCATGGGATTAAGGGCAACATGACTGATGACAAAGCAGAGGTGCAGGGAACAACATGATTGGTTGGAAGTTTGGTAAAGGGGCTAACAACAACCCCTCTTCTTTTCTCATGAGACTAAGAAGTGTTCATTGTTTGAATCCAGATAGTGGCCTAGACTTTTGGACAGCAAACAAGACGTTCTTGAAGAACGGCTTGGTGACATAAAAAAATCAGGCCGAAATTTCCTTGCTTTCTCACACAGCCCCTAAGGTTGGTTCAGTTCCTTGAGGAAACAAAGGTGAATTTTAAAACTTAACCCAGTACAGGCCAGCTGGAGTCTGAACTAAGTTCAAAGAAAAAGAACCATGACTTCAACAGTTACAGGGCAAAATCAATTACTTAAAAATAGGATCAACAAAAAAATGATTCAAGATCAATTTTAATCTTCTCAGTACATCTTGTATGTACTTGGTTATTTCAATATTGCCTGTCCCACTGGAATGTGAGTTTTTCTGTCTTGACCTCCTTGGAAGTAAAGGCTGTACAGTGCGATCTCTGGGTCACATTTTCATCACTTTGTCAGCACAATTCCAAACTGCTTTCCAGAATGACTGCAACAATTGACAGATCCACCATAGTATACTGATGAAGGAGCCTACCTTACCAATGACTTCCCAACAGTGACTATTCCCAAATTTTGTCACTTTTAACAATTCGATACTCAGTAAGAGTAGAAATATCATAGACCACTGAAATTCTGAGAGTATCAAAAGCTCCATTCAGCCAATGATTCCAACATCCTTCCCAACCAAACTAGTTCAAGTATAAGCAAAAAAAAAAGAGAGAGAAGAGATCCATTGGTTTATCCTTATGTAATATAACTTAATGTAATTTTAAAAGTTCTTTCTTTCCCATGATAGTTTTTGATGAATATTAACCAGTAACATAATGAAAATTTTATAAGCTAGTAACACTGAAGTCCCATAAAAATGGACACAAAGGTTACTGGGAACTTGTGTTGCAAATGGTCTGGTTACAACATGGTGACTGATCCTTTTTTATGTTAAAAATGAGGTTGGGTGTTCTTTTTTGATTTGGTTTTGTTTGAGCAAACAAACAAAAAAAGCCTTGGCATTTGTACAGTACTAGAACTTTCAAATCACTGACAAGTCTTTCTAGCTTTGGGATTGGAATATAGCTGAATTTTAGAATGAAGACCAAGCCAAAACGTAGCAGGCCTTATAAAATCAGGTGTTATCTCTCGCTATACAAGTCTTTACAACACCACTCTACCCATATTTAAAAAAAAAAAAATGCAACTTACTGAAAGTTCAAGTTTAGACAAGGAAAGAAAAGAGGGAAGATTAGAAAGGGAAAGGGAGAAAAGGAGAAAGGAGTATGAAAAGGAAAGAGGTCCATATAGAGGGGAATGGGACAGGGATACCAAATACCAATTTGATGTAAATTTCCCAAAGAATTGTTGTAAAGATACTGGAACCAAAAATTCTAGAACCTTTAGGAGAAAGTCAAGTCCAAATGCTTTTTACTAGTCCCAACGTAAATCTCCAGGATGATTCCAGCGTGTAAAGAAAATCCTTTAAAATTGGGAGTACAGACTAGGGCCATTCAGCCTAAATTTGACTTTTGGTCTAAAAAAAAAAAGTCTGATAATTATTTGGTTTGGGGATAACACAACAGGCTAACACTAGAAAACTGCTTTGTGGAAGGCAACAGAAGCACTTAATCCCAATGTAAAGGAAAGAACAGAAAAATGTTGCTAAGACTCCCAAGAAGGAAAGTCAGCAGATAATAATAATAGAAATCATCAATCACATAACTACATAATTTGATCCTCATTACCACCCAGCAAGGCAGGCAATGCCAAATATTATACCCATTATAGAGATGAGCATAACTAAGATCTGAGAGATTAAGTTACTTGCCCAAGGTCCCACAGCTTCTAGGCACAAAAGCCAGAAGCTGACAGGAGATCTTGGCACTCTTAGACAGAGACAAAGGCCTCAATTATACCCCAATCTCTAAGGCTGGCTAATAATTAGATCACTAGGAAGGACTAGCTCAAGTTTGTGAAATGCCCCATTGGATTAAGATCATTCATGATGACAAGCAAAATGTAAACACCAAATCCCTTACCAGCAGCATTCTTGCACGCATTTGTGGATTCTTCTGAGAATACCTGTTTTAAATAAATGTTATTGAAGTCAGAAACGTATTTTTTTCTCCTTAGTTGAGTATTTGAATGAGGTGACAAAATGTCTTCTAAAAAATCAGCTCAGATGATTTGAGTGTAATGCTGAAAATCAAAGGCTACAGGTTCAATTTCAAATTGGAAATTTCATGAATTTAAAGAATTTACCACAGTTCAGGGCCAGTCATCTAAAAATGGATGTTACTGCTTATATAACAAAACATATATTACTACTAGAAAAAACAACCAAATCTCTTGGCCTATAGTGGTAGTTCAACAGTGCCATTTTCATGTATAACGAGTAAATTTTATAAATCATAAAAAGACCTCTTACTGACAAAATAAACACAAGCTTCAGAACTTGCATGAAATTGCAGGTTTAACTATGCAAAGATATGAAATAAAGACCATAGAATGATACAATGTTCTTGAAAAAAATTATAGTAATTCATAATCATTTGAACTTAAGGAGGTATCTCATATCCTCATACTTACAGCTAGAAGGAATCTCAAGTCATCTAGACCAACTCTTCCTCATTCTACAGATGAAGAAAACTGAGGCCCTGAGAGGTTAAATGAGTTGCTATGGTCAGAGGTAAAATAAGTGACAAAGCAGAGTAATGAGCTCATTTGCTCTAACTTTAAATGAAGAACACTTTCCCTCTTGCTAGACCTTTATCATGTTGCCTCTCTGTTGGTTACATTTTGGGGACCCCGAGAACATTAAGTTTTGCTTTTGGTCTTTGGCAAATAAAGGATGCATCCAAAGTGAACCACTGAAGGAGGTTTAGTTCTAGTGTTTCCCCTAATATGTTTTGAGAAGGAATACACAATGAGAAAAGGAGACTGGTATGTAAGTCTAGGCACTGTAAAAATACATCTCTAGGCTTACCTCAATTCATGTAACTTTGAAATTTATCAAAGCAAGCCATTCGTATTCAATGTCTTCACATTTCCTCCACAAACAATGAATTCCTCCCTACTTTCTTTGATTCTCTGAATGCTGAGAACGTTCTATCACTACTTTAGGAAACATCAGGTAACAATACTCAGACATGCAAATGGATCTGTGATCTCAATGAGAAGCGAGTTCCCAACGAGGCATGCTGTAGCCCATTTCTACCCGCCAGTCCCATGGGATTCTGGTCCATATCCACCCTAAATCCATCTCAATATCAATCCACCACCTTCGCTCAGGCTTACCACACAGCCAAACCATTTTCTCTGTCTCTTACATATTTCCTTGATTAGTTCAGATTATTCACACTAGTACACAAACTAATAAGCAGGATAAATGCAATTCTCAGTACAGCCATGCAGGGAAAAACATGAGCTTGATTCATAGTGGGAACCCAAATACTATCCTAATTTGTCCTCTGCAGAGAGAAGGTTCCTTTTGCATTGTTTTTCTTCTCAAGCATGAACATGTAATGATAACAGATGGCATTATATGGTACTATGAGCTCTGGAGAGTGCCTAACAGCTGTAGTACTTACGGCTTATTTTTGTCTCTCCATGTATTTAGTAGATTTCAAAATCCAAACAGAAAAATAGATGATAAAATACGGTTTTCAGGTCATCTTACCTCAGAGGTAATTTTCTGACAATCCTCTCCTACAGTAGACACATTAGGATTTGTGGGAGCGACCATGCTAGTGCCTTCTTCAAGGCTGCAACCAAGTGTTTCACTAAATGTCAGATCCAAATCAGTTGCAGACTTGTCAGGAGACGGCTGTATACTGTTTCCATAACTAGAAATATGTGTGGCATCTTCACCAACTGGGAAATTCAAGCTGCAGTTAAAATAAATTGGAATTCATGATTTTATAATGTGCCAAGTATCAATCCAATGAAAAATGATGAAAAATTATTTATCAACTACCAAAACATTCTACTTTCTAGTTATACTCATATTTAAAGCCTGATCAACTTGAGTTCTTATACATTGGATTCAAACCTGAAATATTTAATATATCCAAAATGAAAAAAATTGATTTAAATACCTCTAAATTCCTTTCCAACTCCGACATTTTGATTTCTAATATCATTTGTCAAAGACTATATAAAAATTTCCAAAAATCTTAGTAAAGTTTTAAGCTTCAGTAGCTTAAAAGTAGCTTTTAATAACACTAAGCTCCAAGTTTAAAATTTCACTAAGACTTCTGGGACATCCTATGTGGAATAAAGGAAAAGTTAACACTTTTCGTGAGAAATCAGAATAAAGGATGTATAAGAAAACATCAACACTCAAATGGCATTTTTTTTTGTACCAAATATAAGAGTGGTTGTAATACATTTCCTCTTCAGCTGTCCATCCAAAAGATAAAGTAAAATATTTAAGATAAATACATATAAAAAAATTAAGCTTATCTCATTTTAAAAATAAATTTGTCAATTTCTTCCCAAAAAACTCAGCAAAAATAGTGCATTTCATAATTTACCTCAGGTCTCCCCTTTCTTCTTTATTCACTGGTTTGACCAATATGGGTGCAGGCAGAAGAGGGCCAGAAGTTAATGAATCCGATAAACCAGCAAATTGCTCTGCTGAGTCTGTTGGAATTTCCACCAGTGTTAAAATGAATGTCTGCTCCTCCTCTTCTCCTTGATGTGCACCAGCAAACAGATTCACTATTAAAGTTTAACAGTCAGTAATGAAAATATGAGCTAGGATGTATTAGCAATTTTCTTATATGTCAAATTAGTCTTAGAAAAAGGTTCACACAAACTACTACAGTATTTCAAAAAGAAAGATGACTGAAATTGACTCCAAGATGGAGTAACATACACACTCAGATGGGTATAGAAACCTATATTACCATACAAAGTTGAAGGGGAATGGGATGGGGGGGAGGGAGGAAATTCAACAGAAGGGAGGATGGACTGGGGAAACAATAATAAGAAGCAAAATACTTTTGAGAAATGCCAGTATGAAGTGAAGTGTGGGGGGGAGGGAAAGGAGAGACAGACAGAGAGAGAAGGATAAAAGGTAGAAACAGGATGGAGGGAAATACACAATAATAATCTGTGAAAAAAAATTTATAGCAAGTTTCTCTGATAAAGACTTCATTTCTAAAATACACAAATAACTGAGTCAATTTTATAGAAATAAGAGCTATTCCTCAATTGACAGATTGTCAAAGAACATGAACAAGCAGTTTTCTTTTTTTAATTTAATTTTTTAATGAATTTATTTATTTTTAGTTTTCAATATTTGGTTCCATAAGTTTTAAAATTTTTCTGCCTCCCTCCTCTCTCCCTTCCCTAAGACAGTATGTAATCTAATATAGGTTCTAAATATCTATATATAAATATACATTCTTATTAATATAATAATATAACATACATTCTTATTAAACTTATTTTCACATTAGTCATGTCGCATAGAGGAATTAGAATGAATGGGATGAACCATGAGAAAGAAAAAACAAAACAAAAAGAGTAATAGTATGCTTAAATCTTCATTGAGACTGCATGTTTCTTTTTCTGGATGTGGATGGCATTAGGTCCTTGCATTACTTAGAAGGGCTAAGTCTATCAGAGACAGGCATCACACAATATTGCTGTTACTGTGTATAATGTTCTCCTGGTTCTGCTCCCTTCACTCAGCATCAGTTCATATAAGTCTTTCCAGGTTTTTCTGAAGTCTGCCTGCTCATTTCTTATACCATAATATTATTCTTTTTTCTATGTTTTATTTATTTTCAGGGATCTACAATCACTACCATATAACTTAAGATTTTTTTTTCCTTCCCTCCCTCTCTTTCCGTCCTCCCTCCCTGAGATGGCATACAATTTTATATAGGTTCTACACACACACATTCCTATTAAATACATTTTCACCATAGTCATGTCACACAGAAGAATGAAAATAAATGGGAGAAATCATACAACAAACAAAAATGTAATACAAAAGAAAATAATCTGCTACATTCTGCGAATGAATTCCACAGATCTTTCTCTGGATGTGAAAGGTATTTTGCCTTAAAAGACCACTGGGAATTTTTTAAGTCCTTGCATTTCTTTTTTTTGTTTTTTTAATATTTATTTATTTATTTAACTTTTTACATTCATTTTCACAAAATTTTGGATTCCAAATTTTCTCCCCTTTTAACCCCTCCCCCCACCCCAATACCCCAAGCAATCTAATTTTCCCTATCTCCAATCTGCCCTCTCTTCTGTCATCCCTCCCTTCTCTTTTCTCCATCTTCTCTTTTCTCCTGTAGGGCCAGATGACTTTCTATTCCTCATTAACTGTATGTCTTCTTTCCTAGTAGCAACAACAATACTAAACAGTTGTTCCTAAAACTTTGAGTTCCAAATTCTCCCCATCCCTCCCTCCCCACCCATTCCCTTGGGGAAGGCAGGCAATTCAATACAGGCCACATCTGTGTAATTTTGCAAATGACTTCCCTGGTAGTCGTGTTGTGTAAGACTAACTGAATTACCCTCCATCCTGCCCTGCCCCTCATTGTTTCTCTTCTGTCTTTTGATCCTGTCCCTCCCCGAGTGTTGACTTCAAATTGCTCCCTCCTCCCTTTGCCCTCCCTTCCATCATCCCCCCCCTTGCTTATCTCCTTCTCCCCCACTTTCCTATATTGTAAGATAGGTTTTCATACCAAAATGAGTGTGCATTTTATTCCTTCCTTTAGTCAAATGTGATGAGGGTAAACTTCTTGTTTTTTGTTTTTTTTTTCTCAGCTCTCCTCTTTTTCCCTCCACTAAAAAGTCTCCTACTTGCCTCTTAAATGACATGTAATTACCCCATTCCATTTCACCCTCTTTTCTCCCACTACATTTCTCTCTCACCATTTACCTTAATTTCTTTTCAGCTATGGTCCCATCCTATTCACTTCACTCTGTGCTCTCTGTCTCTGTGTGTGTGTGCATGTGTGTATGTGTGTGTGCGTGCATGCGTGTACATGTGTATGTGTGGTTCCACCAACTACCCAGATACTGAAAAGTTTTAAGAGTTGTCTTTCCCTGTATGAATGTAAACAGTTCACTCATGGTAAGTCCCTTAAGACTTCTCTTTGCTGTTTACTTTTTCATGCTTCTTCTCATTCTTGTGTTTGGAAGTCAAATTTTCTTTTCAGCTCTGGTCTTTTCATCAAGAATGTTTGAAAGTCCTCTGTTTCATTGAAAGACCATATTTTCCCCTGAAGTATTATACTCAGTTTTGCTGGGTAGGTGATTCTTGGTTTGAGTCCTAGTTCCTTTGACTTCTGGAATATCCTATTCCACGCCCTTCGATCCCTTAATGTAGAGGCTGCTAGATCTTGAGTTATCCTGATTGTATTTCCACAGTACTGGAATTGTTTCTTTCTAGCTGCTTGCAAGATTTTCTCTTTGAGCTGGGAGTTCTGGAATTTGGCCACAATGTTCCTAGGAGTTTCTCTTTTTGGATCTCTTTCAGGTGGTGATCGATGGATTGTTTCAATACTTATTTTGCCCTCTGATTTTAGAATGTCAGGGCAATTTTCCTTGATAATTTCATGGAAGATGATGTCTAGGCTCTTTTTTTGATCATGACTTTCAGGTAGTCCATAATTTTTAAATTGTCTCTCCTGGATCTATTTTCCAGGTCAGTTGTTTTTCCCATGAGATATTTCACATTCTCTTCCATTTTTTCATTCTTTTGGTTTTGTTTGGTGATTTCTTGGTTTCTCGTAAAGTCATTAGACTCCATCTGTTCCATTCTAATTTTGAGAGAACTATTAAATTCAGTGAGCTTTTGAACCTCTTTTTCCATTTGGCTCATTCTGCTTTTGAAAGCATTCTTCTCCTCATTGGCTTTTTGAACCTCTTTTGCCAATTGAGTGAGCCTATTCTTCAAGGTGTTATTTTCTTCAGCACTTTTTTGGGTCTCCTTAACCAAGGTATTGACCCGTTTTTCATACTTTTCTTGCATCTCTCTTCCCAGTTTTTCCTCCACCTGTCTAACCTGCTTTTCAAAATCCTTTTTGAGCTCTTCCAAGGCCTGAGCCCACCTGACATCCCCCTAGGGTTTCTGGGGTACTGAGGCCCCGCCCTCCACGTCTTTCCCTGATGGCAAGAATACGTCCTCCTCCTCCTCAGATCCGAAAGTCAGGATCATTTGCATTTGTTGGAAAAAACTCTCTATAGTCTTATTTTTCTTCCCTTTTCTAGGCATTTTCCCAGCCAGTTACTTGACTTCTGAGATTCCTGTCCACCCCCGCCTAGATCCACCCAGCTAGTGCTTGGGGTGAAATTCAAATGTGCTTTCCGCGCCGCCCGCCTGCTAATCAATGTGAGCTTTAGTTCTGGTGCTGTGGTGGGGGCAGGGCCACCTCCCAGGCTCGGCTTCCTCAGGGGCTTTATGCAGAGACCTTCAAGAATGGAGCGGGTGGGGGGGGGCTGCCTCCCAGGCTCAGTTCCCTCAGGGGCTTTATGCAGAGGCCTTCAGTAGTGGAGCAGGGTGGGGCAGGGATGGCTCCCAGGCTCAGCTCCCTCAGGTTGTTTATGCAGAGACTTTCAGTAATGAAGATCCTGCCTGCTGCTGGGGGAGTGCCGGGCCGCCGCCACCGCTGCTGCCTCCACTGCCTCCCACACCTCTGCCTCCGCCGCTTCCTGCCCCCGTCTCTGCCGCCGCTGCTTCCTCCCGAGGGGGCCTGAGTCACGGAGACACCCCATTCCCCTCAGCCAGCCAGCCTTCTCTCTCACTGACCTGTAGCTTCTGTGGGCAGAGGGACTTTCCCGGCTGCCGGAGCTTCCGTCCCTGAAGCCTGCTTGGGTCAGCTTCTCTGGGGCCGCAGCCAGGGCAGCGCTGGGGTGGGTCCGCTTTCCGGGGCGTGACAGACCCTGGGGATGGGTCTCCAGGGCTCTCTTGTAAGGAAATCTCTTCCACTCCGTTTCCGTACCCCTTTCAGTGGTCCAGAAGTTATGGGGGGGTCTCTTTTTACATTAATTCTATGGGCTGTGGGTTGGAGCTCGTAAACGTGCGTCCTTCTACTCCGCCATCTTGGCTCCGCCTCCAAGTCCTTGCATTTCAATGAAGTACTAAGTCTACCAGAAAAAATCCTCACACACTGTGGCTGTTGCTGTGTACAAAGTTCTCCTGCTTCTGCTCCTTTCGCTCAGAATCAGATCATGAAAGTCTTTCCAGGCCTCTCTGAAGTCTTGCTGTTCATCATTTCTTATAGCACAATAGTATTCCTTTACATTCATATACCATAATTTATTCAGTCATTCCCCAATTGATGGGAATCCCCTTGATTTCCAGTTTTTGGCCACCACAAAGAGTGTTGCTATAAATATTTTTGTACATGTCAGACCCTTTCCCATTTTTATGATCTCTTGAGGATACAGTCCTAGAAGTGGTATTGCTGGGTCAAAGGGTATGCATATTTTTGTATTTTGGGAACAGTTTTTGGGAATAGTTCCAAATTGCTGTCCAGAATGGCTGGATCAGTTCACAGCTCCACCAACAACGAATTAGTGTTCCAACTCTTCCATATCTTCTCCAACAACATTTATCATCTTCCTGTTTTATCATGTTTGCTAATCTGATAGGTGTGATGTGGTACCTCAGAGTTGTTTTGATTTGCATCTCTCTAATCAATAGTGATTTAGAGCATTTTTTCATATGACTATGGATAGCTTTTATTTCTTCCTTTGAAAACTGCCTGTTCATATCCTTTGATCATTTATCAATTGTTGGGGAATGACTTGTATCCTTGTACATTTGACTCAGTTCTCTATATATTTTAGAAATGAGGCCTTTAACCACAACAGCATTCTTAATACATTCTTAACACAACTTGTTCAGTCATTCCCCAACCGATGGACATCCCCTCAATTTCCAGTTCTTGGTCACCACAAAAAGAGCTGCTATAAATATTTTTGTACATGTGGGTCCTTTTCCCATTTCTATGATCTCTTTGAGATACAGCCCTAGAAGTGATATTGCTGGGTCAAAAGATACGCACATTTTTACAGCCCTTTGGGCATATGAACAGGCAGTTTTCAAGCACAGTAATCAAACCTAAATAATAGTCATGTGAAAAAAATACTCTAAATCACTATTGTTCAGAGAAATGCAAATTAAAACAACTCTGAGCTACTACCCCATATATATCAGACTGGCTAATGTGACGGAAAAGTAAAATGACAAATACTGGAGTGGATGTGGAAAAACTGAGACACTAATGCACTGTTGCTGAAGCTGTGTACTGATTCAACCATGCTGTGAAGCAATTTGGAACTATGCCAAAGGGCTATAAACCATGCATACTCTTTAACAAAGCAATACCAAGTCTGTATCCCAAGAGATTTAAATTAAAAAAAAAAAAAAAGGAAAAGGTCCAATCTGTACAAAAATATTTATAGCAGCTCTTATTATGATGACAAAGTACTAGAAATTCACAGAATGTCTATCAATTAGGGAATGACGGAATAAGTTGCTGTATATGATTGTGACGGAAGACTATTATGCTGTATGGTCTCAGAAAACCCTGGAAAGATGTACATGAACTGATGCAAAGTGAAGTGAGTAGAACCAGGACAACACGGCACACAGTAACAGCAATACTGTATGATGGTCAACTGTGAATGACGTAGTTATTCTCAGCAATTACAAGATAACTCAGAATCTTTAATTATGTTAAAAAAATGCTATCCATCTTCAGAGATAAAACAGAAAGGGGGCAGTCAAGTGGCACAGCGAATACAGCACTGGCCCTGGAGTCAGGAGGACCTGAGTTCAAATCTAGCCTCAGACACTTATTTACTGGCTGTGTGATCCTGAGCAAATCACTTAACCTCAACTGTCTCACTCCCAAAGAAAGGAAAGAACTGACAAGACTCTGAATGTAGACTGAAATCTACTTTTTACTTTGTTCATTTTTCTTTGCTTTTTTGGCTTTGTTTTCTTTCACAACATGACTAATATGAAAATGTTTTGCAAGATTGCACATGTATAATTTATATCAAATTGCCTGCCTTCTTAATGTGGCAGGAAAAGAATTTGGAATTCAAAATTTTTGTAAAAAGAATGTTAAAAATTGTTTTTACATGTAATTGAAGAAAATACAATATTTTTAAAAAGATAATGACTATGATGAGGGAAACTTAAGACTCTTGATTTAAAACTCACTTCAACAATTATAAAAAAATAGGTCTTATGAATGAAAAAAAAATACTGGTTATTAATGGATCCAAATACAGGTAAAATATCAGGGTAAAAATATGGGTAATACAACACTTTATACATAGGGTAGCTAGGCGGCAAAGAAGATGAGTGCTGAGCCTGAAGAGGAAGACGTTGAGTTCAAATCCAAACTCAGACACTTAGTATCTGTATGACCCTGGCCAAGTCACTTAACCCTGTCTGCCTCAGTTTCCTCATCTGTAAAATGAACTGGAAAAGAAAATGGCAAACCACTCCAGTATCTCTGTCAAAAAAAAAAAAAAAAACAACCCAAACAAATCAAAAAACCAACCACAAATGGTTTCATGAAGAATTGGATACAAGTGAAACAACTGAACAATGAGGAAACACTTTATAGAATTACTATGCCATACCTGCTGTGTTATCTGGGATGATTACATTCTGCTGCTCAACTTCCGTAGCATTCAATGTACACTGCTATAAAAATTTTAAATGGAAAATTATTTTAGGACAATTTGACACAATGAACAGCCACTAGATTTGGATTCATGGAGTTATCTGCACTCAAAACATTTTAAAATGTTAAAAAATTTAAAAATATTTTGTCTTACCAATGCTTTCCATTTACTTAATTGTGTGTGTATATGTGCATAGATGAAGAGACCTAGCAGTGAAAACTGAAATGTTTTTACTCTAAGTGTGCTGACTAAATCACCCAAATGATTTCTATCCAATGAAGTAAATGAGATAGTGAATTGAGATAGCCTTCTCTCTTCTATATAGCAAGTACCAACTTGATAGAGAATTTATATGACCTTACTACATGTGTGAGTATATGAGAAATCGTTTTTTTATCAGCTGGCAAATTATAATCTAAGCACTTCCAAAGATTTTGATAGGTTGCAAACTCAATTACCCAAATGAGTAAAATCTTATTACAATGAATATCACTACAAAGAAGTGCTTTTTTTTACATAGAGATTTCTAAATTTTGTTAAGCGTACCCATAAATACAAAGAATTGGCTACAGGGTTATTTTTTTTTTTAAGCATAAAATGAATGACCCTGTGCAACAAATAAGCATGTGACCTTCAGCAAATCTCCCCACATTTAATAATAAATTTTACAGAAATTGATTATGTGAAGTTTAGAATGAAGGTGGGGGAAAAGACAATTTGAGCACTTTGTCTATTTGCTCTTTTCAGCAAATACCTTTCAACTCCTCCTTATCCATGCTTACCCTTAAACATCCTAACTAAAATATTTTTCAAACAACCTAACAAAGTCAAAAATTAACTTCAAATATAAATGTTTAAAAGAAGAGTGGATGGGATCTCCATTCTGCCATTACTAGATTCAAAGAATTTCAATATAAAAAAAATTACTAGAACTAACTGAACATCTACCATTTCATTTCTAGGATCAAAAAATAGGAAATATATTCATATTTTAACAAAATTCTACTATAGTAAAATAATCTGGAATTTGAAAGAAGTTCAGAATAAAAGGAAATACTAGGTATTCTTTTACCTGGGCAAAATGAGTCATTACTAAGTTGTGTCCACCATCATCATGGCTAGGAAATTCTCCTGTTGGAGCCTTAGTGAGATTACAGCTCATGTCATCTGAAGTGGTGTTGGCTAGTGGAGAGGGAGATGCCATTTGAGATTCTTGAGATTCCTTGTCCCGATTTTCATCTCTGAAAGTAAAGAAAAATATTGAAAAATATGTATAAAATCACAGAATTTTATTGCTATAAAGGCCTTGAGTAATCTAGCTTAATTCTCACATTTTAAACTGTGGAGAAAAATGAGGCTCAAAGAAGTTCAGTGATTTTCCCAAGGTCACACAGCCCCCAAGCGGCAAAGTCAGGGTTACAACTGAGGTCCCTTTACTCACAGTTCAAAGGTATTTCTGCTATACAATAACCAGTTATTTTTATAGAAAATCCAATTACTTATTTTTAAGCTATAAAAACAGTATTTTCATCAATATTGCAGTTTGGAAAACTTATGCCATTTTACAAATCTTGCTAATAATAGCTGGCTAGCATTTATTTATCACTTGGAAATTTGCAAAGTACTCATTTAATTCTCATGACAAATCTGGGAGGTAGGTGCTATTGTCATTTCCATTTTACACAGTTAAAGAAACTGAGTCAGACAGAGACCTTCCTGGTTACTTGCCCAAAGTCACACAGCTAGTAGGTGTCTGAGGCTGGATTTGAACTCAGATTTTCCTGACAAGGTTCAGTACTCTGTCTCCTGCACCTCTTAACAGCCTACAGAATATAAATGGAATTCCCTCCTTTCACTTACCTTTCTATTTGTTTGACTTCTTTGTCATCATCGATGCCTTCAAAGCTGTGGAGATCTGTCAACATACTAGCCTGCTTCATGCCATCTGCCATAGTCTTTGATTCTAGGCTTATATCTTCCAATACTGCCTCTTCGGAAGCTGTACATTCTGTTTCTTTAAAAAACAGAACAAGTCATTCAACATATTGTACAAGATAAGATAACTTACACTAAAACCACATTCTTGATTAAACTCCTACCAATATAACTTACTTAATCAGGAGTTCTTCTAAATAATTCCTAAACAAGAAATACTGACGTATTATTCACAAAGGGGAAAAAAACTAACAATAGTCAATCACATTATTGAACTCTATATCTAATTAATATATTGTGATATATATTGCTCACTAAGCAGAGTCTCCCTGGGAACCCCAACCCAGTTTAAACAATTTCATTTTAAAAGCTACATGAAAATGTATCCTGTAAGCAACACTGAAAACCACATTTAAAAGATAAAATCTGACAACTCTCTGTATTACTTTTAGTGAATTTATAAGTAACTTAATACACATGTACTCATATGATTTTTACAATAACTTTATGAAATGGAAGTATTATTATCTATCTTTTAAAGTATAATAAACTAAGGCTCAGAGAAGACTTATTCCCCATCTTAATATTCCATCTCCAGTGTTCTCTTGACCATACTACCTTCTTAAAAGACAAAATGACCCCAGCAAGATCTCCATTACTTGACAAATCAAAAGAAAATATCTAGGTGTCTATTTTTATTTACAGTCTTAAAACTGTAATTAAATGGTTTTTCTCACAAATTATCATAGCCTTGCTGAAAATTCTATTCTTAAAAGGTAAAAGCGATAAAGGCAGGACTGCTATTTTGGACATGATACCGAACACTAAGAAGAAAATTGCTGGCAAAGTAGAAATTAACCATAACCTCAGGAGGAAGTGACCAAAACATCTTAAAAAATGGAGAAGGAAAATCAAATTTCAAAGAATTCTGAGAATGGACAGGGTAAGATGTGACCACCTAATTATTTCAACAAAGGACGATGGCTTAAAAGAGATGAGGTGCATTTAAAAATAAAATGCTGATGATACAAAACAAAAATGATTGAGATGAGAAAAAAAAGGAACTATTTAAAGAACCTGTCAATAAACATTTATTAAGCACCCACTATGTTACAGATATCACTAGGGATACCAAGAAAGTCAAAAGACAGTCCCTTATCTCAATGGGCTCCTGTTCTAATGTAGGAGACAGCATGAAAACAACTATATACAAACAGGGTTTAAACAAAACAAGCTGGAAATAATGAACAGAGGGAAGGCACTAGAATTAAGGGCTTCCTGTCAAAGATGGGATTTTAGCTGGGGTTTTAAAAAGTTAAGGGGAAACCAAGAGGCAGGGAAGAAGAACGTTCCAGGCATTGGGGACCACAGTAAAAATGCCAAGTCAGGAGGTGGAATGCCTTTGAACGAGAATCAGCAGCTAGGTCGGTATCACTGGTTTGTCTGCACAGTGGGGAAGGTGGGGAGAGGGAGATGTAAGACGTAAGACAGGAGAGGCAGGTTATGACCAACTGAATATCAGAGGGTTTTCTATTTTACTTTTGTATTATTTTATAAACAACTTTATCCTTAAACCTAGAGGAGATAGGGAGACAAAGGAGTTTACGGAAGGGGGTTGGGGGAGGTGGTAAGGGGATAGGGAAAGGGGGATAGGACAGTGCTATGTCAGTACTTTAGGAAGATCACTTTAAAAGCTGAATGTAAGATAGACTGGAATGAAGAGAGAATTGTAGAAGGCAGACTAAGCAATAGGCTATGGCACAAAACTATTAAGTGTCTGAGCAAGGATCTGAACCCAATCCTTTTGGATTCCAAGCTCAGAATCAGATCCCCTACCACAGCCTCTTAAGCTAAAGAAAATGAAAAAATTTAACAGTGATAAATGTAAAGCCATAAAACTTAAGAGTTAGAAGGGATTTCTGCCACCACTTATTTGAAATGGTACCTGACCAAGAATCCCCTTCAAAGAATTCAAAGAGCCAAAGGAAGATCTATGTGAACTGATACAAGATGAAGCAAGAAAAGAATACATACAATTACAATAATATAAATTAAATAAAGGAAGAAACTGAATGCTATGTAACTATAATAATCACTTGACCCTAAACAAAAGTGGAAAAAATGCACCTCCTTCCCTACTTTGTAGAGCTACTGGATGACTAAGGATGTACAAGGTATATTGCTATGTCTATGCAACTTCTATCCACTGCTCCTGAGTTGAGATCCTCTGAGGGCATGTAGACAAACCAAGACTGAAAGGAATACAATATATGATCCCTTTTCCACATGACAGCCTTTCTTTACATATATGTGAATAGTGAGTGCTGCTACGAACTTCCCCCGGAAGTTTTCTTTTTTCTAAGGTAAAGTCCCAAGTTCATTCAACTGACCCTCAAGTGGTATATTTTCCAATCCTCTCACCATCCTTGATGGCCTCTTTTTCTCTAGCTTGTTGTAATGGCAAGTAAAATAGGATCTTTTGCTTTTTTTGTTTTAGTATGATCAAGAAGTATAAATGCCTCTATTTGAATGTGATTAAGGAGGCTCTCTCCCACCCATTGTGGGGCCTGGGAAGATTTGTAAGATCCACGCCTTTTGTTAATGAGGCACTGGTTCTCAAGGGATGTGATGCCTTTTGGCTCTAAAAAGTGTATAAAGACTGTGAGGTGCAGTTTTATTTTGGGGCTTACTGACTAGAAATGTTTGTGTGGTCAGATGAGGACTCTGGGAAGCTGCTAAAAGAGTCCCCTGGCTCTGAAAACCCAGATGTCTGTGTTTCCCTCTCTGGTAACTATGGTCAGACAGTTGGAGGCCAACTGTCTGTTGAATTCAGGCAGTGGAAGCCACGTCTGTTGACTTTTCATTTCTCTGTATTTTCTTTGAAGTTCAGGGTGTTAACTCTCCTAAACTAGGTGAATGATTGATACATGTGCTTGGTTAAAGTGACAGCTAACCCTCACAAGCTGCCTTCCCTTTCAGGAATGCAGCTCGAAGACCCGTGGGAGCGGACCTGCGCATGGAGGGCGCTGACCATTACACTTGTTAAGGTCCCGCCTTGCATGCAGCATCTAGTATTAAGTATTCTCCATGAGAGCAAGTTATCCATTACTGCCTTCATTCTGGAAGCCATCTATGTTTCTCTTACTATATCTAGGCTTCAAAGAAGTAAACAGTCTATGTGGGAGATGTGACTGTATGAAAAGGATCCTGGACTCTGTGAACTACAAAACTTCATAGGAGTGAAAAAGCTGAAGTAGTGGCCAAGGAAGGTGAAGTCATCTAGGGCACATTACTAGAAAGAGGAGATAACCCCACTGAATTCTGTACAGGTCAAATTACATCTGCAATACTACAGTCAGTTCTGCATACCCAATTTTAGCAAAGACAGCAGTGAGTTAGAATACGTCCAAGGGAATGTGATCAGGACAAAGAGGAAACCAGAAACCAGGCCAAACAACGATTAAGGAGCTGAGAGCTGTGAGCCCCCCAAAAAGGGTTAGGATGAAAGAGACACCGCCTTTACATGGGAGAAAGCCTGTAAATGGAAGATCCGAAAGTTAAACTAAAGCCAGTGGTAGAAAGCTAGAGACGCAGATTCCCACCAGATGCTAAGGTTACCTTTCAAAGGCTGACATGCCATTAACTTTAAATGTGGGGCCAAAACAACTCTATCTCCCACAAAACCCCACAACACTCACCACTCTGAACATCACCCTGCTGAGCCACAGCTGAAGGAACACGCGTAACCTTCCCGCGAACATGCCTATCTTTTCCAAGTATTTTACCGAGGTTTGGCTTAGGTTTAGGAAATCTGCTTCTTGTTCTAAATGAACTTATCTTTTTAGAAGTCTGGTCACTACAGAAAAAAGAAAAAAAAACACAAATTAACTATAGATCTTTCATAAATGCCTTTATATCTTACCATACTATAAGCATATTAATCTTATTAATCTAAAACAATTAATTAATTTCCAAAGGCCAAACTTACTAGCAAGGACTAATAGGTAAGGGAGAAAGTTTGGTTCAATGTTCATAAAATATTCTAACTACTTTAGATAAGCTTAAATAAATTTCAGTACAGACTCAAATATGCTATGATATATCACCAATGTGAAATGTTAAGGCCAAGAAACCAATGACTTTTTTTCAAAATTAAGAAACTAGTATCATCAATACTTATTTTGATTTGTATTTTATGATTAAATATGCCTCAATACTATCTCTTATATTAAAGTAGTTAACTTAAAATTGCATTGTTAAATGACAATATAATTTGCATTTATTTTATACTACCAGTCAAAAAAGCCTAGAACTATAAAGAAAAACCCATGAAATTAACCTGGAAGGTGTAGAATTTTCCTTTATTTGCCCAGGTAAGTTCATTTCTTTTCCAGCATTTTGCTCCTCTAATATATTCTTATTTTCATCCAGTGTTGTAAGCAATGTACTAGGGACAGGTGAAGAAAGAACTTGATGTTCAAGAAGTACTCTGTGGTCAAAGGTCTCTGGGTTAGAAGTGGAAATATGGCTCCTTAAGTCATCTTCTGGAAGCACACACACTATTCCTATCATAGGAAAACAGAAGAAATGAGAGTGACAAGGAGATTTTTCAAATGAATCAATTTACTCATAACCAATAAAGCAATAATTCCACATGATTTGTTAGTCCTCTATAATGAAAAATTAATTACATTTAAAGATGTCTAAGCTTAACAATTTTTATATAATGAAGCTTTAAGGTAGCCTGATTATTAGCAGAACAAATATATATTTTGGTGAGACTGGTTTCTAAGGAATCCTTCATGCTGTCCACAACAAAAGTCTATTTAGGTGAATTTCAAGACGGATATCTATTTAAATAACAAACATGATACTATGGCAAACTGTATAATTATGTGAGAGTAATCTAATGTTATGTTAATTTAATGAATCTGTGAAGAACTCAGCTTTTATATGCTCTTTTAATGAACCAAAGAAGTATTATAATTTGTAAGAAAAAATAATGCATCTTTAAATTATCATTTTTAAAAATGAACAAATATCCTGAGAGCTTGCACAATGTCCAGGAGTCAGAAAATTTAGGTTTTCATCCCAGCTTTTACACTGGTTGTATGATCTGGTGCAAAGCCCTTAATTTCTTTGCGCCTGAGGTTTCACATCTATAATATCAGGTTAGCTTAGATAATCTTTGTGGTATTCTCCAGCTCTAGAATTCTCTATTTCTGGGAATCCATTAACTAAGGGAATGAAGTACATCCAAGTATGTCGGTACATTATGCAGGTACTTAATTATAAGTAATAGCACAAAGAATGGCAGGGAACCGGGCCAGGATGATTATGATTACATATGTACTTCTGTGACAGACACTGAACAGTCGCTGCTGTCCAAAGGATCTGAGCAAAGATGTGTCGAATGTAGAGACAGCCTTCTTCCAGAATGGGCAGACATCACATTTAGAGAAGTGCTATTATTACATGGTTGACAGTTAACATATTTGTGGCTATGACTCTACAGGAGATACATACTACTGAAAAGCTATTATATATTACTAGTAGAAAAACAACCTTTGACCCAGCAATATCATTACTAGGACTGTATCCCCAAGAGATCATAAAAATGGGAAAAGGTCTCATATGTACAAAAATATTTATAGCAGCACTCTCTTTAGTTGCCAAAAACTGGAAATCAAGGGGATGCCCATCAATTGGGGAATGGCTGAATAAATTATGGTATATGAATGCAATGGAGTACTATTGCATCATAAGAAATGATGAACAAGAAGACTTCAGAGAGGCCTGGAAGGACTTATATAATCTGATGCTGAGCGAAAGGAGCAGAACCAGGAGAACTTTGTGCACAGCAATGACCACAGTGTTTCACTGGAACTTCGTAATAACGCAAGGACTTAAAAAAAAAAATTCCCAATGGTTTTCTAAGGCAAAATGCCTTCCACACTCAGAGAAAGAACTATGGAATTCATTCACAGAATGTAGCAGATCATATTTGTGTGTGTGTGTGTGTGTATTATATTTTGATTTGTTATATGATTTTCTCCATTTATTTTAGCTCATCTACACAGCACGACTATAGGAAAAACTTATTCGATAGGAAAGTATATGTAGATCCTATATAGAACTGTATGCCCTCTTGGGGAGGGAGAGGGGTGATGGGGTCTAGATGTGGGGGGGCTAAAAATCTAAGTTTTATGGAAATGATTGTAGAACATTAAAGAAAAGAAAAACAACCCAAAATGTCTTAGTAGTAAAAATGATTTTGATACGTGAAAGACTAACAATTTCATTTTCAGTTAAAATGGTAGGTTTTTTGAGGAAGTTCTTTCTTCTTTTTCTTCCAAAAACATATCTTGTTCTTACCTTCAGTACTTGTCTCTGACTGCAACATCTGACTTCCCATTGAAAGTAAAGCTATGGCAGCTTCTGTGCTTCCATCATTGACACCTATAAACCAATTTACCCAATTTTGAATAACAGAACGATGCCAGAAATGAAAGTTTACTTTAATTCACTTTATAAAGAATCTACTTGAAGATACTCTCCCTCTTCTTTATTACACAACTATCAACATCTTACAAAGAAACTCTAGAAATATCCAAATGAGACCTGAATTATTTGATCAGCTTAATCCATCACTAAAAAAGTTATTATATGCCTTTGAAAAGAAATTTGTTGATAGTATCAAATGACTATCTGCTAAGACAATATCCTTTCATCTATGTTAAAAACATTCTGGGTATGCCATAGGTCATCCACACTACTATCAGAAAAGAAGAACACACAATTCTTCTAAAAGAAAATGAATTCATTCATAAATATAGTCCTTTGGCTCAATCTTCTAGACAGTCCTTCACCAACTACCATCATCATTCAGTCACTGGGTTTATTAATGGTTACCTGTTTCTTCTTCAGGATATTCCACCGTAGTCATTTCCTGAAAAAGAGGGAAAAAACGTGAACTAAGCATTAGTAGCTCAGCACCTTACCGATGGTACAAGGAGCCATTAGGCAGTCAGCTGTCCTCTGATAATTCTAAAAGCTTAATTTTCTATTTCTGTTTATCATTATTCATGACACTACAAGTAGAAAAAAGCAAAACTATTCACTACTCCTGCTTTTCCTCTTGCTTTGTACCCTCACTCCAGCTATGGTCACAAATTAAACTCCTTTACACCTTTTATCACTTGTGTCTTTCCTTTTTCATCCTCATAAGCCTCTTCAGACATCTTTCTTGCCAGCTATAACCTAAATAAAAACAAGTCCGAAAATGTTCCTTTTGAAAGGACAGATAGATTGACACATATACTAATATAAAATGAATGTTATAAAGTCTAGACATATAAATTAAAACCCATAACTCCAAGTCTTTAATGAATAAGATTAATGTAAAACTAATGCGACTTCCAAAAGGCTTGGAAATAAATATATTCAGAATAATTTTAAATTGGTATTAACTCAATACAAAAAATTAAAGGATTATTGATATTTTGGGGAAAAGGAGCCTCATTTAAAATAGATGAGCATAATGAATACAAGTGGTAGAACTTGCACTAGCATTGGTCAGGTGAGTACCACAGCGGGGTTACAAAGAAACATGCACATAGTACCTACTCACAACATACCCTATTGTCACTGGTACTACTATTCTTAATTTTAGGTCATTAACTATTCTTTGTGTAGGACAATACAGCTCCTGTTATCTCTGAGTGCCTACAAATGAATTAAAGGTAACAAACTGAAGTGTTTACTTACAAGGGAGGCATTCAAATTCTGTTCCGGATTCAGTCCTTCATTCGACACCTTTACATCAGAAAGGAGACGTTCAGGAACAGTAACACATGCTACATCTGGGACATTCACAGAAATTTCAAGCTACAGAAATGAAAACATTCTATTATTTCATCTGAAAGTCTACAAAAATTTAACAATACTAAACTTGACAACTTCATGTTTGACTTGAGAATTTAATTCAACCTCTTCTCAAGTACTTGCTTAGGTGCAAGGGGTGATAGAAAGGATCTAAGGATATAAAAGAGCTTTTGGTACCAAATACCACTATAAACTACAAATGGATAAGTGATATGAATGTAAAAGGGTCATATAACAGACAATTAAATTTCTTTAAATTAAATTAATTAAATTAAAGGACAGTGCAACAAAAAACCTTTCAGAATTATAGCTGGAAGAGAATTCATAACCAAATGAGGAATAAAAGATATCAAAACAGATAAAATAGATAATTTTGATTAAATAAGCATAAAAGCTTTACAAACAAAATCAAGGTAATAGCAGAAACCATAAAGTAGGAAAAGTAAACCTTCTATCAGACATCTCTGATTAAAGGTCTGATAACCAACATATATATGGAAATGACAACACTAAAAACAATTGTCCAACAGATAAAGAGTCAAACGATGTGAACAGTTCTCTATAGAAAAAAGTATCAACAACCATATGAAAAAATTATCAGGATACCCAGTAACAAAAGAAATGCAAATTTTAAAAAATTTTCAAATAACACCTTTAAAACTACTAAATTAGTCAAAATTATAAAAAGGCAGAAATAAAGGCTTTAGAAAGGGGTTTGAAAGGGCCATAGGAAGAAAGTCATACAAATATACCACTGGCAAGGGTGTTTAATGTTCTAACCATTCTGGAAAAAAACTTGGAATTATGCAAGAAAAGTCACTAACCTGTTCAAACTCCTGGAATGCCACTACTAGACTGATATACTGAATGGGCATCAAGTGAATAAATTGTAGCACATGCATATAATGGAGTATTACTGCAGTCTAAAAAACGATGACTTGAAATAAGAAATATATGAACTTGATAAAGAATGGAGAAAGTAGAACCAAGAGAACACTACACAAAATGATTTCAGTAATGGAAATAAAAATAATATCAAACAAAGCTGAATGTCACAGAGGGCAGATAATAAAATACCCTTTCCTTCTCTGATTAGAGATTAGGGCAATTACTGGGTGTACTGGGATTCATATATTGGTAGATAGAGTCCCTAATTAGTGCAATTAGTTACAAAGGAAGGATATAAGGTGGGGAACATTTTTGGAAAAATGACTGTGGTATAAATACAAAAACAAAACCCAAAAAGCAAATATCAGTAAAACATTTCTTTTTAAAATTCATAGTTTGGTAGGGGGGTGCAACACATACAGAACATAAAATGCTTGCCAACCAAAACCAATATGCCATACTCATAATTAAAGGATTAAAAGATTATAATCCTTACCTGGTATTAGTGATAGTGCACTGGTCAAGAAAATGTCCTTATGATTACCAGTAGTCTTACCTAAACTTAAGTCCCTGACACCTTAGTCTCTCTTTTTTTTCTCTGCATAAAGGTGTTTATTGCTGTCCTATTTCGTTATCCAAGGAAAAACTGGAAACAGCTAGTTTGGGGAATGGCTGAACAAACTGTAGGATATCAAGGTAATGGAGTCACATCACCATAAACAAGTTCAAACTTGAGGACTATAAAGAAAAATACTAAAAACTTGTATGAAATAATGCAAAGTTTTTTGAAAAGCACAAGTAGAGGTATTTCAACATACTGACTACAACTACACCTTATTCTCTTTTATCATTATTTTCTGGCCCAACTCTCCAACCATTTTTTTCTCCTCAATTTCCCTACAAGTTGTGTGGCCTCTGGGATGGCAGCTACATTAGGAAGGTGGAAGACAACAAGATTCCCTCAAGGTCGACCTTGGATGCTCCTTTCCCATTAACCTGATGTCTCTACAGACCATGTGACCTAATAATTAAAAGTAAAAATATCAGCATACTGAATTAAGGGCTAGACCTAAACAAGTCATATTAATTCTCTGTGCCTTAGTTGCCTTACCTAGAAAAAATGGGCATAAACCCTTTGCTATTTTCTTAACCAGGCTATTTTGAAGCTAAAATGAAATAAAAAGTGAAGGTACTTTTTTTAAAAAGTTAAGCATTTTATAAAACACAAGGCACAATAACATCAGTTACACATGATGTTTGGAGAACAGGGTATTCTGAATAATAAACGTTAGTATTTTGTTTGTTTCAATCCTTTCTGTTGAATTAGCTAAAATAAAAATACATAAAAATGTACATATGTAAAATTATCTAAAACATACACATGTAAAAATATCCATTTGTAAGCCCTAGCAAACGGAACACAAATGAAACCTTTCTCTAATGACAATTTACGACAAGTTGCTATTCACATCCTAGGACACCAGAGTAATTCTACCCAGTTCCCAGGGCACAGATGCCCTGAAATTTCTCTTCCTGTTATCAGGTAACTAATTTTCATTTACTGTTCTTCTCTCAAAAATAATCCTGAGCGCCGAATGTGCACCTGATGAATTCCCATGCAGTGTTACTTAGTAATTAACTTTGCCAAAATATAGCTAAGTAAAAGTTAATTAACCTGTGGCATTTTTACCCCTCAGTATGAACCCTCTTTCCTTTCTTTATTGGTGTTCTCTGAATTTTTAGCAGCACTCAGAAAGATTCTTTTATTTTAGCATCAGTAATCACTTTAATCTCCTTTCTAATTAGCTTTAGCCTTCTTCCTAATTACTTTCCAGCCATTTTCAAGCTTCCCTACTTTAACTTTCTAGGGAACCTTTGAAACTAATCATCTGTGTCAATGACCAGTGAAGGCATGCCACATTGTTACTCCTATGGCATAAATGGTTCTCAGTCTCTTGAGCTATTCCTTTACTTCTAGTCAGACCTAAGAACTAAATTATGTCAGTTTATCATATTGCTACTACTACTACCATCAAAACCTTGCCAGGTTTTTTAGGCCTCTGGAGTTCTAACAGCCATCAAAATCAGTGGTTCGGGGAGTCTTCACTCCAACCCCTGGGTCCTGTGACATCTGTAGCTAGCTAAAGAGGATAAAGTGGTGAGGCCACATTTACTAAAGGAAACAGAAAAATATGACTACACTGGGCCCAGCTATGCCCCAAACAATGTGCTCCAAAAAATAATGACAATCACCGACATGGGTATTTTACATAACTCAGCTACACTGGAAAGCTCTGATGCCCATGTGTAAACAGCTGTTCCTCCTCCCAACTCTTCTCACGGTCTGTCTGCTGTTGTCGTTATTGTGCGTGGCCCGTAGAGCTCAGCAGTGCACCCAGGAGTGCACATTTCTTTCTTACTTTCACGGATTTCATTAGCCTAATGCAATTCAAAAGTTTTTTAAATCCTAAGACCAAAAGAAGAAAATGTCACATAAAAACAAAATAAAACTAAGCAATAATGTGTCAGGGAATCTTGCATACCTCTTCCATAGTTTCCTCAATTTGGGGAGAAATAGGTTCTGGTGACCTGAGTCCTATAGGCACGAACACTGGGGCCTTGTTGACTTCTTCTGGGGCAAGCTGGTAGTTTTCTTCCTCATACTCAGACTCAAGGTCTTCTATATCCTCATCATCCTCTTCTTGAGAAGCTCGGAGAGTCACCAACACTGCCTTTGAGGTCTTAGGCTCCTTCTTAGAAATCCTGCCACGAACACGTCTGGACCCACGTCCTTTGGTGAAATTTTGTTTAGACTTCCGCTGCACTCTCCTGTCGGTATTATCCATCTCACATTCAGAGGTTGAGGAAGTAACTATTCTTCGACCCAGAGTATTTTTCACACAACCTAGTTCTTTTGATTGTTGCACATATCTAAATGATCATTTTTAAAAATATTGTGGTCACTAAACACAAATAACTTTTTAGGGAAGTTTTATTAACAACATTATTTTTTATTAAAGACTACCAATATGAAGCATAAGTTTAAGTCATTACAACAAAAATTATCACTACTCTAAAATGTGGGTTATTTCCTTGAAGAACTATAATTCAGTTGGTCAGAACTTCCTACTATTATTCTGTATTTTGCAGCAAATTCAATTTTTGATCAACCCCATGTGACAATTCATAGCAAAACTTGCATCCCAAGCTAGCGTCTCCTCTCTATCCAAATGGAATAGAGAATAGGCAATTTGACAAAAGAAGAGAAATAAAGGTAAAAAGGCATTAATCTTAAGGAACTTGAGGACAGAAAGCCCATCCTTTTTTTTTTTTAAACTTGTAAGGGGGCTATTCCAATCTAATCTCTATAACAGAAGAGGGTAAAAGAAGTTAAAACATTGGCAGAGGTGTATTCTTCTGAGTGAATGGCTTCCAGCTTCATTTATTGGGATGTGCCAGGAGAATGCCCCTGGGATACTTTTTTTCACTTCCCCATCCCCATTCTAACACTACCTATTCTCCTTAGTTTCACCTTTAGTCAGTGGGGACATTTCCTGCTTGGTCAGGTCCCATTAATGTATGAAATGCACTCTACTCTAAAGATTTGACCTGGGATGTGAAAATAAAGAATTTTATATTCACTCATCGAAAAGAGAGAAAATCCTTATTAGAAAAGGAGATCATAATACAAAAGGACAAGAATAATCAAAAGAGAAAAGAAATTTACATAAATAAACAAGGAACCCTTATTTATTATTTATTTATCCTATAAATGAAGCAAATAAAAGGCACTTCTAAAAGACAGAATGTACGTTTAATTTTCTAATCAGAGAAGCTACGTTACATTAAATTAGAAGTAGCTAGGTGGGCGTACTGCATAGAGCACAGGACCTGGAGTTGGGAAGACGAGTTCAAATCCCACCCTCAGATACTTATTAGCCGTGTGATCCTGACAAGTCACTTTTCTGTGTTTCCTCATCCGTAAAATGGGGTTACCTACCTCCAAGAGTTGTGATGAAAATCAAATGAGATAACAGTTACAAAGTTCTTCATAATTCTTAAAGCACTATATCTGGGGTGGGGAACTTGTAGCCTTGAGGCCACATGTGGCCCTCTAGGTCCTCAGGTGTGGTCCTTGGACTGAATCCAAACTTAACAGAACAAATTCCCTTCATAAAATGATTTGTTCTACAAAACTTGGATTCAGTCAGAAAGCCACACTCGAAGATCTAGAAGACTACATGTGGCCCCAAGGCTGCAGGTTCCCCACTCCTGCTCCATATAAATGCTATGATTAGAGTGAATGTTATTACTATTACCAACGTTTTGCTATGAAACTGTACCTTGGTGATATATTCAGAAATTGCTCTTCAGTGCCTACAGACGAGGAAGTGGCTCCCAGAACACGGTGACCGTCCGAGGCATCCCGCTCTTCTGACTGACTACGTTCTCTGGAACCCACACGTTCTTTCCTTGCTGCAATCCCCAGGGATGACAGAAGCTCTGTTTTATCCTTGAATAGGAAATTTTTTAAATGGTTTTAAGTATCACAATGGTTATTTTTCTATATTTTGGCATGACACCCTTAATCTAAACTTGTTCAAAAATTTGCTTAATGAATTCATCAATCTTTTTAACACTCAAAATTCCTAAATTTCCAGGAAGAGAAGCAGAAGACTCCGAAAGGTATGGTCTCCCTCGGGATCATGATAGAAAAGAACTCACTAGAACCAAGTGGCTCTAAAAAGCTTACATTTTTCTAAAAGGTAGAGTCTTACAAAGAACAAATAAAATAAAATTATGAAAACACTTAAGATAATTGCTATGAACAAAAGTGAACCAAAATCTGAGATGTTTCTCAATATGTAATTCGACAAGGTACTTTTGATTTAAAAACTATCAAAACAAAAGACTTTTATATATCTATTGAAACATTATAGCAACATCTTCTTTTTAAAGATATGAAATCAATTAGTGACAGGTAAGAAAAAAAATCTCACTTTTAGAGACTGGTGAGTATCAGAGTCTCCTTGCTGCAACAATTTATCTTCTACTTTTCTTGTGTCATTTTTACTTGGCACAATCTTTTCTGTTCCAGGTTCTTCTTTCTTTCTGTACACTCTCCCCAGATTTGGCTTAGCTGTTTGGAACCGGCTCCTTCTCAATTGTGCTGGACTGATAGGATGAGGTTTATAGTTATCCTTGCTGTAAATTAAAAATAAAAAATAGCAGAGCAAAATTAGTGGTAATAGTAATTGTTTATGGCAACTATTTTTGGAACAAAATTACTCGATAAAAAGTTTTAATATAAATTGACTATATAAAAACAGATAGATGAAACATATCCCATACATGCCAAAATTAATTACAAAAACTTAGTCATATTTTAAGTTTTAAACTTTCTTTGATGATATTAAGGCCAAACTCACCTTATCTGTTCATTTAAAACTTCAGTTCTGCTAACTTGCAAATTTTGTTCTGATACCCCGTGATCCTTATTTCCACACATACCTTCTTCAGAAGGTACAACTTCATTTTCAATTTTAGAATTTGGCTAAAAAACAAAGTTAGGCCATGTTATATAATAGAAGAAAAATAAACACATAGGATTTCCTTTTCCAAAAAGCAGAAAATAGCTAGGAATTATCTGAACCATTATAAGGATTAAAACTGTGCAGTCTTTGTATATTATATATAAAATTTCTTTAAAAGATTATGACATAAACAATCAGCAACCATTTGTGAAATACTAACAATCAAATAATGGAATGGAAAGGAAAAAAGGATTTATTTCCATCTATCTGTAAATTTCAGTATACATTTTTTTTAACTAGATTAGAAATTTCACTGGAGACCTGGTAGGTAAACTGTATCTTATCTATAAGCTTACAGTATGAGAGAATTGCCTGAGGCACTGAGGTATTCAGCAACAGAAAGTTAGGACTTGAACGTGAGGTTCTAGACTACTAAGCCAACAGCTTCTATCCACTATGCCTATCTTCTCATCAATTTGCTACACTAATTAAAAATACCCAGTTCATAGATAGCATCAAGTGTTAACCCAGGAATAATTTGCTTTAAAAATATAATAGTCTTTTGACATGAAAATAAAGAAAGGTTTACAAGCACAAATTTATTCTTTATTTTTTTTTAGCTCAAATCAAGAAAGACCACATGATTTTTAATCTAGTACCTTTATGAGGGGAGGTGGGACTGAAAAACTAGAACTAAATAGATAATACACATTTTTTGAGTCATACAGCTAAGTACCAGCAAAACAGGAAACCCATGTGGTCTTGGAGGGGCTTACTATCAATGTCTTGGACACTTGTCCTGTCCCTAGGATTGCTTCTGGGTTCCTACTTCATACATTTCCATCAATATTCCAGACAAAATTGGAGAAGACTAACTTACAAGGGTGAAGAATTCATTTGCAGATTCATTCGTATGTTGTGTTGTTCCTTCTTCCTTATCCCTTTCTTCAATAACCCAACTTCCTGCTGTCCTAGAGCCTCTCCGCTCTGCTTTGCTTATGTTTGGCTGAGGCCTCTTAAATCGACCCCTCACTCGTTGTGCAGGGTGGATATCATTTTTTTTAATTTCTTGTTGGGAATTCTTGATGCTAAGAGTGCAGGGGATTGAAGGGGAGAAAACAAAGCTATTATTACATAAAGCTTAAAGAAAGCATCCTAATGGTATAAAACTCTGAATTATAATAAATTACAGCAGCTTAAATTCATAAATGACTTCCTCATATATGAACATTTTCAAAGGCCTGTTAGATTAAATTTAATATACTTACTATTAACAAATTATTAGTGAACATAAAATTTTTTAAAATGTGTCTCCCCCTAAAAGAATATGAGCTTCTTGGAAGCAGGTACTATCTTGTTTTTCTAGTTTACAGCACCAGAATTTAGCCAGTACTAAACATATAATAAGCATTTAAATGCCTTTTCACTCATTTTTTTAAGGAAAAACTAGGTTAAATATGTTCCATCCATAAACTACATCTTAGTATAAAATATCAGAGAATTATGCAATCTTAACAGCAGGAAATAACTTCAGAAGCCATCTAATCCAATTTGTTAATAACTATGAATCACTTCCACAATATAATCAACAACATACTACCACTCAACTTAAGGAAAATGCATATGGAAATTTCTCAATTCTCAAAACAAAATGATTAAATGTTCATTGAAAACTGCTTAACTATAAATGTTTATTTTCTTATTTTTGCTATTAACTATACCAAAAATTAAATCACAATCATTTTCAAATCCATTTTACACGGCTGTAAAAATTAATGAAATTTTTAAGTCTATCTTAAAAGTCTATTTTGCCTACCACACAATAATCAAAGGTAAAATTATTTACCCTGAAGAAACAGCAAAATCATCTTCCTGGGCATCTATAAAGGAAGACCTCTCTTCAGGTTCACAATTCATCGAATCTAAAAGCTTCTTTGGAATCTGTTCATTTAAAAGCACGTCTGCTTCCCCCTTTTCTGGAACTGGTTTTTCATATTTAATTGCTATCTTTTGAGAAGTTTCAACTGTATCCTAAAAGGCACATTGCACAAATAAATTAATTATTTTAAATACCAAGAAAGCAACTATAAACACTATTAATAGAAAAGCATTACGGTACTTTAAAACAAGCTGTCATATTATTTTTAGCTCAAAAAGGTCTTTATTGGTACAAAATGCTCAAAAATTTATCAGTGTCAACAATGGATTTCACTTCACATCAAGCATATGACCGTAGGAAATAATGTGATTCTGCACTAACTCATGAAAGATAAGCTAAGTGTTTAAAATAAACAAATATGTAACAAACAGGTATAATTCTTAATTTTTCAAAGTATTTTCACTTCCACTGTCTCACATCATTATCCAACAACCCAGCGGAGACAGTTTAAGATACTACTATTACCACATTCAGGTGAAGAAGTTGAGTCAGAGATATGTAAATGCCACATCAATGTACTGTTCGTGACAGCACTAGTTAAGAACCTAGGCATGCTGACTTCATGACAAGCTCTTTCCACATTCTAGTCCATGACTATATCTGTGACTGTGCCTCTCCAAGTGTTTGTACCTTAAGCTATGTGGTATGACTAAAAGGACAATGGCAGAGTGGAAACATTAGCCATACTTGTGACTAAAAGTTTCCAAAAATATTTAATATTAAATAGTATCACTTACATTCTGACAAGGGTGACTGATGCCCTTAATGGGAAGGGCAGCACCTTGAAGGCAGGAAGCAGTGACTTGAACAGGAGGGGCATCATCTTCAGGGGAGAAGGTAGCAACTTGAGTGTGGGAGGCACTGACTTGAAGGGAGGAGGCAGCAACTTGAAGGGGAGAAGCATTGATTTGAAAGGGGGAGGCATCATCTTGAATGGGGAAAGCAGCCATTTGAGGGGAAAAGGCATTATTTTGAGGGGGAACGACATCATCTTGAGGGACAGAGGTATCATCTTGACAGATGGAGGCATCATCCTGACAAATGGAGGCATCATCTTGATGAGGGGAGCCAACAACTTGAAGAGAAGAGGCAGTCAATTGGGGGGAAGAACAGATTTGAGCAGGAAAAGCACCAGCTTGAGGAAGTGAAGTATTGTCTTGAGAAGAGACATCACCTTGAAGAGGGGAGGTTTTGCCTGGAAGTGGGGAGACTTTGCCTTGAAGAGGGGAATCATCACCTTGAAGAGGGAAAGCCTCATCCTGAAAGGGGGAGGCACTGCCTTGAAGGAAGAAGGCATTGTCTTTAAGTGGGGAGACTTCATCTTGAAGAAGGGAAGCTTTGCCTGGAAGTGGGGAGGCTTCACCTTTAAGGGGGAAGGCTTCACCTTGACATGGGGAGGCATCACCTTGACATGGAGAGGCACTTCCTTGAAGAGGGGAGGCATCATCTTGAAGGGAGCAGGCATTGCTTTTAAATGGATAGACATCATCTTGAAGGGGGGAAGCACTGCTCTGAAGAGGGAAGGCTTCACCTTGAAGTGGGGAGCCTTTATGTTTAAGTGGGGAGACATTGTCTTGAAGAGGGGAAGCATCATCTTGAAGGGAGGAAACTTCAACTTGAAGTGATGAGGCTTTATCTTGAAGTGAGGAAACACTAACTCGAAGAGGGGAGGCATCATCTTGAAGGGGGGAAATGTCATCTTGAAGAGGAAAAGCAGTGATATGAGGGGGAGAAGGACTGTCTTGAGGTGGGAAGGCATCAAGTTGAGAGAGGGATGTAGGGACTTGATGGGGCATGGAATCACCTTGGGGAGGAATGGAATCATCTTTAGGAGAAGAGGCATCAACTTGAGGGAAAGATGCAGTGACTTGAGGTGGAGAGGCACCATCTTGACAGGGAGAGGAATTAACTGCAAGGAAAGAAGCATTTTCTTGAAGGGGAAAGGCATCATCTTGAGAAGGAGAGATGGCATCCTCTTTACAATCATGTTGTATCATGATCTCCAATTTTCCTGTTTCCATTTTCTCCAATAACTCACATTTTTCTGCTTCCGGAACACCACTTTTTTCAACTGCTCTTCCTAAGTTTGGTCTTGGTCTCTTGAAACGACTTCTCAGAAAAGGGATTTTTTTAACTATAGAACACTTTTCATCTTGAAAACATTTGCTTTTGAGAAGAAAAATATTAAACATAAGAAAGTAGTTAATGCTAGAAAAGAAACTGATAAGCAAATTCTTTTCTTCCTATAGCTAGGATGGGGTTCCAGTTAAAAAAAGTGGTCATTTAAGTACCAAACAGGAATTATTAATACTTGTGGGAAAAGATTAAAATACAGAGAGGACACCTAAAGATGCAAATAGTGCTGACATGTCAAGAAGTTGGGGTTGTAAGCTAGCAATTATACAAACAGGTGCCATGAAAATCTACGCATCAATGAAATAAAACTTGCATCACTTAATGAAGCACTTAAAGAATGATTTCCCATACCTAATAAGCTTTGCTATGCTCTCTAGCTCTCTCTTCTCCCAGAACTAATAAATTCTAGGGAAGTTGCTCAATCCTGTTTCTATGCTTTCTTTTTTCACTGTGGTTACACAATCCTTCTTCTTTAAAGATCATGCTATTAAATTATTTCAACCTATGCACATCAAAGTGGACTGGGAAAAGACCACCAGATTTGGCCATTAAAAAATCCTTGGTAACTATGGAGAAAGCAGTTTCATTTGAGTGATAGAAGACAGACTTCAACAAAGGGTTGAGGGCAGAGAGGAAGTAGAAGGGAAGAAAAACAGAGACAATGAATACATACAGGTTTTCTAGAAGCATATCTGAAAAAGAAAAGAGAGATGGGGACAATAGTTTGAAGAGACAAGAGGGTTTAGTAAAGGTTTTTGAAAGATGGGGAAGTGCTGGAAAGCTTGAAGGTAATGGGGAAGAAGCCAGGAGAGACACTAAAGAGGAGGAAGAAAAACAGAGAAGGACAGAGGGACTGGGAGGAAGAAGAAAGAGAGAAAGATTCAGAGAGGGCAATCTGTTGAAAAAGATGGGGGCAGATGAGATCAAGGGCACAAGTAGAGGGATTATCCTGGCAAGAAGAAAGGCTACTTTATCATCATCCAGAAGAAAGTCTGGAGGAAAAGAGAAGAAAGTAAGGGATGAGAAGGGGTTTTGAGATGAAGAGAAAAAGAAAAGCATTTGCTACCAGCAAATGGACTCAATTTTCTAAGTAAATATTTAGGAGTTAAGTTTTTAATTGTGGGAAGGTTTGAGGAGAAAAAAAAAGTTCTGGAATAGCTCTGTGGGAAATGAAATATGGAATTTAAATTAAGGAAGAAAAAAAAGGACTGCCTTGTTGCAATGAGGGTCTAGTTGATGTGAGAGAATATAAATTTGTAATGGACCTAGTCAACTTGATTATGTAAATAAGAAAAGAGAAGGCATATAGTCAAAGGAGAGATTTTCTCCAGGTCCTGGAGAAAGTAATGAGGGATGGATAGATTTGAGATCACAATGGAAGTGAAGATAGGTAAGACATAGGAAGAGAGTAAAACATCAGGAAAGATGGAATGTTAGGTTACGGAAAGATAGAGGAATGTCAGAATTTTTTATCAAAGAAACAGGACACTTGTGAGCAATGGCAAGATCCATGATGTAAATATGGCTGAGGGGAGGTAGAGAAAGGGATGGGATCTGAGGAGATGGAGGAATTGTGAGGTTAAGGGTGTTTGAATTAGAACCCATCGCTTTGAATGCTAAAGTCCCCTAGGATAATGGCAGGAGTTGAGAAGGCTGCTGAACTTCCTCAAAAAGGAGAAAACACCTTGGGGGACATTAGACAGCAGCCAGCACGACAGTTTCTACTCTCACAACCATTTTTTCTCTAACTCACAAAGTTGCTACCTCACCACCTCTTAGCTGGACTATGACAATGCCTCCTAATTGGTATCTCCACCTCTAACTTATTCTCATTCCAATTCCTCCTCCATGGAGCAGCCAAAGCTATTTAGCTAGTTAGATCTGACCATGATATTCCCTAAGGCAATAAATTCACTTTTGCCTCTAGTATCAAACACAGTTAAGTTTAAAATTGAACTAAGACTTTTGGGGTATCTTGTATAAACTTCTACTTTTAAAGCTCTTTGTACCCTTGCTTCTACCTGTATTTCCAGCCTTATCATACATTATTTCCCTTCCTATACTCTATGGCTTAGCCATAGCCATTGAGTTTCCCCCATTTTTAGTGCATTCCCGCCTTACCTTTAACTTCACAGAACCCCTTTTTTCATTCATTCTTTAGCTCAAGCACCAACACAAGGTTCTCCCTCATCCTCCCAAATGCTTATGTCCTCCATTTCTAACTATCTTGCATTTATTGTGTATCTATTCTCTATATGCTCATACATGTTGTTACCTCCAACAGAATGTAAATTCCTTAAGAGTAAGGATTGTTTCTTTTTCCTTTGTATCTGTATCCCCAAAGCCTAGCATGGTGCCTGTAACAGAGATGCTTTCTAACTGGCTGACTAGCTACTCCCCACAGTGACAGTACTCAGGCCTTGAAGAGAAAGGGAAAGTTGGTCATTACAAAAACCAAGGTCATCTGATGACAACCTCAACTCCTTTTCTCAAAATTTCTCAGTGTTATTACTTAATTCTCACCAATTCCTGTATCAGAAGAACCAGTATTCCTTCCTTTTGCAAGGTTAATCTTTTCAGCTACATCTTTGATCCCATTCCTCCAACTTCCTCTAAGAGAAACATTCCTTATTCCAGAAAGATTCTCATTTCTCCCTCTCTAATGACTCCTTCCTATTTGTTCAATGACACATTTTTATCCTTCCAGTGCTATTAAAAAAAAGCACCTTCCCTTAACTCTCTTTCCCTTGGCCAGCTACTATTTCCTTCACTCTCTTTCCCTTCACTGCAAAACTTCTTGAAAAAGTTGTCAATACCCAAAGTCTCCACTCCATCAACACTCTCTATTCCCACCTAAAACAATAACAAGATGGCATTCAACTACACAAATCCATTGGAATTGTCTCTGCCAAGAAGTCATCATATCCAAATGGCTTTCTTCCAGCCCTTTTCCTTAAAGTCTCTGAAGCACATAATACTGGACACTGCCTCCTTCTGGATACCACTGGTTTCCCTGGCATCTGTGAAACCTCTCCACTGTTCCTCTTCTAACCTTTTAATTCTTCTCTAGTTTGTCATCCTATTTTCACTGCTTCAAAATGAATGCACACCGGGGGGGCGGAGTAGAAAGATGCACGTTTACGAGCTCCAAACCCACAACCCATAGAATTAAGGTAAAAAGAGATCCCCATAAATTCTGAATCACTGCAGGGGGTGCATAAACATAGGGGAAGAGATTTCCGTTCCAGTGAGCCCTGGAGAGCCGTCCACAGAGTCCGTCGCGCCCCAGAAAGCGGACCCCACCCCGCGCTGCCCTGGCCGCGGCCCCAGAGAAGCTGACCCGAGCAGGCTTCAGGGACGGAAGCTCCGGCAGCCGGGAAAGTCCCTCTGCCCACAGAAGCTACAGGTCAGTGAGAGAGAAGGCTGGGCTGGACGAGAGGGGGAGCGGAGTGTCTCCGTGACTCGGGCCCCCTTGGGAGGAAGCGGCGGTGGCAGAGACGGGGGCAGGAAGCGGCAGAGGCGTGGGCGGCAGCGGAGGCAGCAGCGGCTGCAGCCCGGACTCCCCCAGCAGCAGGCAGGATCTTCATTACTGAAAGTCTCTGCATAAACAACCTGAGGGAGCTGAGCCTGGGAGCCGGCCCTGCCCCACCCTGCTCCACTGCTGAAGGCCTCTGCATAAAGCCCCTGAGGGAGCTGAGCCAGGGAGGTGGGGCCCCCCCACACCCCCACCCACTCCGTTCCTGAAGGTCTCTGCATAAAGCCCCTGAGGGAGCTGAGCCTGGGAGGCGGCCCTGCCCCCACCCCAGCACCTGAACTAAAGCTTGCTGCGGAAAGCCCATTTGAACCTCAGACCCCAAGCACTGTCTGGGCGGATCTAGGCGGGGGTGGACAGGAATCTCAGAAGTCAAGTAGCTGGCTGGGAAAATGCCTAGAAAAGGGAAGAAAAATAAGACTATAGAGAGTTTTTTTGAACAGATGCAAATGATCCCGACTTCCGGATCTGACAAGGAAATATTCTTGCCATCAGGGAAAGACGTGGAGGGCGGGGCCGCAGTACCCCAGACATCCCAGGGGGATGTCGGGTGGGCTCAGGCCTTGGAAGAGCTCAAAAAGGATTTTGAAAAGCAAGTTGAACAGGTGGAGGAAAAACTGGGAAGAGAAATGAGAGAGATGCAAGAAAAGTATGAAAAACGGGTCAATACCTTGGTAAAGGAGACCCAAAAAAATGCTGAGGAAAATAACACCTTGAAAAATAGGCTCACTCAATTGGCAAAAGAGGTTCAAAAAGCCAATGAGGAGAAGAATGCTTTCAAAAGCAGAATGAGCCAAATGGAAAAAGAGGTTCAAAAGCTCACTGAAGATAATAGTTCTCTCAAAATTAGAATGGAACAGATGGAGTCTAATGACTTTACGAGAAACCAAGAAATCACCAAAAGAATGAAAAAATGGAAGAGAATGTGAAATATCTCATGGGAAAAACAACTGACCTGGAAAATAGATCCAGGAGAGACAATTTAAAAATTATGGGACTACCTGAAAGCCATGATCAAAAAAAGAGCCTAGACATCATCTTCCATGAAATTATCGAGGAAAACTGCCCAGACATTCTAGAACCAGAGAGCAAAATAAGTATTGAAAGAATCCATCGATCACCACCTGAAAGAGATCCAAAAAGAGAAACTCCTAGGAACATTGTGGCCAAATTCCAGAACTCCCAGCTCAAAGAGAAAATCTTGCAAGCAGCTAGAAAGAAACAATTCCAGTACTGTGGAAATACAATCAGGATAACTCAAGATCTAGCAGCTTCTACATTAAGGGATCGAAGGGCGTGGAATAGGATATTCCAGAAGTCAAAGGAACTAGGACTCAAACCAAGAATCACCTACCCAGCTAAACTGAGTATAATACTTCAGGGGAAAATATGGTCTTTCAAGCATTCTTGATGAAAAGACCAGAGCTGAAAAGAAAATTTGACTTTCAAACACAGGAATGAGAAGAAGCATGAAAAAGTAAACAGCAAAGAGAAGTCTTAAGGGACTTACCAGAAGTGAACTGTTTACATTCCCACATGGAAAGACAATATTTGTAACTCTTAAAACTTTTCAGTATCTGGGTAGTTGGTGGGATCACACACACACATGTACATGCATGCACGCACATACACACATGCACACACATACAGAGACAGAGAGCACAGATTGAATTGAATAGGATGGGACCATATCTTAAAAGAAGTTAAGGTAAATGCTGAGAGAGAAATGTAGTGGGAGGAAAGAGGGTGAAATGAAATGGGATAATTATATGTCATTTAAGAGGCAAGTAGGAGACTTTTTAGTGGAAGGAAAAAGAGGAGAGCTGAGAAAAAAAAAACAAAAAACAAGAAGTTTACCCTCATCACATTTGACTAAAGGAAGGAATAAAATGCACACTCATTTTGGTATGAAAACCTATCTTACAGTATAGGAAAGTGGGGGAGGAGATAAGCAAGGGGGGGGATGATGGAAGGGAGGGCAAAGGGAGGAGGGAGCAATTTGAAGTCAACACTTGGGGAGGGACAGGATCAAAAGACAGAAGAGAAACAATGAGGGGCAGGGTAGGATGGAGGGTAATTCAGTTAGTCTTACACAACACGACTATCAGGGAAGTCATTTGCAAAACTACACAGATATGGCCTATATTGAATTGCCTGCCTTCCCAAAGGGAATGGGTGGGGAGGGAGGGATGGGGAGAATTTGGAACTTAAAGTTTTAGGAACAACTGTTTAGTATTGTTGTTGCAACTAGGAAAGAAGACATACAGTTAAGGAGGAATAGAAAGTCATCTGGCCCTACAGGAGAAAAGAGAAGATGGAGACAAGAGAAGGGAGGGATGACAGAAGAGAGGGCAGATTGGAGATAGGGAAAATTAGATTGCTTGGGGTATTGGGGTGGGGGGAGGGGATAAGAGGGGGAAAAAATTTGGAACCCAAAATTTTGTGAAAATGAATGTAAAAAGTTAAATAAATAAATAAATGAATGAATGAATGAATGAATGAATGAATGAATGAATGAATAAATAAATAAAATGAATGCACACCAAGTTCTGTCTTGGTCCTTGTCTTCATACTTGTAAACTGCACTCTCATGTTTCCAAACTATCATCCCCATGGAGACAGCTCCCAAGTGTAGATGTCCAGGCCTAACTGCTATTTTGCACTCCAAATCTACAAATGCTTACAGGTTACCTATTCTTGTGCATTGCACTAAGAATTCAAGATTCATTATGTCTAAAACTCAGCTGATGTTTCCTCTAACCTTTCTGTCAGTGGTACTAGCATTTACCCAGTCTCTCACACCTAAAACCCTGACATTATCTTTGATTCTTCGTGTTTGTCACCTCTTACCTCTCATCAATTACCAAGTCCTTATCCCTCTTCCTAAACCCTGCTGTAACCAGACTAGTTCAAATCCTCATCACCAACTGCACTATAAAACTGCTTCCTCTATCCGGTCTTCCCATCTCCATGGCCTGCCTATTTCTGTCCAGTCTTCACACTGTTCCCATATCTAGTCATGCCATTCTGTTCTAATATCTTCAGTGGTTTCCTATTGCTTTCATATATCTCTGTCTGGCTTCAAGACAGTAGACAATATGACATAACCATACCTTTCCAGACTGACTTACTTCTCCACCCACACATCCTGTGCTGCTGCTGAACCACTTGTAATCCCCTCAAAACATACTTTCCCTCCCACCACCCTTTTACACAATGGTGAGAAAGTTCTTCTCAGTCTTCTGTTGTTGAATTCCTACCCATCCTTCAAAATTAAAAATGTCCCTTTCTTCAGGAAGATCTTCCCTGATCCCAAGTCAGTTATGACCTTTCACATCTCAGATCTCAGTACTTCTGTATCTCTCTAAATGCACTTATCATGTAATACTCTGTGTCAGTGTTATCTGTATGTCTATCACATGGCCTTACCAGACGATTAGCTCTTCCATAAGGGAAGAAGTTCTATAAGTTCTTATTTGAACTTTGTGTTTCCTGTAGTGCTTGGCTCAAAGCTCTGAACACAGCAGGCATTTTGTGCTGATCATAGTAACTACTTGTTAACTGTTTTAAATTTATTCCTCCCTCACTTTATTCTTACGTCCCAAACTTTACAGATATTTCTTATCACCAGAAGTTGAGGTAAACTCTAAATCCATAACAATGCTATCTTACTGCTGACTCACTTGATCTAAGATCATCATCTAAGAATTTCAGCATATCTTCTTGGTTTCCCTTTTGTTAGGGTCATCTTAAATTTTGTTTCTGTCTTCCAGAGTATCAGAAATCCTATCTAATTTACTATCAACTACGAATTTAAATTTTATTTTCTCTTACAAATAAATACATCCACTGAGATACCTTTTGATGACATCTGAAATCTCCTCCAGATCGGTTGTAGATTGTGTTTCCTTATCTTCTTCACATCTTTCTACTGGGGACATGCAAGAAGGCTTCAGAGGAATTACTGGACTTAAGGTTTTCTTTTGAGAAGGAGCTTCTTTCTCAAATGCTTCAACAGGGGGTAGTCCTCCACAGCTTACGATCTAGAAATGACACCTATAATCATCAACTAATGTACAGCCTTGATCTCAAGGGTCTAAAACTTCCCTAAGTCACTCTATAACCAATACTTTTATGCCAAATCTTTATCCCAGATAAAAAACAATGCTGAAGTTGTGAATTCTTCCTAGCTACACTTTTTTATGTTAAGAATGGTTCTATTCCTTAGGCTACCTCCTTAAAACTCAATCATCTAACAGAGAAGACATGTTAGAAAGCACTCATTAACAAAACACATTAAGGATAACGGAAACTTCAATTAATGGAACAAGAATCTTCAAAAAAAGGGAATTTTTTTTAAACACCAAGGAATCAAATGATGAGTTAGTGTCAGTTTAAAAATAAATCCTCAGAAATATCCTATAATCAGTACAGATTCATTCTAATTCTCATTTCCTATACCTCCTATATCTAAATACTATAGAATGATAATTCACAGAACAAGTGAAGACCTTGAGGCATGATAAAATCCTTAATCAGGAAATGTTTAGTCTTTCAGACACTGTCTTAGATCAACTTTATCAGCTCACGGATGAGACAATTAGGATCCAGAAAGAAAGAGACTTGTTCAAGGTAATTTATAGCATTATTTCAGCTACAGAATGGTATCCAATGGCAATATTATGGAACTTCACAATGAATTTAGTACCTAACAAATAACATTTCTCCTTCTAGAATCTACATATAACCATCACCACATTCAAGGATTTCAAATTTCACTGCGTGTAAAGCAGTGTTCATAATACAAATCTGCTAATAAATTTCACTGAAAAAATATCTAAGAATATCTTTAATAAAGAAAAAAGCTTAAAACTTACATCTGGGAGGGGAAGAGAACTGAATTCACCATCAGTCTGATGCAAACCTGCCTCTACTTTTCCAGGGACACTTATTTCTTTGGGTGCCTTTTCCCCCATGCTAATTTCACCTCTTGCAGTTGCTTTTCCTATGTTAGGTCTTGGCTTCTGAAACCGTGTTCTCATTACTGGTCCTCGCTTGAGTGTACTTGATTTAATGCCATCTTGCAGACTTTCAAAAACAATGCAAAATCACAAACAAGTTCTTTAGTCTTTTAGTGAAAGCTATAGCAGTTGAGGACTTGTGCTAGAATGTACAGAAACCTCAGAAAGGAAAGGAAAAGAAATATTTTATCTCACAAGAAAACAGTAAACACCAAAAATTCTAGTTCCTGTCTTTCAAATGCTTTCAGGAAAGGCTGAAGTAGAATTTTCATCACTGTTCTACAATCTTATACTCTACAAGGTATAAGGAAGAAATCTTAGAAAAATGGTAATTTAACAAAACCAGTCATATAAAGGATAAGAAATAAAGAAGTGTTAAAAAAAAAAAGCTTTCAAACCACCCAAAACTTAAAATAGTAGGTTTCCAAGTTTGCTCATGAGTGAGAATAAGGAATTTCCTATGTCTTCCCTATAACTGACCATAGATGTGGTAAAAAAATGGTTTAGTCATTCAGTCCTTCCAGCTGAGCTTTGGAAAAATTATCATGTATAAACATAAAATTTTCAATTACAAACCAATCAATTACAAGCATTTATTAAGCATATACTACGTGGAAAGGCCCTGGGAGTACAAAGACAAAACTGAATCAGTTCCTGTGATGTACTTACCTCTGATTCTCCTTAACAGTCTCAGGCTCAACTGTTTCTGACTTCTGAGAAATTACATCTTCTTTTTCATTCTCTGAACTACTGTTCCCAACATCTACCTTGCTGAATGACTGATCTTCTGTCTGCACTTGAGCCTTAAGAATAAAGAATGGCAAACATCTTATACTTCTCACAATGTGACTGTTACTCTAAGAAATGCACTTGTTATTTCAATAATTCAAAAGTTTTATTGGTGTGGGTAATTCCTCTATTAACGATGCCTCCACATAATAGTAAGCTTCATGAGTTTCTGTGAACAAAAACTCTATTGTCTGAAAATGAGACTTTCTGATGAGTCTTTCTGAATTTAGCTATGTTGAGGTTCATGTGCAAAGCAAAACGTGTAACTAGGTGTGCAACAGAAGCCTTCTGATGTGAAAAGAATCTACTAGGATAGCCTGTGAGAACAGACCAACTCCATATCACAAAAAGGCATCAGGACTTTCAGTGGAGAAAAAAATACCCAATGGGGAAAAGACTTCATTTGAAAATCCAGACTACTGTAGCTTTAAAGGAAAAAAAGGCAAGGTATTCTATTTACAAATAAAGTTCCAAAATGATTCCTTAAATTTTATCCTTTCAATACTCCCCTTAAATAGCTGGTAACATTTCATATTCTATTTCCTTTTTCCTCTTATTTTGACATCTCTAATGACCCATTCTTATTCCCTTTTTATTAATATACAAAAAGTTGCCAGAACATTATCCCTTCATATCATGACCCTCAAAGTTATCTCTCCAAATAATTCTTCATTCAGTATCCTTCCTTCCATATATTTCTCAAACAGGGATCAAACGCGATAATGTACATGGTCAGCTACTGCTATTATTATATCCCTGGGAATCACATGAGCCATAAGGAATCATTGCAATACTCCAAATGGTAGCCTGAAAACAAAAATATTTCAATCTGTTTATAAGGAAGCTGTATTGGTGCCTTTCTTTTATTACTTTAAATATACTCACATGACTGGTTTTAATAAAAAGGAATTCAACAAAACACAATTACAACATCTATTAAGCACAACTATATTTCAGTTGTTAATAAATGGAAAGATGTGTTCCTTAACTTTGATAGGACAGTACTAACAATGACCACTGTATTTAACCAGAGTCTTGTTGACTGACCACTCTAATGAGACCAACAAAAATAAAGATAACATATTGGTACACAGATCTCTCAGTTATCATTTCCAAGGCGGATGCCAGACTTTTGGTGTCAATCAATGGCACTTGCTGAATGCCCACTGTATGTAAAAAGAGTAATAAATGCTAAGACCAAAGTAAAAAGATTAAATAATATCAAGAGTAAAGAATCTACCAGGGACCATCTGAGAAAAATTAATTTGATTAGACATAAAGGAAATATAATTCAATTTTAAAAACTTGATTTCTACTATGTTTTTAAAATAATAGCAGGGATTTAGACAACAAATATTACTTATAGAACACTGTCAGTCTTATCTACTGACCAACTTAGGAATGCCTCGGACAGCCACACTGGTTTTGTCCCCTAGTGCTCCAGCTGTCACAGAAGGCATCTATACTGAAAGCTGAACCAAATCTACACAATCAGGACTCAGGGTATTCCAAAAATCTTAGCACAATTTTAAGCTTTAATAACTTTTCTTGCTGGTTACCAGTCACCTGATGTCCATCAGACTTTCTGTTGCATGGTTACATCAAAACTGTCACGTATGCATCAAAACCTCACTTCTATGTGATGTTAATTAAGGTTAGGATTACAAATGCAATGCTTTCAGTCACCAAGCAGCAGCTGATAAAAGTTTTTGTAAAATTTAAAAAGTGACTAACACAAAACTTGTCATTTTGAATTTTATTCACAAACATAAATATTTTAAAATTTTAAACTATTAACCTTTAAAATGTCATTTTTTGTAAGTCTGGGGCACTAACTGAAGTTATTACATCTTAAAGCTGCACGAAGACTTTTCTACACTATAAAATATCTAGTTTCAACTTTATTGAAAGGTTTTACTATTTAATATAAATCTAAAATTAGATTCCGAAGTCATCATAATGAACTTCACAGACATAACAGGCTGATAGAAATTATTTTATACATGTTATTCAGTACACAAAAATGTCAATTATACCAAAGAAAAAAATTTATCATGTATTTGAAAAGGGAAAAGTATTTATCTTTTTAAATAATATTTTACTTGGGTCAAGATTAAAAATTACTTTTCTCCTAAGCAAACAACTACTGCTGAGGTAGGGTTGGTAGAAAGGAAGGGTCAACTGGAAAGTAAGGGTTATTTAAATGAGAGGTTATGGGAGATGTCACTGAAGATCTTTCTGGAATTAAAGACTCGCTACAGACTATGCATAAAGAAGGTCTCTTCAAAATTCAGATAAATTAGGATACCCTCTTTTTTCTATACTTGGGAAATCTGTTCTGCCAACCACAGGATTTTGGCTTGTTGATATCATTAGATTAACAAATTATTACATCTGATCCTGCATCAAAGGGTTTTTGTTTTAATTAAAAAGAAACAAATACTTACACCTCTGGTGACACTGGGCTCACTTTCCTCCTCTTCCTTAGGTCCAGTTTTGTCTTCTGCTGCTAATACTTCTTTCTGGCCAGCTGTTCGACCTACATGTGGCTTTGGTCTCTGCATTCGACCTCTCATTAACCTCGCTGGTCTGAAAGTATTTGCCTTATTAGTTTCTTGTAAACCATGTTTTCCACTGGAAAAAAACAAAAGAAATGATAAAATAAGGGATGTCTTCTCCCTAACACATGATGTGTTATTCAGTGTGTTTTATAACACATGAATAACTAAGACAATTTAGAATATAATTTGTTTTGTGAAACATTTTCTTAAAAATCCTTTGTAAAATGTATGAAATGTTTCATTATATCAACTGTAAAGCTAGAAATGTGTACACACACTGATACTTGTCACCTTTTAAGTACTTCATTCGAATTCTATAAAAAACAAAAATAGAGGGAAAGAGGAGAAAGACAAAGAAGGACGGGAACTGGGGGAAAAGAATGTATTGGGGAGGAAAGTATTCTAGTTGCTTAAAATATGTTATGGATGAACTAAACAGTCTCCAAAAACAAAAGCAGCTAAAAGTTTCTCTGATAAAAGCCTCATTTCTCAAATAAATAGAAAACTAATTCAAATTTATAAGAACACAAGTCATTCCTCAAATGATAAATGATCAAAGGATATGAACTGGCAGCTTTCAGATGAAGAAATCATAGCTATCTAGTCATATGAAAAATTGTTCTAAATCACTACTGATTAGAAAAACGCAAATTAAAACCCTGAGGTATCACCTCATACCTATCAAACTGACTAATATGACAGAACAGAACAATGCTGGATGCTGGGTATGTGAGAAAACTGGGACAGTAATGCACTGTAGGTGTAGGAGTTGTGAACTAAACCACCTTACCCAACCACCTCAAGACCATGTGAAATTTAGCCCAGAAGGCTATAAAACTGCTTACCCTTGGACCTAAGCAATACCTCAAAAAGATAAAAAGTAAAAGGAAACAAAAAGGATCTACATGTACAAAAATATTCCTAACAGCTCTTTTTGTAGTGTCAAAGAACTGGAAACTGACAGGAAGCCCACCAACTGGGGAAATGGCTGAACAAGATGTGGTAAATGATTGTGATGGAATACTATTATGCTATAAGAAATAATGAGCAGGATAGTTCAGAAAAAACTGGAAAGATTTACATGAACTGATGCAAACTGAAGTGATCAGGACAGTGTACAAAGTGACAGCAATATTGTTCCATGATCAACTGTGAACGACTTTTTAAACTATTTTCAGCAATGCAATGACCCAAGACAAGTCCAAAAGACACATGATGGAAAATGCTATTAATCTCCAGATAGACAACTGATAAAGTCTAAATGAAGATCAAAACACACTTTTTTTAAAATTTATTTTTCTTGGGGTTGTTTTCTGGTCTATTTTCTTTTACAATATGACTAATATGAAAATATGTTTTGCATGATGGCAAATACATAATCAAAGCAAACTGTTTGCCTTCAATAAAGGGTCAGGGGAAGGAAAGAGGGAGAGAATTTGGAACTCAATATGATTAAAAAAGAATGTTAAAAATTGTTTTTACATGTAATTGGAAAAAAGTAAGTTTTTTTTTAAATCAACTGGTATTTTGTTTACACAGTGAATTTTTATATATCTTATTGGATCTAATAAGCACACATAAGTGTGATATCATTGCTTCATGGGTCCTGATCATCTGATACTCAAAATGTAGTGACATAGAGAGGCACCTGGTGGCACAGAGGATAAAGTGTTCAGAACTGAAGTCAGGAAGACTTAAGTTCCAATTATGCTTCAGAGACCTGCTAGTTATGTGACCCTGGGCAAGTCATTTAACCTGCTTCCCTCAATTTTCTCAACTATAAAATATGGACAATAACAGCATCTCCCTCAGAAGGTCATTGTGTGAGAAATTATAAAGCACTTACCACAATGTCTGACACACAATAGATACTACATAAATGCTTACTCCCCACTCAACTGCAGATCTACGACTTGGTTCCCTGTGATGCATGTGACACCACGTTTTCTCATGACAGGGAACATAAATTTAGAGTTGGAAGGGACCTGAAAGTCACCTAGGCCAACCCTTCATTTTACAGATGAGGGAGCCCAGAAAGATGGAGTGAGCTGCCAGGTCACATGGGTGATAAGTAACAAATCTGGGGTTGGGAAACAACACACTCTACTGGTGATGACTGGAAAGAATGATACCAGAGAGAGATGTCCTTTTGCCTCTTTTTTTAAAAGTAAATGTTTCTTTCTAAAACTTCCCTGCTGCTGTGGTTGTGGAGCTCTGGAATGGTCCATCCATGCTAGAGAACAATTTGGAACCATGCGCAAAGAACCATAAAACCATGCATACCCTTTGACCCAGCAATACTACTGCTAAGCCGATACTCCAAAGAGATCAAAGGAAAGAGAACAAGACCTCCATGTACAAAAATATTTACAGCAGCTCTTTTAGTGGTGGCAAAGAACTGGATACTGAGGAGATGCCCATCAGTTGAGGAACGGCTAAGTTATGATATATGATTGTGATGGAATACTATTGTGCTCTAAGAAATAATGAGCAGCATTTCTAAAATATAGAGGGAACTCAGTCAAATTTACAAGAATACCAGTCGTTCCCCAATTGATAAATGGTAAAAAGACATAAACAAGCAGTTTTCAGAGGAAGAAACTAAAGCTATCTACAGTCACATAAAAAAATGCTCTAAATCACTATTGATTAGAGAGATGTAAGTCAAAATAGCTCTGAAATACACACCTATCAGATTAGCTAACATGACAAAACAGGAAAATGATACATGTTGGAGAACATGTCAGAAAGTTGGAACACTAATTCATCGTTGGTAAAATTGTGAGCTGATCCAACCATTTTCGAGAGCAATTTGGAACTATATCCAAAGGGATATAAAAATGTACATGCCCTCTGACCCAGCCATACTGCTTCTAGGGCTGTAACCCAAAGACATAATAAAGATGGGAAGAAGATCCACATGTACAAAAATATTTAAAGCAGCTCTTTTTGTGGAGGCCAAGAACTGGAAATCAAAGGGATGCCCATCAACTGGGAAACGGCTGAACAAGTTGTGGTATATGAATATAATGGAATTCTATCGTGCTATAAGAAATAATGAGCAGGTAGATGTCAGGAAAACCTGGAAAGACTTACATGAACTGATGCTGAATTAAGTGAGCAGAACCAGGAGAACGTCATACACAGTAACAGTCACAGTGTGCGAAGGCTGATTGTGATAAACCTAGCCCTTCTCAGCAACACAAGGACCTACAACATTCCCAAAGACTAATGAGGCACAACACCATCCACATCCAGAGAAAGAACTACGGAGTCCAAGCGCAGAAGGGAGCAGACTGTTTTCTTTTTGGTTGTTTCATTGTGTTCTGATTTGTTTTGCTTTTCTCATGGTCTCTCCAATTCATTATACATCTTCCACGCAACATGACTGGTGTGTAAACATATTTAATAGGAATATATAAGTAGAGACCATATAAGATTGCATGTTGTCTTGGGAAGGGAGGTGGATAAAATTTAAAACTTATGGAAGTGAATGTTGAACACTGAAAACAAATAAATTAGTAAATTTTGGGGGGAAAGGTACAGCCCAACTCCCCCACAAAAGTAATGAGCTGGAGAGTTTCAGAAAAACCTAGGAAGTCAGGACAACATCATGCATAGTAACAGAAATACTGCAATGATGATCATCTGCAAAAGACCCAGCGACTCTGTCCAATACAGTAATCCAGGACAATTCCAAAAGAACCATGACGGAAAATGAAAAAAAAAAAGAAAAAAGAAAGGCACTTCATAACCTATACATCTACACTTTAAATGGACCTTAAATACAACCAGCAGAAACAAAAAAATCAGAAATTGGAATAAGATATGCATTTTCAGACGAGGACAATGTGGTGATTTGTTTTTCTTGACAATGCACACTTACTACAAGGGTTTTATTTTTCTTTTTTACTTTTAAATTACGGGAAGGAAAGAAAAGAAATACAATTTAGTTGAAAAACAAAATAAAATGAAAAAAATCTGAAGTCATAATCATCCTCCATGAATATTGCCACCATTCCTAAATGCTATTTTAAAAATTATTTTTTTGATACTTACTGAGATTCAGCTTCAAGTGCTTGACTCCCTGTTTCTGGGACTCCCTTTCCATTAATATCAGGAGGGTTGCATTCATCTTTTTCAATGAGATTCTGGAAAATTGTAAAATGTCAACATATTTATACATAATAGTCATAGCAAAATAAGCTTCTGAAATTTAATTTAGTGGATGAATTTAAAGAACAGAAGAAAATGCCCTAAGTCCAAATATAATGTATAAAAAAATTTGACTGTAATATAATGTAGGATGATAGCAACCATTTTAAACAAATACACTAGAACACAGACATCCCAAAGAAACTGTTCTTCTAAGGTGTCACAAAAGGACTGTTCAATCAATATTTACTAGGCACTTACTGTATTTCTAGGCATTGCGTTAGATGCTAAGGACACAAATTCGAGAGTGGAATAATCCCTACTCTCAAAGAGTACACTCTAAGAAGGAAAGCATAAGTACCTCTTTTAAGTATATGACGAAAAATTTTAAACAGGATACAAGATAACTAAATATAAAGTATTCAGAGGTGAGGTACTGACAGTTGGAGAAATCATGAGGTTACATGCAGAAGGTGATGTTTGAGCTGAATACTGAAGTGAAGGCACTCTATGAGGTGAAGGTGAGAAGGCAGTGCATTCCAGGCAGAACGGGGGGTGGGGCAAAGGTACTAAGACAGGAAGAGAGAGGTGGTTTGGCGAGCCTGCAGGATGTAACAAAGAGGAATAATTTAGAATGAGGCTGGAAAAGATTCAGGTAAGATTTTGAAGGACTTTAAAAGCCAGGGAACCGTGAAGTTTAATGACACATGGTCCCATCTGTGCCTAAGTAAGTCATTTTGGCAGCTACATGAAAGATCAACTGAGGTAAAAGTGAACTTAAAGGGACCAATTACTTGTGTGAGAAGAAGGAATGGATTGCGTATGAGAGATTTAGTGGAGAAAGAAGTAGCAAAAGATTAGATGTTTTGGGTGAGGAAAAGTGAAAAGGTGAAAATAACCCCAAAACTATAAAGGTAGGAGATTGGAAGAATGGTGATATCTTTGACAGAAATAGAGAAATCTGGAAGAGGGATGAAGGGAGAAAATTGTAAACTTTGCTTTAGACACTGAATTCAAGATGTTTCTAGGATATCAAGGTTAAAATGTCAAATAAGTAAAAGATTGAAGTTCAAGGGAGAAGCTAAGACTGAATATATAGATTTAAGAATCAAATTCATGGATATGATCATTAAATCCAAGGAGCTCCCCAAAAGGGGGTAAAAGGAAAAGCAGGTACAGAACAGGGTTTTAGGGGAACATACAGTTTTAGCAAGTGTCACAACAATGATCAATCTAAAAAGAAGAGAGGAGAGTGAAGTTTCACAAAAATCAAGAGAGGGGAAAAAATATCCAGGGGCAGAGAGTAGTGAACAGCGTCAAATACATTAGACACGTAAACAAGGAAAAAGGGCTATGAAGAGACAGAACAAGCCACAGAGAGATCACTGGTAACCATGACGAGAGCATTTCAGCTGAGCGATGAAATCAGAGGGCTTCAATCAAAAGCTGCAAAAGACTGAATCTCCAATTAATAAATGGCAAAAGTCTATGAACAGAAAGTTTTGTTTTCAGAGGAAGAAACCTTTTTTCCTCTTTTTTCCCAATGAGAATAGGGGGAGGGCAGTGGAAAAAGGAAATAAATGTTTGTCAACTAAAAAAAACAAAAAAAGGATTGAGGAGATAAAGGGAAAGGAAATGATGGTAAGGGGTATACACAATTTCTTCAAGAAAAAAATGAGAAGCTATAGGGTCTACCTTGCTGAAGGTTTTTTAAAGTTTAGAGAACTGGATGCACTTAAAAGTCAAGGGGAAAGAATCAGTAAAGAGGGAGATGGTGAAGATAGGAGAGAGAATGATAGTGGCAGCGACTTGACAGAGAATTTCGGAAGGGATGGGATCATGGGCACATGCAGAAGGGTTGGCCTTGGCAGGGACTTTATTATCAGAGAGTGGAGGTAAAAAGAGAGGAGGAGATGATATCAAAGGGTTTTGAGACGAGAAAAAGACAAAGAGCCCACATGACCTCAATTTTCTCAAATAAGTGAGTATTGAAGGTCCTTATTCTGCAAGAGCAGGGGAATGTATGGGAAGCTTGAGGAGAAAAAAGAAGCTTTGGAATAGTTTGGGGGAAGGAGGTGGAGCAATAAAAAGACTGCACAGCTACAAGGATGGCCTACTCAAGGCTGAAGAACGTACATCTGTGATGGACCCAGTCAAAACAGTTGTTTCTATAGCTTCACTCAGCCGCAAGTGAGAAGAGGAAGAAAGGGAGAATAACCTATGGCTGAGAAAGAGGTGAAGGTGAAAGATCACTCTGTATCGTACTAGAAAACAGGGTGCAACTGCAATGTTTATCTATAGGGCTGAAGATGAGAAGGGAATAAAGGGAAGTCACAGCAAGCATAAAGGCCTCACAAAGTACCACATGGTACTGGGTGCCACCCCCACATGGTGGAGGGTCTGCGGTTTACAATGAAGACAAATAGGCTTAGGAGGAGTGATGCTTAAGAAAAGACAGAATTAACAAGAAATCATAAAACAAAACCAAAAGAATGAAAAAATGGAAGATAATGTGAAATATCTCATTGGAAAAAAAACTGACTTGGAAAATAGATCCAGGAGAGACATTTTAAAAATTATGGGGCAGGGGGAGGGTGGTGGAGCCAAGATGACGGAGTAGAAAGACTCACGTATGCTAGCTCTGAACCCACAGCCCACATATTTCCTGGAAGAAGAACTCCCCACAAATTCTGGAGGACTGCAAGGTGCACAGAAACACAGTGGAAAAGATTTCCATTCCAAAGAGCCCTGGAGAGTCATCCCCAGGGGTCCGTCACGCCCCGGAAAGCGGAGCTCACCCCTGTGCTGCCCTGGCCACGGCCCCAGAGGAGCAGATCAGAGCAGGCTTCAGGGACGGAATCTCCGGCGGCCGGGAAGGTCACTCCACCCACAGACACTACAGGTCAGTGAGAGAGACGTCTGAGCTGACCAAGAGGGGAGCGGGGTGTCTCCGTGACTCGGGCCCCCTCGGGAGGCAGCGGTGGAGGCAGCGGCAGAGGCCCAGGACTCCCCAAGCAGGCAGAAGTTCAGGGCCATTACCGAAGGTCTCTGCATAAAGCCCCTGAGGGAACTGAGCCTGGGAGGTAGCCCTGTCGCCACCTGAGCACCAGAACTTAAGCTCACATTGAATAGCAGCCGCGCCTGCCTAGGAAATCCCATTTGAATCTCAGACCCCAAGCACTAACTGGGCGGATCTAGGCGGGGGTGCAGAGGAATCTCAGAAGTCAAGTAACTGGCTGGGAAAATGCCCAGAAAAGGGAAGAAAAATAAGACCATAGAAAGCTACTTTGATGGGGGACAGATGTTCCTGCCTTTCAATTCTGATAACCAGGAACTATTCTGACCATCAGGGAAAGATGTGGAGGTTGGGGCCTCTGTATCCCAGATATCCCAGGTGGATGTCCGGTGGGTTCAGGCCATGGAAGAGCTCAAAAAGGATTTTGAAAATCAAGTCAGACAGGTGGAGGAAAAACTAGGAAGAGAAATGAGAGAGATGCAAGAAAAGCATGAAAAACGGGTCAATACCTTGGTAAAGGAGGCCTAAAAAAATGCTGAAGAAAATAACACCTTGAAGAATAGGCTCACTCAACTGGCAAAAGAGGTTCAAAAAGCCAATGAGAAGAAGAATGCTTTCAAAAGCAGAATTAGCCAAATGGAAAAAGAGGTTCAAAAGCTCACTGAAGATAACAGTCCTCTCAAAATTAGAATGGAACAGATGGAGGCTAATGATTTTCTGAGAAACCAAGAAATCACAAAACAAAACCAAAAGAATGAAAAAATGGAAGATAATGCGAAATATTTCATTGGAAAAACAACTGACCTGGAAAATAGATCCAGGAGAGACAATTTAAAAATTATGGGACTACCTGAAAGTCATGATCAAAAAAAGAGCCTAGACATCATCTTCCATGAAATTATCAAGGAAAACTGCCCTGATATTCTACAACCAGAGGGCAAAATAAGTATTGAAAGAATCCATCAATCACCACCTGAAAGAGACCCAAAAAGACAAACTCCGAGGAACATTGTGTCCAAATTCCAGAATTCCTAGCTCAAGGAGAAAATATTGCAAGCAGCTAGAAAGAAACAATTCCAATATTGTGGAAATACAATCAGGATAACACAAGATCTAGCAGCTTCTACATTAAGGGATCAAAGGGCAGGGAATAGGATATTCCAGAAGTCAAAGGAACTAGGACTCAAACTAAAATCACCTACCCAGCAAAACTGAGTATAATACTTCAGGGGAAAATATGGTCTTTCAATGAAACAGAGGACTTTCAAGCATTCTTGATGAAAAGACCAGAGCTGAAAAGAAAATTTGACTTTAAACACAAGAATGAGAAGAAGCATAAAAATGTAAACAGCAAAGAGAAGTCATAAGGGACTTACCAAAAGTGAACTGTTTACATTCCTACATGGAAAGACAACATTTGTAACTCTTAAAACTTTTCAGTATCTGGGTAGTTGGTGGGACCACACACACACATGTACACGCATGCACGCACACACACATGCACACACACACAGAGACAGAGAGCACAGAGTGAACTGAATAGGATGGGACCATATCTTAAAAAAAATTAAGGTAAATGGTGAGAGAGAAATGTAGTGGGAGGAAAGAGGGTGAAATGGAATGGGGTAAATTATATCTCATTCAAGAGGCAAGCAGGAGACTTTTTAGTGGAGGGAAAGAGAGGAGAGCTGAGAAAAAAACAAGCAGTTTACCCTCATCACATTCGACTAAAGGAAGTAATAAAATGCACACTCATTTTGGTATGAAAACCTAGCTTACAATACAGGAAAGTGGGGGAGAAGGAGATAAGCATGGGGGGGGGGGGGTTATGGAAGGGAGGGCAATGGGAAGAGGGAGCAATTTGAAGTCAACACTTGGGGAGGGACAGGATCAAAAGACAGAATAGAAACAATGGGGGGCAGGACAGGATGGAGGGAAATACAGTTAGTTTTACACAACATGACTATTATCGAAGTCATTTGCAAAACTACACAGATAGGGCCTATATTGAATTGCCTGCCTTCCCAAAGGGAATGGGTGGGGAGGGAGGGATGGGGAGAATCTGGAACTCAAAGTTTTAGGAACAACTGTTTAGTATTGTTGTTGCTATTAGGAAATAAGAAATACAGTTAATGGGGAATAGAAAGTCATTTGGCCCTACAGGACAAAAGAGAAGACGGGGACAAGAGAAGGGAGGGATGATAGAAGAGAGGGCAGATTGGTGATAGGGAAAATTAGACTGCTCGGTGTACTGAGGTGGGGGGAGGGGATAAAAGGGGAGAAAATTTGGAATCCAAAATTTTGTGTAAATTAATGTAAAAAGTTAAATAAATAAATTTTTATTAAAAAAAAAAATTATGGGACTACCTGAAAGCCATGATCAAAAAAAGGGCCTAGACATCATCTTTCATGAAATTATCAAGGAAAACTGCCCTGATATTCTACAACCAGAGGGCAAAATAAGTATTGAAAGAATCCACCAATCACCACCTGAAAGAGATGCAAAAAGAGAAACTCCTAGGAACATTGTGGCCAAATTCCAGAGTTTCCAGGTCAAGGAGAAAATACTGCAAGCAGCTAGAAAGAAACAATTCAAGTACTGTGGGAATACTATCAGGATAACACAAGATCTAGCAGCTTCTACATTAAGGGATTGAAGGGCATGAAACAGGATATTCCAGAAGTCAAAGGAACTAGGACTCAAACCAAGAATCACCTACCCAGCAAAACTGAGTATAATACTTCAGGGGAAAAAATGATCTTTCAATGAAAGAGAGAACTTTCAAGCATTGTTGATGAAAAGACCAGAGCTGAAAAGAAAATTTGACCTTCAAATAGAAGAATCAAGAGAAGCATGAAAAGGTAAACAGCAAAGAGAAATCATAAGTGACTTACTAAAGTTGAACTGTTTACATTCCTACATGGAAAGACAATTATTTGTAACTCTTGAAACTTTTTTCAGTATCTGGGTAGTTGGTGGGATTATACACACACACACACACACACAGAGCACAAAGGGATCATATCTTAAAAAAACGAAATTAAGCGGTGAGAGAGAAATATATTAGGAGGAGAAAGTGAGAAATGGAATGGGGCAGGTTATCCCTCATAAAAGAGGCAAATAAAAGACTTCAGTGGAGGGAAAAAGAGGGGAGGTGAGAGAAAAACATGAAGCTTACTCTCATCACATTCGACTAAAGGAAGGAATAAAATGCACACTCATTTTGGTATCTTACAATACAGAAAAGTGGGGGAGAAGGGGATCAGCAGGATGGAAGGGAGGGCAGTGGGAGGAGGGAGCAATTTGACATAAACACTCTTGTGGAGGGACAGGATCAAGAGAGAACAGAAGCAATGGGGGGCAGGATAGGATGGAGGGAAATATAGTTAGTCTTACGCAACACGACTATTATGAAAGTCATTTGCAACACTACACAGATATGGCCTCTATTGAATTGCCTGCCTTCCCAAAGGGAATGGGTGGAGAGGGAGGGATGGGGAGAAGCTGGAACTCAAAGTTTTAGAAACAACTGTTGAGTGTTGTTCTTGCTACTAGGAAATAAGAAATACAGGTAATGGAGAATAGAAAGTTATCTTGCCCTACAGGACAAAAGAGAAGATGGGGATAAGGGAAGGGAGGGATGTTAGAAGAGAGGGCAGATTGGTGATAGGGGCAATTAGAATGCTTGGCATTTTGGGGTGGGGGAGGGGAGAAATGGGGAGAAAATTTGGAACCCAAAATTTTGTGGAAATGAATGTTGAAAAGTTAAATAAATTTTTTAAAAAAGAGACAATTATAAAAGCTTATGATGAGAAAGAGGAATGTCAAAGCTTTGACCAAGGATGTCGTCCAAATTGTGACCATCCTTCTTCATGATGGAGGTAGTAGGGAGGTCATAGGAAATGGGAAAACTGAGGAATGAAGAGGTCAGGAAGTTTGAGGCAGCATCAGTATGAACGCTGAAGTCCTTAGTACAGGGTACGAAGTTCTAATGGCTTTAAACTGCACTAAGACTTTAGGGATCTGTGCGAGGTCAAGAAGTGGACAGGATGATAGTGGTCCAGATGCTGAACTCCTTGAGAAAGGCACAAGAACGTCCTGATGGTCAGTACAGAACAGCCACCACGATTATGCAGGGCCAAAGAATAATTCAGTCATCTCAATTTCAAAGAAGAAGCTGCTGAGTGATGGTGATAAAGGTAAAGTCTGAAAGTGTCAGTGGGGAAGCACATGCGCATGTGCGCACACACACACACACACACACACACACACACACAAAATGTTGGAGGGTGCGAGGTATGAAGTCTAGCCAATGCTAGAGACATAAGACAGGGATCTAGGGACTGGTTGGGGAAGACAGATTTTAGTGAGAACCAAAAAACACAAGTATAAGAAAAAGAAGTCCAGAATACAGGGAAACTTGATTACAGAAGAGGAAATTCAGAGGACACAGGTGGGGGAGAAATGAAGAGGATGAGGAGATGAGAGGATAAAGTAGGCACTGGCAGTGCAGTCTGCTCTGAGGCAGTGTTTAAGTAACAGAGGGACAGGAAAATTGGAAAGCTTAATGAAAAGCAGCAGATGGAAGATGATTTAATACTTATAGTCTCAAAGAGGGTGGTATTTTCTGGAAATGAAACAGGGATATTGGGCCTTAAGAGCTCTGTGTGATCCTCCAGGCTTGGTAATGATGATACCATTTCTCAAAAACATTCTTGGAAATACATTTTCAGAAAAGCTTTCAGAAAAAATTCACAAGCTATGTAACAAATACCATATTTCCTTTAAGAGTGGCACATCTATCTCCACTTGAGATGTCTAATCCCATCACAATTCATTATTATTTAAGTTTATCAGACTTCAGTCAAATTTATTTTGCGATATTTCCAAAACTCCTATCGATCCTCACAGGACAAACACTTGCTAACATTATAGATACTGAGAGTTTCAAAAATTACTTCAGTAATGGCAATATCATTGGAATAATATAGTGAATTCATTTGGAAAACGTTATCATTTGGATTTATAAATTCTAGCATGGTGCTTTAAAAATACACAGTATTACCCCATAGTTATACTTCAAGCATTTTAATCAACCATTTGGAAAAAAAATTTATACTTTATTTTCAACTTAGTTTCTCCCTATTCCATACCTTTTCATCATTTCCTGGAAGTTCTGGAAATGAATTTTTGTTCTCTACTTCAATTTTATTTTCAGTAGGTTCAGCTTTCTTTCCAAATGGTTCTAACAAGTTGGGTTTAGGCCTGAGAGGACGCCCTCTCACTTTGGGTTTGCCAATATCGCTTTTTTCAGCTTCCCTTAAAAAAAAAATAGAATAATGTTTAAACTAAGTAATTATGGTCAGACATATAATTACAGAAAATAATCCTAAAAACAAAGTTATTATAAAAGAGATAGGCTACTGAAATATGGTCTTGTTTTAAAGAGGCACAAGATTGACGAATGAGTACCTGACCTGATCCTTGCTAGCTGTTTGACTCAGGACAGATCACTTGACATCCTTGAACCTCTGTCCTCTAATTGGTACAAAATGGATAATGATACTCAAATTACCTCAAGAGTGTAACTGTGAGAAAAGCATTTGGTAGCTAGTAATAGTTTAAAAAAAAAGGAAATAAAAGGAAAAGAGGATGAAATAAAAGAGGGTGATTGAAACACCTTAAAAAAGGCACAGAAGGAAATAAAAGGTCACAGAGAAACCCAGTGAGCAGGACAGCCATGACAGTAACACATTGAATTTATGACATACTTTTTTTTAAAAAGGCATATGTGTTTGCGGTTTCACATATAATCCCTTTTCCTGTTCTATTTTTTATATGGAAATGTTCATCAAAATTAGAATGAAAAAACATAGCTCTAAAGACTTGTAAATGATTAAATTCATGAGTTTTTATAAAAGGTACTCTGTGAGGGTGCTTTAATCAATGACTCATAGCTTCTACTTTTTAATTAACTGAATGAATAATGAAGTAACTGTAAGTCCCTATTGATACCAGGTTATCCATATCTCTTTACACATCAAGTGTATCCATATCTCCTTACATCAAGTGCTAAATCCTCTTTGGTTAAATCCATGCAGTACAACAGATTGGTCTAACCATCCATGTGCAAAAAAAAAAAAATTTAATGCATCAAAAATGGAAAAGAAGTACATCAAATTAATACAAACATACAGAAAACAACAACACAGGTACTGCTTGACAAAGAGTAGAGCGCAGAAGAGAATGAATCACATTCAGGAAACTGCAAAGGGTGTTAAACTGTGGGCTCCCACAAAGGCCCTGCTCTTTCCTTCCATTGTTTCCCCAGTGATGTTACATAGCTACAAAAATGGAACACCACAAATCCTTAAAATGGCAAATGGAAAGGTGCATTTTAGACGTAACTAACTTATGCCATGTATCTCACCAACAACACCTTGAAGAAATGGCATAAAAATTCCACTCATTCATGTGAGTGGAAAAGGGTGTAGGCTGCTCATCTAATAAGAGAGAAAACTGACTGACCAAATAGTACAATGGCATAACTGGGATATTAAAAAAGAGGAAGGTCTCAAGTATGTTGCCTAGAGAAACAATGTAGCAGTAATGAAAAAACAGAAAAAGATGAAAAGATTTCAAAAGGTCACGATACACACTGATGGAAAGAATGACCACATGGATGATATCATCAGTCCTATTGAAACCCATGAAAAAGTAAAAGTGAAAACTCTGACACTTAAGACTTAATTTCTTATAGAGGCATTGTCATAATTAGTAACTTACTAGGAATCATACACCTATTCTATAGTATCTAAAGATAAAAAGTTAATGGCAGAATGCCATGTTATTAATACTCACTTCATGGCAAAAGAAAAGTGCACTGAACCTAACCCTTGGAAGTGTCATGTACATTCAACACACCACTTTTCTTCCTCCTACAATTTCATCTATAAAAGATACTTACAGGAGTTTAATATTAGTATCACTAATTTTTCCTCCTATGTTGCTGTCAACTTGAACAATCTGAGTCAATTCTTTGCTTTTGGCTTTTGAAGGAGATAAATCTAAAGCCTCTGGTTCAGAGGACTCAACTGCTGTTACTGAGGTGGCAGTATCATCTTGATTACTGAAGAAGAAAAGCATGGCGAAAGAGATGCGATAGTGTTACACTTTAGCATGTATAGATCTCCAGAGGTCTTTATAGCAAGGAAATTCTAAGAAATATACAGTTCACACTTGCAAAGATGATCTCACACATTAATTAAGAAATTCAACCTGATATTGTGTTGTTCCTATGGCTCCTTTGTACAGAATTTTCGCTGAATAACATTGAAAGTTGTTTCTAATTAATTCAATTTGTAACAGTATTTCCTAACATTAACATTCTTTTAAAAATATTGGATAACAATGTCTATCACAATAAAAAATTAACATAGGCTTTACAAAGTTTCTAATTAATTCAATTTGTAACAGTATTTCCTAACATTAACACTCTTTTAAAAATATTGGATAACAATGTCTATCACAATAAAAAATTTACATAGGCTTTACAAACAACTGGAAGAAAATTAAATTACCTATTAAGATTGGACAAACAAGTTATTAAAGACAACCTATATATTATTTGCTTGAATGGAAAGTGTACCTGAAACTCAGTTGCAAAGAAAAACTTAGTTTAACTAAGTATATTCTGAAAAAATCCATTATAAGTTAACATAAGTAAGCTCTGCTCAAAAGAGACCCCAGAAGTAGCCAAATGTAAAATTATTACCTACATGAGACTGATGTATATATATAAAGTATATACAAAGTATCTGAAGTTATCCGTTCAAAGTTAAGTTGTTAGCATTATGTGTAGTAGGTGACCATAAAGTAATATGGCTGTTTTCACAAGCCAAACACAATTCAATGTTTATCTAATTTATAATTTAAGAGATTCAAACCAAAAGGCTAAGAAAAAGGAATATACTAAGTTGGCCACTGGTGGGCATTAGTTCAACACATATAAAAGAGTATTAAATGATAGAAAATTCCAGGTGGTAGGTGCCATCTCCTTCTAGATAATAATACTAGGAGATATTTTTGGAGGAGTAGAGCTAACAATTACAATTCTAAATTTACATTCCAAGTTCTAATTCCACTCATTGAAAACAAAATGCAATCAAATACTCCTGCTTTTCAAGTCAGGTGCCTGTGTGCTGAGATAATCAGATTTTGTTTTTACTATACACTTATTTTAAATGATCTAAATAACAAACTATACCCATAAGCCTGGCGCATAATCCCAGAGAACTAGGAAGGCAGTGAACTTGTTGAAAAGCATTAAAATTACCTTGCTGAAGAGATGTGCTCAGTTTCATTCTTATCATTTTCACTTGGTGGTATGCAAATTATCTCATCTAGGTTTTCTAAATTGGAAACTTCCAAGTCTTTATTACATTCATCCCCATTTAATACAGTTACCAAAAGTTGACATTTCTCTATTAACAAACAATGATACAAAATGAATGTTATTTTCAAAATGCATGAAGAGAAAAATTTCTCAATTTTCTTTAACACGGAATCCTCTTCTGATGGTGTCATCAAGAGTATAAAAATCTTTCTAAGCCTATAATTTGGAAAATACTCAATATTCAAAGACTGATTCAATAAATAATTTTTTTTTTATTATCACTGATTACATATAAGCCACCATACCAAGACTCTTTTAAAATCTAAAAGCAGATATTATACTGTAGTGGAAAAAGCATTAAGTTGTCTTATTATAAAACACAACTTCGAGTTACAGATCTGCTGTTTATTAGGTGTATGACCATCAATACAACACTTAACATCTCTGCATTAGTTTCCTTATCTGTAAAATAAGGATGATACTTGGCTATCTACCTCAAAGGACTGTTAGGAGGCAATGTATATATATAATCAAATAGTGCATGTCAGCCACTTGGCAAACCAAAAAGAATAACATAACCGTAAGGTATTAGTGTTATTTACCTGGCGGCAAACACTGACTGTGTGTCTTGACAGACCAACTATAGTTAAATCAGGGCCAAATTACTCATGATTCTTCTGATCTCTTCCCTTTAACTCCTAAGTCATCTTAAGCTATGAAATTTTAACTCATAAGGGTGGAAACAATGTTTGCTCTACATCGAGTACTTTCACATGCCCACTTCAACCGCACAGCAACCGATGGTCAAAAACATGTGAGTTTTAATAATTGATTACTACACTACCAATAAAAACCATCTCCTAATGCCATCTTCATTAAAACAATAAGTAACCTGGACACAGTACCCTGAATATAAATAAATCAACACTTAATAGGTGTTATTTCAGTGATTATTCAAAAGCAAAATATAATCAAAAAGTGCAGGTGCACAATAAGTATTGCATAATCTTTGATTTTACTATAGATTTCTGCTAAAAAATGTCACTTACTCTTATTTGGCTTTTCTCCTTTACAAGTATCTGAGGGGTCAGTGGCCTCTTCTGAAAGATTTTCTGCTTCTTGCTCATCGGTGTCATCCTTTTTCTTCCTTTTCCGCTTCTTTCTATTTACAACAGACTCTAATATAGTCTGTCCTGATGTATTCAAAGACTGGTCATTCTCTTTCTCAACAATCTCAGCATCCATTGCAGTTCCTTCCATGTCTGAAATTCTAGCATTCAGAGAATCATCTGGATCATCATCCACTTCACCACTGGCAACTCTATTTACTAAAAACAGAAATACTTATAAATTTTTTATTTTCATTTTCAAATGGTAATTTTTTTCAGACAGGCTAACAGCCAACTTTAAAGGAAAAGACATAAAGAAAAAACAATGAAATGAACATAAATAAAAATGAACTAAAGAGTATAAAAAACACAGAAAGGGGAAAGAGGATAAACAGATAATTAAAAACCAGATCTCTACATCAGTGAACACATTTTGCACTCTGGAATTACATTCTGGAAACTTGCTCCTGTTCTTAAGAGCAGTCTTGATATAAAGCAAGTTGCAGGGAACTGAGGTTTCTTCCAGATACAGATCTATTATCCTATGAACTGAGAAAGCTCTAAAAGGAACTAAGTAAATCAGAATTAAGAGAATTATTTTAGAATTTATTATTGTAGAATTGATGTTCCTTCTTCCCCATACGGCATAGGAGGCAAGTGAAAAATAGCTAAGAACTATATGCTGTGAAATGAAGTACGATGTTCTCAATACTACTTCCACAAAGAGAGACAATAAAGTGGAAGAAGCACCCAAGAAAACTTTGGCTTCAGCCCTAACTCCATCACTGACTAGCTGGTTTGACCTTGGTGAAGTCACCTGAGTTTATCAGCCTCAAATTCTTCAGGTGTAAAATGATTATTAAATAATTTTCTAGCTCTAAGATTCCATATAATTCCATTATTTCAGTAGATATATATACAACGTAAGGAGAATTTAAAGGACACAGTTAAGAAAAATGTAAATATTTATGTTTATAGACCAAGAAGTTTATGTAGAAATAATTTTCTAACAAAAACCAAAATTGTCTTTTAGTAGTACTCAAATGCATTAATGGCATAAAACAGATCTTCTAAATTAAATGAAAATTATAGACTTCTGTTAAAAAATAAATTAGAGTCAAATACAAAAAAATTAAAGATTGCTTTTACACTAGCAATCAGTACTGATGTATTATGATATGGTGTTAACTATATAAGCATACATAGATAACATATACCACCCATGATACTCCAGGTTTTTTAGAATGCAAGTATAGAATGAGTATGTATGTGTGTATATACAATGTATATATACATTATGTATGTATATATGTACATGTATGTGTATATGCATGTGTCTCTGTAACACTGACACAGTATTCCAAAAACTATTTAGGGAACAGCTCCCATACAGACCTGATAGAATCGAAATAACTATGAAACTGAAGAAAAATCAATTACCCTTTAGTCGAATACTCTGATGTTCTCAACTTACCAAATCATCTATAAACCTCAAGAATTACTGAGAATAAAGATGCAACCAAATCAATACTGTTTCACACTCTCATTTATAATAAATACCATTTTGTTTTTTTCGAGGTCTAGAAGACTTCTTCTCTTTTGCATTTTGATTTTTAACAGTTTTCTGTTTTCTTTTCTCCTCTTCTGCAAGGACCTTCTCAAGCAAACGAGCAAAGAAATCGAAGTCAAAGGGGCGTTTCTCTTCTGTAAAAAAAGTTTCTGGTCATGATTTCCAAAATATCCTAAGACTGAGGATACATATATTATCTAATGACCTCAGAGCCAAAAAGTCTACTCAGCTCTACCTATCCTCCTGTTACTATCACCTTCTAAAATAATACATGGGAAAAACAACCTGATAATGACAAAAATCAGCTAGGTGGCAGAGGGGTTAGAGTGCTGGAAGCGAGGAAGATCTAAGTTCAAATTCAGCTTCAGATACTTCTTATGTGACCCTGAGCAAGTCACTTAACCTGTTTGTCTCAACTTCCTCATCTGTAAAACGCTAATAACAAGTGAACCTACCTCCCAACGTTGTCATGAATATTAAATGAGATACTTTGTAAAGCACAGTGCCTGGCATACAGTAGGTAGAAAAGCTACTTTCTATTAATTACTACTACCACTACAACCACTACCACCATTACTATTATTATATCCCTTTCAACAGCACTGGGAACAATGGACAAACAAATGGAATTGCAAATCACTGAGGAATGCATCCAAAGCAGCGGCATTAAAAGAATCTGTAGGTAGATCTGAAAAGGACAATAAAACAGTCTGACCCAAATTCTGTGTCAGTTTTGATGCTTTACATATTACTGTAGATAGTCTGGTTAGAGGCTAGTCTTAGAAAAGTGAATTTGACATAAGAAACAACTTGGTGCATTGAGAAATCAACTACCACCCTACATCTTGATCAAGTCTTCAATACTGGACATCCTAGGTCATTCTTAGGACTAAACCTATAATATCCCAAAATCTATAATCTTATGAGTACATTCAAAAGTTCCTGATGTGCTCTGCTGCAAACTAGATTGAATCAGATGATCTAAATGTGAATCCCAACTTTACTATTTACTATAACTGTACGTCAACTTCTCTGGGCTTCAGTATCTTATCTGAAAAATAAGAAATTTGGACTAGATGCAAAATAGAAGTCACAAAAAAATGTACAAGTTTAAAAAAATTTTGTTACAGATTTGAATCTAGAGAAAAAAATTAACTTAATATATTTTATTGACTTCTTTTCTCTTTACATCATAGTCATTTCAACACCATCTCCTGTTTGTGATAAAGAAAAATAATTAAGCAAAAATAACTGATAAGGAAACTTGGTCTGACAATGTATACAGTATTCTGTCATATCTGTCTTCCACCTTTCTGCCATGAGGGAAAAGATATATTTGCTGTCTGTGCTATTGTTCACTTACACTGCTGTAATGACCGCTTGATATCATTCTTTAGGTTCTACTTATTTTATTTTGCATCAGTTCATATTAATCTTTCTATGCTCTTCATAATTCCTTATATTTATGCATTATTCCCTACAGTACCAAATTAATATTTTTTCAACTGTAGCAAATTTCACAAAACTTCCAAGTTGGAATAGATCTGAGATCACCGAGCACAACCTGGACAGATTTTCTTTCAATAAGATTCCTGACCGGGAAATCCTGCCTTTCCCGTAAGACCTCCAGTAATAAGAAACTAACTACCTATTGAAGCAGCCTATTCTACTTTGTGGTATCTTTAATCCTTAAGGAGATATTTCTGAAGACTGGGTCAAAATTTTGTCTCTCAAAATCTTTTATTCATTTTTCATATCTGTGTCTTCTCAGGCCAAAGTTACAAGGTAGATTCCCTACAAGACAACTTTTCAATTGAATGTAACTACTGAACACAACTCTCCTCTAGGCTTAAAATCTCCAGTTCCTTCAACTGATATGACTTGGCCTCCAGTCCTTTTATCTTCTTGGTTATATCTCCAAGGACATGCTGATTTATAAATGTCCCACCAATAAATAGGGCACTCAGAACTGAAAACAATATTCTACATATGCTTTGACTAAGGTAACCTGAAGTTGTGTTCAGTTTTTGGATGCTCTGTCACATTACTGGACAAATTGAATTTGTACTCCCCTAAAATCCCAAATCATACAACCTGCTGCCTACTTTCCCCATGCCTATATTATGCAGCTAATTTTTATAATCCAACAAGTGCAGGGATTACATTTATCCCTATTAAATTTCAACTACTTAGATTTGTTCCATCTGTCCCAGAGATCTTTTAGGAATCTGAATTCTGTCACCCAACATATTTTCCCTTATCTACTGAACACGTTACTCTTTCCAGATTTGTGGGATCTAAAATCAAATAACTACAGGTAGTACTGATGTCTTTAAACAAGTCACCAACAAAAATTTTGAGAACTGCCACCAAGGACTAATCCTGGAGCTCTCGGTTAAAGGCTAAACTTTACTCTTCACCTAAATCCATAAACACAATTCTCCAGATCTGGTCACTTAACGTGTTCCACATCAAAGGCACTATCAATAAGCCCCATCTTTTCCACAAAGACATCATAAAACATTATCAAATGCTGTCTAGATTTGGGTATACTATATACAGCATTTCCCTTCTCAACCAGATAAGAAAATTAAAATGAAAACCAGCTGATCAGTTTTCCCTTTAAGAAAGGTCACAAAGCGTTCCTTTAATAAAGTAACCCTAAAATTTTTCAGGTATAGAAATAAAGCATACAGGTCTTTAGGGTGAAAAATCAACTTTCTGTACTTATTTGGAGGTATCAGAACATTTCATTTACTCATCTTTAATCCTGAAGTACCTGTCCTCTTTGCTATGATTTTTCAAAGTCCACTATTAATAAGTCAATGATCACATTGACGTAATCTCTTTGATGACTTAGCAGACATGTTCCACAACTTGAAGCTGGTAGTCATGAAAAGTGGTCTTTGGTCCTACTCAACTGCTTCAAAGCCTGAAGATTTTTTAGCAACACTGCTCTAATAACATAGGGTCAATTTAGGCCTCATCCTAGACAATATTCTAGAAATTGCCAAAGCACTTGATCAGTAGGAGTGGAGGGGAAGAAGTACTCTATCTGTCTCAATGTACATTAATTTTTTTAAAGATTAAGCATATATTCAAAATACCTTGAAGTTTTTCCTCTGCAAATTTCTTTTTCTAATAGCATTATATTTCTGATAATACAAAAAGCTTCTCAGGTTTCTCTGAGACCCCTAAGATTGCCTTTGCTCTGAAACACTCTCCTTCATTCTACTTGTCTAATTAATACCCTAAATCTGGCCCTTTTCTGAAAATGTCCATACTTTCTACTCAAAACAGTGATGCTTCATGCTTGCACAATTAGGGTATCATGGGCTAAGCCCAGGCATTTCCTTGTCTATTACATTACAGATGGAAAACCAAGTATGACTGAGTGAAAAATCTGTTCCCTTCCTCTAAAATATATGATGTTTGCTCCTTTACACAGCTGCCCTGACGTGGAGGAGACAGCCATCATATACATCAACTAGGATAAGTAATGTACAGCTAGCAAACCTAGGGGTTTCAAATCTCAGGACAAGCTCTCCAAAACACCTCCCCCTGCCATGGCCTGAAAATTGCTGTGATCAATGTTTCAGATCTTTCTACTTGTATACTTCCACTTGTTCCAAGTGTTTCACATTAGGCCTTAAGCTTACTTCTTTAATAATGGCCCATTGCATTACTGGCCTGACTTGTAAAAACTTACATTAACACTCCAAATTTAGCCAAGTTGCACACCATTATTTTAATAATCATTTAATATTGATATTATACATTCCTGATGAACATGATTTGTTTTGATACAAGGAAAATGATAAAAATTTAAAGTTTAGAGTAAAATTAAAAATACTTTAAATATTTAACATCTTTGTAGTTTTCCTATGTGGTATACTTTCAAAGAGAAAAAAAAAATTCTAGATAAATCCTCAAATCAGACATGAACTTTAAATATCAAACAGCGTGTGAGAGAAATTGTAAACATTCACATATATGAAAAAAAACAAACAAACCTGACATTAGGACCTGGTGATCTTAGTATCACCATTCCATCAGATAACCTCCACTCTACTGACCTTTTTATGCCAGTGATTAACACTTGTATACTGAGACACTTATGTGAATCAGGCAGTATAAAACTGGGAAGAAATCAAGTAGCTTTGTTATACTCTACAGTTAGTGTTCAGTCCTTACTGATTCTTGATCTCCTAGAGTTTGAATTCTCCATCAGCCTACATATGGTACACACCTATCCCACCGTATGTTCATAGACCTCCTTAGATCTGAATCATGTTTCCACAGAGTCAAGGTATTTGTCTACTCCAGCCAGCTTTTGAACGATTTTGAAATGATTTATTTTCTACCTAGGCCTGAAATGTGTCAGATACTTTTTTGTTCCCCATCAATTTGGGGCTTAGACCCTCCTAGACAGCTATATTCCAGTAGTGCCCACATCTCCCCAGGGTGATAGTAACAAGAAAGTCTACTCTGAAATAAAGTGAATATATATATAAGGCTTATTAAAGGGCCCTCCAAATAATTTTTTAAAATTATTTTTAAAAGTTAGAATACTTACGAAATGCTTTGTCAATTCTCCACCCATTTGCTTTTTCCTCCCGTTTAAATTTATTCTGTAAAAATAAAATAAAATTTTATCTGTAATTTTCCTTCAACAGAAAGAATGCTAAAATGGCAGGAGTGGGGGTAGTTGGGACGAGGTATTTAGACTTGATGACCTTTAAGTCTCTTACAGTTCTAGATCTATGAGACTATGAGGTATAAAATTCTATGGAAGGTCAAAGGAAAGAAAGTTCTTATCTAAAGGAAAAGGGCAAGACCAAGGAGAAGGAAGCCTTAGCAGAAAAGTAACAGTTAAGATGGGGTTTGAAAAATGTGTAACATTGTGATGGGTGCAGATAGAGGGAAAAAGGAAAACTCAAGCTTAAGGTAAAAACATGGACAGTGATGCAGAGGTGGGAAAATGCAGTAAAACTTTAAGGAATAACAAGCGGTCCAGTTTATCAGAAGCATTGAGGAGTAATAGGAAAAAAATACAAGGAATATAGATAGGGGCCAAAATGTAGAGGACTTTGAATATAAAAATAAAGAGTTCAGATTTTATTTGATAGGCAACAAACTAACACTTAAGATTTTCAATTAGAAAACAGTATGAGTAAAGCTTTGCCTGAGAAAACTGAAGCGTTGCGATCTAAAGGCAGCAATTATCAGTTAGGAAGTACAGCGGGTCAGCTAGGCAGCGCAGGAGATCAGAGCACCAGCCCTGAAGTCAAGAGGACCCAAGTTCAAGACTGGACTCAGACACTTAGTAGCTGTGTGACCCTGGGCAAGTCACTTAACCCCAATTGCTCCCCACCCCCCCCAAAATACTGGCAATAGCTCAACAATAAAGGACCTGAACTAGGGTGGCAACAATGGGAAGAAAAAGGAAGCAACGGTTTAGAAAGTTACTGGGGACACACGATTAACAGAACTTGACAAATGGCAGGACGAGAAGAAAAAGAAGGGAGGAGCCAACGAAGACTTAGTTACTAAGTAAGATAAAGAGGAGAATAACTGTTACTAACCAAAAACAGGGAACTCAGAAATACTTCAGTAGATAAATTACAATAGAACTCAATCTAACATTAGTCTTTCCCAACAGTTACTGCAAAGGCAGGCATACCACAGACAAGGGACAGGCACAGACCCTACCTCTTATACAGGTGAATTCAAACTGAACACAAAAGGCTAGAATCCTCAAAAAAATGACTATAATATCACAGCAATGCCATCCTATGTTGGCTTTAGAGAAATAGTAGTAACAACAGATACAATGACTAAATAACTCTCTCCTCAAGAGCTATAAGTGATACTATGGTTGGCTTCTACACTCAGGGGAATAGATAACAGTAAATATGACTGGAACAGGAACCGAGCCCAGAATTTTGGTGGAAAGGGTCTAAGAAGACACCAACTATTCACCTACTGGAAAAAATAAACAAAAAATTCATGCTTAAAGACTCTAGGGAATAATGAAAACTGCAGAGGACATGTAATGAGGAAACTTGGCTTTAAATGCCACTTTGTCACGTCCTCATTTTATTACTGTGGACAAGTCATTTAACCGCTCTGAACTTCAATTGTCTTATATGTAAAAAAGTAGAAATAGTAACCACAGTACTTAGCTCACAAGGCTGTTGTGACAATCAAACGAGACAAAATTAAAATGCCATCTCAATGCTATCATATTATTATGTGATAATGTTATATTATGCTGTCAATTACACTTGTTTATATAGTACATACTTTAAAGATTGAGAAACATACTTTTCATATAGCAAAGAGTAAATGTAAAAGAAAGCAATGAAATGAAACAACTAAAAAAAACAAAAACCCAAGACTAATAGGAAGACATGTGAAGTACTTCCTGCCCCTTTCCTGATTACCCCCCACAGCATACATTTATTTTTACCTTAATCTCTATTCTTGCTCTGTGAGGAAAGAGTTGCCCAATCATGGAAAAGTCAGTTCCTACCATGCTGATGGCTAAAAAGAACATGTCTGTTTCTGTTAAAACAAAGTTTCAGAAAAATTTCAATTAATTTCAATATCTGAAAGTAGAAAAGTTAGAGATAATAAATATGTATACAATATTAGTGCATTTATAAATTTAGATAACGCTTTAATGCTTTCTGCCTCAAGTTCATAATATCAGTGGAGACAGAAAGTAGCTGACACAAAATAAAAATCATATAAAAGTATATATCATTTTATACAACATTCAAAAAATCTCATTATATGAAAATGAAAAAAATTTCCAACATGTCATTACAATGGAATTAGTTTCAATACAACTTAAAATAAAGATAGTAACCAAGCAAGAAATATTTAGAACTTAATATAAAGTCAACTACAAGAAAATTTTTGCAGAAATAAAGGAATAATTTATGGAGAATGGAGGAATTTATGACCCAACAAGAGATAGAGCATTGTGAAATGCAAAATGGATAATTTTGATTATATTAAATTGAAAAGTTTTTGCATAAAGCCAATGCAAACAAGATTAGGAGGGAAGTAGAAAACTGGGAAAGAATTTTTACAACGTGTCTCTCATAAAGGACCCATTTTTAAAATACATAGAGGACTGAGTCAAATTTACAAGAATACAAGTCATTCCCCAATTGATAAATGGTCATAGCACATGAACAGGCAGTCTTCAGAGGAAGAAATTAAAGCTATCTATAGTCATATGAAAAAAATGCTCTAAATCACTATCAGAGAGATGCAAATCAAAACAACTCTGAGGTACCACATCACATCTATCAGACTGGCTAACATGAAAAACAAGAAAATGATAAATGCTGGAGAGGATGTGGGAGAGTTGGAACACTAATTCATTGTGGTGGAGCTGTGAAGTGATCCAAGCTCACTCAATTGGAGAGTAATTTGGAACTATGTGTAAAGGGCTATAAAAATGTGCACACCCTCTGACCCAGTAATATCACTTCTAGGGCTGTATCCCAAAGAGATCATAAAAATGGGAAAAGGACCCACATGTACAAAAAGATTCACAGCAGCTCTTTCTGTGGTAGCCAAGAACTGGAAATTGAGGGAATGCCCACCAACTGAGGAATGGCAGAGCAAGTTGTAGTATATGAATGTAATGGAATACTATTGTGCTATAAGAAATGGATTTCAGAAACACCTGGATAGACTTTTATGAACTGATGCTGAATGAAGTGAGCAGAACCAGGAGAACATTATACACAGTAACAGCCACAGTGTGTGAGGACTGTTTTTGACAGACTTAGCTTTTCTCAGCAAGGCAAGAAGGACCTAAAATATTTCCAAAGGACTTAGGATGCAAAATATCATCCACATCTGGAGAAAGAACTATGGAACTGGAGTATAAAATGAGACAGACTATTTTCTCTTGGGTTATGTTTGGTTTGGTTTAATTTTCCTCATGCTTTGTCCCATTAGTTTTGATTCTTCTTTGCAACATGACTGATTTGAAAATGTGTTTAATAAGAATGCATACATACAGCCCATATTAAGACTGCATACGACCATGGGGAGGGAGGAGGAGAAAACTTAAACTTATGAAAGTGACTGTTGAACATTGAAAATCAATAAATTAATAAATTTCAAAAAAAATAGAACTACAAGTAAAACACAACAGTAATTTTACCAAATGACCATCAAAAAATTCTACAAAAGAGTAAGATATTTATTACAGTCCTATCCTCACTCTCATTATTAATAGCTCTTATTATCACAGTTTATACAGTTAGATAACACATTAAGAATAGCTTCATATAAGCCCCTGTCAACTGAAATGGCACAGTGATTACCTTTATTTGACCAAGGTTTAGAGTAATAATTTTTCCTAAAGCTGGAATATGTAGTTGTGGAACCTCTTTCAAAAATGGGATCATTTTCTTCAACAACACATGGGCCTTTTGTCCTTAAAACTTCTACAGTTAAACTGAAAGACAAAGCATTTTAAAAGACATGAAGAATACAACACTAAAAACGAGGTTTTTTTAATTACCATAACAGGTTCCTTAAATTTGACTGCAATTTTTATTTTTTTATATTTATTCTCCTTATAGTTATTATGCATCCCCTAACACATGACAAAGTTATCTGAGTAGTATATGAGAGTAAAGATTGTTTTATACATTGTATTTGTATCTCTAGGGTCTACAAAGTATCTGGTACATAGCAGGGACTTAATACTTGGTGATTATATTAACATGGTTTAAAGAGATGCAACAATTTATATTATTAACTACGAGAACAATCTGTAAAATAGTTCAAATTTCAGTCAAAAGAAGAAATTATATGGTAAGAATCCATCATCATTTAACATATCATTCTCCCTCTCTACACACACACACACACACACGCACACATTGTGTTCCTACAACAGAAGAACACTCTTCACAAAGCAATGAAAATTTTTAAAAAATAGTGCAGTACAAGACCCTTGTGTTCAATTAATTTTTATTTTTAAGGATATTTTGAAATTTACTGGCATCTCATTTAATTATTGATTCTTAGAAAACAGTAATGCCAAACATTTATCACTGTGAATAATTATCAAAGTATTATGATCTTATATTGCATTATTTCGTTTGTTACTTTTCTTTTTTTACTATAGCAAGGCAAACAAAATATCACCATAAACAAAAAAAGGTAAATTTCAAGATGCCAAAATTATAATAAGTTATTTTTAAACTTAAGAGTGTAAACAAAAAAAAATTAAGGTCATTGAATACACTTCCCTCCAAAAGTGAATCTCTTGACATTTCAATTATCTTAACTGACTGGATACATAGCAGCAATGAGGTCAAATTTTTGAGTTTAGCTCCCCCCAAGGTGCAAAAATATTCATTCCACAGCCACAAACCACACCCCAACACTAACCATGCAAATCTCTTTTCCTAATGACAAGACCAAACAGAATGTGAACAGTTCAGCACAAACACTAAGGCAAAAAAAAAAGACCAACTAGATGGCTAAAAGAAACACAATTAAAATTATCAAAATGGTACATAAGTATATCCCAGTTGATACCAATAGCATTTGTACAAACTACACATCATGTAGATGAAAAAGCTGAAACACAGTGAGGTTAAGTGACAGTGGCCCATAATGATATGACTAACTGGATATAATTTCCAACAAACCAATTTTTCTCTTTCTTTACCTTTCTTCATCCAGAATAATAGAGCCATCTTCTGCCACTTTAACACGAGGAACGAGTAAAGGGCCATCACTGCTCTCTTCCTCCATTTCTTCAACATCATCTTCGGCATCAGGAATATTTTTCTCTTCTTGACTAAAATATCCCGAAAGTAAAAAAAGTTTAACTTAATTGTGGACATCGCATTTTCTGATCAGTATGAACTTATAAAAACTATTAGTAATGTCATCTTCTAGATGATACTGCTAGAAAGATTAAAAGTGCAATGTATTCTACTAACATGATTTATAAAAAAACCCCACACTGTACTGTCAATAAACTTAGCCAGACAAGTGTTTTCCCAGTGGAAAAAGACAATTTGTCTTTTATGCACAGTCTTAACAGAAGTATTACTGTGAACTACCCTAGTAACTATGAAATTAACACAAGAGGATTATCTAAACAGGGAGAGGGCATGGTAGATGAGTGTTAAGGGGGTCAGGATATCAGGAAATTGCACAGCTTGTTGTATAAGCTTCAGGACAACAGACACGTAATGCACCATTGGTGGAACTGTGAAGTGGTTCAGCCATTCTGGAAACCAATTTGTAACAGTCCCAAAAGTCACAAAACTATGCTAACCTTTGGAATCAGCAATACCACTACTACTAGACAGTACCCCAAAGAGATCAAATAAAGAATAAAAAGACCTATATATATGTACAAAAATATTTACTACAGTTCTTTCTATAGTAGAAAATAGCTGGAAACTAAGATGTTCATCAATTGGGCAATGGCTGAGAAAGTTATGTTATATGAATTGATGGAATTACTACTATGCTGTAAGAAATGGCAAAAGGCCAATTCAAAGAAATCAAGATTTGTATAAATTAATACAGAGTGAAGTGAGCAAAACCAGAAAACAATTTATACAATAATAACATTAAGACAGACGACTTTGAAAGATTTTAGACTCTGATCAATGCAATGCCCAACCATGATTCCAGTATAACGCATGAGGACACACACCTTCTCTGACAGATATATTTATTCTAAAGGGGCAGATGTGGTCACTTATGTATATTCATTTTGCCTGACTGTGCTTATTTACTAAGAGCTTTTATTCTTCCTGTCATGTTTTAAGGTGGAGGGAAGGATTGAGGATGAAGGAGTGATTAGCAATGAGGATGCCAATAACAAGGGGAGCACTGAAGCATATGTAACAGTGCACAGAAAAGAACCGAAGAAAGTTCTAAAGAAACACAAAAGAGGCAGTTCTGAAAGTGACATGTGGAAAACACTAAAAAACTGTGAGATGGAGATTCATGGTTTTATGTACAACCCTTTTCTGTGTTCTGTTGTGTACTGTTGACATGAAATTTCAAATTTTAAAATAAAAGGAAGGAAAGAAATGAGATCTCCCAATAGTTCAGTCCACAATTATCCCTGCTTAAGTGAAAAGATCTCCATTAGTCCTAAAGACCTCATCATGTTATAGCAATGACAGAATTTTAAAGTCTATGACAGTGGACCACAAAAGCTTGGGCAGGCACTAACAAGCTAGAAAAGTACGGGCCCAGTAACAAACTATTTCCATCACCTGAGGACGAAAACTACCTAAAGTTCAGATTCATCACTGAGGTGATGCATGTTTTTGGCCACACAAATTCTCAAAAGTTCTATTTCAAATTCTAGAAAGATCATGACTTATGTCAGTGGAAGAAGTATTCATACTGATGAAATCGTAGACCCTTGAAAAAGGGATGAGGAAGAGTGAACAGAAACAGTAACTCTTGTGTTATGACTTGCTGCTCTATCTTTTGGGATGACTTTGGTAATTAGCTACCAAAAGTCAATGGAGAGATAATAGCTAAAAAGCAAAAGCAAGAAAAATCCTGAAAAGCACTCTATGAAACTGTACAAAAAAATCTGCTGTTAACCCTCAATACTCCATCTTTCAATTACCAAATTACCCTAAAATAAAAGCTTTAGTGTGAGGTAAATTTTAAATGCAAAATCATACAAATGGTTTTCCCATATCAATTTAAATGAATTATTATATTTGTTAATGATTCTATTAAGTAGAATCCAACCAACTATACTTGACTTTTAATAGTACCAAAATAAGTCTTTTTAAATGTATATATAATAGAAACTCTCACGAAACTTACTCTTTGGTTTGCACTGGTGGTGTAGATTTTTCAGCTTTTGCTTCTTGTTCCAAAGAAGATCTATTAAACAATATATAACACAATACAATTTGAACATACAATTATTACTTCTAATTTCTTCTTTAAAAACTTGATATTTAATATATCAACTTTAAGTCATTTGTCAAATCTGCCAATGAAAAAGATACAGTGATTGATACCTCTGTCAATGAAGAAAATGAGTCCCAAAGAAATGCTTTTTCAGACACTTTATTATTAGAAAATAATCTGTAGAAAACATAGACGCATGATCCAGGAGACTTTCAGTAACTTGCCCTCCTGGTATTTCTTTCCCTGTTTGCAAGGCAGTCTGGGGATTCCCTTGCCTTCTCAGTAAGTAATCCAAACTGTGTCTATATAGTGCAAGCCAGTCATGTGCTGACTGCATATGCCCTGTCTTGGAGTGATCCTTCCTAACCATTGAAGTCATAACTCTCTGATGTCTCAAAATACGGTCTTCCTCTCAGCTATACCCTGGTTGCATCCCACCAGTAAGAAGTTTCAAAGCGAGATCACAACACTCAGGCCAACTTTGTTAAAAAGAGATATTTGTTCTCAATAGAAGTATCACTGTATTTAATTATTCCAGGCACAGTTTTAATGATGCATCCATTATTTAAGATTCAAGCCTAAAAATAAAGTTATAGCGCATATTTATATGCCAGTTTATGATTTATGAAGTGCTTTCCTCACAACTATGTAAGTACTTAAGATAAGAAAAGTGAGTCATGGAATAATTAAAGGATTTGCCTATAATCGCTTTCTTTAGTTAAGAAGAAACTAGGCCTTTGGTTACAGAAGACTGGTGTACCTCATGATAGCTAACAAAACCAGACAAACACTTTTAGTCTCAAAGGGATTAAGATTTGCTATAATTCTGTTCCTTTATAGTCAGGCACCACTAGCTAGCCTCCCCCAAAGTTAATTGCTAAAACTTCTTTTTTCCTTCGTAACAATCTAGGTGAAAGAACTTCAATATGCTATAAAGACATGCCAAGGAATTTGAGTCCTTAGGTTGGGAAAGCTTTAAACAAATTCCTAGAAATAATGTTTAAATAATTAAACCAAATTCCTAGAAATAATGTTTAAATGATTAAACCAATCAATGAAAATATAAAAACATGTAATTAGACTTACTTCATAGGATTGCTGTCCGGCAGGTAATATATCAAGTCTCTCATGGTCATTTTAGAACGGTCTGGTGGCATTTGGCTTTCATTTCCAGCATATTTGTTTTTCCACTGCTTCTATACATACACACAATTATTAATATTATTTTACACATACATATCTAAGGCATGCTGAAACACAGAATGTAATAGCCCACTGTCATTATCTACTTTCTCAACTGAAATTTCCTTAGAAATATCCCACCCCATATTTTAAGGAAAACATTATCAATACTGAATATTAAAAGATGACCTCTTAAGAAGTTAGGGGATAATCAAGTTAGGGTAAGAGCAGCTCATTTTTATATTGCATTGAGTACAGGTGATACAACGGACAGAGTGCCAGGCTTGAAGCCAAGAATACATCTCCTAATCTCAAATCTGGCCTCTGACACTCACTAGCTGTGTGACCCTGAGCAAATCACTTAACCCTGTTGCCTCAGTTTCCTCATCCATAAAATGAGCTGGACAATCAAATCACTTGAGTACCTTTGCCAAGAAAATCCCAAGTAGGGTTGGTCCTGAAGAGTTGAACACAACTGAAATAACTCAACAAAACTGAAATTTACCAAGTACTTCCTTCACAATAGCCTTGTGAGAGTAGTGCAAGTATTAATGTCCTCATTTTACAGAAAAGAAATTGAATGAAAAAAAGAAACAGGGATGAGGGCTGCAATTCATTATATACAATAAATTCAAAATAAATCAATAATCTAAGTATTAAGAATCCATTAAAAAATTTAGATGGTAGGATGTTATATAATTTCATAACTATAAAGAGGGTTTTAAATATTCAAATATTTAATATTGAAGAAGACAAACAGATTGGTTTAATTAAATAAAAAATAAAGAGTTTGTGCACAGCAACAAGCAATGTACCTAGACCAAAGAATTGGAAAATTTTTTATTTTATACATATTTGTCCTAAGTCTAGCTGTGAAATTGTTCAAACTCTCTAATAATCAAAGAAAATTGTAGCTCATAAGCTGAAATTTGAAAGTAATATTAGAGGTCATCTAGTTCAATCCACTCATTTTTCAGGTGAGGAAGCACAGACAGGAGGGAGTGGCTTACCCAGGGTCACAAGGCAGGAAGCAATAGAGCTGAGATTTGAACCCACAACCTCAATAACTTAAATTTCAATGCTCTTTTTAATATGTCATGCTGCCTCTCAAATTAAATTAAACCTGGAAATATATGACACTTAAATTGGCAAAGATAATTAAAAGCAATAAAATTCAGTGCTATCAGGACTGTGTACAAACAGGCACAATATTAAAAGGCTGGTCAAGCTGTGAATTGGTGCAATCTTTTCTGAAAGAAAGATGACAATTCAAAAAAGCAGCCACTGGCGCAGTGGATGGAAAGCTGGTCTCAGAGCCAAGAAATCCACCTCTGACACCTGCGGGCTGTGTGATTCTGGACAAGTGAGTTAACCTTTCAGAGCTCCAAGCAACTCCCCAAGCCTCTAACCTGAAGATGTCAACATGTACTGTAGAGGGATTCCTCATTCAGGAGTTCCCTGTACCAATGAAATTACAGGTCTGGTACCACTCTCCACCCCTAGTAAGAGTAATCAACTTGCTTATACCCCTGGACATGATAAATATCACTACTCAGCACTATATAAGAATATTATTGACAGGAAAAAGAAGGCTCTCTTTATAAAAATATTCCTACAACTCCATCTGTGTGGTTCCAAAGTTAAATTTTCTATTTAAATCTGAAATTGGTCTAATAAATTTGCTCTTATTTTATACACATACACAAATACATCATGATTTTTGTGCTATCTGTTTCAATGTATCCCATCCCTAAGATTCTAAGGTTAACGTAGCTGACAACGCAAATGACTTCTCATTTAACACCAATAGGGAACTCTCCTCAAATTTTAGGAGCTTGCCAGGTCAGTCATTCTCAGTAAAATCATCATGATTTTTGTGCTATCTGTTTCAATGTATCCCATCCCTAAGATTCTAAGGTTAACGTAGCTGACAACGCAAATGACTTCTCATTTAACACCAATAGGGAACTCTCCTCAAATTTTAGGAGCTTGCCAGGTCAGTCATTCTCAGTAAAATCAAGTTATTAACTGACACCAGGTTTCTTTTCTAGTTGTATGGAAGGTAGGGTAGGGGGCTACTTGGGATTCAAAAAAACTCACCCTTCCCCTCAATGAGCTCCAATCAGAACAAAAGGTCTTAGGATAAAAATCATGTGTCTAGGTCCCCTTGGATCCACAAATGATTTGTTCCTTAAAAGGGGAATCTCTGACTTTAAGAACTGGCTTCAAAAACACAAAGTACAGTGTTGCCTCTTACCTTCAAGAGGAAGGACTGAGAACTGGGGACCTAAAGTGACTGTAAATTAGTAGGCAGAACTTTTAACATCCAAGTCTTTTGAGGAACTTTTCTCTGGATTCTTTTTCTCTTCCTGTTCAACTGTGGAGCCACAATCTAGGCCCTGTAGTTCCCTTTCTCTACCTAGCACATAGGGGAGTAGAGATGCCTTTCTTCTGCTCTACTTTTTTACTCTTTTCCTAGCAGTTATAGGAACAAAAGTTCTTGGCTTTTTCAATCCCTTTTGTCCTCCCTGGCAAACGGGGACTTGCTTTCACACCACCCACATTTCCCACTGTGTACCCCGGCCCATACCCCTCTTCCCACAGTCATCCTTATAATGGGTAAAAAAGGAAAAAGAAGTTTCACCAAACTAAACCACATATTAAAAGAAGTCTATTTAGTGCTTCGCAACCATAGGATCTCTGCCCTACGTGAAGAAGGGGATTGAGGGGCAGTTTTCTTATCTCCTCTTTGAAATCCAGCTTGTTCATTACAATTTCATAGCATTAAGTTTTGATTGTTCTGTTGTCCTTTCCATTTACATTGATGAAGTCTGCTTGTCTGATTCTGCATCAGTTCATATTAGTCTTTCCATGCTCCTCTGAATACATCATGGTCATCATTTCTTACAGTACACTATACTCATGTACCACAATTTATTTAGCTATTCCCTAGTCCTTTGCTATGACAAATAGTGTTGCTATAAATATTTTGGCATATATGAGGACTTTCCATTTGTCCTGATCTCCTTTGGGTACATGCCTTGGAGTAGAATCTCTGGGTCAAAGGAAATGGACATTTTAGTCACTTTCCAGAAAAGCTAGAGATCAGTTCACAGCTCTACCACTCCGTGCTGAGGGTTTCTAGTGTATCTGTCTTTCTATAAGCTTTCTAATACTGACAAAGCTCATATTTTATCTTCTTGACCTATTTACTGGATGTGAACTGAAACCTTTAAGTTGTTTTGGTTTATATTTCTCTCATTATTAGTGTTGAAGCATTCTTTCATAGTGCTGTTAATAGTTTGCAATTGTTCCAAAAACAGTTTGCTCAAACCCTCTGACTACTTACCTAGTAACGAATGGCTTTTGGTCTTTTTTATGTGTGTAGCCTATATATATAATTTTGGATATTATACCCTTCCCAGAGATATTTCATAGATTTTCCTCAGATAACTACTTCCCTCTTTATCCTAGTTGTATTAATTTTGTTCAGGCAAAAATATTTTCAATTTAGTGCCTCTATTCCTGTTTTGATACTGAATTCACCCCTTAACTGTGGAAGGTTTATGATGGGTTACGTTGTCTTCTAAATTTTTACATCATGACCATTAATATTCAGGTTATGTACACATTTTTAATTTACTATGAAATATAGTATAAGATGTTGCTCTAAATGTAATTTCTAACATAATGCTTTCCAGCTTTTCTAGTAGTTCTTCTCACATGAGTTCTCTCCTAGGCATTATGTTTTGGAGTTTAAAAACACTGAGTTCAATTATTTCTGATTTTTTCTGGTCTACTTTTTTGTTTTTTTAACTAACATCAAATCATTTTAGTGATTTTTGCTTTATAATACACTCTGAGGTACGGAAGTGCTTTTCTTGTTCATTTCCATCTCTTTTCATTAATTCTGTAGCTATGTTAAATCTTTTGTTCCTACGAGTGAATTTTATCATATCTAACTCTGTAAAGTGTCCCTTTAGTAGCTGAATGGAAGAGAACTTTATTAAATTAAATGTAAATTAATTTGAGTAGCACTGTCATTTTTATATGCTAGCTCAGCCCAGTCAGGAACACAGAGCTTTCCTATTTGAGCTTTTCTTTATTTCTTTAGCATGTTTTAGCAGACTGATTACCAGATGTCTGACGCATTCTGCAGTTACGTTGAATGGAACATTCCTTTCTAACACTGCTTCCTGGATTTTATGTTAGTACGTAAATATGCTGCCAGTTGATGTGGATTTATTTTGCCTGCAAATTTAATGAATTGTTAATTTTCTCAAATGATTTATTTTCTGACTCCCTAGGATTTCCTAGTGAACCATTATAAGATCAGCGAAGAGTGCTGGTTTTGTTTTCTCTTTATTTTTATGCCTTTATTCTTTCTCTTATCTTATTCCTACTGATAGTTTTTCTAAAACCATGTCAAATAATACTGGAGAAAAGGTACTCTTTACTCCTGTCTTTATTAAGAAAGCATCTAGCATTTGCCCTTGAATATAATGCTAATTTTTGGGTTTGGACAGATAATTTTCCAATATTAAAAAATCACTCCATGCATACACTTTGCAGTTTTTAGCCTAAATGAGGGTTGAACTTTGTTTAAAGGTTTTTCCTAGGAGGAGCCTCTTCATTCTGTCCTGCTTTTCTTTCTTTTATGTAACACAAAGGAGAAGGTGCTCTAGCTCTCTCTTCCTGGTAGATAGCTGGATAAGAAGTATACTCAACTTTCATCCTTCCTAAGGATAAAGTAGCAACCAACAGTCTTTTTTTTTCTCTCTCTCCTCATCTCTTCACTAACAGTTGTGAAGACTGAGTAATTCTAACTGTATTTAGGAAAGGTAATCTACTTGCTACCATCTTCCATTCAGAAATAAAAGTAAAAGATTCTACTGTCGGTAAGTTATTTTTGATAGATGTATAGAGATAAGAATAACCTTCATAATCTATGTGCTTACCAGCACCTATTAAGTCCCTTTCAAAACTGAATGTTTACTTAACAGGGTTACAATGACCATTAGTGAAAGTCCTGAAAACCATGATCCTCTAAGGGTTTGGAGTCTAATGTTCTCATTAACACGGATTAAATCTGATAAACCGGACAAACTACCACCCAGATGAAGCTCTGACAAGATTCTCACTCCACCACATAAAATATTTAGAATTCCTATTAAAAGTATAAATTCAACTACTTTTAAAATTAGAATATCTTCCTACATATTTACATCCTAAAAGTAAAAGCCTAATAAACATCTACACAGATGCTATTCCCACAATTTTATCAATTTTACTGTCTCACTGAAAAATGAGTTTTATCATGTTTCATTCTCTCAAGAGTATGGCTTCTCATACAGAACACTACATATTCTTTGGGTTAAATAAATCCTCATATGACTTGGAAATCTTTATTTGAAAATATGACTGGTTTAGCCTAATATTTTAAAAACAAAGTGACATATATGAAGAGTATACAAAAATCTTTAAAATTAAGCTTAATAAAAGTTGTAAATTGTTTCAGTCATTATGGAAAACAATTTGGAAATGTGATAGCAAAGTGACTAAGCAGTTCATACCCTGTTGATCCAGCAACAAGAGCTTCTGGTATATACCCCAAGTAGGATAAAGACAGATGGAAAGAGCCTATATGTACCAATATATGTATAGCAGTACTTTTTACGGTAGCAAAAAAATAAAACCTGGAAACGAAATAGGTTCATGTTTAATAGAAAGTGACTGAATTGCATTATATAAATTTAATGAAATATCATTCTGCCATAAGAAATTATAAAAATGAGGGATTCTAAGAAACTTGGGAAGTTGTTGGAAATGACATATAACGAAGTAAGCAGAACCACAAGAACAGATACAACAACCATGATAATATGAGGGAACCCAACACATATCAGTTTCATAAATCCTCTCAATGAAGGGCTGGCATATTATCAAATGAGGTATATCCATTTAGAAATTATCAATGAGTAAGTTTGTTTTACTTAGTTGTACTACTTTGTTGCAAGGGAAGTTTCTATATAAATTAGTACTAAGAAAAGACAGTGAAGTTAAAAAAAAGAACTGGTAAAGCATTTTTAAAAGAAAAAAAGACTTTTACAAAAAGAAACAGAATTTATATAACAAACTATGCTGCCTTTCATTACAGTCTCCCTCAAAAAAATCAAGAAAGATGTTATTTGCATGGGTACAAGGCTCCATGGACCTTTTCACATAAAACAACTCCCAGAATATAGTTTACTGATACTTGAACAGAATTCCAGTAGAATGCTCAAATCAAAATTCCATTCTTTCTCCCTATCCCATTCTTAATGGAGGTCCTTACCCTTCTTTTTGTCATTTCCTCTCTTAGCATTTCTCTCAGCTTTTGAGCTTTAAGTATCCTATAACGGTCTGAGCACAGCTGTTTCTCTTTCACTGGAAGGGGATTTGGTTGTGGTGCTTCCTCTTGAACAGTGCCCAAAGACTGGGGAACTGATGAAGCAAGGGCACTAGATTTAGTGAGACTAGGCACAGTTGATATTCGCTTTCTTCTTTGTAAAACAGTCATTGAAGATTTACTGGATTGTCCAGCATCATCCCCAGTGGGCTTTTCATCACTGTTGAAATACCAAAAAATATATCAGGAACTATCTTAAAATATTTACCACAGACATTCACTTTCTAATTTTAAAACAGCTAAAATCACAAAGTACTAAGACAAATGTGGTATAATCTTACTCATTCAGATGCCAATACTTCAGAAGACAGATTAAAGAATCATCTGTATAGAAATCATAAAGAAACCCATGAGAGCTTATGAAACTACCAAGCCAAATAGTAGAGAATACAAAAAGACCCAGGGCAGAACTGTGGGAGAAGCCCACAGTTAATAGTTGTGACATCTCCAAGAGACTGATCAAAACAGCTGAATAGACAGGTAGAAAAGCAGGAGAAAGTTGTTTCATGAAAGCCCAGAGGAGACAGGATATCCTGAAGAAGGTAATCAACAATGTCAAAGCAGCACAGGTCAAGTCAGGTCAAGTCAACAAGCATTCCTTAAACCCTACTATGTAGGAGGCATTTCTGCTAAGCACTGGGGATACAAAGAATGGCTAAAAATGGTCCCTGTTCTCCAGGAGTTCACAGAATAAAGGAGGAGATAACATGCAACCAATCATATACAAACAAGATACATTCAAGAGAAATTGGAAAGAACCTCAGAAGTAACTTGCTAATACTAAGGGGGGGCCAGCAATGGTTTTGTGAAGAAGGTGGGACTTTTGCTAAGGCTTAAGCAAGTTAGAGAAGTCAGTGACAAGGTGGAGATGATGGGGAAAGGGGGTAATTAGCTGGAAAAGACAGGATAGAATGGGGTCACTGCACAGCATGTAGAGGAATCTGCCTTCCTTAGAAAAGAGAAGGGACACATTTTCATGTGAGACAAAACTGAAGGAAGAAACAGTAGCTGAAGGCATCTGAGTGATGTGAGATAAGCAAAAGGAAGAGGGAGCTCTCAATGAATAGTCACAATTTTCCAAGAAAATATGAGACAAGCTGCTCACCTAAAAAAGTGGTGATGGGGGGAAGCCAAGGGAAGTCTGAGGAGGAAAGAAAAGATTTAGAAAGGTTACTGTGATGAGTGGAATAGGGAAGCAATAAGGAGGGTATGGAAAGACTGCCTTGCCACTGTGAGAGTTCAGTTAAGATTATGAGAGAGACTGAAGGACAAATCTAGTACACTAGATAAGGCAGCCCTATGGTGCCATGCTTCTTGTAGAAGCTCCTTTAAGTCAGCCAAGGCTATCATCTTGTGAGAGCTACTAAGTGCTACTAAATGCACGGAGGGTATGAGGAGTGTGAAGTTTGCTCCAAAGCCTCTTAATTCTGAGGGCTAAGTGGGTTTGGCTTCAATAAGAGATAGGAACGGAGCAGGCTGAAGCTCTACAAGCCTTGGGAGGGCCTCAAGAATAACCTGGCCCTGATTCTGCTCATCAAAGAATCTTTCCTATTCTTGAAATTCATTCTCTAGAACCCGGAGTTTTTCCTTGCAAGTGCAGCATAGGTTTGAGTAAGACAAAGGATGTCTGCAATGGTTCTATTAAAGTTGGCTGAAAAAAATCTATTCTTTTTTAAAGTATAGGAATAATCTGTTGTGTGCTTCAGGAGCTATACTCTGAATGAACATCATGTTTTTCTAGACAGCCACAGAACAAGCAAAGTGTAAATTCTGCATCAATCTAATGTGCACCAGGGAGCCGCTCTTTTTTGTCTGATGACAGCACGAGTGCTGAGGTTAAGATATCTTCTCATGTCAATTAGTTGGAAATTAAGAAAGTTATTTTTAGTTTCTATATAGTTTCTATATGGGATACTTAAGGCATCTCAGAATTTCATAACTGTTATTTTTTTGCTTTAATTTTCTGTCTCCATTCCTCATTGGTCACTTGAACTTAGAGTCACTAAGATTAAGGAGTCTGAGTCCAAATTTGGACCTGGCTGCAAATACGGCCTCAAAACATCTACTAACTGAGCAAATCTCTCTAACTGCTTCAGTTTTTCCACTATAAAATGGGGTTAACAACATCTACTTCATAGGGGTGCTGTGAAGCTCAAAAAAAGATAACATGTAAAAAAGCACCTGTAAACTTTAAAGTGCCTCCTTTACTCTCCTTCACCAAACATCATCTCTTCCTCTGAAGTTCATGAAATCCCAAATTGTCTCCCAATGCAAATCCTTGTGACTATTATATATTGCTCAGGATATCTCTCTTCCCTTCCTCAATGGGTTCATTATCTAACTCAGTCTTTCTTCCCTATTTCCCCACATATTAGAGTATTGCAACATACCAATGCTCTCTTAAAAATCCTAACTAACCAATTCCTCAATCTATTCAACTTACCAACCTACACCTCAACTATAGACAACACACGTACCCTTACCCTTAATTATCCCTAAGTGTTCTGCTTCCATGTTAATGAATTATGAAATTCTTTTTTCAGAATGTAATCTTTTCTCATTCCATCATTACCTCTACCTTAAGACCATGAAGCTTGTTCTTAGATGTTGCCATGATCTCCATTCCTTTAACCTTTCACTTCTTTTCTGGGCCATCATCCCTATAAGTTACACTCTCCTCCTTCCCGATCTCAAATCCTTGGTAAGTCAGTTCAACTTTGCACTATCTTCTACATTCAAGTCCCTTGTCCTTTGTCCTACCTCCATCACACATTGCCAAGTCCTAACTCTGGACTACTCCCAAAGACTGACTCTTGCTCTTACTCACAGTGATACTAACAGGACACAGAGAAAATTATGAAAAGGTGCCCATTCTAAACTTACACTATTCTTAGGTGGACTCTCACTCCAGCAAGGCAAACATCCCTCCTTAAATGACTGAAGAGCATCTCTTCCAAACCATTTCCCCTCTGTGATCTCCAGATTCATCTTCCCTCCTTCAGTGAGTTGAATCTGTACTTCACTGTTATTCTCTCCTCCCCAACGCCTGCTCTCATACTAGAGGACTTCAACACACACAATGATTCTCTCTCAAAAATCCTAACTTACCAATTCCTCAAAACACTCATTTCTAATGCTCTCCACCTCTACCACACAACTAACCAGAGAAATGAACATATCCTTTACCTTCCCATCACTCGTGTTTCACATCTAAATTCATGAACTCTGAAACTCCTATATTGGGTCATAATCCATTATTGCTCCACCTCCTCTGCTATTATTCCTCTTCACTGTGACTTCCAATCTCTCCAATCCTCAGTTCTTTCCAAAGTTATTACTACTGCACTGGACACATTCTCTTCCTTCCCAATCTTGACCCTCATACCGATTGAGAAAATATTTGTAAAGTATTTACAAAGCCTGGTACATAATAGGCATTTCATGAATGCCTGTTTCTTTCCCATCTTGACCCCTGGTGAACTAATTAAACACTGACTTCTTCTCTTAGGTCCCTTTAATTGTTATTATACATAAGATCTTGTCCTCCAAATCCCAATTAAGGATTACTCCCATCATCTACTTCATTGGCTTGTAACTCTCACTCTGCTAAAAAAAAAAAAAATTTCATGAAACTATGTTGATTGATTGAGTTCACTTCAAATATGTTACATAATGCTAAGTGGACCCTCCAAAGCAGTAAGGCAATCCTTTTACACTTTCCTTATTGATTCATTAGCCAACTCACCATAGATGTACCAGATTTTAAAACTTATCTTCAAACCTCTTAAAGCTTCCCTTACTCTACCTCCCCCCTCAACTGAGAACGCTGCCTCATAATTTATTGAAAAAACTGAAGCCATTCACTAAGAACTTCCTATTCTCCTTATTCCTCATCTTACATCACTGAAATGTCTTTTTCCACTATCTCATCCTTCATCCCTGTTTCACAGGAAGATATGGTCTTTTTTCATAAAACCCACTTCACGCGCAAATAATCCCATTCCATCCCATCTCCTCAAGCAGAATGTCCCTCTATTAGGCCGACTTCTCTCTAATCTTCAATTGCTCTTTCTCTATCGGCTGCTTATCCACTACCAACGACATATGTATTTCTCCTCCATCCTCAAAAAAACCCTTCATGTGATCAATTATCCCTGCTAGCTAACATCCTTTTATGTCTCCTACCTTTCGTGGCTAAACTCACTGAGCAGGCCATCTACAAAAGATGCCTCCATTTCCTTTCTTCTCAACTCTTTTCAGTCTAGTTTCCAACCTCGTCAGAGAAATGAAACTGCTCTCTCACAAGTTACTAATAATCTCAATTCTCGTTCTTCTGCAGCCTTTAACATTGCTGGTCATCCTCTTTTCCTTGAGAATCTCTTCTCTCTAGGGAACAACACTACTCTCTCCTCACTCTCTTCCAAGCCACTTGACTACTATTCCTCAATGTCCTTGGCTAGGGTCACCCCCGACTCTGATCTGGGCCTCATTCTCTCTCTGTACTATTTCACTTGGTTTCAATTATCACCTTTATGTAGGTCACTCTCACATCTACTTATCTAAACTTAACCTCTCACTGGTCATAGACTTGTGTATCCAACTACCTACTGGACATCATTTCGGATGTCCGAATGACATTCGGAATCCAAAATGACTATATCCTATGGTACCTAAACTCAACATGCCCAAAACTGAACATCATCTTTCCCCAAAAACTTCCCCTTCTTTTTACCTCACTATTATTGTTGAAGATACCATCCTCTAAACCACTCAGGCTTACAACCTAGGTGTCAACCTTGACACCTCACTCTCTTCCCTCTCCAATAACCAATCAGAGGTCAAGTCCTGTTATTTTCATCTTTCTATATGGATCCCACAGGTCACCACCACCAGCCTAACACCTAGATTACTGCCAACAGTCTGTAGGTTGGTCTTCCAGCCTCAAGTTTCTCCCCCCCCTCCATATATCCTCTACTGAGCTATTAAACTGCTCTTGTTAAAACACAAGTCTGTCCACATCACTGATCTAGTCAATGAATTCCAGCGGCTCCCTATTAGATAAAATTAAAAAGCCTCAGTTTGGCGGTCAAAGCATCTCGAAAGCTAGCTCTATCCTACCTTTCCAGTCTTCTGACATCTCACTCTCCTTCATGTACTCTTCTGACATTGGGCTCCTTAATGTTCCTCAAATCAACAAGTACTTCTCATGTGCCTATTATGCACCAGGCAATCTAAGTTCTAGGAATATAAAGGCTAAAAACTACACTCTGCTCTCAAAAGACTCACAGCCTAATGAGACAACATGAAAACAATTATGAACAAACAAGCTACATACTTGCCAAACTGGAGATAGACAAAAGGAAATGTACTAGCATTAAGCAGAATCAGAAAAGGCATAGATGAGATTTTAGTTGAGACATCAAGGAAGTCAGGGAAGCCAGGAGATAGAAATGAGAAGAGAGTGCATTCCAGACACGGAGATGAAGTGCCTTTCACTATAACAGCAAGGAAGCTGGTGTCACTGGATAGATGGAAGAGTATGTGGGGGAAAATAAGATTTTGGAAAAGTGCAAAAATAGGATGGGGTCAGGTAACAAAGGGCTTTAAAAGCAAAACAGAGGATTTTACATTGGATTCTGCAGTTAATAAGAGGGCTTTGGTATTGGAGGAAGCCGAGGGTGATCAGGCTGTGGCTTTAGGAAGATTAATCTGACAGCTAAATGCAGGATAGACTGGAGCGGGGGAAGACTTAAGGCAAAGAGACTAACCAGAAGGCTACTTCAGTAGTCCAGGTGTGAGATGATGGGGCCTACACCAAGGCAGCAGCAGTGGCAGAGAAGCAAATATACAGAGCAGATATTATGAAAGTAAAATCCACAGTAGTGAGCGACAATCTGGATTGGAGGTAAGGGAGCTATGAAGAAGAGTCAAGAGCCGATGCTGACACTAGGGTGTGAGTCTAGGTGACAGAAATACACAATTGGGGTGGTATCCTCAAGAGTAATAGATGAACTGGGAAGAGAGGAGGCTTTAAGGAGAACCTCCACTGGAGACGTCCAACGGGCAGCTGGAGATGTGCATGGAGCTGAAGGCCAGGGCTGGAGAAGGAAACGGGTAAATCACCCCACGCTGGGGATCCGAGGTTCCTCCACGAGACACTACCACACATCCCAAGTCCTAGCCAGAAGTTTTCTCCTCCCTGCCTTCAAGACCCAGTTAAAATCCCACGTTCCTAAAGAAGTCACCGGCCATCCCTCAACACTAGCGCCTACCCTTGGATGACGGTGTCCCGAAGCTTAAAGCTGCACGGGTACTTCTGGGTCACTACGAGCGCTCTCTCCCTCCGGGGCCGGCTCCCGGGCTCTAAGGCCCGGCTCGGCCCCCACCCGAGTCCGCGGCCCGGGCCATGGGGCTCGGGGCTCGGCCGGCTCTTACCCGCGCTCGGCCGCCTCGTCCTCCGGGGGCTCGGCTCCCCCGGGATCCAGCGGGGGCCCCGGCGGGGTCTCGGCCGCTTCGGGCGCCGGCGGCGGCGGCGCGGCCGGCTCGGGCTCTCGGGGAGCCTGCTGGCCGCGCGGGGGCTCGGGGGCGGCCGGGGCCCGGCCCCCAGCCCCGGGTCTCACGTTGGGCTTCACGCTGAGTCGCGCCCTCCGGAACATGGTGGCGGACGAAGGGAGGCGCGGCCCCGCCGGCCCCGGACGCCGACTGGGAAAGGGGGGCTAGGAGGCGACGCCCCCGCCCCGGAGCTCCCCCGGCCACCCCCGGGACGCTGCTACCGCCGCTGGGCGGCCCCGCCTCCGTCTGCCTCCCGCCGCCGCCTCTTCCTCATGGCCCCGCTGCGGGCCGCGACGGGCGGGCTACCGTCCCTCCAGCTCGGAGCCCAGCAGGCGGACGGCCCCTGCCGGCCTGACGTCATCACGGCGCGCGGCGACGCCGGCGCGGTGACGTCACCCGCCCGCCCCGCGCGCACGGGGCCAGCTCGGGCCGCTGCGGCTACCGCTTGTCGGGTGCTCCGGGTCCGGGAGCCCGGTGCCAAGCGCCTGAGTGCGGCCTCCCGCGGTGACCGGTGCCGAGAGCCGGAAACTAAGGAAAGAGAGGCGGGCGGAAGAGGCCGGGCCCCGGCCTGGGCCACCCTGCCCCCCGAGCGGGGCCCGAGCGGGGCCGGCCGGATGGCCCCGGGGTGACGCTCATGCTTCTCCCTCCTAGGACTCTGTAGGTATGGGGAAATCCAGGGGGAGAGGGACCGAAATGCGGCCAGATCGCTGCTTCAGAGGACCCCTGGTTTGCCTTCCTGCCTCTTTGTCCGAAGAGTTCTGTCTTCCGATGAGGAGCCTCTCCAAAGCACTTTGAAATTTTGTATTTGGAAGTTTGTATTCCTAGAGTTTTTAATTGTCTGAGAGAGCCTTGGAAAACTCAGGAGTAACAGCCTCCCTTCCTTGGGAGAGTGTCAGAAAAGGGCTTCAGTGGAGAATACGAATCAATAGTTCACGTCTCTGTGGTACTTCCCAGGTTTACAAAGGACATTTTTATTCCAACTCGGTGAATTAGGTAGTAAGAACTTACCGATGTATTTCTTTTTTTGACAACTTTCAAATCCTCTGACCCACTGGAAAGTAGCCATTAGTATCCACTGTTTCACGTACGATTCCCTCCTGTTCCCCAATAGCAATGTTCATTTCATTTGGTAAGTTCAGAATTTAAAAAAAAAAAATGCTTAAGAGGCTGAATCTGATGGGTGCTCGTACCCCAGCCCAAAGACCTCTATCTCTGGCAGTATAGTATAATTCGTGAGTGAGTCCCCGTGAGGCAAACGGCTTCTCGTGTTACAAAAACAAGCTAACATCTGTAGATTTTGCTTTGTTTGAACAGCACTAGCTTGTGCCAGCAGAACTATCATGTACTGATTACTGATTCCCACAGTTACTGCATACAATCCAGAGGGCAAGCTATAGATGTCAGCTCCCGAGGCTATCTTGTTACAGAAGTAAATGTACAGATGTACAGGCCCTCTCCCCACTCAGGCCATGATGCTTGTGCCCAAGGTACAGAAACTGTGTGTTCACCACCTAATCAGCACATTTGGCACACCATTCACTGAACTTTCCTATATAAGCTTTAGCATCATTCCTGTTAGTCTGTGAGTTCCATAAGGAGCTCTACCTGCCTTTCTTAGCATTATAATAAACTTTTTGCCACTCTCCTGAAAGACTGCTTGAGTCTGAATTCTTACCAGACAACTCTGCTCTGAACCTTGATATTTTGGGGTCCTGCACCACTAAATCTGCATTAAGTCCAAACTTCACAGAACAAATGCTTTTACTGAGGGAATTTTATTTATATCTATTATACATTTTATATATTTAGTTATATCCTTTTTATTTGTTCTGTGAAGTTTGGATTCAGTCAAAGGGCCGCACTTGTGTACCACCACGTGTGGTCTGGAGGCCACAGATTCCCCACCCCTGCTTTAGGGGTGGGGAATCTCAATAGTTGAATAGATGTTTTAAGTTCTTTTTCCAGAAGTTACATTACCTACTTCACGGAATTGGCATGAAAAATGTACTTTGAAACCAGAAAGCACTGTGTAAGTGTGAGCTGTTATCTCTATTTCATCCATGCATACCCTTTTGCTTTACCTTCCCCCCCCCTTTGATTTTTAACCAGTTCTAACAATTTGCTTAACGATCCTTGGCATATCATTTGGTCTAGTGTGAATCAGAAATTTTTATTCAGGTAGCTGAATGGGTAGGTAAATCCAGGTGAGTAAGTGTGAGCTAGGGTTTGGAGGTAATGCAGCCATATTAAAAGCACCACTTGACTAGAGCCTCGATGCTAGTCATAGACTTTTTAGAGCTGTAAAGATCCATGTATTTACATCTTAGTTGGGTCAGAGATTCCTTAGCATTGTTAAATCATCAAATGATAAGGGGAAAGTATTCTCCTTCAAGTGAATACATTTTCATTGTGCACCTGTTACCTGTATGAGCCCAGATTTAGCATGACTGTATTACTCTGAGCTTCATTTTGCCTTTCTAAAAAATGAGGATCTTGAATTACATTATCCCCAGGAATCCTTTCTGGCCCTGACATTGTTAATTAATTATGTAACACTGTGGTAGGGATTCTAAGAGATACAAAAGAAATAGATGACAAAGTACATACCCATTGATTGGCAAATGGTTAAACAAATTGTAATGAAATATATTACTGTGAAGTAAGAAATTATTAATTTGATGAATAGAGAGAACCCTGGAGTTATATAATCTGTTGCAGAGTGAAGGAAATAGAGTCAAGAAAACAATGTACACTGTGACCACAAGAGTGTAAATGGAAAGAACAAAATAATCAAAAATGAATGTTGCAAACATACAAAGAGATATAGAAAGACACCCCCACCCCGCTTCTTTGCAAAAGTAGACAGTCCGTGGGAGTGTTTCAGACATTTTTCATTTATTGATTGGTTTTGCTGATTTTTTTCTTCTTTAACTGTTAAAAAAAGTTATTATATTTGATCAGCCCCTGCAAGAGGAAAAGGGAGAGGGATAATAAGAGAAATTTTGATGATTAAAAAACAGAAAATATCAGCATTAGTTATAATTATATACTTCATTTTTGTTTTATATTTATGTGTAAATGTTTAATGTTTATATAATATAGTGATTATAACTATAATATATAAAGATATTAAACAGTTTTTTAAAACATATAGTATTGTCACCACCCTTAAGATAGGAAGGGAACATACATTTATATAGTACCTAATAGGTGCCAGGCACTGAAGTGCTTTTTACATATATTAATCACATTTGATTCTCACAACAACTCTACAATGTAGGTGCTATTATTAAACTCATTTTACATTCAAGGCACACTGAGGTTAAGTGTCTTGCCTAGGGTCATTCAGCTCATAAATATCTAAAATTGAATTTGAGCTCAGGCCCAGCATTCTACCCACTGTGCTACCTGCTGCCTTACTATTTACTTACTTTAATACTTACTTACCATTTAAGTTATTATTTAATCACAGAGTCAAGACTTATATTCACAAAGGCCTTAACTGAAAACAGGTTATGTTCCAAATGTTCATCTCTAAATTGGTTGTTTACACTCCTAATTTAATTTTCCCATAAAATAATGCAGTGGTCATCTTTCCTGTCCAGCCTTTAAACCCACTGAGCTCAAGAGTACTACTGTACTAACAGGAGGATTGATGAGCAACTAGGTGGTGAAGTAGAAAGAGTACTGGGCCTGGAATCAGGGAGACTCCTCCTCCTGAGTTCAAATCTGACCTCACAAACTTACTAGGTATGTGACCCTGGGCAAGTCACTTCACCCCATTTGCCTCAGTTTCCTCCTCCGTAAAATGAATTAGAGAAGGAAATGGTCAACCACTCCAGTGACTTTGGGGTCACAGAGAGTCAGACATCACTGAACAATAGTAGGAGGATAAACCCTCTCCCACGCAAACACGAAGAAAGTGTCTTGTACATATTTTATGTATCTTGTATATGCATATTATCTCCCCATATAAAATTTAAGCTTCTTAAGGACAGAGACTGTTTTATATCTTTATTCTCAGCACCTAACCTAGTACTTGGGCACATACTAGTATTTACTTAATAAATGATTGTTGATTATTAATAGCCATGAATAACAACATTTCTACACTTTAAAAATACATTTAGAGTGTCATTTAGGGATGATAGAAAAGCATCTTTGCTACTCTCCCCCATCTCAACAACCCTGGCCATTGGAACAAGGACTCTCCCTTCCCAACTGTTCCTTTCCTGCCAGGAAATAGAAGAAAGGGTTTTCTCAGTTCTAGCTCTTTGAATGCTCTCTATGGACAAGGGCAAGGACTCCAGCAAGTTGGGGAACATCTACAGAAGATCAAAACAGTATTTTTTTTCGAATAATTTTTTCCATTTCCTTAAAGATGAAGGCAGAAAGAACGACTGACACTGAACAAGTACATATGAGAAAAATCTGTGCCAGAGAACATTTACATTTAAAAGAGCCAGTTATTAATTTTAAAGCTGTCTTAAGGAGGACAAGTTGTTGTTTTTATGCCACCAACAAAAAAGTAGGAAATGCTGGCAACTACCAGCCTACATTCTTACTTAGACTATTAAAATTTTAAGGGTATTGTCAACAAAAACGTGAGAAAACATTCATAAATCATTTTCTATAGCAGATCATATCTTTAGGGTTATGTGGTTGATTGGGAAATATAAACTTACAGTTTTTTCATTTTAAGGGAACATTTAATTCGGGAAATTGAAATGCATTCTTGAAAACTATCCTGAAGATGTGTCACATGTGACTCAGAATTATAGAAACTTGCATGGTAGACATGACAAGAGATAATTTTATGTAATCTGAGCATTGGCACCAAGTAAAGTGCTTAAGCAAGATAGATATATATTCACTAAAGATTATTTTTCAGCACTATGCAAAAATATGTTCTGCATAATGGCCAAAGGAAATAATGACTTTTTATTGATTTCTAAATATTGCTATTTGCAGATGAAATTGTACTCATTGAATCAAGCCCCCAGAACACACAGCAGCCTCTTTAGTAAAATAAAATCCACAGTAATGCAATAGATAATGATTCAGCCATCCACACAGAAGAACTAAGTGAACAAAAAACTCATTGCTCAGATTATTGAATGGAAAAAATGGCCAGCTTACTGAATTAAATCAATCAATGTGTGTCTTTGACAAGCATTTGTTACTTGCTTTTTTGCAGATGGAGAATTAGCTGAGAATGGACTTGAGTAGAAGGGGTAACTGGGACTTCCTTTTTTTGGGAAGTCAATGTATTCACTAATCTCAAACTGCTGATGTTTGCAAAAGCCCATCCTTTTAACACTTTGGTTTCTCTAGTCATGCTGTATAGTTCTGATTCAGAGAGTGTCAACCTTGGAAGAAATAAAATTACAACTAAATCCAGACAACAATGAAAAGATACATAATAGGCATAGTGACAACAAAATATCTTTAGTTACTGTGTTGCACAAAAATGTCTAAAGGAGAATATCAAGGATACGAATGACCAGAAAAGTTGGAGTGGTCACTTACCAAGAAGGAGAGACGATGGATGTGAAAATCTTAAATGGAGGATATATTGATGTTCCCACAATATTAAAGAACCAGAGGAAAGCCTCTTTTATATTGGGCCACTGTGGAGAATTTGTGATAAAGCATGAGCAGTTATTACAAATAATGGAAAGCTATGGAAGGATTATGATTTGCATCAGTACAGGGAGTCCTTACAAGTAAAATTACAAATCCTAGAATATCTTATCCTCTTCCTCCCTTCCTTCATATCCATTACTGAGTCTTATCCTTCTTCTTCTAAAATTATTTACAACCTTCTCATTCTCTTGTTAAGACCACTAGTTTCCTGACTAAAGTCACAGTGACTTTTCCCATACTACTCTCTTAATAAAAAGTTTTGAATTAAATTGAATTTTCACTAGATCACTCAAAAAGGCCTGATCTCATCAATACAGGTATTCTTTCCAACAGTGCAGGTCACAATCTATCCAACCCTGTCCATGCTGTACCGATCTTATACATGCCCTCCTGTAAGTTTACCTTATGGGATCTATCAAACATGCTAGAGTATTTCCTTACTTTCTCTTGATGTTACAAGGTTACCGTTGGAATACATAAGCTGTTCATCTGTTATTCCTTCATCTTACCATAGGACCAATTTCACTCATGCCAAGTACCTTTCCAGTGCCTTCTGGGTGAGAATCATTTTCATTTTTTTGGAGACTGTGGTATTCCAAGTCTCACAGCCATATACATTGGTGCAAAGTAGATGAGATTTTATTTCTGGGAGAAGTTTGTAATCAAGAAATGAATTTTGCAGCTTCCCTAAGACAATGCCATCTACTCTACTTCTCCTGTTTATTCTCGGTTCAACATGTCATCTGTTTGCAGTATCTGTTCAGAAGACATAAACTGATTGGTAAGCTCCATGAGTGGTCCATGATACTTCATATCATGGTCCAGGTACTAGGTATTCTTCATCCACATGATTTTTCCTGCTTAGATAATTAGACCACACTCTTTGAAGTGGTTATATATCTCTCCCTCTGCAGTGTTCAGGCAGTGTCATCTAAAAAGATCAGCATCTGGAGGACTTCATTCAACTCAAACTTGGAGCTGGATCTCATTTAAAATAGTAGTAAAAACTTGTGACCAGGGCCATTTTCCTGTTTTATGCCTTATGTGATATTAATGATCAGACACTCATTGAACATGGTTCTTTCTGTTGTATCTTTCAGAAAAACTGTATAACCTTGTGTGCACAGGGGGCCACTTCTTGGAGGAAGGTGTCAGGCACCATTGAAATACACTTATTGGAGGCAGTGTTTGGCTCTAAAAAATCAAATGCTTTTTTATAGAACACAAAAAGTAAGCACAGTAGGAGGATGTATTCTCCAAATCTTTCAGTCAGTTGTAGGATGGTAAAGATATTGTCTGCAATAGGAGAACAGATCCCATGATTGATACATGAAAATACTCATGAAAATTTTATGTAGATAGGAAAGAAGCATGAAACTGAATTTAGAGCCAGAAGGGACATGAAAAGCCAGTTTGTCCCACCTCCTTCTACAATGAGAAAACAGGCCTAGAGAAGTGAAGTCACTTGCCCAAGGTCACACAGGTAGTAAAGGGAGTAAGCATTTATATAGCACCTACTATGTGCCAGGCACAGTGCTCGGTGCCTTACAGATACCTCATCTGATCCTTGCAACCACCTTGGGAGGTAGGTGTTATTATCCCCATTTTGACAGTTGAGGAAACTGAGGCATACAGAAGTGACTTGACCAGAGTCACACAACTGGTCGAGTCTGAGACCAGGTTTATGCTCAACTCTTCCTGGCTTTAGGCCCAGTGCTCTGTCCATGGTTTCATCAACTGCTTGTAGTAGTAGTAGCAGCAGCAACTGTAATAATAATAGTGTTTTCAGGTTTGCACAGGGCTTTAAAAATGGCTCATTTTATCTCTCCAGTAATCCTGGGAGGCACTTTTGGCCTCTCCTCTCCAGTGTTCTAGGTATCACAGGTCAGGCCGGAGTTGTTTTACTTCCATGCCATCCATTGTTCTTTACTTTATGGTATACTTACACCATTCTTTATTCTAGCTCTGTGTTCACTGTACAGTATCTAACAAATCTATGATCTGCTGATCCCCACAAAAATAATCATATTTCCTATTAAAAGAGTATTGATTAATATAATCAATGTTGACCTAAGTGTCAAACTCTGTCAAAGGCAGGAGGCTCCAAGTCACTAGAAAGATTCATAGGTGCTGCCCATTAAAATGTAATTGGGGGATGTTTAACAAATTAAATAAAAATACACCAGGGGATAGATAATGTAAATTTGTGGTTTTCTAAGTCAGTATGCATTCTGAAGGGATCAGTCTGTATTTGAGCTTTGCGCATTGATCTAAAGGAGGATAAAGTACCCTTGGCCCTGTTCTGCTCACCATTTTTATCAATGACTTGAAGAAGACAGATGGAATGCTGATCTAAATGGCACATTAGATAACCAAATGAGTATTGGATAAAATTTCACCAGATTGGGATAATGCTATTTAATAGGAAAACTAAAAAGTCCTTTATTAGATTTCTCTTAATTGCCAAATCTGATAGTCTTTTCTCATTCCTTAGCCTTCTCAACCTATTTGCTACTTTTGACACAGTTGACCAGCTTCTCCTAGATGTTATCTGAGTTTTGGTAACTAGGGAAATGTTATATTGTAAGCAGAACTGTCCCTAGGTCTTTCTGGTCTGTGTATCTTCCTTTCCCCATTTTACAGCTCCAACATATGTTTAATACTGTTCAAGTCATTATCTATCAATGGACCTCAAAGTTTCTGACTTAATGAATAGTTAAAAAACTGTAAAGTTTATTACATTTTATAACATTAAACTAAGGGCTTCCAGTGATCCAATGAACAGATGAAAGAGTCGTTTGACCTCATCCCTGTCTTTTAGAGCCAAGTGGATTGTCCTTCTCTACAGAATAAAAAAATTATTTATCCACACAGTAATATATGCTGGCAAATTCTTTGAGATTAGAAAGTGACTTCATCTTTTTACTTAAGTTCTGCCATTCTACTAGCCTTGTGACCTTGAACTAGTCTTCTCTGGAGTTCTCTGAGCCCCAGTTTCCTCCTCTTTAAAATCTCCTTCACCAAGTTGTGAACAAATGAATGAAATTAAGTTAATGGCTTTCTTACTTTCCTCATACACAACCCTCCGTTTCCTATCTCTGTGCTTTTGTACTAGATGTGCCCCCCATACCTACAAAGCACTTCCTCCTCAGACCCATCTCTTAGAATCGTTAGTCTTCTTCAAAATTCAACCCAAGTGTCACCTTTATAGGAGACATCTCATTGCACTCTCCCCAATACATAGGAGCAGCCAGGTGGTACAGTGGATAGAGTGCCAGAGTCGGGAAGACTGACATTTACTAGCTGTGTGACTCTGGGCAAGTGACTTAACCCTCTTTGCCTCAGTTTCCTCATCTGTAAAATGAGCTGGAGAAGGGCATGGCAAACCACTCCAGTATCTTTGCCAAGAAAACCCCAAATGAGGACACAGAGAAGAGTTGGACGTGACTGAAATGGCTCAACAACAGAAATGCGTGGGACCTTTCCTTATAGAATATACGTAACTTGAGGACAGGAACTTTCATTTTTGTCTCTATCCCCTGCACTTAGCATTACTGCCAGGCACTCAGTAAGCACTTAGTAAATGTTTCTTGATTGATAAACTGATTACTGCTTTATCTAAAGGCAAATTTTTAATCATCTCTAGAACTAGCATGTAGCACGTTTAAATAAATGTTTGTTGAAAGCATAACCCCAAAGTGGAAATATGAGAAGATACTCTGTTCCTTTGCTGAAATGGAAGGTTCATAGATGTGAAACATTACATACATTTTCAGATATTTTCAATGTACTGATTGGTTTTTGCTGACTTTTTCCTCTTTTTCTTAATAAAATGTTTGTTATGGGATGACTTTCTGGGAGGGGAAAAAGTTAGCAATACTGTGAGAAATGTTAGTGATGTAAAAGACAAAAGCTCAATAAAAAAAAATTTTAACAACCAAATATTGAATTACCCAGGAAATACTTCTGGGTTGATTCTGTTATGTACAATATTCCCTCTCTCCCCCATTAGAAAGGTTTTCGAGAACACTGAATGAATGTATGAATGAGAAGTATATACTAACTTCTTATTAAGTGCCAAGAATTGGGCTAAGTACTGTTCCTGTAGATACAAAAATGAGAGCTAATTGACCTTAAAGAGTTTATATTCTAATGAAAAAGGAACACATGTACAGGGAAGTGATGGCCAAGGAAGGATGTATCTCTCTGGGAATTCACTAGCATGGTGAATAAATGACACCCCTTTTCCACAAGCAAATAGTAGTACTGATTTGAATTCAGTTACCATAATAAAAAGTGCAGGGAGGGTTATTATGGGATAAGTATGCTATGATATGATAAGATGAGTGGCAAGATGTCCTTGGTGCATGGATTTTGCCTCGTCTGCATTGTGGGTACTCTGCAAAAGAAGGATGTTTTATAAATGTTCACAAGTCTCTCGTATATATGGATGTGCTGCCATCATGTGACCAATTTTCAGGCTTTGCTCAGAGTTGATCAGTTGAGTTGCTCAACTGGACTTCCCTCAGTTGTGGGTTTCTTGAAGATAATGTCTATGGTGTGATTACTGAGCTTGGTTGTAAATTTTGTAGAACTGGGTGGTTGGGTTGCTGCAGAGCTATGTCACTTAAAAAGAGTTCTGTGTATCCTGGGTGTAGATTGTGCTGGTACCTTGGCATTTGGGCACCCTCAAGTTTCAGACAGTCCTCCCTTTGGCAGAGAGTGGAGCAGATGTGGGGAAATCCGCAAGGAAGATTTCTTCACAAAGAAGTTCCTCTTAATCTATGTTTATTTCTTCCCAGAGGATAATCAGGAACCATAAATTAAATGTCTACAAATGTATATTTAAACAGCTTTTTAAAAAATCCAAGATACTGATTCAGTCAAATTCTCTGAAGTTGTCATTGCTTAAAATTATCCACTAGTTTTGTCAGCTAGATTCAACAGAAACCTGTCATCATAAGAATCTCTTCTTGATGTGAAGGCCATTCATGCTGAAATTAAAAATAGCATTCAGAGATGCTGGAGGTGGTCAGGAAGTGCTGCTGTATATCTGTAGGATTATCCCTTATTCTCCCCTGAAGGATGAATAATATTCCTGTTGCCAAGTGGCTATTCAGTTCTTCAACAGGAAAAGAATTTATTTAGACCATAAGCAATATTGTTACCATAAATAATAATGTACCTTAAATCTGATCTCCTTGGTTCAGTTTAAAATTCCAGCTTCTATGGTATTATTACAACTCACATTTTGATTAAATTCATGACATGTCCAGCCCTTGTTGCAACAAAGGACACTCTGGCTAAGATCCTTGACTCCCTAAATGAAACTATCCCCACAAAGATAACTGTTTCCAAGCTAAGGAAGAAAAATCTTTTTCAGGCTTCATAATGACTTACATAGTGATTCCTCCTCCTTTCTTATAGTTTATCTTTGGAAATCCCTTCTCACTTGGACAAGTTTCTCAAGTCCTTCTCTAAAGTCGTATCCTAACTCTGATGAACCTTTCTGGGTAGAGCTCAGAAGAAATTACTTCTGGAATTCTGGTTATTCCAATGACCAGTCCTGATTTCAGAGTGAAGTATTCCTTCTATCTCTTGGCAGAGAGGTGATGAATTTGTAGCATCCTTTTATGATAATAATAAGTTCATTTTAAGACAGGGTACAGATATACTATTAAGGTCCACTTGATTCTTTCATTTTTGGCTTTAGGAAGTGTTGTTTTTGTTGCTTTTGATGAAAAGTTCTGAGTTCAATTACAGTTGCTCTGAGCCCTCATTTAGGAAAATTCCTAACACCTAAACAGAGATTAGGTTGACCCCTGTAATCTGAATCAATCTCTAGTTAATTCCTGGCTTCATTGTGGTTGAAGTAAAAATTAAAGTTACTGGAAATATTTGGGTAAATAGCAGATAATATTTAGCGTTTGAGAATAGACAGGTATCAAGGGGGGAAATTTGGGAAAGACTTCCCTAAGCTAAGATGCCTGTAGAAACAATGACATGAATTTTCATTGTCTCTCCCATGGGCCACAACTTAACTCTCTCCTTTCAACTGCTCCAGTCCAGAAGTTCATTTAATACAGGCCCTGTTAACACTTAGTTCTGATTGTTTCGGTCAGCCAACAAATGTCACTTAATCATGGCATTGGAACCAAATGAGGTAATGTTAGCCCCACCCTTACAAATCTTTAAGCTAAGAACGGCTCATTTTTAGGCTTGGCCACAGCATTGGTTTATCAGAGGTGTCTAGAGGAAATTTTCTGTTGAATTGGAAGATGAAACATTTTTTTAAAAAAATTGATAACATTAAAAATAAATTATTCGTAATGAAAAGGAAATTTTAAAAACAACTGAAAAGTTCAGAAGGGACCACAAACATGGCAATTTTGTTACTATGTTAAATGTAATGTATACTTAAAACTATGAAGTAACAACTTCAGTTCATGTAGTCTACGATACGTGTGCTGGTAACTGTTACTTCATAATAAAAAAAGATTTAAAAGAAAGCACCACAGGTCTTTCAGAACAAAACCACTAAGATGACAGTACGCAAATGGACCCTTAACGAGTTTCACCTTTAACGCATGCGCCTTAACAACCGCTGTTTCCATCGAGCTCCGACGAATGTTTTTCTCGTTGCCGTGGGCGGGGCCTGGTGACGACACAGGCACCTGAGCCTATTTAAGGTCGGGCGCAGCGGCGGTTGCTGTCCAGATCGGTCCTGTGGCGGTGGGACGTTTGCGTGAACGGTTGGTTGCACAGTTGGTGGTTCCCTTCCAAACTCCGGCGGTCGCGATGGCCCGTAAGTGTTAGCGGATCGGCTGCGGGCACCCAGACTACGAGCTGAGCTCCCCTTCCCAGGGCTGCGGCCCCAGATCGTTGGGATGTCCACGAGACTACCCGCGGCTGGAGCCTTCCCCGGGGAGGGCTTGTCCCGCTCTTGGTGACCCCAAGAGACCCCCAAACTGCACCCCTCCCCTTATCTAAGGGCTTCGCCCCACTTTGGAGCAGGGTGCAGTGCCAACTCTGCCCTCTTGTGCACCTGGGGAAGGGAAGGGAAAGTGGGGCCGGCCGGGGCACCCCCCCCCCCCCCCCAGGATGCACCCTACCCCCCTCACCCCCCGTTCAGCCCCGGTTTTAGAAAGTGGCAATTCCACAAAGACTTTCTTCTTCCCTACGGTTCTCCCTGGTCCTCATCCCCTTTGCTGACCTCAGTGAACCAGCCTGTAGGTTTCAGCTTCAGCACTTTGAAATGCTCCGTGATGTGGCAGTCCTCTCCCCAATTCCCCATCCATTTTAGATGTAAACGTTTGATAAACCTCCCCTGAGGAAGGTATTCTTACTGCCTGAGTCTATATAGACAAGAAGTGGAGCAGGGGAGATGGGATGGAAGAGGAAAAAAAAAATGCCCTATTATATATTATGGTCTGTTTATGGATGATGTCTAAAGCCATGATGTAACCAATAGTTAGGATAAAGAGACAAGATTGTTTCTCTCACGATCTTTTTCTCTCTTTTGAGAATGAGGAGGAAGATTTTTTACAAGCCTAAATCCAACATATTCTATGTACAAGTAAAAAATTATAACCATTTTCGTGGGAGCACTGACCTCATAATAGGACAATTTGTAATTCATTTATCATCTGTAAAAATATGTCTTGACTCCTGCCTACTGCAATCAAACTGCATACAGAGGGCTGGGATTTGGGCAGAGGACCTGAGTAAGAGTCTTGTCTCTGCCATTTATTATTGTGTAATAATGAACAAGTCACCTGATTTCTCTAGGCAGAAAGAAAAGAAGCATTTATTAAGTACCTATTGTGTGCCGAATACTGTTTTATCTCATTTGATCCTCACAGAGGTAGGTTCTAATATTACCCCCATTTTACAAATGAGGAAACTAGGCAGATGGTCATTAAGTGACTTGCCAAGATTAAATGGCTAGCAAATGAGGCAGGATTTGAACTCTGAACTTTGGTCTTCCTGACTCCAGGGCTGTAGTCACGGTGTCACTTGCCTTCAGTGAAATGATACATTGAACTAAATGACTAAGGTTTCTTCCAACCTTAAATCTATGATCCTATGAACTTGAAATGATTTTAAGAAAGGGCTGGTCTGGCAGCAGGCAATGTTAATATTGTTTATGGTATAGCAGTTGCAATCATCTATTTTCCCTAGCCTTTGTTTTGATGTATGCACCTGGAAACTGTCCTTTCCAAAAATACAAAGGAAGTCAAGTAAAGTATTAGAGAGAGAAAATGGCCCAAGTGATGAACGGCTGAAATTATACAGACATCAGTACTCTGTGTCAGTGTACTTTCATGTGTCCTAATACTGTTATACCTGTAAGATCCTGCTGCCAGGTCAGACTAAAGATTCACTTGTATGTCCTTTAAATGGACCTAAGAATCTGAAGAAGGGGCTGAAAGGATGAGTGCCGTTTATTTTGTCAGGTGGGAACCAACGGGAGCTTGCCCGTCAGAAAAACATGAAGAAAACCCAGGAGATAAGCAAAGGGAAAAGAAAAGAGGATAGCCTGTCTGCCTCCCAGAGAAAGCAGAGGTAAGCTTTTAATGGGGTCATTAAGTAACTGGCTTTTTTTACATGACCTCTTAAACTGGATGCAGAAAATATTCTTTTTTTTTTTTAATTTATTTACTGTAGTTTTCAACATTCAGTTCCACAAACTTTTAAGTCTTAAATTTTCTCCACCTCCCTTCCCGACCCCCTCCCCAAGTGGCATGCAGCCTAATATGGGCTCTACGTACCCATTCATATTAAACATATTTTCACATTGGTCATGTTGTAAAGAAGAATTAGAGCCAATGGGATGAGCCACAAGAAGGAAGAAATAAAACAGAGAGAGTGCAAATATTATGGCTTTATCTGCATTCTCTCTCTGCATGTGGATAGCATTTTCCATCATGAGCCTTTAGAGTTATCTTAGAACCTTGCATTACCAAGAAGAGCTAAGTGCATCCAAGTCATCACTCCATGTGGCTGTAACCTTGTACAATGTTCTCTTGGTTCTGCCTACCTCACTCAGCATCAGAAAATACTTCTTACAGGTGATTAGATACCACTTATAGATCTGTATCCAAAGAGATCATAAAAATGGGAAAAGAACCCACATATACACATATTTATAGCAGCTTTTTGTAGTAGCAATGAGGGGATGCCCATCAGTTGAGGAGTGACTGAACAAGTTGTGGTATATAAATGTAATGGAATAATATTGTGCTATGAGAAATGATGAGCAAGCCAACTTTAGAAAAATCTGGAAAGGCTTATATGAACTGATGCTGAATGAAATGAGCAGAACCAGGAGAACACTGTACATAGTAACAGCCACACCGTACAATGACAGACTTTGATAGACTTAGCTCTTCTTAGCAATGCAAGGATCTAAGACAACTCCAAAAGAGTTGTTGCAATGGAAAATACCATGGACATCCAGAGAAAGAACTTTGGAGTCTGAATGCAGATGGAAGCATATTATTTGCTCTCCATTTGTTTTGTTTCTTCTTTCTCGTGGTTCCTCCCATTACTTCTAATTCTTCTTTATATCATGACTAATGTGCAAATAATAGAGCCTATATCAGATTGCATGCCATCTTGGAGAGGAAGTAGAGTGGGAGGGGAAGGAAATTTAAAATACAAAGTCTTAAGGAAGTGAATGTTGAAAACTAAAAATAAATTTTTTTTTAGAAAAAGTAGTTAGGAGGAAACGACACATAAAGTTGTCATATCCCTTCATACGAACCCTCTAGGGCTATAATATGGGAAAACCAGGTCCTTTTGCATGCAGATTGAGGCTATAGGACCTTTCATGACTGCCTTGTCCACTTAGAATATAAAAACAGAGAACTAGAGGTGTGACACTTCTTTTTTTTTTTTAAATAGATTTTTTGTTTTGAGTGGGAGAGAATTGGGGTTAAGTGATCTGTCCACAGCTAGCAAGTAAGTGTCTGAGACTAGATTTTAACTTGGGTCCTCCTGACTCCAGGGCCAGTGCTCTATCCATGGTACCATCTGTCTGCCCCAGATAGATTTTTATTAATACCTATTTTGTAATCACCTAAATTTCCTCTTGTATTTCCTTCCCTCCTCCCACCTAGGTAGTCATCCTTTTTATAATAAAGAATTAAAAAATTAAATTTAATTTAATTTAAAAAAAAAGAAGAAACAATCAGCAAAACCAACCAATCCACTAAAGCAAATACTCCACAGACCTCAAAGGAGTGAGGGCGGTTCTTCTCATGTGTCCTGTCTGGAACGGAGCTTGTTCTTTGTAATTGTGCTACAATTTTTGCGATGGTCGCTCTTGCATTTACGTTACTGTAGTCACTGTGCACATTGGCTCTGTTCACTTGACTTTGCACTGCAGTTCTTGTAAGTCTTTCTCATGTTTCTTCTCTGTAGTTACGATATTTTCCTCTCAGCATAATATTATTCCATTACATTTATGCACCACAATTTAAGCATTCTCCAGTCGTTTTCAGTTTTTTGTTTTCAGTTCTTTGCTACCACAAGGATTTCTTCTAAATAAAATGTGCAGAACTGATTATCCGTTGATTGGACAAATATTTTACTAAGTAGCTCACAATTTTTCTTTGTTAAAGGCACCATGTACTTTTTCTGCAATCACTTTGTACCCCTTGTGAAGGTACAAAGATGCTTGTCCTCCAAAAACTCCTCTAATAGTCAATTTGTATGCACAGATTGTCTCTAACATAAGGGCAATATGCCATTAAGTTCCATGAGACTTAAGGATTAATTGCCATGTTAGGGTATCTCTCCCATGACGGCACTGAACTGTAAGTCAAATTCGAATGACATGGATTTGTTTTAAAATGTTTTTAATAAACATATCTGAGTCTAAGTAATGAGGAGAGGATAGGGGTGGTCAGAATTAGGATTGAGGCAGTCAAGAGATTTCCTAACGATTAGTAGAAGGTAAGTAGGTTTATCCTCTTTGAAGATCTTTAGGTAGATGGAGCACTTGTCAGGTAAGCAGTTCTTTTGGGGTATGGATTGAACTTGATGATCAATGAATTCCTTGCCAAGATAGTAAAATCTTTAACATTATCACATGAACATTTCATTTGTATGACTTTACTATTAAGACAACTAACACAGTTTCTTATTAATGCAGACTCTATGAAGATAAATGAAAGTAAGCACTTACATAAAATCAACAAGTTAATAAGATAGGTATATTGGGAATTCAAAGTGAAACAGTCCCTATCCATACATAGGAAGTTTACAGTCTACTAAAAGATTCAAAAACAAAATAAAAAAGAGCTTTCATGAAACTATAAATGTTATTTATAACTGGTTAGAAAATGCATTAACTTTAGTGAAAATTACAATGATGGCTTCTTGATTTCATTGTCCCTTTCTGGACTCTGATTCTTATGTGTCTGGGCCTTGCTGCTATTTAATGTTTATATGGATGCTGTCAGTAATATAGTCTGGTTTAACATTCTTTGCTCAACTTCAACTTCATATCTTACATCACCACTTCTCAGCTACCCCCCTAGTCATTATATACCCAAGGGTTGTTTTGCATTTGGGGGGGGATAAGAGTTCACCTACGTTAGTAGATTCGTTAATGGACATGTGATTGTTTCTAATGTCAATCTGAAAAAAAAAGCACAAAGTATATGTTTCTCAAACATTTTGGATTAACAAATTTAACATTGATGTCTTTTTAAGAACATAGACCTATTTCCTGGTCTATCTATTAGTGAATTAAGAGATTCTAAGAGTGAAATCTAGCAAGGAGACAACTTTTTCAGGACATTTTAGCGCAACAAAATAACGAAAGAATTATGACTCCATTAACAAGGCAGTATATTTCCAGTTGCTCCCATCTATTCCTTCTTACTAAGGAAGAAAAACAAAGGGGAGAAAAAGGGGAAATGTAATTTTATTTTCACTTGTTTTTCAGATACCTCAAATGCTTTTTTATACATAAGAGAAACAGGCTATCTGTGAAAAATAATAGCTAAAATCAGTTTAATTTTTTGATAACAGCTCATGTTTTTGTTTCTCATAGGGATTCTGAAATCATGCAACAAAAGCAGAAGGTTGCTAATGAGAAGAAATCTCTGCAGACAGGTGACAAATGATCCACAGTCATTGGAAGAACAAGGTGGATCACAGCATCTGAAATCAAGAATTTGTAGAATGACCAGCCATTAAATATCTAACAGTTTATCATAGCCTTAGACTTGTTTACTTCCTACTTGTTTCTTTTTAGTCCATGATAACTTAAGCTGCATGGTATAGAATAGTTCTACGAAGTGGAACATTGCTTCATGCTTATAAAAGTGATACAAATTAATGAATCTCTGTGGCTCATAGTAATATCTAGAATTACATAGATAAGTAGTTTGATACTTTTTAAATTTAAGCTTCAGATCTTCATCCTTTTCTGTAGTATCTTCATGATATATTAACTTTTGCTTTGAAGTAAGTCATTAAGGTCCATTATAATTTTTTACTATCAATTTATAACAGTCAAGTTTTCATGTAACTTTTTAGAGCATGTTTTGCATGAAATATTATGAAATATGATACCTCTCTGATTAGTAAACAAATGTTTTAACAACAACAATCTGAATTGGCATTTTTATATTTCCATTTAACTTTAAAAAATTGTGAAGGTGTGAGGACCACCCTCTTTCAATTCAGCATTGACTTTACCTATAAAAATGTTATTTTCTGGAGAGATCAAGAGCAAGTCCTTAAAAGATGTCAGCAATCTGTATCAGTATACAGTGTAATATAATTCTGGAGGGAGAAAAAGGGAAGAATGCCATTCACTGACATTTTTTATTCAACTAGCCATGACCTTCCTCCTCCTTTTACAAATGAAGAAACCAAAGGCCCAAGACACAAAGTTACACAACCAGTAAATGAACCAGAGATTCCATCCCAGGTCCTGAGTCTTTAATAGACCCATCTGACTCAATAATGGAAAGATGAATGCTTTTTTTTTTTTACTGGACTTATGGTTTTATCTGTTTAAGAATTCATTCTATCAATGCAAATCAGCACCTGCTCAGCAATTTGTAGTTTCAGAGTTGCTTGAGGCACTGAAAGTTTAAGTGTGCTTCCTCAGAGTCACAAAACTGTATGTGTCAGAGGAGAAACTTGAGCACAGGCCATCCTGACTCTTAAGGCCAATTCAATAATCTACTCTGCCACATTGCCTCTCAAATGTATGGTGGATAAAAAAGAAAAAAGAAAGCCATTAACATGCTACAGCTATTTGCATACATTTATGTTGACCTCATTTTACAGGAGTGGAAATGGCTCAAATTATCAGTTGTTCAAAACTATATTGCTGAACATTAAAGAAAGGACTTCCTGATTTTCATATTATTAACTGTTAGTTGTAGAATGTTGTCTTCTTTATTAACAAAAATTCTTTAAAAAAATCCAGCATCAGCTATATTTCTGACCACAGTAAAGGAAAACATGTGGAAACTGCATAATGTTTTCAAAGGTGCCACTTATTAGTTATAGAAGTAGCCCATTCCTTTAAAACCATGTTCTTCTATCAATATGTGTCTGTGATGCGTAACATTTGCGTAGTTTACAAACATTATCTTCTTTGATCCTCAACTCTTATTAGGTAAGTACAAGTATTATATGGTTTTTATAATTGTGGAAACTGAGGCTGAGAGAGTTAAGTCACTTGCCTACATCATACACAGCTAACACATGTTAGACTAGGATTCAAACTCAGGTTTCCTCAGTCCACTCTGTTATATGCCACAGTATCCTGCCCCCAATTACAGATAACCCAAAAAGCAAATAAAGTCACATTTCAGCCTAAATAGACTGTAACATTTTCCCCTGGTGTTAATAACATGATAATCAGAAAAGGTAGTGGACTAGTACAGGGTCATCATGCATGGGAAACAATAGAAATACAGTAGTATGCTTGGAATATGAAACATCTGAAGATCATACATGTTAGGGAGAACCTCTATAGAAAACCTGGAAAGATACAGGTACCAGAAATCAGTGAAGAAAATAATTGAGACAAATTCAGAAGGGTAACAATACAAAGTTGACAGAAATCAGCATTTCTAAGCATTAACAGAACCCAGGAAGAAATAAGAAATTACCTTCAAAATTAATGCAAAAAGCATCTGGAAGTTAATCTTCCAAGATAGTCCAGAAATCCTCTTTAGAGAAGTAAATGAAGGCACATAAATGGAGGCCTGCCAGAATAATTTTTAAAAATTACACCTTACTTTAGACATAAAGCTGTAAAAAATAACCAAGGAAGCTTCTTTACAGAACTAGACAAAATTCTTAAGGGAAACAGTGTAATAATTGGATAGAGCACTGACTAGAGTCATGACTTGGGTTCAGCTTCCATCTTTGATTCTACCTTTGTGACCTTGGGCAAGTTACTTCTTGGACCTTAGTTTCCCCATCTGTAAATTGAGAGGGTTGGATTAGAGGGCTTCTGAGGTCCCTTCTAGATCTATGATCCTGTGACTACGAAGATGAGATCCATCTTTTCTTCAGTAAATGATGTAAACATGAGATGTAAAATAACATTTGGAGGGGGGAAAAGTCCAGAATCTCAAAGGAAATAAGGAAAAATACAAATAAATGGGGAGGGGCAGAAGTATTTCCAGACACTTCTCTTTTATAAAGCAGTTGTTTCCCAAAACTATTTAGATAGTAAAAAAGAAATAAAATAGGAAAATAGATCAGTGGAACAGTATGACAAAGAACAGTAGCAACAGAAAATAGCTTAGTTTTTAAGTTGACTTTTTATAAATTCAAAAATATTAATAGGTGAAAGGCTTCCCTTTTAACAAGTTACTAGAAAACTGGAAAGCAGATTAGAATAAATCAGATTCAAACCAACATCTTACACCAGTAAGTTGAAAATGGATATTTGAACTGAATAAAGCTCGCATCATTTAAAAATTAGCAAGAGGAGATAGGGGAGAATTTATAAGCAAATAGGAAAGAGGTCATAAAAGGTAAAATAATTCTACCTGGATTACCTAAAATTAGGTAATCAAATTAGGTTTTTACATGCATCAGTCAACAAAGATGAAAACAAAACAATTGAGAGGGAAAATATTTGCATCAAATATCACTCATAAAGGATTGATATCCAAGATACATAGTAAAATGATGCAAATGTGTAATACCAAGGACCATGCCTCAATAGATAGGTGCTCAAAAGATATGAATAACTTTCTAAAGAACTGAAACTTATAAATCATCATTTAAAAATTTTTCCTATCACTAACATGCAAACTGAAACAACTCTGATATTTCATCTTACTACTGCTGCATAATGACAAAAGATGACAAAATAGGAATTGTCAGTGTTTGGAGGGGCAACAGGAACATGGACACACCAAATACACTTTTAAAAATACATTTTCTTGACATTTTGTTTTTACATTATCCACGGTTCATAATAAAACCTTTTTTTACTCCTTAGAGAGCAGATCGCTTATAATGAAAAAAAGAATCATTAAAATTAGCCAACATATCAGCACAGACATTATATGCTGTGTTCCACACTCAGTCCTCCACCTCTGCAAAGAAACCAGAAAGCTTCCTCATATGTCTTCTTTGGGGCCAACTTTGGTCATTATAAAATTGCAGCATTCAGTCTTGTTTTAGCCTTTTCCTTTTCCATTTCCATGTGAATATTATTTTCTTGGGTTTGCTTACTTTACTTTGCACTAGTTCATATAAGTCTTCCCATGCTTCTCTGTATTCATCTTTCTTTAGCACAGTAATACTCCATCATATTGATGTACTAAAATTTGTTTAGCCGTATGCCAGTCAAGGGGCACCCATTTTGTTCTCTTGACTACTTCAACAACATAACACTAATACAGTTTGTAGACCTCAGAACTGATTCAGCTATTCTGGAAAACCATTTGAAACAATAAAAGATGAATGATCAGTAATCTGGTAGCAAAGACCTGGAAACAGAGTAGATACTCATGATTAGGGAATGGTTGGGGGGAAAAACACAAAACACTGGTATTTGAGGGCAAAGGAATGTTATTAAGAAATAACATGGGAAGATTTGTATAAACTGAAGCATGAAACAAGCACAGCCTAAAGAATAAGATGTACAATGACTGCAACAATGTATCACTGGGAGAAAGTCAGTGCTTAGTATTTAGTGATGGACCTGGAGGACAGATGATAAAACACATACCTTCTTCCCCATGGTACAGAAGTGGCAAATTTCTGGTCAGAGGATTGAATACATGGTTAGATGCAATCATTTTATTGGGTGTTTATGCTTGATTTGTTTTCTTTGTTAAAATGAACGGTTTGGTTTGCAGAGACTAGAAGTTGGGAAAAGAATGGTCTTTTTCTAGAAATGACTGTGCTAGAAAGATGAAGCAGTCAGCAAAATATAATTTTTATTAAACTGTGTGGTTAATAGGATAAGAAGGGAAACATATGGGAAAAGGCAATCTGAAATTATTCCAATAAAGTGACTAAAATTTCTGCATACCATTTGACCCAGAGAGTCTATAGATAGGGACATACCCCAAGGAGGATAAAGCCCCGTGTACACTAAAATACTTAGAGCATCACTTTTTATAGTACCAAAAACCTAGAAACAAAATGGATGCCATCAGTTAGAGAATGATTAAAATGTGGTACATGAACGTAATGGAATACAAACTGTGCTGTGAGAAATGAACAAGATGAATACGGAGGTTCATAGGAATACTTCTACGAATTGATGAAAAATGAAGAATTAGGAAAAAACAACATACATAACAAGACAAATGGAAAGAACAGCAAAACAATTAAGATTGATTGCTGTACAATTATAATGAGCAAAGTTGGCTCCAAGGAGATAAATGTGAAAAATTACTTCTCCAAAGTCTTTGCCAAGATGGGGGACTATTGGTAAATAACACTGTATGTAATATGTCTCTTTCAATGTGTTGTTTAGGTTTGATGAACTGTTTTTTCCCTAGCAGGTGGGATGAGGGATAAATTAGGAAATGTAAGTTCATATGAAAAGATATGATTCAATATTTTAAAAAAGATATGGTCTAAAAAACATGAACTTTCAATTGCAATGACCAACTTTGGTCCCAAATTACAGTGGTCACTATCTGTATGACCTTAGGCAAATCACAACTTTCTTGGATCTCAAATTTCCTCATGTATAAAATGAGAGGTCCTTAAACAGTCCCAGATCTATGATCACCACCTCATTTAAACAAAGTTGGCTTTGACAGTTCCTTACAAGCCCTGTGATATTTGCTCAAAAAAGGAAAATTAATTAGATGATTTAGTAGTAAGTCTATACTCCCATGAAGCCCAAAAATTTATTTGAAGTGATCCTGTATGAAGGATAAAATCCTACTTATCCTGTATTTAAGAGGAAAAAATGTTACTTTGAAACTCTTAAAGGAAGGTTTCTTTTTCATAGCAACTGCCTCTGACAATATAAAAAGCGATGGTAACTGCCCAAGGTTAGTTGCAACTGGGAAATTCTCACACATACCACTAAATAATTGATAAAGAACAAGATAAAGCCAGGATAAATTGTAGAAACAGAAGCTCCTTCTCCATCCAGTCCAGAATGAAACAAAAAAGGCAGCCTGATAAATGAACTGGAAACCAGCCTGAGCTCTGATAAACACATCTGAAGCCAGTCAGTGTTCTGCAAAATCCTGTTTTGTCCCTTGATCATCAACATTCCCCAAATCCCTTTCCAGTCTTTACTCCTTATTGCCTACCACATGCTGTCTGATCCAGTGACACTGGCCTCTTGGCTGTTCCTTGAACAAGAAACTCCATCTGTCAACTCCAGGCATTTTCTCTGTCAGTCCCTCATGACTGGAATTTTTTGCCTTCTCATTTTTGCCTAGTTGCTTCCCTGGCTTCCTTCAAGTCTCAGCTAAAATCCATCTTCAGAAAGCTCTTCCCAACCCCTCCCAATTCTAGTGCTTTCCTATTTCCAATTTTTCATATTCTGTATATAGTTTGCTTGTATATATCTGTTCACTTGTTGCCTCCTCCTTGAGGGCAAGCGACTATCTTTTGCCTCTCTTTGAATCCCCAGAATTTAGCACTGTGTCTGGCATATAGTAGGTGCTTAATGTTTATTGACTTGAGTCTGATAAAAGTACAGGCAGTACAGAGGGGAGGAGCAGGACTAGGGATTCTTAGAAATATGGCTGAGGGAATGTATTGCAGACATTGGGAAGGGAGAAAATATTTTGTGTGAAGGAAAATAAGATGGACAATTTGTACTCAAGAGTATGGTGAGGAATAATGTATACTAAGTCTAGAAAGGTAGGTTGCAACCAGATTGTGCAGGGATTTAAATGCTAAAGAGGAACGTTTGTATTTGATTCTAGACTCTAACAGAACCACCGGAGTTCCTTAAATTCCTTAAATTAAGCTCCCTTAGGAATATCGTTTTGGCAGTTATGTGAAGGATGGATAGGATTGGGGAGATCAAGATGGCAAGTAGCCACTGAGGCTACTGTCAGAGGGTGATGGAGCCCTTTTGGGTAACAGTGGTAAAATTTGCAAGATTCAATAACTGTCTTTTGAATATAAGGGAAGGAGTGAGAGGAGTTGGAGAATGAAATAAAAATCAAGGATGATCCCAAGTTGGATGACTGGTGCTTTCAGTCATGAGATCTAGACGTTGGGAAAGACTGAATTATTTTGGACATGCTGAGCTTGAGATACCTGACAAGTTTAGTCCAGTCCAGTTTTTTTCAGTCATGTCTGATTCTTTTTTTTAATCTTTTTTTTTATGTCCAATTCTTCATGACCCTATCTGGGGTTTTCTTTGCAAAGATACTTGAGTGGTTTGTCATTTCCTTTTCCAGTTCATCTTACAGGTGAGGAACCGAGGCTGGATTTGCACTCATGCAGATGCATCCTCCTGATTTCAAGCCCAATGCGCTACTTAGCTGTCCAGCCTGGGGTTTTCAATATAAAGATGATCAAATGGCTGCTGTGGCAGCGAGTGGGTTTGCAGATCAAGACAACCCTAGAACTGCAATCCCGCAATCACAACTGCAGTTAATTGCATGAAAATGGTAACTCTAAGCATAGAACTGGATCAGACTACTAGGAAATATGATATAGGAGAAAAGAATAGGGCCCAGGAGAGAGTCCTGAAATACACACCTATTTGTGAAAGGAAAGATGAATGATCCAGCAAAGGGAGAGAAAAGTAACAGTCTGGCAAGACGGATAAATTAGAAGGAAACAATGTAACAAGCAAAGGAAGAAATATTCACAAGGAGTAGGACCACATGTTGCAAGGATGAAGTCTGGGGAAAGGCCTTTAGATTTATCAGACTTCGGGACCCTGAAAAGAGCAGTTTTCGTTGACTTGGAAGCAGTGTTTCAAGGGGCGTTTCAACGTCAGAGGTGAGAAAGGAAAGGCTTTTTTTTTTTTTTTAAAGCAGTTTGGCTGTAAAAAGACAGTGGCTTCGGGGACGGTGGGTGCAGTGAAGATTTTTAAGCGGGGGGGGTAGTGTGTGTCAAGGCTAGGGGCTGAAGAGGAACGTCAGAGAATTCATGGTGGGAGAAAAAGATGGAAGGCAGGACAGGTAGAGGGCCTGCCCTAGGGAAGAGGGGTTGGCTTACTCCGTGGGGGAACTCAATTCCAAAAAAAGAGAAGTTAAAGACTAATTAGAGAACCGGGACAGATAACACTATGGTGGAACCGGGAGGCCGCTTTACCTCTCTTCCCCTCCCCGCCTCCTCCCGCGGCCTTCCGCCACACTCCAGAGTCGCCACTTCCGCCGGAAGTCGCGTGTCTCTCTGTATCCGGTCCGTGTTCCCCATTCTCTCCCAGCAGCCTTAGGGACGGGAGGAAGCTGTCACAACCGGAAGTCTGGCAGGGCGGGGCCCGGCCGAGGGAGCCTTGGAGCCTGCGCGTTGGGTCGCTGGTTCCGCTCGCCATGGCTGCGTTAGGCGGCGGCGTCAGGGAGCACGAGGAGCCGGTGTTGTTCCGCAGAGGCACCGGGCAGGTAAGGGAGCCCCAGGGGGCCTCGGCGTCTCGGGCTAGGCCCCGGGCATCGTCTTCCCCCTTGGGGACCGACGTGCTCCGTCTTCTCCCGGCATCTGGCCTTGAGGCCGCGGTCGTCAAAGGAGGCGGCCGGGCCTCGGGCCTCGGGCCCCAGCCCCATGTCGGAGCGGCTGGGCCTCTCGCGGGCCACTCTCCGGGCGAGCGCACGCACATGCGAACGCCCCGGCGGTGAGAGGCCGTGCCGGGAGACGCCGGGGACGGTACCTCCCGCTGCGCGGTCTGAGTGATCTTAAGGTCTGACGGTGCCACCGCCGGGACCAGCCATGAATCCCCCGCCTGCTTCCCTATACCCCCCAAGTGACTCTCAGTGACCGCCTGGCTTTCTTCACGACTTAGCCGAAATCCCACCTTCTGCAGGAGGCCCTCCCCTTCTGCACCTCCCGGTCACCCGGCTTACCCGCTGCGCACCTAGTTGTCTGCTGGTTCTTTCCGCCCATTAGAAGGTGCGCTCCATGGGACCCCGTTTTTCCCTTTGTATCCCCCAGCACTTAGGTACGGAAAGGTTCCTCATCTTACAGTGTATGGCACATGGCCGTTTAATAAATGCATGTGGATTGCAGAGGTGGGAGGGGAGCAGCCTTGGAGACAGTTATTTGGCCCCAGCACATTGTCTTGGACAAGGTTCTTAATCTCAGTTTCCTCTTCTTTCAAATGAGAGGAGAGTTGAAATTCTGTCCGGCTGGAAATCTTGATACCTGCTGCTCTTACAAACAGTAAATTGGTAATTCTATGTAATTGTTTTGTGCTGGAGGCAAATTCCAGAAAAATGTCCTAGTTACTTCTGTGGTAGCATCACAGTTTTATAACTGGAAGGAACCTTAGTGAAACTCCATCCCTCCCCTCATTCTTACACATTATTTCCCCAAGGTCATACAGGTAGCAAGTAGCAGAGCTAGGTTTCAAACCCAGGTCCTCTGACTCCATATCTTCCCTCGACTCCATCCTTTTTTGCCTCTGGAGACATTTGCTTCATTAATCATTTCTTTTCTCTGTGGCATACTCAGCCTCTCCTGCTTGTTCCCTTCCACCCAAAAAAGTGTTCAGGTTTCATCTATCCAAAGAAATGCTTTCCCTTATCTTACTGGTTCTTTAAACTATTCTTTTATCTCTACCCTGATGCTGCTTATGGAAATTTCCTCATCATTCATTTCTTCTTCAACTTCTTGGACTTGAGTTTCTGCCACCGTTGCTCTCAGGAAACTTTTTTCTCCAAGGGCTACAGTTACTTTCTTACCATCAAATCCTATGACCTTATCTTCTAACCTTCTTTACATTTGATACTGTAGATCACCTTATTATTCTTGGTTTGCTCTCCTTCCTTGGTAACCTTGCAGTCCTGGTCCTGCCACCCCTTTAAAGCTTTCTTCCTCCTTTGTTTCCCTCACAGGTTCTTTACCTTCTTCCCACTCTTTCATTTAAATTCAGCAACATTTTTTACAGACGTGCTAGGTGCCTGGCCTCTCTATACTGGTCCTGAGAATTCAAAGACAAAAACCAAACCCCTCCCTTGAGGAGTTTACATTCTCCTGGGAGGAAATAACACGTACACAAATAAGTAAATAATAAATACAAAGTAATTAAACGAAACAGAACACGTACTCCACATGTGGTCAGAACAGAGTCAGCTGGACTATCATCCCATGTACCTGGACCTATGCTTCTCTCATATGCATCCTAAGATCCCATTAACTGTTTGTCTGCCAAATCACACAAATGACCAAAATTGAGCTTTCAAGTTTTCCAGCAGCATCTTCAGACCTTTTTTACATTTACTGCTTTCTAGCCGTATCTACCCTGACCTACATCTGTGAAGTGGTGTGTTTGTTTATGGTTGTTTTTTTTTTAACCCAAATGTGTTTGTCCTTTTTACATTTCCTCCTGATTTGGCCTTTCAGAACATTTCTGAATCCAGATTCTGTTTGTGTGTTAGCTATCCCTCTTGCCTTTGAGTCATCTGAAAATTAACCTGTGCCATCTGTCCTTTTATGTAAATCATTGAAAAATTGTTACTGTAGATCCATCACAGATTTCGGGGGCATGCCTCTGGAGACCTTCCAGGTTGATATTAAACCATTAACAGCTACCCTGAGCCATTCAGCAAGTTCCAGATCTATCTAATTGTATTAATGCCCACAATGTTAGTGTGAAAGGCTTTATAGAACGCTTTACTCTGCCTGCTGGCTTCCCTGGCTTTCTTCAAATTCCAGCTTAAATCCCAGCTTCTGCACTTGGCCTGTGCAAACCTGCTGCTGCCTAGGTCCCAAAGCACACCAAAGGATTTCAGGTGGCCTGCAGAAAAATGTAGAGGAAAACATCCTTTGTATGTAGAAGAAATCCTTTGGTGTGCTGCTGGTGAACCACAGGCCATAAGAGGGCCAGGTTGTGTTCTACAAAAAGACTTCCCAAACTTTTAATTCTGGTACCATCACTCTGTTTCTTTATTTTCTCTTTATCTTGTATTTCACTTTTTTTGTAGAAGTGTTTGCCTGTTGTCTTCCTGTATTTTAGATTGTGTAGTCAGTGCCAGGGCCTGTCTTTGGCCTTTCTTTGTATTCTCCAAACAGTGCCCAGCATAGAGTAGGCACTTAATAAATAAACATTTATTTGACTAAGTGATAAATAACAGTTTTTTGACTAACTTTGTTAAAATCTGTATTTCCTCACATGAGTATTGGACAGTTAGATGGAAAGTGGTTAGAATGCTAGCCTTGAAAGACCAAAATCGGATTCTTCCTGCCTCAAAAACATACTAGCCATGTGACCCTGGGCACAGCCAAGTAACCCTCTCTAAGTATCAGTCTTCCTCTGCAAAATGGGACTGATAATGGTAGCACCTAACCCATGGGGTCATTTTGAGGATGGAATGAGATAATATATGTAAAGGGCTTACCAAACTTTGAAGCAGAATAAATGTGAGCTGCAGCTGCCACACATGAACATTCATTGTGTATTTTTATTGAGCACATCATTTTATCCAAGCTCAACTCTTAGAATCATTCGACTCAGTAACAAACATTTATTAAAGCCAGACATGAGCAGTATAATGTACTAGGTGCTGGGGAAAAGAGGACAAATACAAGATTGAGGTGATTTCTCTGCCTTCCTGAAGCTACTTTGTATTCTTTTCCTCTCAGTCACTCTTGGAATTCTGTTGATTGCTCCTGATTGAAATTCCTTGGATTTTTCTCCCTTTCTACTCTCACTAATCTAATTCAATTCCTCCTTGTCCTTTGGCTAGATCTGGCATCATCTGTGCATTAGCAGTGAATGTAGACAACTTAAAAAGTTTGGCAGGGAAAGGAATACTGAATTATAGCAGGAAATAATATGATCAAGAGAAAGTTTTTTAAGGATAACGGAGCCCTAAGTACGTATGTAATAATCAGCAAGCATTTATTAGGAGCTTACTGTGTGCCAGGGAATACGAAGAAAAGCAAAAAAAATCCAAAACAGTCCCTGCCTTTAAGGAATTTAAAAGAAAGAATCAGTAGATTGGGAAAGATGGAAAATGGGAAATAATTGATAGGGCCAAGTCCTTAAAGAAAAGGAAGAGGATAGGATCAGATTAATCTTAGCAAGGAGTACTACCTCATCTTTCTGACTAGGACCCTGGTAGAATAGGAAAAGGTGTAGAGAGATTGGCGGTTGTGGAGGAGTAGTAAAAAAAATGGAGCACCTAACCCTAATCTGGCTTGTGAGGATGCTCCACCTTAGTAGGAGGCAAATTCATCTGCTAGGGTGGAGATTTGAGGAGAAAATTTGAAACTGGCTAGTCCCTGTTTGGAGTGAGGGCCTGTGAAAATTTTTAATACTTTTTGTTTTTATATCACCTCCATATCCCACTGTATTCTTTCCCCCTCTCCCACAGAACCTTTTTTTATAATAAAGAATTTTAAAAGAGAAAGAAAAACAAAATTCAGCCAAACTAACGTTAGAAAAAAATCTGATTCTACATGTGTTTTTCCATACTTGTGAGTACCCTGCTTCTGTAATGAAATGGGAATGGTGGTATCTAATCACATCTCTTCTTTGGGGCCTTAGACTTTTTTAGTGGACCCTTTATAATTAGTTTTTTGTTTTGTTTTCACTTTCTCCAGTAGCTTGGTATTGGGACTAGAAAAAGCAGATGATAGAGTAGCCCATGGTTAGAGATTAGCCATGGTGAGACCAGAAGGAAACCAAGAGTGATGGACTTAAAAGTTAGACTATGCTGTCTTATCGAACGGGTTAACTCTGAGCTTAAGACTGAAGGTCAGAATGGGACTTATTGGACAGAGAGACTGGGGAAGTATAAAAGAACCACCTGTTTTGGTGGAAACAAAGAGTTTTAGGAAGTGGGAAAGATGGAAGGACAAGAATTTGTGATGACCCTGAACTCAGCCATTTCCAAACCATACCATCATGTTCATACATTGCCTCTTCTTCCCAGCCACCATCACCCCCTTTCCAGCTCTGCCTCCCCATTGTATGTTTCCCTATTACTATAAATATTTAATAAATGCTATTTCCTTCGTTACTTGGGAGCCTATTAACTGAAGAAAAACTAGGATTTGAACCTTTTATCTCATAAAAAGGGGAGAAGACTTCAGGATATTTGTCATAGGGCTATGCCTTGGAAAATTCAATCAGTTTTAGACCAAATTTCAACTTTACTCAGTAATTTTGGATTGTGTTGAGTTTTGATATTCCTTATTTTCTTTTTCAGTTGTGGTCTTGAAGATAATAATATAATTCATGCTCTCGTAATTTGTACTGTCTTTTCCCTTCAGAGTGATGATTCTGACATATGGGATGATACAGCATTGATAAAAGCCTATGACAAAGCTGTGGCATCATTTAAGGTATTAAATGTCTTTTTTTTTCTTATTTACAGTTGAATTTGTATTTGTGAATTTAAATGGAAATCTTTATTTAAAGTTTTGTTGCACATGCTCCATCCCCATCCCCCCAACTCTTCCTTGTAACAAAAGAAAAAGAATGTATGCAGCTATTAAGCTTCTATTCTCACCTCTGTCTGGAAGTGTTTCATCATCTTTTCTCTAAGACAATAATTGATTATTACAGTTCTTTTGGGTTCAACTTCCTTTTTGTGTTTTCTTAGACATTATCATAGTCATTGGTCCTTTTATTATGTCATACATCTTCCCATTTTTCTCTGTCTTCTTCAGATTTTTGTATAGCACAATACTATTTTACTACACTCATAAATCCTGCTCCTACTTTGTTTAGCCATTCCCCAATTGATTAGGTTATTTCCTGTTTTTCCTGCCACAACTGTGAATATTTTGGGATAAATAGAACCTCTCTGTCTTTGCTCTCTTTGCAAATGTGCTTACTAGGGCCTTTGGTTCAAAAGGTATAAACAGTTTGATGGGCTTTACTGAATAATTCCAAATTGTTTTCCACAATGTTTGGTCCAACTTACAGCTCCATCAACGTTGTATCTATAGCCTCTCCAATAGAATATTTTTTTTAATCACCTTTGTCAATCTCGTGTGTGTAAGGTGAAACCTCATTGTTTTAAATTGCATTTCTCCTGCTAGCGATTTAACTTAGGACTCAACCAATCATGAGTGCCCAGTTGCCCTGGAACCTAGCAAGTGAATCACACAGCATCCAGAATTTTCAGGGTAATTTATGTTAGTTTACTTTGTCTTCCTCCTTGTAAGCCTTGAGATCTTCTTAGAATCTCACCCATTCCATTCTTTAGCAATGCTACAAAATTTTAGCATTTTCAGCCTCCTCAGGGTCAGTGAAGCAGTTCAGACTTCAGCTCTACTCTATTTATGAAGAAATCTCTTGTTCAGTGTAGTTTTCATATACCGTTGTATAACGATGATGGTGGTGGTGGTGATAGTGATAGTTGATTTTTATATAGTGCCTAATATTTGCCAAACCCTGTGCTAAGCGTTTTACAGATGTTAGTGTCATTTGATCATCACAGAAACCATAGAAGGTAGGTGCTATTGGTTTTGTTTTTTTACAGATGAAGAAACTGGGAGAGATAGAGGTTAAGGGACTTGCCCAGGTTCATTCAGCTAGTAAGTGTTTGAGGCTGGATTTGAACTCAGGTCTTCGTTACTCTAGACCTGGAGCTCTTCCCATATTACCGCCTAGGTGCCCTTTCCTCAGCTTTTGTTTATTTTCTTACACTTAGTAATATTTTTTTTTTAACATTCTTTTTTTGTAAGATTTTTAATTGCAAATTTTTCTCCCTTCCTCCTCCCCAAGACAACTTATAGGCTATACATATGTAATCATGTTAAGCATTTTTCTACATTAGTCACTACATTTGTGAAAAAAGAATCAGAACAAAGGAAAAATCATAAGAAAGAAAAAACTCCACAAAAAGTGAAAATAGAATTCTTTGATCTGCATGCAGACTCCATTTGTTCTTTCTCTGGATGTGGATAGCATTTTCCATCATGAATCTTTTGGAATTGTCTTGGATCATTGTATTTATGAGAAGAGCTAAGTTTGTCGAAGTTGGTCATCTCATAGTGTTGCTCTTACTGTGTACAGTGTTCTGGCTCTGATCTCTTCACTCAATATGAGTTCGTGTAAGTCTAGGCTTTTCTGAAATCATCCTGAGCATCGTTTCTTATAGAACGTTCATATGCCACAATTTGTTCAGCCATTCCCCAGTGCTTGGGTATACCCATAATTTCTAATTCTTTGCCACCACAAAAAGATTCATCAAGACTCATTATTGTTCTTTTCCCTTTGGAAGCTGAAAAATTAACGTGGCTCCTAAATTTGGGGGCCACTGACTCAATTCAAAGCACATTTGTTGAAACCTGCATTACCCTCTTGGTAAAGGGGATTAAATGGAATCAGTGACTTGAACCTGTAGAACTTGTACAAATGCCCTTCCTCCTTAAAGTCTTTATCTTGCTTCAGCTTAGCTGCCACATCCTTGAAGCCTTTCCCGATTCCTCGTTTATAGAGTTGTTCTCTCTACTCAGAGTCTCTTTTCCTTTACATGTCTGTTCTATAAGCCAGCTCAGCCCAACGTGAACACATTGTATGCTTGGCACACATGTTGTATGCCCCAATAGAAAATTAACTCCCTTAGGGCAAAAATGTTTTTTTACCTTTATACACCCAGCCTTGAGCCTGTTGCCTTGCACTTCATAGACCCTTTATTCATGTTTGTTGGATGGAATTGTGGTCTCTAATAATTTCATAAATTATAGCTTGTTGTGTTTTGTCACTGTGCCACAAGACCTGTAACTTTGGTTAGCAAGTTGAGGAAACCACTTTGAAGTAATGAAACTTGAATTAGTGAATTTTTTCAAAGAAATATTCTTCTAAGTAGATGCAAGAATAGGAGCTAGTCTAGCAAAATTATTGCCTGGTAGAGAGCTTTTAGAAGATCTGTTTTATTTTTTGTGTTAATTTGCTTTTATTGGTACTTTTTTGACACATCAAGAAGAATACACAGGACCTAGAGAACTTCATATCACATGACAGGCTGAAAATGAGAGATTTTATGTGTTAAAATATTAAGATGTATACCAATTCTATGGATATATAGTAGCCCACTCAAGTGTTCTTATGGTGCAGTAGTATAACATTACAATTCATGTATCACAATTTTTCAGCCATTAATGAGCACACACTTTATTTCTAATTCTTTCCAAGCACAAAAAAATGATGCTGTATGCATTTTTCACATGAAGCCTGTATTCACATTTGAAATATTAATAGTTTTTAAACAGTCTGAAATATTTGTAAATGTTTAAAAACTCATTTCTAATACTCTGTGTTCCCTATCTGCCACTTTAACCAACAGCAAAAGTGAGGAAAGAAGTGAGGTGTAAAATATGTGCTTTATTTCACTTGTTACCCCAGGAAAAGAACTCATGACCTGCTGGTCAACCTACTGGTAATTAGCTGCTTCACATTTAGTTAAGCTGGTCTTCAGACCGCAAAACTGGGCTGTCCCACAGAAAGGACTTGAATGGAAAATTAATATGATTAGTACTATTGGTACTAATTATATGTGCAAAGTTATTCCCGGTTGGGAGCTAAAGAAAAAGGAGAGAAAGTATTCATAAAGAAGGCTGCCCTAGATGTGAGTCTCAAAATAAGGGAACGGTTTCAGCAGGCAGAATTGAGTAGAGGGAGAGCAGATATAATGGCATGAGCCAAGCTGTGGAGGTACAGGGAATTCATGTGTACATACCTGTGCATTATGGAGTGGTAAGTGATAATATTGGAAAGATAGGCTAGGTCGTGAAGAATTGGGGTTTTTTGATGGGCAGTGGGAATTCACAAGAGTTTTAAATAAATGGAAAGGTCTAGGAAAGGAAAAATCAGAAAAATGTTAGAGAACCAGGACAAAGTAGTCATCAGTAAGCCAGGAAAACAGGATGGTGAACAATGTGAAATAGTTGTAGCATTTAACCAGATTTGTCGAACAGAAGCAGATCTAAATAAAGGATCTTAAAGGGTCCTTTTTGACCCTCTCAGTTTTATACATCATGTAATAGAGGCATAGATGGAGAAGATGAATTGTCGTACAGGGACTTGTGAAAGGTAGTCTCACTGCTGTTCAGGCAGTCTTCTTTACACTGTGTCACACCTTCTTGTCTTCGAGAGTTAACAAAGTTACCGGTTGATCTTGCACAGATTGAGCAAATTGCCTGTTTTGTGCTTTGGTCTTTGCCCTTTAGTGGGAAGGAATGTGTGCAAACCTGTCTGTAGGTGTGGGAGAGTACATACCCCCAAGAAGCTTGTATAATCAAGCTTTGCTAGCTTAAAACCGCATCAAGACTTGTGGGACACTGGATAGATACCTTTTTATGTAAAGGTGCACACCTCCCTTGAACTTCCTAGTGTGCCACTTTTCACTTATTTTTATTTTTAAGACTCCTTGCTGTCTTTGTAACCTCCCTCCTAGGTTCTTAGAAAATTACAGCTAATCAGTGTCTTAGAGATCCCCAGGTTCAGCTCACTGAGGCCCAGGGAAGGCAAATCACTTGCTCAAGTGAATTTGTCACCATCAGGATTTGTTGGCATGTTTGAAGGAACAGTTTCATTACAGAGTTAGGGTGAAGAACCTGCTCATAATGGGTCTGTGAGTAAGTGGGAGGATGGAGAAGTGGAAGCTTCCTTCTTTGGGATGTGGCTCAGTGACCTGTTTGTAAGAACTAAGTAAGTTTTGATCTATATGTTTATGATAAATAACATGTATTTTACTTTGATAGAATGCTTTAAAGAATGGTGAAATTTCTGAAACTTCAGATAAACAAAAAAGTGCTGGACCAAAAAGAAAAAATATTAAGAACAGAAACAAGAAAAAAAGTAACGCAGCTCCATTGAAACAGGTATTTAAAAACATACAGTTTAACCTCGCTTTTTTAATGTTACAGTGTTAAGTAAAATGAAAATGTCAAATTGAGAAAGTAACGCTCTAAATTGAGATCATGAAATGCCTTTGACTTGTGCTTAAGTTTTCTGCTTGCTTTTTAGTGTGTATATGTAAAGCTGTTACATGAGATTTATTTTTCTAATTAATTGATTTGTAGTTTTTAACATTTACTTCCACAAGATTTTGAGTTCCAAATTTTCTTCCCATCTCTCCCCTTGCCCCACCCAATACAGTGTGTGTTCTGATTGCCCCTTCCCCCTGTCTGCTTTGTCTTCCATCACCCCCTCTCTCTTTATCCCCTTCCACTCTTTCTTCTTAGGGCAAGGTAGAATGAGATTTATTTTTCAAAATCAGCCTCAGCAAGTAAACTTTTGAATTATATTCATTAGTCCTAATTATTTTGGGCTACTTGTTTTAATGATTTCCTGATGATATTAGACATATACATAGATGTGGATATATAACAAACACAAACATTTTAAAAGTATGTTGGTTTGTTCAGTGGAAGGTTGGTGATGCTTGTTGTGCAGTGTGGTCTGAAGATGGCAACATATATCCGGCTACTATTGCATCAACTGATCTGAAGAGAGGGACGTGTGTTGTAGTTTACACTGGCTACGGAAATAAAGAGGAACACAATCTGTCGGATATTCTTCTCCCAAACAGTGAAGGAGTTGGTGATGAAGAACCTATTCATGAGGTAAGAATCTAAATATATTTGTATATAATCACCTTAGAAATGGAGTAATGAATTGAGAATAAAACTTAAGTTCTGTGTCTTTTGAAATTGTCTTTTGAAAAATTCAGTTGATTGGGCTATAACGAAAGTTTTATGAATAATTAGAACAGTATAAAATAACTTTTTTAAATGTCAAGGATGTAGCTTTTGGTATGAATATAGATTGCATTCTTTAAATGAAGTCCTTTTAAAAGGGAGAAAAGATAAAAGTATATATTGGAAAATTAAACCAGTTATTATGTATATTCCTTGATACGTCATTCTGTACTTAGGTCAGTACAGTATTTAAATCTATATTGTATAATTTTTAAAGCTATAATTGTCTTAAAATGTGCTTTGCATAACAATGCAGTTGAATAAGTTGTCAGTTTGAGATAAGGTGTTGGTATTAAGGCCTTCTGGCCATTATGTAACTAACAGTTTATCCATACCTAATAAAACTAACCTTGCTTGATTTCTTTCTAAGAATGAAAATGAAAGTCAAAGTCAGTATTCCACAGATGAAAGTGAAAAGTCCTCCAGATCACCTGGAGGCAAACAGAATCGGATCAAATCCAAAGCTACTCATTGGAATTCTTACTTCCCTCCACCACCACTTCCTCTCCCAGTGCCAGGGCTGGGCAAGGTAAGTGCTGTTGGATGTGCGTGAAACAACAAAAGCTTCAATTGAGAAGTTCTGCCTAGAATTTTCCTCTGAAATGTGATTCTATGTTATTTGAATTTGAATTGAGCCTCTTGGGCCTGCAGAGTGGGCCTGCTGTGATGTAATGAGCTCAGAGAATAAAAAAGAGATTGAAGAAGGTTGTCTCCCAGGAGAACTAGGAAAGGTGACTTAATGAAGAACCTTAAGAATTATTGAGCCTAACTTCATTTATCCTTCCCGGAAGGCTGTGTGTGTGTTTGTCCTTCGTTGCCAAAGAAGACCGTGCCATCAGAGCAATGATGACATGACTTGCACTTGACTTTGTTTTGAGTGAGTGAGGGAGGGCTGTGCAGGTCACCAGCCTCACTTCTCCTCCAGAGCCATCTGAATCCAGTGACCAGATATTCCTCAGGATGAGGCATTTGGGGTTAAGTGACTTGCCCAAAGTCACACAGCTAGTGAGTGTCAAGTGTCTGAGGTGAGATTCAAATTCAGGTCCTCCTGACTCCTGCACTGGTGCTCTATCCACTGCACCACTTAGCTGCCCAGAAAGCTGTAGACACATAGCACCACCAGCACCTCACCCCACCACCCAAGGGGGTTTTTGTGAAGTGCTTTGTAAATTCTACTGTATGAAGGCTAACTGCTATTATTTTAAAACTAGACCCTCTCAATATAGTTAAACAGTGTACATTAACAGTTGTTTGACAGATGTCAACATAATGTAGTGTTTGGTTCTTTAAATGAGAAGAAGTTTAATATTTGTCATTGTAATGCTGTGGCCATCTAGTCAAAAAGCAGCAGCTGGATGGCTCAGTCGAGCGCTGAGCCGGCAGTCAGGAAGACCTGGATTCGTATTCAGCCTTAATAGCTGTGTCACCCTTGCCGAGTCATGGGCGTTCTTTGGTTTTCTCATCTGTAAAATGGGGGTGATGATAATAATAGCATCTACCTTCCAGAGTTGTTTTGAAGATAAAATGAGGTAATATTTGTGAAGTACCATTTGTTATTGTTGTTTTAAATATAAATTTCAGCCCTTTTTGTTTTAGGACAGGTGGACCCTTTTTTCATTTTGTAATTGCCAATCACTCTTCTTTTTTTAAATACTACATTATAGCCCGGACTGAAATTCAGTGGCCCACCACCCTTTCTCACAGGCTGGCCCCCACCATTTCCTTCAGGACCACCAGTAAGTACTGTTTTCAGATTAATGTGGACCACATTCAAGAGTCTTTTCCTAAAAATTGGGATTTCGTGGGTTATATTATTCAGTGAGTTTAGCAATACAATTGAATAAGTTGTGACCAGCTTAGCTTTGAAACCATGTCTCTGCTTTACACTCCTACCTACCTTATATCCTTCTTGCTTCCCTAGTAATGTAAAATAAGCTTGTATTTTAATGTCCTTTAACCTAAAAGAATGAATTTGTAAATGGTAGAATGTCAGAGATAGAGCAAATTGGGGACAGAGAAAAATGTGTGTGTTTCGTGTTTATGTGTGTGTGTGAGTGTGAGTGATCATGAGGCATATATGTGCTCATAACATAATTTTTTACCAAAAGGGAAAAATATTCAAGATGCTGTTCTGGATAATTAATTCATCCATACTCATCCACCCCTATATCACTTTTAGTTCAACAGAAAGATAATGATTTTAAATGCCCAATGTTTAGCCTTTGTTTTTTTCTGGACTTAGAAATAACATTTTTCATTTTAAATTATTTTGTGAAAAGAATTACATATAGCATTAGGGAAGATACTATTAAATGTGCAGCATGTTCTTTTGTAAATAAATGGATTGCCATCTATCACTTTTTTGCTTATTGTCTCTAATAATAATAAGTCCTTTACCATTTGCAGTTGATTCCCCCACCACCTCCCATGTCTCCTGATTCTCCTGAAGATGCCGATGCTTTGGGAAGTATGTTAATAGCCTGGTACATGAGTGGCTATCATACTGGTTACTATCTGGTAAGTGATAAATTTGTTCCTTTACTTGAATTAGGCCTGCCTTCTTTCTGTAGCTGCAAATAAATTTTAGTTATTCTCTTTATGATACCCTTTTTAAAAGTTCTTCTGAGGTTTTTTGACAGACAAGTTACATGTTTCCAAATTTAAATACTTGCAGGTTATTTTATCTCGTAAATTGTTTTGTTCATTAAAAATAAAATCAGTGTTATAACTCATTTAAAAAATACAGTTTTTAAATTAGTCAATTTTCTTAATATTTAAAGTTTATAGTATATTATTTTTTTAAGTAAAGTATAGCATATAAAGTCCTCAGTCTGCAGGAATGAAGGGGCTACTGTGGAACTATTGTAATACTGTGTGATGTAATAAAGGAGCATTTCAATGTTGATAACATAGAAGGAAAAAGGTTACTAGATGATAATGTCAGCGAAGAGAAGGCTGAAACTAAGCTGACTTCTGAGTAATTTCAATGACCAATTTCACCCCTAAAGAAAAATGAAGATGGCACCCTTCCTCTCTGGGAGATATGGCCTCTCTTCTTAGCAGAGAGGGCCTATTGTGGGGTGTGAGAGAAAAACAGTAGTGATAGAAAAGCAAAAAACATCCAGAAATCTTACGTATCCTTACACTCAAATGCGATGTACTCCTGTCCGCTTGTCAAAGTTCCATCCTTCTGACATCTTGACTGTCCTCTTGACATTGTCACACGACCAGCTTGTCTTGTCATCAGTCTTTGATGACCTCTTTTACCCGTTCTTTTTCAGAATCCCTCTTTGCCAGATAGCACAGGGATTGGCAAACGATGTATGATTGGAGGCCCAGATCTGGCCTACAGCCCACAAGCTTTTTTTTTTTTTTAAGCTCGTGGGCCATATAATAAATTAAAAAACATTTTAACATTTTTTGATTGGAAACTGTACAAAAATAGGTGGGCAGCCTAATTTGGCCCTAAGGTTGTAAGTTTGGTGACTCCTAATACAGCCTATTCTGTTTGTGTCTGTTGGTTTTGATTTTTTGGGGATTTTTTTTGCCTTGACAACTCATGAAACAAAGGAATAATTAAAGTGGCCCTCAGTTTTCTGTGGGCTCCTTGGGCTTCAGTGACTGAGGAGGAAGAACAGCCAGGAAGTGGGCAGGTGGCGTTAAGAATCATGCAATTTTTAGACTGTAGATAAACTTTAATTTTATTCTTGGTACTCTAAATATCAGATTTTTGTCCAACAATCAATAAATGGACTTACTGTAAGGAGCTGATTCATATCAATATTCCAGTTCTGCCTACATTAGTCTGTATCATTTTATACATCTTTCCATATTTCTCTGTAATACTCATTCACCATTTTGTAGAATTCATTAATTTGCCATTAGTTTTGTGTAACAGTTTGTTTAGACTTCTCCCAATTAACATAATTCAACTTTTATTTCCATTTTTTCCACAATGACTATTTTGATATGTATGGTACCTTTCTTTCTGTCTTTAACTTCTTTGGGCTTTCTATCTAGCCATGGGATTATTGGGTCAGAGGGTTTTGTTATTTCAGTGCTTTGCTTGCAGAATTACAAATTAGCATGCAGAGTATCTGGACCACTTAGCAGCTCCACTAACAGTATTTGGTATGCTGTCTTCGTGAAGCCCCTTCTATATTTCTTTTGCCAGCTTTGCTATTTTTCTGGGTGACTTACAGAGTTTTTAAAAGCAAAATTGAGATGATATGTTATTAAGGCATTTTGAAAATTAGAATGAGCACAGCATTGTTTTGGGGATTGAGGAGGGTGTGGATCTGTCCTTGCAAATCAGCAACAGTCCAGGATCTAGAGAAGTTAAGTGACTTTCTCATAGACAAACCACAGAGTTGTCTGGGATGCCCCAGATCTTCCCACCTTGGGGCCAACATTCCCTCACTTACTCTACATTGTCTTTCATTACAAAATGCCTGATTTAGCCAGATCAAATACAGTTACTGAGTTTTACTGACATTGGGGTATTTTGGTTTGGATCAAGGCATTCATTGAATCTTCTCAACAGTGTTTCATAATTCAGCACTTTTTTCAATGTTTCTGGTTCTTTCTTACCTGCTACATGACTCCATCGGCACTGCAGGCTCTGCTTTGCTGCCTGACCAGGTTGTCCACAACATTAGCCATTGACCACCACATATTTGTAGCCTGTGCACTAGCACTTTCTGATGTTGGACTGCCAAATAAATGGATTTTTCTCCCATCCTTTTCTCTATGTCTCCTTTCCTGTGGCACTTAGGATAAATTGATTCATTTGACATTTATTAGGTGCCTCTTGTGTTCAAGTCATCTAGATGAAGGGTGCACAGAACACAAGAGTGAATAAAGCACAGATCTTTCTTTTAAGTGGCTGACAGTAGGAAATGACCATAAAACAAATTAATATCTGAATGCATAGGAGAGGTACAGATAAACATTTTGAGTTGATTTATCAAATTAACAATTTTATGAAGCCGAAGGATGTTCCCTTTTTAATATTTTTGTCCCCTTTCTGCAGGGCTTAAAACAACATCAAAAAGAAGGAAGGCACCAGCACTTCAATTAAGGAGTAAGTACAGTAGCTATCATCTCATGTTTCTTAAATATTTTACCTATTTTTGTTCAGTTCTACTGAAATAAACTTTGAAAAATCAGCTATTTTCCTATGCTTTTTCAAAGTGGGTGAGAACTGCAGTCATTAAGGATGTGACAAGGCTTCTCTCAGTCTCTTGTTACTGGACAAGTATTCATTTAGATGCATATCCAGGCAGAAATGCACAGAGGAAATGTGTGACAAGGAAAGATAGAAACTAAAGTAGTCAGTCTTGATCTGGAGATTACATCAAATCACTGGATACAAATAACTTGCTTTCCTCCAGGCAGGAGACACTTGATAAAGATATCAAGAAGACTGTTGCTGTACTTGTTAAGAGACATACTCACATCCTGAATCAAAACTGGATCGAAAGAACCTGATGAAACCACAATAGTATTCTTTTCTTTCTTTCTTTTTTTTTTAAGGAATGTAAACAGTTCGACTTTAATGAGTTCCCTAAGGCTTTGCTTTCCCCTTTACCTTTTCATATTTCTCTTGACTCTTGTATTTTAAAGTCAGATTGTCTATTCACCTCTGGTCTTTTCAACTGCAATGCTTGGAAGTCCTCTGTTTCATTGAAATTTCTTTTTTTTCCCCTGCAGTATTATACTCAGTTTTGCTAGGTAGGTGATTCTTGGTTTTAATCCTAGCTCCTTTGACCTCTGAAGTATCATATTCCAAGCCCTCCAATCCCTTAGTGTAAAAGCTGGTAAATCTTGTGTTATCTTGATTGTATTTCCACAATACTTGAATTGTTTCTCACTGGCTGCTTGTAATATTTTCTCCTTGATATGGGAACTCTGGAATTTGGCTACAATATTCCTATGAGTTTTCCTTTGGGGATTTCTTTGAGGAGGTGATCAGTGGATTCTTTCCATTCGTATTTTACTCTCTGGTTCTAGAATATCAGGGCTATTTTCCTTGATAATTTCTTGGAAGATGATGTCTAGGCTCTTTTTTTGATCATGGCTTTCAGGTAGTCCCATAATTTTTAAATTGTCTCTCCTGGATCTATTTTCCAGGTCAGTTTTTCCAGTGAGATATTTCATATTGTCTAATTTTTAATCCTTTTGATTTTGTTTTATAATTTCTTGGTTTCTCATAAAGTCATTAGCTTCCATTTGCTCCATTTGAATTTTTAGAGAACTTAGAAGAGAAAACTTAGCCTGCAATGATGTACTGCAGAGTGTTTTCTTGAACAACAGACATTGTTCATTAAGTCTAGAAACCTTAAGGAAAATCCTGGTAACACTTCTGTAGTCTCAGTGGGCCATCATAAATAGATCTACATGCACCACTCAGATGTTTTCAGATTTTTTTTTTTCAGATGTTTTCTTTAGTGAGCTTTTGAACTTCCTTTTCAATTTGGCCAGTTCTGCTTTTTAAAGCATTCTTCTCCTCGTTGACCTTTTGGACCTCTTTTGCCAGTTGGATTAGTCTATTTTTAAAGGTCTTACTTTCTTCATGATTTTTTTTGGATCTCCTTTAGCAAGCTGTTGACTTGCTTTTCATGTTTTTCTTGCATTGCTCTCATTTCTCTTCCCAATTTTTCCTTTGCTTCTCTTACTTGATTTTCAGATTCCTTTTTGAGCTCTTCCATGGCCTGAAACCATAGCATTTTTTTTTGGAGGTTTTGGATGTAGAAGCCTTGACCTTGCTGTCTTCCTTTCGTGGTATGCTTTGCTCTTCCTCATCCAAAATGATGGGGAAAAAAGACGTTTTCACCGAGGAAGTAACCTTGTATAGTCTTTATTTTTTTCTCCCTTTTTGAGCATTTTCCCAGCCAGTTACTTGACTTTTGAGTCTTTTGTCAATTGGAGGGTATACTACCCTAGGCTTTAGAGGTTTTGTGCAGCTGTTCTGAGATATCTCTAGGAACCTGTAAGTTCTCAGTTCCTTCAAGGTGGCACAATCGGGGCATCTGTGCTGAGCCGAGCTGGGCTGGGTTCCACTCCACGTTGGTGTGATAGAACTTTCCTGTTGGCATTCCAGGTTCTTGGGCTGGAGTTTCACTCTGTCATTTTGTGGCTTTTGCTGTTCTAGAATTTGTTAGGGTCGTTTTTTCACTGGTATTTTAAGGGGTTTGGGGGGAGAGCTACAGCACATCAGTCCTTCTACTCTGCCATCTTGGCTCCGCCTCTGTTAACTATTCCACAATACTATTCTTAATGTGAAATTATATTTGGGATAGTAAAATTGTCCATAACAGACACGTAAAGTTGCCTAACAAAATCCCCACAGTAAAACCTGTTACCATAAGGCAGCTATAGAAAGAAATATTCCAGTGTAAAAAGAGGGACAGGATTAATAGACATTCTCAGAATGCATAAAAAATGGGTTAAAAAAAAAAACTAGGGAAATACTTGTGGAATTAGTAGGCATAACTTCACCAAGCAACAGATGAGACTGATAGCTGGTGCACCTCCTGGGAGTTTTTAGATACAACTGAAAGTCGCTTATTTCTGCATGACCCCGGAAAGGATTTACTCTCTCACAGGGGAATCAGAAAGTGCACCATCTTCATGAATTCAGCTAACACTGCAGCAGAAAAATCTGAAAACATCTGAGTGGTGCATGTAGATCTATTTATGATGGCCCACTGAGACTACAGAAGTGTTACCAGGATTTTCCTTAAGGTTTCTAGACTTAATGAACAATGTCTGTTGTTCAAGAAAACACTCTGCAGTACATCATTGCAGGCTAAGTTCAGCACCTACCAAATATCCACTAAGACAGGACATGATAGCTAAAATTTATGTTACAAGTTCACTGCCTTTTATGAGCTAATGTGATGAATTCCCTTATAAATTTAGCCCTTACATTATCCTAGCGAACACAGCCAATAAACTGTATTGGAAATCAATCATTATCATAACAGTTTTCCAGATATAAACATTAATTCTTAAAAACTTAATGTTTTTGATAGATGGCACCATCCCAAATAACTCACATTCCAAACAGAAAACTTGTAATAGAGACATGACCAGTTATTGATTCACTCTCCCTTACATCCTAATACTTCTATTCAGCTACTCGGGAAAAACTTAAAAGACAACAAAGACTGCTGAGAAAATTGGAAAGTACTCTGTCAGAAACTGGGTTTGGACCAACTGCTTAGAATGTTTTTACACAAGCAAAACTTTTATAGCCAAGATTAAAAGGGAAATTGGTTAACGTGGGAAACAGCTATTTGCAGCTGCTTTCCGTGATTAGGGTTTTATTTCCTTCATATATAAGTAATTGATTTATAAATCATATTTATGAAGTTAAGAGCCATTCTCCAACTGGTAAATGTGCAAATGATAATGAACAGGCAGCCAAGGGAAGAAATCCAAGCTGTGGCATATGAAAAATTATCTAAATCATCAGTGATTAGAGGAAATCAAAGCAACTCTGGAGTTCTATCTGAATCCCATCAAAAATTTGGCAAAATTGACCAAAAAAGGGGTTACAGCCTTTCTAGAAATCAGTCTGCCCCAAAAGCTACTAAACTTTATAGGTGCTTTTACCTAGAGATACTAATTGTAAGCCTGTGCCCCAACGTGATCAAAAGAGAATTCTCTATTTATAGCAGTTCTTTTTGTAGTGGCAAAGACCTGGAGACCAAAGGAGTGGGTGCATTGTTGCTGTCCGTCTTCCAAGAGGATCAAAATGACATCACTATTGTAAAGTGAAATTTCAGTGTGTCCAACTGTGGCTGATCAGACCAACATGAGCTTGGAATGCTCTACCACAGGTTGGGCACAGATGGTCCATATGAACATTTGGGGTTGATATCCCAAATTTGTGCATCCTGTATTTAATTTGTGCTGTCTCAATTCTGGTTTGCTCAAAGAGCACAGCACCTTTTCTTATGTGGGCATGCCATGCTGAGCACTCCTGTGCCAGTGTCTTCCATGTTGCACAGCCAAATCCAGAGTTCTTGAGAGAGACCTTGAGAATGTCCTTGTTTCTTCTGGCCACCATGTGATCACCTGTCCCATGCAAGTTCTCCGTAAAAGAGCCTTTTTGGCAAGCATACATTTGGCTTTCGAGCAACGTGACAAGCCCATCGAAGTTGCACTCTCTGAAGCACAGTTTGAATACTTGGCAGTTCAGCTCAAGCATGGACTTCAGTGTCTGGTACCTTATCCTGCCAGGTGATCCTCAGAATCTTCCTAAGACAGTTCAAATGGAAGCAATTCAGTTTCCCAGCATGGTGCTGGTAGACTGTCGATGTTTCACAGGCATACGAGATCAGCACAACATCTCTGTAGACCTTCAATTTGGTAGTCAGTCTAATACACTCTTCTGTCCCAAACCTTTCTTCAGAACCTCCCAAACACTGAGCTAGCGCTGGCAATGTGTGCATCAGCCTCGTTGTCAATGTGTACATCCCTGGAAAGTACACTACGAAGGGTAGAACTTATCCACAACATTCAAAACTTCTCCATTTGTTGTAACCGACGGTTCCACGTATGGATGATGTGGCAGCTAATGGAGCACCTGTGTTTTCTTGGTGTTAATTATTAGGCCAAAATGAGCACAGGCAGCAGAGAATTGATCCACACTTTGTTGCATTTCAGCTTCACAGGCTGCACTGAGTGCACAATCATCTGCAAACAGAAAATCATGCACCAACACTCCCTCCACTTTGGTCTTGGCTTGTAGCCCTTTAGAATTGTTGAACTTGCCAGCAGTACAGTAGTTGACCTTGATGCCATGTTCATCCTCATTGAAAGCATTTGTCCACATGACTGAAAACATCATGCTGAAAAGCATGGGAGCAAGCACACAGCCCTGTGTCACTCCATTAGTGACTGGGAAGGCACGAGAGCTTTGTCCATTACCCAGAACCTGGGCAAACATGTCATCATGACATTGACATACAATACTGACGAACTTCTCCAGGCAACCAAATTTTGACATAATTTTTCATAAGCCCTCATGACTAACTGTGTTAAAAGCTTTGGTCAGATCCACAAATGTGTACAGACCTCTGTTGTGCTCCTGGCATTTGTCCTGGAGTTGTCAGTCATCGATTGTTCCTTGGCCCTTTCTGAAGCCACACTGGCTCTCGGGTAGATGACTATCTTCCAGGTGAAAGATCAGCCTATTAAGGAGGACTCTAGCAAGAATTTTGCCAGCAATGATTAAGATTAAACCAGTTTGAGGAGTGGGTGCATATCCTTAATAAATTATAACACATGAATGTAATTGAATACTGTTGTCCTGTTAAAAAAGGAAGAGTTTCAGAGAAACTTGGGAATACTTGCATCTGTTAAAGTAAGCAAAATGGAAAGAATTTATACTCTTAGCAACAACATTGTAAAAAAAAAAAAAGACTGAGACACCTGATCTCTGAAAGGAGCAAGCATGATTGCAGAGGACAGACGACGTACAGACCTGTCTCCTGCATGAGAAGAGGTGAACTCGAGGCGCAGAATGAGGCACATTGGTGGACGTGGCAGTGCGCGATTGTAAAGTATTTCCACATACCCTCCCACCCCCAACAGGGGAGAAAACCAAATGGCTATTAATTGAAACTAATGTGTAATTTTTAAAACTTGCTCAACTACATAAGGGAGTTATTTTATCTACCTATGCAATTGTCATAAAACATTAAATATGAAAGAATTCAAGAACAAATTAGTAGCTTGTCCCAAGATTCTTTGTGTTTGAATTCCATCAAGAATAATGAGAGGAACAAGGTGAAAAATGAAAATTGCTGATATTTCTTTTTGTTAAAATGTTAGTTCATGGAGCAGTCTCTTTAATAACTGATGATTTTGATAGTTGTTGCTCTGTAATAGTTTTTAATCCGATAGGATGATTCTTCCATCTTTATCTTTAAAAGAACACAAAACTTGATATGTTTGCCTGTTTCTTTGAGAGGCATTTCTCTATCCATATATAAAATTCTAGAAAATATAGATATTTAACACACTACTACAAAGAGCATTATCAGTTCTATGTGGACTTAGCATCTGGGAACCCAGCAAGAGAGATCTGTTAACTTATCCATGTCTTTTGTCCCACTGAAGTTTGATAAGAAAATGGGCTTTTATAAATAGTAACTGATTACGTTATCTTTTCTTCCTATTAAATTCAGGTACAAATCTCTCCCAAGGAGAGTGGTATTTTATCCGGTTCTGGTTGCGATGAACAAAGTTGGTTTTTTCACCCCCTCTAAGAAGACTTGACTGGAGAGCGCAATCTATTGTATAATTGTTGAATATGTTCTAATGTACACAGGTTTTTAATTTCTTAATCAGCAAAGTATATTTAGAAAAAAGAATGTCTGAATAGTTGAATAAAATAGCGAGAATGTGAAAGTCCTAAATGTTGAACACTTTGTCATCTTTATTATTGATGTCAATAAAGTTACTTTTCAAATTTTGATTTTTTTTAAAAACTTATCACTATATATGCTTCAATCTAAAATCCATATTTTGAGTGAAATTTGAAGTCTAAATACAGTATTTTCTGTCCCAACAGCCTGAATACTTTCTAAAATATTTTTATATTTTTAAAATTCTGCTTATTTTACAATTTGACAATGATTTGGCTCCATAAAGATTCATCCCAAAACCAATCTCTGTTTTTAGTACAAAATGGACTGAGTTGATCTTAGAAGAAAAGATTCTGTAAATATTCATTAAGGACTTGGCGTATGCAAGCAGCTGTCCTAGGTGTGAGAATACGAAGATGAACAGGACAGGGACACAGAAATCGAAGGTAGACTGCAAAGTGCTTTGAAGTATCAAAGCAGCAACAGCAAAAACTTCTTTTGGACAGTTATGTTATGGATAATAATAAGACGACGTTAAGGAAGAGTTGTCACCTAAGCTCTGCTAATATGATTATCATGGACCTGAAGTGAACTACAGTTTGCTCAAAAAAATTTAAGCATTTGGTTCTAGCTAAATAAAAGTAAAGTTACTTCTGGTACTTTTGCCCCCATAACCTGGATAGATTTAATTACTCATACTTATTCCCACCTGATACTATGAATTTAATTCCATCACTGGGTCATCCAAGACATTTTCAGCCAGCTCACTGATGAGAGTAAAATTCTGGGCAAAAATACTAAATAAACTTGTATAGTATGAAATCATTAAAATAGTGGTGTTTAATAATGGTATGAAAAATGTTTTAGGGGTCCAAGATCCTGTTGGTCAATGAGATAAGTAATTCATTTCTTCGTTGGGCAGTTACATTTAATTGAGGCAGTAATAAAAATAATTTGTGTCACATTAAATGCAAAAGCAGAAAAGATGTGACATCTGGGGAGGAGGTTATAGAGCAAGGTAGGCTCAGTCCCTACTTTCCGAGTTACTTACGTTGCTCATTTTTATTGGATGAGGAAAATTCAAGGTTTCATAAATCAAATCCAAGTAGATTGAATGCTATGACAGCTCAGAGATTTTGGAAGGGCATTGTAATGAACTATCAGCAGTGCTTAAATCCTAGTGTATAAATCTTTGCTTTTAGCATGAAAATCGGTTATCAGCTAATGTCCTGCACCTTTCACTAGTCTAGGTACTAGGTAAAAATGAATTTAAGTCTGATACCAGAAATAGCTTAGCCCACTGGTTACCTACAGGAAAATGCATTAGAGAGATTCTTCTGGAATCTACATTAACATCTATAATTAGCTGGGATTATCCAACACCTTAATTCCTTAGCTGCTTCTCATGGCTATGTGGTTTTACTTAGAAACATTAAAATCTACCACTTAAGACAAAAAAAAAAAGGCTTTGGTGAGGAGAGTGGAGCAGAACAGAAGTGATTCAGAATATATACTTAAATGTTCTTCATAATAAAAGTTACTAAATAATGGAAGAAATAATGCTCAAAAACTAGGTACCTGCTAGAATTACATAAAATGAGTCATTATACTTTTTTTCCCTCTGACAAGAGAATATGACAATGTCCATCTCCAAGAAAGTATCTACGTTTTCTTTAATAGTATTGAGCACTTTCATATCTTTATCAATGAACCATTGGTATATAACAAGATCCACAAGTACAAGTAGTATTGACACAGATTTAAATGCTTGAAAGTTGAATGAACTTAAACAGAACTTGTGAGGGATTTGTTGATGTCCAACAAAATTAAGTATAGTATGTTGTCCAGTTTTCAAAAATGTCTTCATCCAGCCTCTATAACACTGTGAGTCAACAAAAGAAAAATTTTCAAGTTTTTGGAAACCTCCATTGATTGGAACCTTGGATAAGAAAAAAAAATCAATACCATGGGGATACAAAGACATTTGTGTTGAAAGAAATAACATGCATGAGGAAATACAGTAGAGGGAAAAGAACACTCACAGGAGTCAGAGGACCTGCCACTGCCTCAGCTGTGTGACCACATATATTATTAATAGAATAGACAGATCTCTGCCCATTAATAGGCCTAACATGGAGCCTGTGGTCACATGGATCTCAGACTGGGAGGAACTTGCCCAAGGGAGAGAGTGAGGAACAGAGAGATAAGCAAGCTGTGAATGGACAGAGGAAGGAATTTGTCTAGGGGACCTTGTTTTTGTGAGGAGGCCTGACAAGATGTCTGCACTCCCCAGATTAGTGGTTTAAGTACTGTGTTAAATCTTACCTCCTGGTATTTAAATGATGTCCCAAATATTTTGGTTTTGCCTTTGAGGAAGTTTATTATATTTTGTGAATTTACCCTGGAAATACCCATACATATTCATAGCTGCTATGGGTATCTCACTGGCATTACACCACAGCCAACTCACCCTCCCTAGGACTTGTTTCCTTATCGGCAGTGAGGGGATTTGCACTAGATGATCTCAAGGGGTCTTTCCCACCCAAGGTTCTGTGATCCTGAGTGCAAACTAACATTTTTGGTGGTGGGCACTGGTACCTTAGCAGGATCAGGAAGGGTCTCATGTAGGAAGTGGTACTTGAGATGGATGTTTGAAGGGAAATAGGGTTAGGAAATACATTAGGCATGGAAAGGCATGAAGATAGATGCAAGAGGGCCAGCTGCTAAGAAATAGCATGCCAAAGACAGACTTACATGGTTTTCGTGACAGATGGCTTATGTTTTATCTTGGAGGCAATAAGAAGCTATCAAAGCTTCCGTCATACATTTGTGAAATTGTAACTAATTAAAAAACGATGGTAGTCTGTTGTAATAGAGTCAAGGCTAAAAATATGAAAGTCAGATGGAAAAGGAAACATGAGGAAACTAGCCATGTGCCCTTTCACAGAGGGTTTTTAAAGCTTTTGTCCCTCAGGTTCTTTCCTTGTAGACACTGGCCGCCAGCTGCCCTGCTCTCACCGTAACCAGGAGTCAGATTTCACTGGGACATATGTTCTTATGACCCAGACCAGATAGGGAAGAGCTATCAAAAGTGAGTGATCTCCAGGGCTAAAGAGATGCGGGGAAAATTAAAATGTGACTTTTTTTCAGTCTTTCTCAATGTATTTTGTTCATTCATAAAAATGAAGTGCTGAGAAATAAATATATGCATATCTGAACAGTTTTTCTACAGCTTGTAACCTTTGTCCTTAGAGATACCTTCCAGCTTTACAACTTTACTGTGGAGAAACCCACGAGTCATAATTGATAGCCTTCCATCTTCACAACTGCAACATCACTGAGGAGAAGGGGCTAGTTTCTCTCTGAAACTATTACCTTTAGCTTCTGGCTCACTTCATGGGCTTGCTCATCTCCAGTCCTTCCTGTAAGGTGGCTGGTTAGAAACATTGTTGTAAGGAAGGGAATCCGTTTGCCCCAAAATGTGATTCCCCTTCTGTCCCAAACTCAGTAATTTTTCATTTTCTGTATGACTAGGTGACTGATCACCACAGATAATGTGTAAATGCACCCTGATCTACAGATACAGGATTTGGGGAATAAAGCATACACGGCTCTTGCTCCAAATTTTGTCCCCACACCTCCCACACATATATTGCCCATAGATTGCTGGGAACCTGAGTCCTTGTGAACACGGCATAATTAGCTAATGCAGCTTTCTCTGTGTAATCAGAAAGTTGTGGGGAGATACATAGGTATCAGTCTGAGAAGCATTTCACGGTAAAGACAAAAACTTTTTTATTCATCTCTAGAATTCATGTCCTTCAAATGGGGACAACATCCTTCATTTCCAAAACTTATCATGCCAGTTTCCACTGCATACAATATGCCTTGGATTGCAAAGCAACATAACTGGAAATAATCAAAAAAGGAAGTTTAGAGAGGGAAATGGTTTTCTTATAAACCATAGGATTTTATTTCTGCACTATGTAAACTGGAAGCACTACCTCACATTCAGTCTAGCAGAGCAGATTTGTTTTAAAGCAAACTTAACATCATTCAGACTTTATAAAGGGAAGAACTTGGAGATGAGGAAGCTTCAAGGACTGCTGAGTAATCTGTTTTGCTGCATGGTGTAATCCCAATAAGGTAGGATGAGTTCTTCTAGATTGTTTGAAAAAACTAGTCTGTGCTAAAAGAGGGAAAAAATTGTTCTTAACATGCTTCTTCTCAGACTCTGCCAAAAAACCAATATATAGTGCTTCCCTTTTTCCCCTCCAAAACACTCTAGAGTAGGAAGCATTAAGATGTTGTCAGGCAGGTTCGATAGTGCCTGTGGTCACGGCATGAATGGTAGCAGAGTCAGGAATGGAAGCCAATAGGAAATGGTATTAAATGGGACACCATTAGACATTTGTAGAACTAGCCCACCTTCAATAGCTTTTTGAGAGTTTTGTCCCCCCAGATAATCTGTCAGTGAGATAACTGAAATGTATCTCAGTACTTGGGAGAGTTTATTAATTTCATCCATGTTGTTTCCCATCACCACCGTGATTTTAACCCCTCAGTAACTCTTCATAAATTGTTGTGGCCAGAAAAATCATCCTATAGCAAATTAGGCCTTTCTGAACTAGTTTACACTTGTCCTTGGGCAGCAAACAGAGTGACTGGATGTGAGAAATACGAGAAACACAAGTCACAGAATCACGATAGCAGAAAGAACCTAAGCAGCCAACTTCTCTGACTCATTATCCATAAAAGAATTCCCACAAAAACTTCCCTGACAAGTGGTTATCTAGTCTTTGCTGGAGGTCCCTCGGCAATAGGGAACTAATTTATTCTGAAGGCAACGTATTCCACTTAGAGGTAGCTACTTTTACCAATCTTTTCCTTACATCAAAGCTTAAACACCCCCTCCTCAGAACTTCTAACCTTAAATTGAGGTTAATGGAGCACCAATATCGTACAGGCTAGTTAGCAATACTGGTAGCATTGAACACAGGTCCTTTGATGGCAAATCTAATGCTTCCCCTACTTACACCAAGGTCTTCTCTGTGAGTCAAAAGAAAGCAAATGAAATTAATTCAAATGGAGCAAAGATGAGACAGAAATCATATAACAAGAAAAATTTATTAAAAATACTAATTTCTGAACACAAAAATATTTTCTTTAAAAAACTTACTTTATTTTCAAATTGTTCTTCCCATGTTACTACAATCCATCTTGGAGCTACTTCCTAAGCCACGCTACAATGGATTGTGGGAAAGGATGAGGTCATACACCAGAAGGAAGTGGATTCTTATGAATACAACCAGGGCAGCAGTGCAGAGAGTCATGGATAAACAAGTCGCAGTCCACACAGAAAGCGTTGTGGCATACGGCGCAAACGTAAACCTGCAACAAAGAGTGGGAAGAGGGGCAGGGAGAGAAAGGTTAAGATTGTCAAATGATAAGTGTAACACAATTTAAGAGATACATTATGCAGCGCTAGCTGGGAGTTCTTCTTCCCAGAAGGGCACCAGTTAGTTCACTCTTTTTATTTTTAATTCTCCTATTTAACTCATTCATTTTATAATAGTGATAATTAAGTTTTGCAATGATGAAATTATAGACAAAACTTTAACAGAACTCTTGCTGTAAAATATTTCAAATGTTTTTTTGTAACAAAATAAGACTGATTTTAAAAAAATTAAAAAATCCTTATACTTTCAAATCAATTTTATTCCAAAGCTAACATTACCAAAACATGCTAAGTGATGGGGACCATTATCAATAAGTGTTTTATAACTGGGACCAATATTGAATAGTTCATCCAGAAAGCACCTTAGAATACATTTCATTTTCTCTTTACTTACAAGCCAATACTTTGCAGTTGGGTGCTAGCTATCAATTCAGAAGAGAATTGTTTCAGCTGATCATATTTTCACTTTAAAAATGAGTATCTGGTCTGTCTCTTGCCCTGCTCCTTTGCAGAGCTGGGGGAATGTGGATATGGAAAACTGGATAGAATGTCAGCCTCTTCAATATATGTTGGTTTTGATAAACTTTCTTCAGCTCTTTTATTATTTATTATAAGGGATGGCTCTCTGGGAGGGAGATACAGTGGGAATTTAGGTGATATGAAAAAAGAGAGCAATAAAAATTATTTTTAAAACATGAGTGTCTTGTTTCTAAATTCAGTGTTTATTGTATTTCGTCCTCTTCCGTGGCAGACAGGCAGAGGACCATGGGGCAGAACATTACATACAATGTCAGACTGAATTACTGTATCAACTGTTTTTGCATTAAATGTTTTTGTTACAAGGGGAAGGATAAGAATATCCAAAAATGAGTGATATACAAATAAAAATATCAAATAATAAAGCTTATAAAAATAAATACAATGGATATTTTTCTGTAGTTATGTTTGTTTTATAAATTGCCTTCAAAATTGTGTCAGAACCATGAAACCATTTTTAAAATTTGGTAACAGTATACGAACTGAAAATCAAGACCACTAATGTGAACCTAAATCAGGGATCACTGCTGTCCTGTTTAAGTATTCAAAGTAGATTCACACATGTTTGTTTAAACACCAGTTTTAATTATGAAAACATTTTTCCATTCTTAAAATGAATATACATGCATGCATATATGTGTGTGATGCCTCTCTCCATCTTTGCCCCATTATCCAAAATGAAAATTAATACAAAAAACTTCATAGCAAAAAAAAAAATCTAAGAATAAAAATACATTTATTATTTCACAAGGACTTTGCCAAGACAGACTGACAAACTAGAACGTTTTCTACATTAATAGGTTTATTCATTCAATGAATGAATCTGTCTCACTAAGAAAACCAACTCTGCCATCCGGTGATTGATTTTTACCAATCTGTGACGGCAGCCCACATCAGATAACCTCATCCATTGTACTTGGCTGACACAGAGCAAAAACGATGCTATGTTAGGCATTCTTATCTGGTACTTGAATTTTTTCTCCGGAGGCCCCTTAGATTACTTCACAGAACCTCAGGATTTTAAAGCACATGGTCTGAGGAACACTGGGGAATACTATTAAAATTCTTGATTTATGACTTCAAATAATTTTATAACAGAGTCCTAATATGTAATATGGAGTAGAGCCTTAAATCTTACAAATTTAAATATAAAGAAAGCTTATTATACAAATTATGTAATAGCATAATTAGAAAATACTGGCACTGTAAATTCCAAAGAATTAAACATGTATGAGGCAACTTGTGAAATTTTAGTTCCATCTTTAAAAAGTAAATAAAGAATTCTACCATAGTAAGTAGCCAAATGCCATCAAAGTATAGCTCACTGAACTCTCAAAATAACACACTCTTTTCTTCATCCTCTTACTAGTTAGTTAGTGCCACTTCAAACTGACATAAGAAATAGAAATCTCAGGTATAAGTCTCCTAGAAAAATGATCAGGCCTCACTTCAGGAGAAATGTGGAGAAACAGCTGGAAAGTCTTCAATGAGAGTTTAACCTCTGAACCCTCCATCTCTTAATTCTGGCCTCATGTCTGTTCCGGAATGAATCATTAGCTCTGAGAGTTAGCTGGCCATTAACCACTTCTTTATCCTTTAAATGTTATTCTAATAAGAGAAGCATTGTAATTAGAAACCAAGTGAACTTACATGTTGGTCTTTTAATTCTCCTAGGCACCCCTGACAAAATCTGGGGAAAAAAATAATTCTCAATTACTTTTTTAAAAAGACATTTTCTAACTAAGTTCTATTATGGCAAAATTCTAACCACCGGAAATAGTGCCAGAAAAATACAACGAACTATAATAAATTGAGATCCACAATTAACCAGATTTTGTTGCACTCAGCTTTTAGAACGAAAACATGAATGGTGTCATTAGTGTCGGTCAAAAAATAAAAATAAACGCCTTGATGTTGTTCTTTAAGGCTGGCCAAACACATCACAAATCTATCACTTTAACCTCACAACAGTTGAGTGCTATTATTATCCCCATTGTCCAGATGAGGAAACTTAGAAGGTAAGTGACTTGTCCAGGGTCATTCAGCTATTAAATGTCTGTGGTGAGACATGAGCCCCAGTCTTCTTCCAGGTCCAGCACTATCCACTGAAATACTCAGTCATCTTGATAATCAAGTCACCCATTCCCTCAAGCTCTTAAGAACTAGTTAGTATATGCCAGGTACTGTGCCAGGCTCTGCAAGTAGAAGACAAAAGAGAAGTAATTTCTGCCCTAAGAAGCTCATATTCTAACAGGTGAATCAATATGAACATATACAGAAAGACACAAAAAAGACTGGAGGGAGCCAGCTAGGGAAAAGAACTAGCAAATGGGGAAGGGCACGCACAGATAAAGAAGGCGGAACCTGAGCTGCGCCTAAAAGGAGGCCAGGGATTCTAAGAGATCAAGTGAGGAAAGCGACAGTCCATACAAAGATACAGAAAACAGATGGAGCAGGAGGGGATGGCAAAGAGGGCATTTAATGTGTAATTAAGGCTAGAAAAGTACACTGGGGCTAGGCTGTAATGGGAAAGTCATAGCTGGGAGAGGAGGAAGTTATGTCTGACTCTACAGGTGAGAGGGTATGACTGAAATTTATTAATTCATTCCATAAAAAACAATCTCCAGGATTTCCTGCATTATCACAAGTGGAACAACACAGCAGGAGGTGAGCAGGGGCAGGAAGAAGGGCAGGTGATGCTGAAAATCACCTAAGAAAGGTACCAGGGTCAGGAGGGAGGAAAAGAGAGAGTTTGGAACTTAAGTTTTTAAAATGGATGTTAGCCACCATGTCTGGGCCTGGCTTTAGAAGGCTTAGAACAACCTGACTCTTAGGAATCTGAGACTTTCCTGTACTAGCTACAAATTATTTTTACCTAAGTTTTGGATTTTCCCAGAACCCAGCATACTATTCTGTATACAGTGGGCGTTTAAAAAATATTTAACTGAAATATTACTGATTCTTTAAAGGGGAACCTTTGAATTCCTCACCAGGACTTGCATACTTTATGTTCCATCTATAAACATTTCTGAAAATAATTAAGCTAAGGTTCTTTTAAAATACACTAAAATTCAGATTGACATTCCCCCAAATGAGTAAAAATTTTTGAGTTTTTAACCACAACAATCATAAAACATAGTGTGGAAAGATACAATAGCGACACTATCATGACTTCGATATTTATTCTGGATGAGCAGACTTGGCAATTGCTATATTCAAATTTTTGAGTCTCATGCTGTATTACAGCAGTGTTGCAACAAGAATAGTATACATTAATTTAATATGTTATGATACACACAGCCCTGGCCCATGCAAGCTTTATTAGATATTTAGTGCAACTGTTCAGTGAAAGAGTGTAAGCTTGAAGAAAGAAGGTGACTTGACCAGAGTGTATCTGTGTGTCCACACACACACACCCACACCCACCCACACCCCCCCCCCCACACACACACACACCCTACCCCTCTGAAGGCTCCTGAGAACATTTGGTCCAATACTCTCTTTTTACAGATGAGGAAAATGAAGCCATTTACATTCTTTTGATACAAATCCAGCAGTCTTTCCACTGGATTCCACTCTCCCCCTGTGAAGCATCTTAGAATTTAGACAAAGCTTACCTTCAGTACACCAAAAAAATAAAAAAAAGGCTGGCCATCCAAGGCTAATGTTCCTGTCTCTTCTTAACTTTAGGAATTAACAACCTATCCAAATATTTTTAGATAATTACAACTTGCTATGTATTATAGTTATAAATCAACTTTACCTCTCCCCATTATATTCTTCCAAGGAAACTTCTTGAAAAGCCTCCAAAGGAAACAAATGATGATAAGACCGTGCCAGATGGGGAGCAGATACCAATGTTAAACCTAACATTGAAAACAAACAATAAGTTTAATCATTGAAAATAAAGGACGATGACCAAAACCCAAAATGATACACTTCAACTAAGATCCTCCCTATCAGTTCCTGGGAACATGAATGGGCACATATCATAAGGCTTAAACAAAATTCTTTAACTATACACAATAAATAATTTTTCTATAGCCAGAAACTCACCATTCTTTACAATATTCCTTTTGAGAATGAAAAATCTGACAATTTTTTTAAAGTTCAGGACTATCTGACCATCTTCCAGAGCTGTCAGTTCCTTAGGTAGAGAAGAAAGGAACTTTCATTTCAAAACCTAATTTACACTTGAGCTCCAGGGGAGTCACCTCATGTCTGGCAGCCTTACTTTGCACATTTTTCTGTAACTCCCTAAATCAATGCACAAAACCATTATTGGACCAAACCTTTATGCAATACTGGTTCTTCCCTGAGATAAATAATCGCAGGGAAATGCTTGACTCCACATAAAATAGCAGATGTCAGGAGCTAAGTCATTATTATTCAAGCAGGGTAGAGAAGAATCCTTTCTGCTGGGTCAGAGTAAACTCAAGAGATACAGTGAAGATTGAACTTTTAGATTTACTTAAACCTAAATGACAAGGCAGCCTTAGAGCTTATCTAGTCCAATTTCTTTGATTTAACTATAAGAGAAGCAAGGTCCACCATGCTTACTTTGCTTATCCAAGGTCATCTAAGAGGTGAACAGTAGACCTATGATTGGAGATCATTCGGATCATCAAAGTAAATAAAATGGAATAATGAGTAATGGTGACTTACCACAGATTTTGCATTCAACTGGAAGTTCAGAGTACTTTGCCCGACACTGTGGACAGAAGTACCCTCCTAAAGTAAGGCCTGGCTCAGTACTGCTATCCAGATGCCTTTAGGGAAAAGGTTTGAATGATCACTTTTTTGAGTAACAGAAATTTTTGAATAATCAAACAAATGAATGTGAATGTATCTAAATGATATAGTCTTTTTAAAACTTTACTGCTAGCTTGTTTTTTTATATCATCTACATTCCCAATGCATCTTCCCCCTTATTTCTCTCAGAGTTAACTATCCTGAATAACAAAGAATAAAAAAAGAGGGGGGAAAAAGTTCAGAAAAACTAATCAACATGTCAAAAAACTCTGACATTCCCCACACACATGCCCCCACCTCTGCCACAAACTTGGCCATTTCGCTGAATTCAGTTTTGACAGTTTCTCATTATTATCATTCTTTCCATTCACGTTGTTGTAGCTGTGGTGTATTTTTTTTCCTGGTTCTGTTTACTTCACTTTGTGTTAGTTCATATGTCTTCCCATATTCCTCTGCAGTCTTCATGTCATTATATTGATGTATTATAATTTGTTTTGACCATTGCCCAACTGATGAAGGTGCTTGTTATGAGATGACATTTAAAAATGATGACATCCGCAATGTTCAACTACTCAGATTTATCCACTTCAATTCCAATAGCAGACAAGTATTTAGTAGCAAAATTAACAATCTGGCCAAGAAACTATTTTAAATTAATCATTTTGTTAACTTTCATTGTCTTTTGTTCATAATACATCATAAAGGATAAAATAAACTGCATTTCTGTCAATGACAAAATTTTTAAATCTTTACTTACGCCATGCTGAAAGAAGGTTTAGCATCCTGATCAGACAAAGAGGCAATGGTGTGCTGAGGAAAACCTTCAAAAAAGAAAATTTATTCATTTCTTTCTCTGAATCAAGCGACAATTCTATGATTTACTTCCTGAATTTTTTTCATACAGCAGTACTTTGACAATTTTCGTAAATTTCATTTTTCTACCTCCTAGATATCACTTTCCAGTAAACTGGGTATACAATTTCAATTTCTAACAAAACTGCAAATAAAAATTTAAGGCAAAAGAAGCAGGGTGACAGGTATAATTCTGGACCCAAAGAGGCGAATCCTAGCTCCTTGGATGGACGGAGAGGGATAACAAAGGAACTGGGCAAACAGTTGTTCAATAATGAGTATGAATGGAATGGAGACTCATTTATCAAGCATTCAGTATGTGTCAAGGACTATTCTAAGTTCTGAGAATAGAAACAGAGTGAGGCAAAATGAGACACTTCCTCTAAATTTGAGAGACAACCCATAAAAGAGAGTTGATTTCAGGCTGATAAAAAAGCCAAGGGATATTTGAGTTCTGACTGAAGGAGCAAGAAAAATGGAAAGGCTCCAAGGACTTTAAGAAGCAAAGGCCCAATGATCAAAAAAGGAGCCTAGAAATCATCTTTCATGAAACTATCAAGGAAAACTGCCCTGATATTCTAGAACCAGAGGGCAAAATAAATATTGAAAGAATCAACCAATCACCTCCTGAAAGAGATCCAAAAAGAGAAACTCCCAGGAACATGGTGGCTAAATTCCAGAGTTCCTAGGTCAAGGAGAAAATACTGCAAGCAGCTAGAAAGACACAATTCAAGTATTGTGGAAATACAATCAGGATAACACAATATCTAGCAGCTTCTACATTAAGGGATCAAAGGGTGTGGAATAGGATATTCCAGAAGTCAAAGGAGCTAGGACTAAAACCAAGAATCACCTACCCAGCAAAACTGAGTATAATACTTCAGGGGAAAAAAATGGTCTTTCAGTGAAATAGAGGACTTTCAAGCACTCTTGATGTAAAGACTAGAGCTAAAAAGAAAATCTGACTTTCAAACACAAGAATCAGGAGAAGTATGAACAGGTAAACAGCAAAGAGAAATCATAAAAGACTTTCTAAAGCTGAACTCTTTACATTCCTACATGGAAAGACAATATTTGTAACTCTTGAAACTTTTTTCAGTATCTGGGTAGTTGGTGGGACTTCTCTCTCACACACACAGACACGGACGGACGGACACACGGACACACACGGACACACACACACACAGCCCCAGGGTGAATTGAATGGGATCAGATCTTAAAAAAATGAAATTAAAGGGTGAGAGAGAAATATATTGGGAGGAGAAAGGGAGAAATGGAATGGGGCAAATTATCTCTCAAAAAAGAGGCAAGTAAGACTTTTCAGTGGAGTGAAAAAGAGAGGAGATAAGACAAAAAACATAAAGTTTACTCTCATCAAAACTGACTAAAGGAAGGAATAAAATGCACACTCATTCTGGTATGAAAACCTACCTTACAATGCAGGAAAGTGGGGAAGAAGGGGATAAGCAGGGTGGGGGGGATGATGAAAGGGAGGGCAATGGGAGGAGGGAGCAATTGGAAGTCAACATGCTTGGGGAGGGACAGGGTCAAAAGAGAGAGCAGAAGCAATGGGGGGGGCAGGATAGGATGGAGGGAAATATAGTCTTACACAACACAACTATTATGGAAGTCATTTGCAAAACTACACAGATATGGCCTGTATTGAATTGCTTATCTTCCCAGTGGGGATGGGTGGGGAGGGAGGGAGAAAGAGAAGTTGGAACTCAAAGTTTTAGGAACAACTGTTGAGTATTGTTCTTGCATACAACTAGGAAATGAGAAATATAGGTAATGGGATATAGAAAGTTATCTTGCCCTACAGGACAAAAGAGAAGATGGGGATAAGGGAAGGGAGGGATGTTAGAAGGGAGGGCAGATTGGTGACAGGGGTAATTAGAATGCTCAGCGTTTTGGTGTGGGGGGAGGGGAGAGAGGAGAGATGGGGAGAAAATTTGGAACTCAAAAATTTTGTGGAAATGAATGTTGAAAACTTAAATTAAAAAAATATATATTAAAAAAAAAAAAAGCAAAGGCCCAGCAGATGGTCCCCTGATCAACAGCACAGCAAGTCCAAGGGACAAAACTGAGATGGGCTCTGGGAAATCTCTGGAAAGATGGAGGTGGAAGGGGTGGGGTGTATGTACCAGCACCCAGTCAGAAGTAGACAATTAGTGCATAGTAGGAACTGGAATATGAATTCTGTGATTTGTATACTCTAAGGATACAGGGGATTTAATCCACATGTCAAAGAACAATCAGTGAACCATAACCCATACGTACAATTATTAGATGACTTTACTGATAACTAAAATAATTCAAGCAAAACTTGTTTGCCTTTTGTTGAATTATCTGGTTTGTGGGACACTAATGCAATACCGGTGGAGCTGCGAACTGATCCAACCATTCTGGAGAGCAATTTGGAACTAAGCCCGAAGCACTATAAAACTGTGTATGCCCTCTGACCCAGAAATCCCATTGTGAGGTTTATATCTTAAAGACATCCAAAAAAGGGGAAAAGGATCTATTTGTACAAAAATATTTATAGCGGCTTTTTTTGTGGTGGCTAAGAATTGGAAATCAAAGGGATGCCCATCAACTGGGGAATGGCTAAACAAGTTAGGGTGTAGAATCATAATGAATATTATTGTACTATAAAAAATGACAAGCAAGACCGATTTAAACCTGGACTTACATGAACTGATGCACAGCGAAGTGATCAGAACAAGGAGTATGTTGTACACAGTAACAGCAACATTATAAGGTGAAGAACTATGAATGACTTAGCTATTCTCAGCAATGCAATGATTCAAGATAATCAGAAAGGACTATTTGCCCCTAGACAAAGAACTGATATTGCTTGAATACAGATTGAAGCATGCTATTTTTCACTTTTTCTTTCATTTTTAAATTTTACTTGAGGCTTCTTGTACAAAATGAATAATATGGAAATGTTTTACATAACTGGACATGTATAAGCTATATCTGATTGCTTACCATCTCAAGAAGGGGGAGGGGAGTTAGGAGTGAAAAAATTTGGAACCCAGAACTTCTAATAAAAATGTTAATACAAAAAAAAAAGAATTCTCTAATTTGGCTAATAAGACCATCAGGAATTCAGAAAACATAAAATGTACAAGTTCACTTCACTTTAGCTGAGTGAATATAACAGGTGATGAAGCAAGTTTTTCTAGAAAATTCTGTTCTATTTTCTAGAAAATTCTGTCAAAATTATTGTGTTTTATATTATTTATATTTATTATTTATATTTATATTATTATATTTCACTATCTTCATTTGAAGGCATATTTGTATAAACTTTAAACCTCATATATATAGTACAACAAATTAAGATTTTAGTTGCAATTTTTACTTAAAAATCAATATGCTACTACATTCATGCTTAATGTCTTTTAAATAAAAGGAAACCAAAAATACTAAAGCTCTTAATGAAATGTGTTAGCAAATGAGTCTGAAAAACAGGAAATTTAAATTTACAAATTACTTGAGGGCTATAATATCACTTTATGCAAGTGAAAACTAAATGGCTATTTTGGCCAGAAATACATTGGGAAAGGCATGTCCCAATTGAATATTCTACAAAAGTGTTACCTTTACATTAGAAATCAATTTCATCAATGTAATATTATATTACTGTGCTGTCAGAATTAATAAAGATAAAGAATTCAGAAAAAAATAAAACAACTTATATGTTGTGAAGTGACCAAAATCAAGAAAACATACACAACTATTTAAATGGAAAGAACAAATACATAAAACTAAGCATTATATTTATAATGACCAAACTTGGTCCTAGAAGAGCTGAAAATAGAACTTGCTTCCTTTCAATGCAATTATGAATGGAGAATACTGCAAATCCTGTCAAACTTAGCTATTTTCCTTACTTTGCTGAACTACTTTTTTATAATTCTTTTTAAATCTGTTACAAGGATGGCTTGCCGAGTAGGGGAAGACAGAGGAACAAATCTGAGGTGATGTAAAAATAAAATAAATCAATAGGAAAAAAATTTTTTTTAAAGTTGAAACTAAATCTTTTGTTAAAACAAAAACTAAAACAGACATTTAAAAAACTGCTCGTTTTGAAAAGTCAGTATTAGATGGATTGTGGGAAAGTAAGCACAATATTACATTGTTGGTGGAGCTGGGAATCAGTATTAGCCTTCTGGACAGTAATTTAGAATTATGCAAATAAAGTGAATAAAATAGCTATACTCTTTGACCTAGAGATTCTACTGTAAGGACTTGATCTATAAATTGCACTAATAGGGAAATATCCCATGGAAGTATAAAGTCCTCATATACATCAAAATATTTATAGCAACACTGTTTGTAGAAGCAAAGAACTGGAAATAAACAGACATCCATTGACTGGGGAATGGCTAAACAAACTGTGGTAAATTAACGTAATGGAATTTTTACTCTGCTATAAAAAATCCTAAGTATAATGAATACAGAGAAGCATGGAGAGACATGAACTAATAGAGTGAAACAGGCAGTCAAGAAAACAATATGCACAATAATTATAACAATGTAAATGAAAAGAGCAACCATCATAAAACAATCTAAAAATCTATCTTGCAGGAGGCGGAGCCAAGATGGCAGAGTAGAAGGACGCACGTTTACGAGCTCCGAAACCAAAGCCCATGGAATTGGTGTAGAAAGAGTCCCCCATAGATTCTGGGTGAGTGCAAGGTGTGCAGAGGCAGAGTGGAGGAGATTTACGTTCCAGGGAGCCCTCAAGACCCGTCCCCAGGGTCCGGCGCGCCCCGGAGAGTAAACCCGACCCCCAGCGCTGCCCTGGCCGAGGCCTCAGAGAAGCGGATCCGAGCAGGCTTCAGAGACGGAAGCTGAAGCAGCCGGGAAAGTCCCTCCGCCCACAGAAGCAGGTCAGTGAGAGAGGCCGGGCTGAAGGAGAGGGGAAGCGGGGCGTCTCCGTGACTCGGGCCCCCTCGGGAGGAAGCGGCGGCGGCAGGGACGGGGGCAGGAAGCCGCGGAGGCAGAGGTGTGGGCGGTGGCTGAGGTGGCAGCGGCCCAAGACTCAGGAATCCCCCAGCAGCAGGCAGGATCTTCATTACGGAAGATTCCCGCATAAAACCTGACGGAGCTGAGCCTGGGAGACGGCCCTGCCCCCACCCCGCTCTGTTGCTGAAAGCTTCTGCTCGGGACCCCCAGGGGAGCTGAGATTGGGAGGCGGGTCCCCCACCCCGCCCCCACCGCTCCATTCTTGAGAGTCTCTGCATAAAGCCCCCCCCCCCCCCCCCCCCCCCCCCCCCCCCCCCCCCCCGAGGGATCAGAGTCTCAGAGACAGCTCTGGCCCCACCCCAGCACCTGAACTAAAGCTCACTGATTGACAGCCAGCAGGAGGAAAGCCCATTTAAATCTCAGAGGCCAAGCACTAGCTGGCGGATCCAGGTGGGGGTGGAAAGGAATCTCAGAAGACAAGTTAACTGGCTGGGAAAATGCCTAGAAAAGGGAAGAAAAATAAGACTTTAGAGAGTTTTTTCCAACAAATGCAAATGATCCCGACCTTCGGATCTGACGAAGATGAGGACGTATTCTTGCCATCAGGGAAAGATGTGGAGGGCGGGGCCTCAGTACCCCAGACACCCCAGGGGGGTGGTGGGTGGGCTCAGGCCCTGGAAGAGCTCAAAAAGGATTTTGAAAAGCAAGTTAGACAGGTGGAGGAAAAACTGGGAAATGTCAGAGATGCAACAAAAGTATGAAAAACAGGTCAATACCTTGGTAAAGGAGACCCAAAAAAATGCTAAGGAAATTAACACCTTGAAAAATAGGCTCACCCAATTGGCAAAGGAGGTTCAAAAAGCCAATGAGGAGAAGAATGCTTTCAAAAGCAGAATGAGCCAAATGGAAAAAGAGGCTCAAAAGCTCACTGAATTTAATAGCTCTCTCAAAATTAGAATGGAACAGATGGAGTCTAATGACTTTACGAGAAACCAAGAAATCACCAAACAAAACCAAAAGAACGAAAAAATGGAAGAGAATGTGAAATATCTCATGGGAAAAACAACTGACCTGGAAAATAGATCCAGGAGAGACAATTTAAAAATTATGGGACTACCTGAAAGTCATGATCAAAAAAAGAGCCTAGACATCATCTTCCATGAAATTATCAAGGAAAACTGCCCTGACATTCTAGAACCAGAGGGCAAAATAAGTATTGAAAGAATCCATCGATCACCACCTGAAAGAGATCCAAAAAGAGAAACTCCTAGGAACATTGTGGCCAAATTCCAGAACTCCCAGCTCAAGGAAAAAATCTTACAAGCAGCTAGAAAGAAACAATTCCAGTACTGTGGAAATACAATCAGGATAACCCAAGATCTAGCAGCTTCTACATTAAGGGATCGAAGGGCGTGGAATAGGATATTCCAGAAGGCAAAGGAACTAGGACTCAAACCAAGAATCACCTACCCAGCTAAACTGAGTATAATACTTCAAGGGAAAATATGGTCTTTCAATGAAACAGAGGACTTTCAGTCATTCTTGATGAAAAGACCAGAGCTGAAAAGAAAATTTGACTTTCAAACACAGTAATGAGAGGAAGCATGAAGAAGTGAACAGCGGGAAGAAGTCTTAAGGGACTTACCATGAGTGAACTGTTTACATTCCTACATGGAAAGACAATATTTCTAACTCTTAAAACTTTTCAGTATCTGGGTAGTTGGTGGGACCACACATACACATGTACACGCATGCACACACATACACACATGCACACACATACAGAGATAGAGAGCACAGATTGAACTGAATAGGATGGGACCATACCTTAAAAGAAACTAGGGTAAATGGTGAGAGAGAAATGTAGGGGGAGGGAAAGGGAAGGGGGTAACTATATGTCATTTAAGAGGCAGGTAGTTTTTCTTAGTGGAGGGAAAAAGAGGAGAGCTGAGAAAAAAAAAAAAAACAAAAAAAACCAAAAACAAGAAGTTTACCCTCATCACATTTGACTAAACGAAGGAGTGAAATGCACACTCATTTTGGTATGAAAACCTATCTTACAGTATAAGAAAGTGGGGGAGAAAGAGATATTGCAAGGGGGGGGATGATGGAAGGGAGGGCAAAGGGAGGAGGGAGCAATTTGAAGTCAACACTTGGGGAGGGACAGGATCAAAAGACAGAAGAGAAACAACGAGGGGCAGGTTAGGAGGGATGGTAATCCAGTTAGTCTTACACAACACGACTATCAGGGAGGTCATTGGCAAAACTACACAGATATGTCCTATATTGAATTGCCTGCTGTCCCAAAGGGAATGGGTGGGGAGGGAGGGATGAGGAGAATTTGGAACAACTGTTTAGTATTGTTGTTGCAACTAGGAAAGAAGACATACAGTTAAGGAGGAATAGAAAGTCATCTGGTCCTACAGGAGAAAAGAGAAGATGGAGACAAGAGAAGGGAAGGATGACAGAAGAGAGGGCAGATTGGAGATAGGGAAAATTAGATTGCTTGGGGTATTGGGGTGGGGGGAGGGGATAAAAGGGGAGAAAATCTGGAACCCAAAAATTTGTGAAAATGAATGTAAAAATTTAAATAAATAAATTTAATAAGGAAAAAAAAAATCTATCTTGCAAAATTACAAAGAAAAAACATGGCTTCAAAGAAAAGACGAGAAGACATCTCCACTCCTTTACAGAAGGGGAGGAGATCTACTGGTTTGCAACACTGGATAGATTTTCAGAATTTTCTCATGTGTTTATTGGTTTTGATTTTTTTCCTCTTTCTCCTCTTTTTTCCTTTAAAAAGTAGTATTTGTTATATAGGATAGCTCTGTAAGAAAGGGTAGGGATACTGAGAAATTTTGGCAATGTAAAGAAAGATCAAAATTTATTTTTAAAAATAAAAATAAACTGAGAATAAAACTTACCCATACGAATAAGAGAGCATTCAGAACTTGAACTGGCAGGTGGAGGACTAACATGATGTGTCAGAAGTTCTTTATAATGACTTTCATCTAAAATAACATGATATGTTCCTAAAAATTGGGAGAAAATATATAACTACAATTATAATTTAGAAAGACCAAGGCTGTAAAGAATCTTTTTCAATGACTTTACATGGAAGTTTTTCTTTTTATCTATGTATTTCAGCTTCTCTGAAAAATGCAAATTAATTCTAAAAGTTCCTCGGTTTTGCAAATGGATGATACATGATACCTCCGTATATAAACAAACAATGATAAAAATAAGATGGCTGCCAATATTTTCAGCTGAGTGCTATGTTAAACTGAACAGCCATAAAGTACTGAATGACTTAAATAATGTAATTTAAGAAGTCACACTTCTTAAATGGGAGGAGATGGTGAGTATTCTATATACTTACCACCAGTTTCACGGGCAAGGACAGTGCAAACTCGAACTTCTGCAGACAGGCCGATAACAGACACTCTAATTTTAGCTGCTTTTAAACTCTTCAAAAGAAACAAGAAAGAGGGAGCAGCAGAGACATTAGATTATCACTTAACAAGCACATTAAATACACAGAATACATAAGTTTATCTTCACAGCTGTAATTCTGTTCTACTTTTAAAGCAATTGAGAGAGTCACCTTGATTAGATCATATATATTAGATGGGTCACAGGTGGTGAGACTGCTAAAGATGATCAGGACTTCCCTACTCGTGTGCCCGGGCATATGTCTAGAGATAAGACAAAATACACCATGATGAGAAGCAGGAAATCACATTTACATAGCCTGTAGCCAGCTAACAAGTAGAGATGGTTTGAAAATACAGCAACGTTAAGGCATGAGGCATTCACTCTGTGGGGATGTCTCAGGGAGACGCTGACGTGGTTTCAGTCGTTTTGCTCCAGCACCAAAAGGCTTCAAACTAGTTTGTTTCTTTGTTTTCTTTCTAATGCTTTGAATTCAGCTGTCCTTTTATACGGTCGACAGACCTACATATCTTTAGATTATTCAAATACACCATTCCTAATTTGCTGTACACTGAGAAACCAGATAACCACACTTGTAAGAAAGGTTTGTAAAACGAGAAGAATGTTTCAAGCAACATGCAATAACATTTAAAAGGAAATCTGTTTCCTGGGTGATTTCCTCACAATAACCCACAATAACCCGGTACCCCGGTGTTATAGTCTCATCGTACAGATGAGAAAAAGGAGGCTCTGGGTGGTCACACAGCAAGTAAATTAAGAGCAGAAGCAAGGTTAAATCCAGGTCTTTCTAACTCAATCCACTATTCTATATGTTATACTGTAATGCCTATGGAGTAAGGTCAGATGACTCCACAAGGAACGCCAACTCAATTAAGAGTAAACAATGATAATAACTGATATTCCTAGATTTTTAAGATTTAGAAAGCAATTTGCAGAAATTATTTGACAGTTAAAATAACCTAGCATAGTATGTTTTAGGTATTACCAGCCCTAATTTATGAAGGAGAAAACTCCAGCCCAGAGAACTCAAGTGAACTGACAATGGCCACACAGCTGGTAGTGATGACTAAATTCTGAATCCAGAATCTGTTCTTTCTGTTCTGTCTCCAAAACCTTAACAAACTGCTCACTTGCCTGCTGCCTGCAGGGCACAATGCTCCAGGAATTAGCTTTAGGAGATGGCTTTTGTGAAGCCTATTTTGGTCATTTAGGGATATTTCTTACTGCCTGATAAATGGAAGATTGGACTGTTATGGACAGAGATGCTAGCAGATAAGGCAAGTTCTAGGCATGAGTTCTAGGCAAGGGCACTAGGGGAAAAGACCTATCCTATATTCAGTGAGAGTGAAATCAAATCATCCATTCTTACACTGAATTTCTTACACCAATTATTTTCAAATAGTAATTACACTAAATGCACTTATTTTGAAATATAGTTAGAATAGTTAATAATTATCCACACATCTCTAAAGTGTGTCGTTAATAAGGTGCTTGCCTCCTGAAACCTCAAGTGAGAGAAATAAAAATATTTTCTAATATCACCTCCAAACCCTTATGGTTCCCCTAGCAATTACCTATATTGACATTTCACTTTAACCTCTCTAATAATCCATCCCAAAATTTAAATAATAAAACAGTAAAACACTGACTTTAGTGTCTGCATGGCCAGGTTTAAGGAATTGTAGAGAGACGGTTCTCCGTGGCAGGTCATATCTACTGCTTTCTTGAGAGAGGCTATATGCTTCCTTGGATTTCCTAAAATGTAAATGAATTTTTTTTTATTTTTTACACACGCACACACATCTGTCTATCTACATCTACATGTACAGATGTGTGTGTATACACACCCACACACACAGTCATGTTTACTAGTTACACAATGAAATTCTAATAAGATTTCCCCCCCTAGATATCTGTGATGGTATATATGTTACTAACATGATAAAGTCTTACAATTAACACTTTTCTCAGAAACGATCAACAAAATCCCATTTTTCTTTCACTCTGAAACTGGGTCAGGACTATTCTCTTGGAAAAGCTGACCCTTTTGCCTATCCATGCAAGGTCTTAACAAATATTCAACATTTGAAAGCTGTTGAGCTGATGCCTAAACTGATGCTGAGAAGTTGTAAAAAGTGGTTCTTTGAGAAGGTACTAAGGATGCTGAGGATGAAGGGTGTCTCGTTTGGCCAGGTTAACTCAGTGTGTGGCATGATTCCTTAGTATTCAAGTATTACAAAAAATAGCCTAGCTAACTTACTCATTAATGATTTGTCTGCCTCTCACAGCAGCTAGAATAGTGTTTTGTATTAAAGTCATCCAATAAATATTTTTGTATCAATTTCTGTCACTTAATCATTTCCAGCTTTTACAACACTTCACCCCTCAGAAAAATGTAAATGAAAGGTGTTAACGTAACAGAGTTCCTAGAATCAATCACATCAGAAGAAAATTTAGAAATCATCCAGCCCAGGACTTCTTAACCTTTTCTATGTCATGCACCTTTTTGGTATCTGGTGAAGCTTATGGATATCTTCTCGAAATTATTTTAAATGAATAAAACAGAATATATACAATTAGAAATGAAGTTACTTATATTGAAACATAGATACTAAAATATTTTTTTAAAAATTAATGGGGACAGCTAGGTGGTGCATTTCATAGAGCACAAGCCCTGGAGTGAGGAGGACTTGAGTTCAAATCCAGCCTCTGACACTTGGCACTTCCCAGCTATGTGACCCTGGGCAAAAGTCACTTAAACCCCAACTGCCTCACAAAAAACAAACAAAAATTAATACATGCCAAATTAAGGATCTTTGATTCTAGTCTTAAGTACTTGTTTTATAGGTTAAAAAAATCAAGACAGAAGAGTTAAAGAGACCAAAGACAGGTCCAGAGCTTAAGTCTCTGATCACAAAGCAGTGTACACCACTAAAGTTACTATCCCAAACTGATCCTACAGAAGCTTTGTCAGGAAATATTCAAAAGTTATGTCAGAGAAACGTACTATTTAAGGGGATAGTGCATTTAATCCAAATAAAGTACCAATAAATGCTGGTAAGTGCAATGAAAGGAGTCTGCATGTAACACATAATTTCATCCACTCAAACATTCAAAGGTACCCAGAATTCAACAGCAGGCAACCTGGTTTTATATAACCTGTGTACTGCATAAATATTCAATTCAGAGTCAGTTCTATTATTTAGAAGTTCAGCTGCCAATTTTCTGAAGATATCACTACTCTTCTTTCCTTTTTACAATGACACAGAAGAAATAATGGTATATTTGCCAATTTAAATGTAATTTAATGTAAAGAGAAATCTTTAAAAATTATAACTAAATGTAATGCTTGTGATTTTTCCTGTGCTCTTTAACTCAGAAGGTAGATTATTTAACATTTAATTGATTTTTGAGCAGTTCTGCTGAATTTCTTTGCCTTTACTTAAAAAAAAAATTCTTTGTTATATAGGAGAGAATGTATACAAGGGGAAATGTAGGTAATGTAAAAACAAAACATGCTGATACAAAATCATGAAAAGAAACACAAAATTTAATCAATTTCAAGGTTAAGCAGTAACTCCAAAGTTCTTTCATATATACAAGGTTTTAGAGAACTTGAAAAAATGCATTAAAGTCACCATACTATCATATGATGAGCACAATTCAGTCTAACAGAGGTTCACTTAAGTATTTTGTCATAAAGTAGTTTCAGAGGGTACATTAAGGGCATGAACATAGCAAATGAGCAACACCAAAGATCAGATAAATAAAGAACCAAAGAACTTTAAGGTCGGAAGGAATCCTACAATTCCCAAAGTCTCATCTCTTCATTTTCCAGATGAGTACAGTGAAACCTGGGGAAATGGTGCTCTTGTCTCAGGTCATACAACCAGCACAAAAGCAGGCTAGAGTTTGAATCCCAACCTCTTGCCTCTTAAACCAAGGGTCTTTCTACAGTATCATGCAAGAGAAAGCTAGTTAATGGGTACGGTGCCTGATGTCTCCAAGCCCACAACCTAAACTAAAGAGCAGTGACCAACACACGTGGAACAAGCAGGACGTACCTGAGAGTTCGGTCAGCTTGTCAGCCCTCTTACTCTTGGTTACGATTATCCCAATCTCAAAAAGAAATCAAAACCTTCTATTACTCTTACATATTAAAATATTCACAAGAACTCAAATAAAACAAGCAATTAATTTCCAAGAGATCATGATTCACAGTGGGCATTTGCTTATAACACTTTAAAAAAATTTTCTGTTGAAATTAATTCAGTTATAAGATTCCACTCTACTTACTGTTTAATTCCTAATATGTACTTTTTTTTTTGTATTGCTCAGCTTACGGCAAACACTTGGGATATTTACTAATCCAGGAAAACACAACTTAATTCATAATTGATTGTTTAATCCTATCAGTCTTTAAAAAAACACTAGAAACAACTGATAAATATGGAACTGATTTCATTTTGTCAAATATATTTGGCTACATTAATAGCAATCCAGTTTTACTTTCTATCACAGAGGTACATACCTGACTAATAGGATTCTGATCAAAATATTCCTCTACGAAGTATTCTAATAACTGTAAAAATAAAAAATTTGCATATTAAACAATACAAATATTTTTCATCAAACGACCTTATACAGAACTTAATAAATGCTCATACTTTCTCATCTTAGTGTTGTGCATTACATATCACTACATGTCCTTCAAATTTTTCAAATAGCATTAACATGATTTTAAAATTTTCCAGTAGATTTGAAATACTGAAATATTCACAACTAAATATCAAAAAAAATCATATTTACTAACTAGCTATATTGTAAAATCTTTTTTTTTGGCCCTTAATTTTTTAAGCAAAACTAAATGCTACAAAAATATAATACGGAAGGCTTAGCCCCAAGGAGACAAGAAAAACACTTCCCCGAGTTTCTCTGCAGTCATTGGGGACCAAGGATATGAAAATTGAAGACAGACTCGCTTGATAAATTCAATTATCTTGTAGAACTTTACCCCCCTTTTTTTCTTTTAAAATTCTTTATTATATAGGATAGCTCTCTAGAAGGGGTGAGGAGAGCAATACATTAAGAAATCTTGGTGATACATAAACAAGAGATATCAATAAAACCTTATTAATGGGTCATTCCTTAAAGAGCTGCCCTCTGAAACGAGGACTAAGAGAGAGAAAAAAGGAAGAAAACTAATGCACATATCAACCGAGTCTGACAACACATGTAATGTTCCCTACTTGGCATTCCCTGCTCCTGGACTCTGCGTAATGCATAAATTCAGAACAGCATCTAAACCAAAATAACTCATCTTCTGATGTATAGACAGGAACTGATTTTATTAGAGGAACAAAACCCAACTACTCAAAACATAAAACTAGCTTAAGTGAAAGAAATTCGCAAGCACAGCATTCCTTAATTACAGGGAGTATTTGACTCATTTCTCTTTGGTTTTCAGAAAGTAATTTATCATTTCTCCTCACAAAAATGAAAGGCTCTCCCATTCCGTGATTCTGTGTGGTCTACTGTGAACTGCTAAAGACTAAATTACATGGATCCTAACTTTCAAAGAAAATCAGACTGTGTACTTAATGGCAAAGTTTGACAGAACACATGTTTCCGTTTGGTTATATGAATTAGAAATGCATTATGCTTTGTTCATGAGCTTCTTAAATACTAGGATATATAATAATATTATTTGCTGGGAGGCAGTGTGGTACTGAAAAGAACACTAGATATACGTATGTATGTGACCATAAAGAAGTCACTTCACCTCTTCAGGCCTCAGTTTCCTCATCTGTAAAATGGTAGTGATGACTGTTTACACTGTTTCACTCCCTGGATTATTTTGAGGAAAGCATTTTGTAAACTTGATAAAACAATACATGTGTTTTATCATTATTAGAACCCACGAAGGAACTCAGGGTTTGCACTGTCAGGATACCACACTAAGACATTCAATAAAATACTTCACGTTAGAATTAGCAGGATCAACTCTTCTTGAATTATGAGTTTAAATCAAAATTGTGAATCAAAAAGTTGGTAAGCTTCCTTTGATTTCTCTCTTAGCACACAATATAGCCCTCCAGCATTTTAATTTCTTGAAAGGTTATTTCCTTAGATGAATAAAGTCTTACTAATTGAGGCTCTACTAATTGGGAATTCTGGATAAATTACATAAGGGTCTTACCTAATTTTACCTTTAGACGACCAAATACTTACGATTGGTTACCAAATATTACATTTAGCAAATATTACTATTTGTTATCAAACCATTACAGTACAATATTTACTAACCAAACAATTAAACAGTAATGCCAGGGAAAAGCTTGGCCTCCTTAAGATAATAAACTATTTTCAATCAGGTTAAGAACACATTTCTATGCTAATATTGAATGTTCTAATTAAAGGTAACTTTATCTTCTGATTAAAATAGGGTGACCTTTATTTAACAACAATGCTAGCCATAAATTCAGTTACCATATATACATAAAACAATAAAATTATATTTACTTATATTTATTATAATAAATGTATTTATTCTATATAATAATAAATATATTATATATATAATAAATTTATAACATTAAATATATAAATATATTTATATGTATTTTATATAAATATATTATATATTATATATATAAATATATAAAATATAATAAATTTATAAACTCTATCTTTTAATCAGTTTAAATTAGAGATGTTTTACCTTTAAAGTGCATGTCAGTCTATTAGGCTTCAAGTCTTGGTCCTCCATAGTTCTTGAACCATCTACAACTACATAAAGGTGTCTCATCTGCAAAAATAAATGGAAAATTTTTAAGGATAAATTCTTAGCTTCAAGAAAGTTGGTATTTGATACTCACACTAATCCACACATACAGAATATGAAAACTGTACTTTTAAAAAAACATAACTTAAAAAGTTTGTAGCTATGTTGCTAATTCTACAGGACCATCTGTATATTATAGACAAAATATCTATAACAGTATGAAAAACAAATAAAAACATACCATTCCAAGTCGAACTTGTCCATGGTGTTCAAATACTCTGTTAAAATAGGTATTTCAGTAGAATACAATGCATTACCATAATATTAACACTGTAATTCTATGAAATCACAAAGAAATATGCCACATTTTAAAAATGAAATAATGTAGAGTTAACACTTTTATGACCTCTCATGCTAAAGGAACACAGAATATCATAACAGGAAGAAATACTGTATTTGGTGTCAGAAGAAAAGCTATGTGACCTTAGGCAAGACACTGAGGTACAGACTTTGAGCTTTATTTCACTTATCTGTGAAATAGGGATAATACTGTACAACAAACCTACCTATCTACTATTGTACTAAAGTTCTTATGAGAATTAAAAGAAATAACATACATAAAGTTATTTTATGACTAAAAAGTACTATATCAATGTGAACTATTCTTCCTATCATGTCTCATGTTAGGATCCCCATTATAGCTTTGAAGGTTCACTGGGTCTTCCCCCTTGCTCAACAGGCCCTGCAGTGGCTTCTTTGAAACATAACAGAGGTTAAAAACAAAAGCTAGGAAAGAAGCGGAACTTACTTTAGCACATTTCCTTGAACTCAAAAGAATAAAGAGGAAGTAAATTAGAGTCAAATGAATTTTATTCTCTAGATGGTCTAATTTCCATGCTTTTAAGTTAACAAACCAGAATAGTTCAGTTCTGGCTATAAAACAATTGTAAAAAAAACACCGGAAAACATTAAGAGCAATTTGCTAATATCTTCTGAAAAAAATTTGCCAAATGGAGTATAATGCAAAGGTAAAGGCCCCTTTTGTAACCTTACATTTATTTTAGCACTATGTTTAATAGCCGAAGGGTCAAGTTCAGTAAAACACAGGAGCAAACCAGTCTTAGCTCATCTAGGGAGCTCTTTGTAAACTGTTTCTCTAGATTCTAAGAGTCAAAGCAAAAGGCTGAAAATAATGGAAAAGAGTTACAAGAGGAAAGAAAAACACAAACACAGGGACAAAGGTTTTATGAAGAAAATCTTAGAGCCCAGAGAAAAGTCTTCTGTAGTACTGAACATCCCTTTTATCTCCTCCCAGAAAGAGACCTTGAAATTCACACACTGCATCCAAAAATAAATCTATGTCAGTAGCAAACTGCATTACAAATATTATCATGCAGTTCAATTTTATACAAGGTCATTTAAAGAGAAAATACTGACTCCAATGTCTTCTAAGGGACAGTAATACCTGCTTTCTTAGCTATCAATAAAAAGGTGATCTAGTAACTAGATTCTAAGTTGAAAACTTTTAAGTCAACTCTTGGCTTACCTTTTTCTCTTGGCCTTGAAGAGAATGTCTTCAATGGTAGCTTTAAGTGATCCAGACTCATCTTCTTTAAGAATTTCCCTAAAAGCAATAATTAACTGGATTATTTGGGGGGAGAAAAGGAAGAAGGAAGGAAAAAAGAAAGAAAAAAGTTGAAAGGAACAATGATGCTTTAACCAAAAACTTAATCTAGATTAAGACTGCTTGCTGTCTTGGGGAAGGAGAAAAAATCTGAACTCAAAATCTTATAAAAAAATGAATGTTATTTTTTTTTTTTAAAAAAAGAGCAAAACTAGATGATGTTATATTTACCAGGTTCTCTCATAGCCCCCTTCCCAGCGTTTTGTTTTTTCAGGTTCTTCATCCATTTTTCCTTTTGTGAGTTTCAATTATCAAAAGCAAATATCCTGTAAGACAAAAACATTTAATTTTTATTAGTATATTTTGGATGTCCCAACAGTATTTGGCATCAAATATATCCAAATGGAAAAAAGACATTAACAAAGAGAAAAAACCTAGTAAGTCATATTTAACTGAGAAAATTGAGACCATCTGAAATAAAGTCAACTTCCTTCCTTTACTACCCAAAAGCTCTTTTATTTTCTTTTCCTCCTCTTTCCATCTGCTTTCTGAAGTTCTCTCCTGTACTTCATCCCATCTCAACTGAGACACTAATTTGTCAATCATCGACTTTTTCTCAAGCACATTAAATTTCCTTCTCTCTCTAGGCTTCTTCCCTTCTAACCACAAATCTGTCCAGGTTTCCTACTAGAAACAACAGAAACCTGCCCTTCACTCCTCCACCTCCTCATGCTGTTAGTCTCTTCTTCAAACTAAATGTCTGATCCCAGATTCGAGGCCATCTAGACGAAGGGTTAATCTGGGATTCCATGGAGAGATTTCAAGGAAACAGATTCAGGGACAATGTGGAATGAGGGGAAAATGGCCTCTTTATTTGAATATAACTGGTTTCCTATACAATCCTATGCACTTTATTTTAGGCATTTAGAAATAATTATTCTGAGAAATCAATGACACAAAAAAGGATAAAATTTCTTCTCTAGGGTCAATTTCAGGTGTCACAGAAGAAAACTATGTCCTAAGAGTTTAAAAGCTTGCCCAAGTTCACACAAATTGTCAATTACAGACCTATGGATGGAACACAGGCCTTCTGACTCCAAATGATACTAATAAAGAGAATATATGCATAATGCTTTTTTAGTGCGTTTTCTCACTATTTTTCACTCCCTTGACAAGTGTCTTTTATTCTATCATTAGGGAAATTATCCTCTTTGCACTCTTTCTTTTTCGGCTACTTTCCTCCTTGATGTTTCCGCATTATCTGATATTGCTGACCAGAACTACTTCTCAATCTCCTCTTAAATCTTTGATTGTTCTTCTCCCAGCCCTGCTCTAAAGCTTTGTCCTTAACCTCTGTACAAGCAACCTCTTTCCTTAGGTGATCTAACCAACTGCACTGGTTTCAATTATTACCTCTGTGTAGACAACTCCCAGATTTCTATCTTCAGACCCCTGTGTTAACTCAGCATTTCCAAATGCCTATTAAACACCTTCTTCAACTCAACCAGTTCAACCACGAAACTCAGTATGTTTAAAACAGAATGTAATCTTTGCTTCACATCTCTCCTCTTTAGAGAGAGAAAGAGAGAGAGAAATGAAGATGAGAAGGCCACAAAGAACCACAAGCAAGGTAGTTTTGAAAATTACATGTTGAATTTATTATATGCTTTAAAAAGGATAGAAAACTTTACATAACAGAGGTTCTAAGTTTCCTATTCAATTCTTTCCTTCTGTTCTGTGATATATATGGAACTGATAATTTTTATCTGGCATTTAAGTTCAGAATTTTTAAAAGCTTAAGAAAAAAAGTTAAAAAAAACCCAAAACTTTGACCCTTTCCTACTTGCCTGACTCCAACCCTAGAACGATCTTTGCTCTTCTCTCTCCTCCCATCCCTATCAGTTCTGCTAATTTTGTCTCTTCAGTTTCTCTTTGATAATTAAAATTCTCTTCCTTTCCTCCTTTTCTAATGCATCCTATGTATATACATACATACACATACATATGTGTATATATGTGTGTATGTACATAGGATTATATATATCTATATATATATATATATAGATAGATAGATATCTACACATCCTATACCTACTGTCAGAGCAGATTTCCTGTTTAATGTATATGTCTGCTCTAAAACCTTTAATGACTCCCCACACAGCTACCACGGGCTGCACTGATTTGTAATAAAAACCTCATTATACACCATAAAAGATGCAAGATGATTATAAGCAGTACAACCTTTAAAAATAGCTGAACACTGAAGGAGAAAACAAATCTGCAGAAAGCTTGGTTTGAAATCCAAGTATGGTTATCTCAAAACTGTTTACACATCAAATAGGAAGGTTCTTGCCAGTATTCTTGCACAAAATTATTTTCATTACTAACAACAGAACCATAATATTTGGAATAAATCACAATAAGGAAGTGCAAATAGCTCTTAATAAAAGTAAAGCTGGATCAATCAATATGTCTATGTCACAAAGGAAACCCATGGCAGAGGAGATACAATTTTAAAAGCACCAAGGGATCAATATATGTGAATAGATATTTTTTTTTAAAAGGGCAATATTATCACAGAGAGATAATCTAGAGGACATCAATAACTACTGCTTCTTTCTTCTCCACAGGATTTTAGGAAAATCATTTAAATATAAACATCAGAGTATCCTTGACAGAAACATGAGAAAAAAAACGTGACAGGTCTTTGCAATGATTTTCTCTATCTCCACCTATTACAGAAACTGACTGAAAAGTATAAGGAATGTAAGTTCTCACTTTATTATTACAAAAAAGACCCACAACAGACTCACCCCAGAATAAGATAACTTTAGAGGGTGTTAGCCATAAAAGCAATGATGAGTGACGATGAGGTAAGTGATCAAGTACAAAGCATGCACTGGTCCTACACTGAGATCCCCACATGTCACTGGCAAACTTGAATTCACATAAGAAACCTAAACCCTGATATTTTATTTAATTCCAATAATATATGCAGGGAAAAAATAGGTGAAAGCTGGTTTTCTACATTTGCTATATTAAAATCAAAATGAAAAATACTGAAACAAGCTGAATGTGGGACCACAGCCAAGGCTGAGCTTTTCATTCCTTCAATCAGACTGTAAATACCAGACAACTGAGAAACATGACCATCTAACCATCTCATCCCATGGGGACGGTAGAGGAAGGGAGGCTGACAGACTACTCCTGGCCAACAGTGTGGGAACCGCTGGCTTGGAATGCTGCCTCCGGTAAATCAGGTAGATCCTCTAGTAGGGAGAAAGGATGGACAGAGTCACCCAGACTGAGGAGGAATGTGGATGGACAGGTTGTGATCTACACCATGAGAATGGAAGCAGCCAGGCGGCCCCTGCAGTCGGGAGGACTCATCTTCCTGAGTCAGAAACTTACTCAGGTCCAGGTAGCCCTGGTCACCTTGACTTTGTCATCTGTGAGATGAGCCAGAGAAAGAAACGTTCTTCCAGGAGAACACCGCAGGCAGTAACAGTCACACCCTATAGGCCAGGACTAACTCACAGACTGATCCCTTCTCAGCATCTGCGCTCCAAAAGACTCATGAAAGAACTATGGGCGCTTAACGCACATCGAAGCAGATTATTGGCGCTCCCTTTTTTGTTTCTTCCTTCGTGATTTATTCCATTGGCTTTGATTCTGCTTTACACCAGGACTGATGAGAAAACAGGTTTAACATGAATGTGTCCTTGGAGTCTACACCAAATCATTTACGAGCTGTCTTGGGTGGGAGGAAGGGAGAGAAGGGAAGAAGATCTAGACTCAAGATCTTATGGAAGTCGATGTTGAAAAGCAAAAATAAATACATTTATTTTAAAAAGTTCATGTAAAAGCCACACTTCGTATAAAATACGAGTATTTTAGTAACACCATAATTTTCAAATTCTCCAGGCAGCTGCTAACATCAAACCAACGCCTAGGTCAGCTTTCCTTTAACGAACAAACTATTCGGGACTTCTCAGCAATCATGAGGCTTAGGCTGACAACAGATCAGAGTCCAGTTTTAAAACAGGAAGGGACCTTAGCTGAAATCAATTCCCTTATTAAATTAATAAACTATGAAATCACGAAATTCAACTCCCTTATTCTACGGGTCAGGAAACTGGCTAAGAACGGCTAGGCGACCTGCTCCCAAACCCGCGCTCCCATCACTGCACTCTCTCTACCGCAGGCTGGAACTGGGGATCAGCTTCCAAAGCCCTCGCTTTACAGGAGGGCAAACTGAGGCCCGGGGAGGTCAGCCACGAGGCTGGGGGCTGCAGCGGAGCCTTCTCACACGGGGCAGCAAGGCTTACCTGCGGGGGTCCCGGCCCGGGGGCACCCCGCCCAGGGATTTCCGGCAGCAGCGGAGCACAGAGGAAGAGGAAGCCGAGGTCAGTTTACAACCACGGCGCTAACCGGACACGCGCTGCTTCCCCGGATGCTCACGACCTCCCGCCTTTACAGAACATGAAACCGAGGCTGGGGCCACGCGCCGTGCCCAGGGCCTCAGCGCCAGGGCCTCAGCGCCAGGCGCCGGGCTGGGCAGCGGCCTCCAGCGGGCCCACTCCTCCACGCTCCGGGAAGAGCCCACGTCCACATTTAAATGACCCCGGCTCAGTAGCCTCTTCCCCCGGAAATCCTTCAGGCTTACCCTTTCCGGTTCCGGCGGCAACGCCCCCTCCCCGCCGGCCCCCAGGCTTCGCCGTCCTCGGCAGCCCCCTCAGGTCAGACTCCTCCTCCTCCTCGCGCTCCCCAGGCCCCGGCCGGAATGCTCACCGCGGCGCCCGGGAAGGCGGCGGGCCCCAGAACCGCACGGACTGCTCCAGCCGCAGGGGCCGACTCGGAGCGCGCCGAGTGCGCAGGGTGCTCTGCCCAAAGCCTTCCCCCCACGCCGGCTCGGCGCTCCGGCCGAGAAATGTTCCGGCGGCGCGGGAGGGCCCCGAAGGCCGCGCGTCCGCTCCCCGCCAGGGGGCGCTGCGGGCCGAGCGCGGCTGCGCACGTGGGGGGGGGGGGTCCGGGAGAGCTCGCTCCTTGGCGCCCCCAGGGGCGGCGGCGTGCAGGTGCAGTTCGGAGGGTTCCCCAGCGCGTCCCGGCGCTTTCTGCGCGGTCCCTCCTCTCACGGTTCGTGGCTGTCCATTCGCGTCCCACTGCTCATCGCCCCTCCTCGGGTTTTCTTGGCGAAGATCCTGGAGTCTTCTCCAACTCAGTTTACAGATGAGGAAACTGAGGCAGACGGCTAGCACGCGCCCATGCTGCGCGGCGTCCCGCTTTACTGATAAGGAAACTGAGGGGGCTGCCGTGTCCGTGGCTGGATTTGAACTCAGGACCTCTGAACTCTAAAGCCCGCGTTCTGTGCGGCCTGCGCCTGTCTGCCCAGACCGCTCCTCCGCCGCTGAGGTTCTTGTCTCGGTAGCCCCCGCCCCTCGCCTAGGGGAGACGGCGGTTGTATGGGCCCTCCCCCCCCTCTCCGCTTGGCCCCGACACCGCCCCGGGCTGGGACGTGATACGTAGGCGTCATATATATAATGTATTGTGTACAAGAGCCTGATGCAATGCAGGCCTGAGCCGCGCTGGGAAGGGGGGGGAGACCGTGGACGAGTCACGCACCTGCCGATCTGGGATCTGTATCCAGATGGGGGATCCTTAACCTACCACGTGGCCCAAGACTCGGGTCTCAGAAGCAGCCCCTCCTGCGTGTCCCTTGGCTGCCTCAGTTTCCTCAGCTGTAAAATGGGAGCACAGTGCAGGGCAGTACCGGGAGCTGCTCAAAGGCTTATCCTCTTGCCCCCCAACTCTCTCCGGGGCTGGTTGTGAGCTACCAAATTTGTAAACGTTAAAGAAGCTGATCCAAAGGAGTTTACAGTCTTTCTCCAGTGCCCCACCCAGCGAGGTTGCCATCAGTGTGGCAGAGAAGGGCTGGGACCTGCTGAGGGCTACTGGAAATAAAGACAGGAATAAGGAATACTAGACCAGACTTGGGGAGAGTGTGTGTTCATCCTTCCTTGCGGAAGAAGACCATGCCATCAGAGAAATCATGACATGACTTGCACTTTAGTTTTGAGTGAGGGAGGGCTGTGCAAGGCACCAGCTTCACTTCTCCACAGCCATCTTGATCCAGTGACCAGATGTTCATCAGGCTGACTAGAGATGACCCAGGATGAGGCAATTGGGGTTAAGTGACTTGCCCAAGGTCACACAGCTAGTGTCAAGTGTCTGAGGTGAAATTTGAACTCAGGTCCTTCTGACTCCTGTACTGGTGCTCTATCCACTGCACCACCTAGCTGCCCCTTTGGGGAGAATAAGAGTAGGGACAGGGGAAGACAAAGCAGAAAAGGAGATAGATACCTGAAGGCACTGAGACATGAGGATCTTGGGCATCTTTCCAAGAGCACTGCTTTGTCTATCTCATCTCTTTTCCTCTGTCCTCCCTCTCATGTGTTCTCTTCTTGCTTTTCCATATCCTTTCCTTCCAGAGCCTGGATCAGTTCCATGGATGTAGCCTTAAGTGTGTCAATTCTGTCTTATATAAATTGCTATTTTTTACATAACATGACCTTGTGCATTTATGGTTCCCTTATTTATGAACACTCAGTTCCCCGTAACCTCTTTCCATTGAAGTCTTTTACCAGCATGGATGTCACTGAGGGAATGCACCTCCCCGAGAGGCCCCCACCTCCTGCTGCCATATTTAGGATAAATGTGTTCCTGAGATCTTTTCCCACAAAAGCAGTATTATAAATAGTTGTATCTAGTATCTATTATCTTGGACACCAGTGAATCAAGAAGCATCAGGAGTCAGGAAATGTCTACTGTTGGGTCAGGCAACCTGCTTCATGATGGGGAATCAAATACAAAATTGAGATGATCAGTTCTCAAGAAGTTTTATATGATACTAAAGAGCTAGATGGTACAATTATGGATTGCCAGGCCTGGAGTCAGGAAGAGTTTAAATCCAGTTTCAGACAATATCTGTGTGATCCTGGGCAAGTCACTTAACCCTGTTTGCCTCAGTTTCTTCATCTGTATAATGAGCTGAAGAAGGAAATGGCAAACCACTCCAGACCCCAAATGGAGTCACGAAAAGTGAACGGAGAATTACATGCTCAGTTAAGTAAATGTAAGATAGTATATTTAAGTAAACATAAGAGACTGTATAAACTAAACATGAAATGATGGGAGTTAAGGTGGGGCATGACCGAGAGAATATGGAAATGCCTCTGAAAGAAGTGTAGCTTTAGCTGAATCTTGAAGAGAGCAAATAGGGTGTTTTGTTTTGTTTTGTTTTTGAGGCAATCAGGGTTAAATGACTTGCCCAAGGTTACACAGCTAAATAAATATGAGGTCAAATTTGAACTCAGCTCCTCCAGATTCCAGGACTAGTGCTTTATCCACTGAACAACCTAGCTGCCCACAGAGCTAGCCGTTTTAAGAGACCAATGTGAGGAGGAAGAACTTTCTGGATGCGTGCTGCCTGCACAAAGGAGCAATAACTAAATATTTATTATGGTGTCAGCAGATTGTTGTGAGCTCATGTGGGAACCTTATCACTACGGAAAATACTCTTTCAACAGGAAAAAGTTTTCAAAGTCCGGCGATGCCTTCCCCGGTCTTTCTTGATCTTGGTGCCTTCCCCCTGAGATTCTCTCCAGCTTGTCTTGTCTGTATCTGATTTTACCTGGTTGTTTCCGTGGGTTTCCCCCATTACACTGAGCTCCTTGAGAGCCGTGCCTGGGTTTTGTTCAGTTGGTTTTTTGCGGTTTCGTGCTATGCCCGACACATCTTATTGTAGTTGAGTCATTTCTGCACTTGTTCCATGCTCTGTGATGTCACTTGGGGTTTTCTTGGCTTGGCACAGAGCAGGCACTCAATAAATGCTTGCTGACTATCCAAACAAACCAACTGATAAATAAACTTGCCAAGTTAGAGACTAGCTATATGCCAAAGTTCAGCTCCCTGGGAATGCCAGATGCTTTCCCCCACCCCTTCCCTTCTGGTCATCAGCACCAGATGCAATGCAAGTCTCACCTAGGAAGAAGTCCTTCCTGACCAGCACTGTCTCACACCTGTCACTCCTCAGTAACTGTGCTTAAAAGGGGCAGGATTGAGTAATGAAAAATACGATTCAGTCGAAAGGACTTCAGCTTGTGAAATGATTCAAAGTTTGGGGAAAAAACATATGGGTACTTTGTCCAAGAGACCCCGCCCATGAAGTTGAGAAACTTCAGGGACCAGCGTCACACAGCCACCACCCAAGTTCAGTCCTTCATGACAACTAGCCTCCTCCTCTACGGTGGCTCTGTCTCAAGCCTCTCCCAAATCCAGTCTATCATACACAGCCACCAAAGTACTTTTCCTAAAACATAAATCTGACCATGATTCTCCTATTCAAGAAATTCCCGGGATTCCCTATTTTCTCTGGAAACAAATATAAAGCCATCTATTTGGCTTTTAAGGTCCTTTGGGACTCCACTGGTAGTTTTCTTGGCAGATACAGGAGTGCTTTGCCATTTCCTACTCTAGCTTATTTTACAGATGAGAAAACTGAAGCAAACAAGGTGAAGTGACTTGCCCAGGATCTCACTGCTACCAAGTGTCTGAGGTCACATTTGAACTGAGGTCTTCTTCACTCCAGGTCCTGCACTATGCCACCTTGCCCCTTCCTACTTTGTCCTTGTTAGGTATTACTACCTTCCATCAACCTGCCCTCTGCTCTGTCTCCCTGCCATATCGGCGTACTTGCTGATTCTCACAGCTGTCATCATCTCTCCCCTCTCTGCCCTTTTCACTGGTTATCCCCGTCCTTAGAATCCCTGCTCCCCTCAACTGCTAGTGCCTTCCTATCCAAGGTTACCACGTGTTCCCTTTGTACATGTTACATGTTACATACCTAGACATGTCTCTCTTTGCAGTAATGCAATCTCCTTGAGGGCAAGGACTGTTTTCTTTGTAGGATCAGCCTGTGCCTGGTACGCTGTAAATGCATAATGGTGTTAACTGATTGATGGCTTAAATACTCAGTCCCCTTTGATTTTCCTTCTTCCTCATTCCCAACACCCAGTCACTCTCAGAGTAATCTTTCTAATGCACAGGTCTCTCTATGTTATTATAAAACCTTCGTTGGCTCACTCCCTATCACCTCTAAACAAATAAAACAGGAACTCTGTGATCTACCATTTGAAGGCTCTTTACAATCAGACACTAATCAAATCTAAGTCCATCAGTTGTGTGCATAGGCATGTTTATTTGCTCACTGTCCCCAATACCCAGAATAAATTTCCATCATCTCTGCCTGTTCAACAATTCTACTCAATACATATTGAGTAAGCTCTTATTATATGTAAGGCATCTTGCCACAAGCTGAGAATACAAAGAAAAAAACTCAGTCACAGAATCATAGAATGTGAGTTAGAAAGGACCTTGATGGTCCTCTAGGTCAACCTAGACACAAAAGGAAACCTTTCTATAACATGGAAATGATACGATCCAATCTGTTATTATTTGGACAAGACAGATCTAAGGGAGGAGACTGGAAGCGAGATGCCAAATGGATCTGTTGAAATCTTGCTTTCTTTCTGTCAGCTCAGATACCACTTCCTCCATGAAACCTTCCATGAAGGCCCTAACTGAAAGTTGTCTTTTCTACCTCTGCTCCTTCTTTTTAAAAATTATTTTTAGCTTTCAACATTCACTTTTATAAACTTTTAAGTCCTAAGTTTTTCTCCCTCCCTCCTCTCCTCCATTCCCAAGACCCCCTGCAATCTGATACAGGCTAAATATTACACATATTTTCACATTAGTCAAGAATCAGAAAAGGAGAAAATCATGTCCTAGCTCTCCTTCTTATTAAAACTATCTAGACCGGGGGTTCTTAACTTGGGGTGTGTAATTGGTTTTTGTTAATAGTTTGCTATCTATGTTTCAACATGATTGGTTTCCTTTGTAATCCTATGTATTACATACATTTAAAAGCACTGTTTTGATAAGAATTTTGCATTCACCTTTGGAAATTTCCATGTCATTGATCCTTTTGACATTCTGGTTAAAAGTTCCAATCCCTGAACTTTGCCCTCAGCAAAGTCCATGTACCATATTTCATTGGTGCCTATCTCATATCCCCTCTATTACACTGTTTCTCGGAGTAGGGAAGCACTGTTCCCCCAAACCTTGCACATAATCAGCACTTAATAAAAATCTGTCAAAATAATCAAATGCAAAATATTGTATACACAACCAAATTAGCAAAAATTACTTAAGAAATCATTACATGTTGATAACTAGCTGGAAAAAAGCACTCATGATGGCATAGAGTGAAGATTCCTTCTTGGGGATCAGCTGAATTAGCCTCCGAGGTTAGGGGATTTCTGAGCAAGAACTAACCTGAAAAACCATCTCTCGCCCAACCTGTACCTGATGAAAGAACACTTCTGCAATATGGTCAGCAAGTGAGTCACCCAGCCTCTGCCTGAAAACTTAGAATGAAGAGGAATTGTACTTTTGTAAGGATGGAGCAATAAAAATAAAAAGTACTGCATTTTCAGTAAACAGACCTAGGTTAGAATCCTGTCTCTTCTACTTGGTCTTGTATGACCTTTGGCAAGAGATTTAACCTCTAGGATTTCATTTCTTTAGTAAGATGCAAGGTGTTGGCTAGACCTCTGATGGAGGGACTTTTCCTCCTGATAATTCCATCAAACCTAACCTTCCTTTTTGAAACTTCTACCCACTAATCTTTGTTCTGCCTCCCAAGGTCAAACAGAACAAGTACAGAGACTCAAGAGATAATAGTTTCTGGGTCATTTAGTCATTTTATTAGCAAGGCCAGTAGATTATTAATAAAAGGACGGTCATTTGGCTATCCGCCTCAGACCCAAGATTAATGAGGTCGCTGTTTATATGCCCTTCAAAGAGAGATCTTGAGAGGTGCCACTCCACTCTGATTGGTTAATCAAATGAGAAGTGGGCTATCTTGGGCTACATGACCTTGAGTCACTCAGATGAGGTCAGAGACATCCATTTCCATATCACTTATCTTGATAATAGGGAGAAGCAACATTTCCCCAGGATCTGTCTGAACAAACACAGCAAAAAGTAATACACCCACTGGTCCAAGCTTAGACATTCACTCTAGGCCCCTCCCAAAATGAAGTGCTTATAATTGTACTCCAGACACAGTCTGATAGGAAAGTATTATAGCTAAAGGCGCTGAGCTGTTTTCCTCACCTGTAAACCTGAGACAATTCTACATGGCTGCTGTGAGAAGAAAACCTTACAGTGCTTACTACATACTAAGCACAGTGCTAAGGGTGAGAATACAGATACCAGCAAAGAAGACAACCTACAAATGGGAGCAGAAAGGAAATGAGGCACAGAACGGGGAGGGTAAAGGTCAGCTGGCCTGGTCCCTTCCCAAGTTAGGGGAGGGACTCAGACAGGGTGACTTTTGCGGAGGGATATTCCAGCTTAAACACTGTCACAGTGGCTGGGAGGCCCCAGGTGGTGAGGGAAGCTAAACATAAGACAACAGGAGAGGTTTGGTTTTGAAACCCAAGTTAGAGCCAGTGCCAGAAGAGAAAATGAGGAATCTGGGCTGAGCTTCTTCACAAACTGGAGCTCTGGGAGGGACTTGCCACTGGAAGGAGGCAGAAACCTCAAGAGGGACTTGCCAGAAAGAGCAGACCACAGGGATGACCAGATGTTTCAGGGGAAAGAGGCCACAGGTGCTGACGGAATGAATTTTCAGGGTGAGACAGCAGTAGAGGCTTGGTTTTGAAGTCCAGAAAGTCAGGAACAAGGCCAAGCATGGTATGAAGGCTTATTTGAGATTAAAATGTACTACTTTTAGTGGCAGTACCAGGCAGGATCAGTCTCGTGACTCCCAGGTGGGAAAGGAAGTGTCCCTATCAGGGCCATTCTAGGAATGCTGGATCCCTGGATCAGTGATGAGATGCCCTGACTTCACTGAACAGAAACCTAGTTGACAGTTCTGCTTCACTTAATGCTTAACCCAAGTAAACTAAAACATAGAAGTAATATTAAAAAATATCATTTGTGGACTTAATTTATATTCTAAAGGGAAGTTTGAAATGATGAGGGTTTAAAAGCACACCAATGCTACAGTGGCAGCACAAGTAATTCTCACTTGGATTGTATGTGTCTGAAAGGAAGAAATGTTCACATCTGTGACTAAAGGGTAAAACGGTTAACTCAGAGTATAGGAAAAAAACCCAAATTTTGACTACATAAAACTAAGTTTTTACACAAATAAAACAAATTTACCAAGAAAAGAAATGTATGGATTGGGGGGAAAGTTAATATTATTCCCCTAAATAGTCAAAGAACAAGAATAGTTCTTTTGAAAAAAAAAACAAAAACAAAGCAAAACACTCTCTTGATTATCTTTTGGTTTGCTCTCCTCACCCAGTGAGCCATTTCTTGTAATGAACAGGAAAAAGGCAGATCAGGGAAGCTTTGCTGTTGATCAGTTAGGTCTCTGTTTCACAATCATATTTGGAGTTTTCATGCCGAAGACAGAGGAGGAGTTAGGTATTTTCTTCTCCAGTTCATTTTACAGATGAGAACACTGAGGTAAAGAAGGTTAAAAGACTTGCACATCTCTTAAGTATCAGAGGCTGGATTTGAATTCAGGAGGATGAGTCTTCCTGACTCCAGCTCCAGGGCTTTACCCACTGGACCACTTAGCTACCCTCTTAACAAACCTAGTTAACCTAGTTATGAAGGGTTTGATGATACATGAAATTGTTAACAGCATTTAAAACAACTGCAAACTATCAACTATCCATAAACTATTCCAAATCACTAATAAGAGAAATCAAAATTAAAACCACTGAAAGCTTCATATTCTTCAAAATGGCACATAATGCTAGTGGGGCTATGGGAAAGGAGGCATGCTATTACCGCACATGTGGAACTATGATTGGTTTGGGTAGTTGGGTAGTTCTGAAAAGGTTTCAAATTTTGCAAAAATATCACCAACACTAAACTGTTCAGACTCTTCAAACCTTCTGTTGAGTATATATTCTGGTGAGGTCCAAGACATAAAAAACAGTCTGATCAACTAAAAAAAATACTCCTAGTAGCACTTTTTACAGTAATAAAAAACTGGAACCAAAGTGATTGTTCGTCAACTAGTGAATGGCTGAAGGTGTACTGTCAGAAATGACAAATGTAAAGAATTCGGAGTCATGGGAAAACTTCTATTAACCCGGGATCCAGAACCAGGAAACCCCTATTCATATACACAATGAAATAGTGTCAAGGTTCAAATATAAGGGGGCAACACACTAGACTGATCCTAAACCAGGTTCAGAAATAACTGAGAAATATTTAACATCAATAAAAAAACAAACAGTAAAACGCAGATGCTAATATGTAGTTTTCTAAGTCAAGATACAGAGAGCAGGGCTCCTTATGTACACTCTAGGGGTTCTATTTAATAATAAAAAAAGATTTTATTGGTATTTTCTGTACCATAGTTACCTCATGTTTCCTTCCCACCCCTCCCTCAGAGTCATCCCATATGACAAATTTTATTTTTTTTAGAGGGGGAAGAGTTAACGCAACTGATCAATATGTTGAAAAGTCTGAAAATATATGCAAAAGACCTGTGGCACCCTCCCCTCCTTCATGAAGGGGTGGCTCTGAGGTGTCTTATCATATCCCTTCATCTGAGTCCTGTTTTATCTTATTATTTATAATTACTTATTACTACTTATAATTACTATGGAGGGGCAGCTAGGTGCCCAGTGGATAAAGCATTACGCCTGGAGTCAGGAAGATTCATTTTCCTGAATTTAAATCTGGCCTCAGACACTTACTAGTTGTGTGACCCTGAGCAAGTCACTTAACCCTGTTTACCTAAGTTTCCTCAACTGTAAATGAGCTGGAGCTGTAAAATCACTCCAACCTTTGCCAAGCCCCTCCTCAGAAAATGGGGTCACAAAGAGTCAGACATAAGTGAAAAATACTAAACAAGAAAAATAAAATTATAGGACTAGGAAAATTCACTTTCAAAACTCAATATGTATTAGAACACATGATGTCAAACAAACGTATTATTTTAAAAAAAATTAAGAAAAAGTAAAAATGAATTGAAGAGAAGCAAAACTCAATCCAATATCCAATGTAGCAATACCTTTTAATCAGTGAAAGTTTAAGGTATGGATATACCATTCTTTGAGGTTAATAGACTGCTCTTTCACGTATACAGCACACAAAAAAATATAAATTTCTCCAATTTGAAGAAATTAATTCAATAACCAATTTAACAGGATACATTCATCTCCTTTTACCAATGACTCACATCTCTGGAAATGATACTTCATCATTATTAATAGTAAGTCATATTTGGTAAATGTCTTGAATGCACCAAAGATTAAAGCTGAACACTTTAATACTTGAGTTTTTGGATAATTTTATAAAAGCACACCACAGGCTTTTTATAGAAGCATTTCTGAACAATGGCAAGATGCACAGCAGTCAGCATCAGCTGAGCTAAATTTATTTGACTACTCATAACTTAAGAAGAAATGGAACATACTTAGACGGAATGACACCACTGGAAGTTTCTATTACATGAATTGCCGTGTTATCTCCAGTTTTCACATAAATCTGTTGTCACTATCCAAAAACTCAACAACCTGACAATTAGCATAATAAACAACCAGCATATTGTGAACAGACCTCCTCGCACAACTATCACCAGAATTACTACCACTGAGTATGGACAGTTTGTGCACGTTAATATGATCAGCACTCACCTAATATTAAAAAAGGGTGTATTATTAACCACTGATTCATCAATAAAACTATGTAAAGGGCTGAAGAGTTCCAGTAACATAGAGCTCAAGTTATAAATGTATTACAAAAGTAATTTGTTTTATTATACAGACCATCTAGTTGGTTAAAAAAACACATGTAAACCATAACAGGTGAATGACAGTCATTCAAAAATACATGACAGAAATTCTAACCTACATCATCACAAGTCTATATGCCCTGATTAAAAAAGTAAAATATATATACTTTAAAATTTCATACACTTGATATTTTTGCATAATTTTGGTTAAGTAGCATCAGCTGAAGAAAATAGTTCCCTCTTATTATAAACAATTTTCAAGCTACTAAGAAGAAATCAATGGAGCTGTGGTTTAAAATGCAGCACATGTAGTAGACATGAATATATTTAAGGCAAAGACCTTAATTTTAAATATATTCAAAGTCTCTATATAGAATTCACCTGAATTGTGAGCCAAAACAGTAGCAACTCTATTGCAGAGAGAGCTTTTCAGTGAGGTTACAAGTCCAGTTGAGAAGACAAAGCAGACTGGAGTGTAAGTCATAGCACTGGTGACATGTGAAGTAGTCATTAAGGTTTAAATCTTCAAAACATATTTAGTCCTTAAACTAATATGTCCAAATTTAAAAGACTAAAACCCTTAATGTCAGAATGTCAAGGTAAGCTACCAAAAAGTATCAACACTGATGCCATTGAATTTAGCTTTAGCTACCAAAACTTTATAAAGGTCACAAAGAGATATCTTCTCACTGATTATACTCTAGAGATACTTTGTCTTCAGATAACATTGGTTAAGTCATTTGCAGAGAAGGCAAGGATATACTCCACAGTCTCTCAAACCTTCTAGTCACTGACTCTATGTTTTTCGTCTATCATAATCTGCAACCATCTTTTTGATATGAGACAATTTGCTTTTCAGCTGCTTGCAATATTTCTTCTTATTCTTATAATCTGCAGACTAAAAAAAAGAGGGAAAGAAAGAATTAGAGAAAAATTATCCCAATGCCTTCTCTTTTTAGAGATCCCACAACATTGCAAGAAGAATAGCGCTAATGGGCAGATAAGGATATACATTTTCTCTTTCGTTGTTATGACAGCATAAATGTCTGTTGTCTTTTGTCTCTCTTGGTCACCTATACTGCCAAAAATTGTGAATAGTGACAACCACCTCTGATGATTCCTATGAGAACAAATGAAACCATTCGAAAGAACCTAGAATGTGTTTCTAAAGATTTGAAAGTCAAAGGAAAGAAAAATGAACATCTTTGAAAAGGGGACAAGGTGGGTAATGTATCATCACTATTGCTCACTGAATGTAACGAATTCAAAGATGTTCAGATTCCAGAACACAACTGCTGAGTAAAAAGATGGTGCCTAAGATTTGGAGCCATAAAATTTGAATTTCTGCAGCACAGTTTAGGATCAGTGGATTCTTAAACAGGATGGAGCAAATTCAGCAGGGGCCAAAAAGCCTTATTTGCCAATCTTGCAAATAAAATCAAAAGAGAAAGGGGAAAAAAACCCTCAAAGAGCTCTGTCAATTCTTCTATGACAATAACGCCTCCACTCCATGACGCAAGTGCTACAGATACTATCACCATTTTCAGATGAGGAAACAGCCTCAAAAAAGGTAATGACTTTTCAAGGAGCATACAATTGGTAAATGTCTGATACAAGATCCAATCCCAAGATTTCTCAACTCCAAGTCCAGGTATCTATCTACTATGGATGTTGTTTCTCAACCAAATGGATTAAAATATATACATATTAAGAATGAAAAGATGGCAAATAACTGAGGGTGAATAAAAAAAATACCGTGGTCTTCTAAGAATTTCATCAATCCATAATGAATTGGAGGCAATTGGAATAGGAAGGAAGACTGGCCCGTCACTCCTTTCATACAGGCAACCCCCACATAAGCCAACTACTTCTACTAATACTAGACAGCACCTTCTCTGCAACTTCATAGTCTCAGCCGGTGTGCGTAAGTACAAGGGTCACATGATACACAATTCTCGCATGCTACCCAAATGAACTGATAATGTAACTGGGGAATATTTAACAAAAATAAAAAATAGGATGTAATGTTAATATATTTTCATAAGTCAATATACAGCGCCCAAGAATTTTGATGTATGGTTTAGTGGGCCCCATTTTTATTTGAGTTTGATATCAACGTGCCCAGAGAGGCTAAGTACCCAGGGTCACATGGTCAGCATATGACTTCAAATGGGATTTCAAGCCATTTCTTCCTAGCTGTTAGAAAAAGTGTATTTCTAAAGCTCTGCTCAGGAAAAGAGGAAAATAAGTGGGATGGGACAGTTATTCTAGGAGGACAGGACAGCAACAGATGACTTAGGGAAATTCAACTTTAAATTTCCTTTTGCCTGGGTTTTCTCTTCCACATTGAATGGTCTTTGAACTGGAAAGGGTGGAACATAAAATGGTAAAGAGGGAGAAGAAAACCAAGATAATGGAGAAACTGGTAAAATAACATCTAGTTCTCAGAAGAACCTGGAAAAACTTCCACGAACTGAGCAAAGTGAAATGAGTAGAACCAGGAGAATATTGTATACAGTAACAGCAGTACTGTACCACCAATATTATAAGCGTCTCCAAAACGAGTTAGACTAGTGCTGAGATTGATACCCACTCTTTACTTAAACCTACTGCCCTAGTTCTGAAGAAGCTTCCAAATCCTACATTCCACTGCAAAAGCATCAGAATGAGGGTTTACCATATGCTACTGCTAATATGCATATTAAAAAAAAAAATCATCCCTAATAAACTGCAAGCCACTCAAGGACTGGGATGCTATACAATTTATCTTGTGTATCATGCCTAAAGTCTGCAAGTGACATTTCATAAATGTTCACTCCATTGAATTTTTTAAGAAAGCAAATCATAGAGAAATTAAGAAATTCTGGAATTGATAATACTTACTGCTTTCACTTCCTTTAGTCGATTATATTCATCAGCAGCAGCCTATTAAGGAGAAACACAGGCAAACGAATTTTATTGTGGCTTTACCTTAAGCATAATTATAATTATCCTCAAGCCCTCTAATTTACTCTGAGGCTTAAAACTCTGTATTATGTTTAAAAGAAAAACAGTACAAAACACAGGGCTATGTTATCTAATGTCATTTCATAGATGTCCACATAGGCAAAGAGAAGCTAAAATGATGCAAACAGACAAATTCTGCTTACTTTATGAATTGCAACAGTCCCTATTACATTTTACAAAGACTTCATAACAACTATGGATTGGTGTCTAGATTGAAGAATTCTTTATGTAAATACCAGTCTACAGCATGACTCAGAAATACGACTACTCCCTCACTTTTCAGAGGGAGTCATTGGTTTTTGCAAATCAAGCCTCAGAATGCTTGTCAAGGTAAAACAAAGGTTCCCAAAGTTTTGAATTGGATGAATGGAAGATTAACAGTGCCTTTGCTAGGACAGGAATATAAATGTTACTAATACTATGCAACTCCATCGGAATTTATTCTGTTCATTATCAAATCAGTCTGTAGTTTTTAATTTTAATTTCCTGTAGTTTTTGTGCCCCTCTGGAAACTCACCATGTATTCCTCACTTTCCTCTCGGTAGTCATCTAGTTCTTTATCCAGACGGGAGAGCTCTTTGTTGATTTCATCAATTTCTGCTTGGAGACTCTTGTATTCCTGTAGGCCACTGTCAAAGTCCTTCTTATAAAGCTGTCTCTGCTGGTCTGAAGTTATTGGTGGGTACTCCCTAAATATTAAGGGGAGAAAATTGTTAAATATCTTTGTTGCTGACAAGTCATTTCTCAGTTGTGTCCAATTCTTGGACGTTTGGGGTTTTCTTGGCAAAGATACTAGAGTGGCTTGTCAAGACCTTCTCGAGCACATTTTACAAATAAGAAAATTGAGGCAAACAGGGTGAAGTGACTTGCTCAGGGTCTCTCAGCTAGTAAGTATCTGAGGTCAGATATGAACTCAGGAAGAAGAGTTTTCTTGATTCCAAGCCCAGTGATATATCCACTTGTCCACCTAGTTGCCCAAAGAGCACTAAGATGAGGTTCAGTTATAAGGAATGGGGTCCTTATTGTTTTTTCTGTCTATAGCTACCCATAAGCTAAGTTAAAAGAAATTTGTTGGGCCCTCAAGACTATGTAACTTTTCTTCAATATAAAAAGGACCAGTGTAAGTTCCCTCTTCTACCTCTAGCTAGAACAATATTATACCTATAACTTCTCTAGATGCAGTTGGTGGAGTAATGGATAGAATTTTGGATCTGGAGTTGGGAAGACTTCAGTTTAAATCTGGCCTTAAAACATTTACTAGCGGTATGATCCTGGACAAGTCACTTAACCTCTGTTTGCCTCAGTTTCCTCAACAAAATGGGGATAATAATAGCACTTACCTTGCAGAATTATTGTCAGTATCAAATGAAATAACATTTATAAAAAGCACTTAGCACAGCACCTGGCACACAGTAGGCACTATATAGAAGCTTATTCCCTCCCTTACTCCATATTGTTTAACAGATGATCTTTAGGAGTTTCTGGCTGAAAAATTGTTCACCCTGTGGCCAGCCTGGTGATGAGCCACTCTGAACCTGGGTAACAGCCATACATTTGATCCATGGGTCAACTCAAAGATACTTTAGTCTAGTAGCATCTGCCCAACTTGGGCTCCAGTGGCAGACAGCTGAGAAGGCGTTATGTATTTCTTTTCTTACTTAAAGAAAATGATTCTTCAGTGTTTCAAGGGCAGCAATTTCAACAATGGGGATAGATCACCCCTTCCTCTATAACCTAGCATATAGTTTTCAAGATGTTATTTCTAAATGATGTTTTTGGTCCCAAAATTCATCACTCTGTAGCCAGACTGGTGATGGTCTTCTCCAAATTTAGGGTCACCAATTTCTGCTTGTAAGCTTTTTATATTCTTGTGATGACAAACACAAGGGCTGTCATCAACCCTGTGATGGAAGCCTTTTCAGTTCATAAGGGCAGATCAAATGTTGTGCTCTGCTGGCAAAGCCTTTGAGAAGCCGGGATTACCACTTTGCCACAAAGAAAGCATCCTACCCTAGGACTCTTGCAGAATATTCAAACTTAATAAAAGACAATCGAACAAAAAGTACCTAAGTGCATAATAGTGTACTTAATTTAGGCATCAAGATCCTATTATATGCCACTAACTGTGTGCTAAGCAGGGCTGAAATTACAAATAAAGGGAGACTGCCTGCCCTCAAGGATCTTACTTTCTACCAGAGGATACAATATGTTCACATGTAAGTAAATAGTGGAGATATAAAATGTATTACTTTGCAAGAGAGGGGACAGGTACTAAAACAGGAAAGACTGCATGAAGGTGTTAGCATTTGGGGCTGAGCCTTGAAGGGAGTTAAATATTTCAAAAGGCATGAAAGTGGGAGATGGAATATCTTCTCTGGAGAATACCAACAACAAAAAACAGACTGTTTTGCTTGAAACTTAAGTATGTTCCAAGCAGAATAATTACCATTGGTAATCACCATGGAAAGTCAGAGGATGTGATGGGCTTTGAAAACCCAGCAGTAGTTTAACCTCAAGGCCAAATGGAGGATGACAGAGACTGCCTTAGAAAGAGTTACAAAGTTATAGCTGAGCTTAAGGCATACCAATTTGGCAACTCTATGGAGGATGGACTGGCAAAGGGAGGAGTTGGACTGAAAGAAACTTGTCAGAATACTGTTGTACTCCAGGCAAAAGATAATTCAGGTCTGGACGAAAGTGGTTGCTGCATGAATAGATGGGGAGAGAGAAGTGGAAGAGATGGGATCTCCTGATGACCAGATGTTGGGAGCAGTGAAATCAAGGGTGGTTCCTACAATGATTCGTACCTTTCAAACCTACGTGACAGGAAGAATATGCTGCCCTTGACAAAACAAGGCAAGATCCAAGACAATCCCAAAGGACTCATGAAAAATGGTACCTACTTTCAGAGAAAAAACTGATGGCATGTGACTACAGAACAAAGCATGCATGCATGCTTATTTCTTTTTCATTTTCTTCCACAAAATGACTAATACAGAAATGTTTTACACAATTGCGCATGTATAGCATTCTGTTCAGCATCTCAGGGAGTGGGGAGAAGAGGGAGAAAGGGATAGAATTTAGAATCTAATAAAAGAATATTAAAAATTGTTTTCAAACGTAATTGGGGAAAAATATTTTCTACAAAGAAAGAAAAAAATTGAATTGCGGGGGTGGATTTAGAGAGCTAGATAATGAGTACTATTTAGGACTTGTTAAGTTTAAGGTGTCTATGGGACAATGAGCAGGTTAAGGTTCTTGATAGAGAAAGAACAAGAAGGTGGTGGAAGACATGGAACTGCACATCAGGAGAGAGAAGGCTGGACAAGGAGAAATTTGCTTGCCATGAAATTGTTTTCCTTTGTTCAGAGAAAAGTATGCAAGGATAATCTAACTTGCAAATGACTTGGTTGATGTTTGCATGCTCATATATTAGACATATACTTACACAGTTTTAGATATTTAAAAAGCTTAAAATATCCAAGGCTTCAAATTAAACTTGATAACTGAGTATGAGTGGGAAAAAAGGGCATTACAGGATTGCAGACAGAGAACTCTTCAAAGATTATCTAGTTCAACAAGGAAATATATTGCACATGTTTAACTTTTACCCAAATGCTTACCCCCTTAGGGAGGAGGAAGGGGAGGAAAAGAGAAAATTTTAAACTCAAAATTTTGTTGTTTGGTATTTTATTTTTTGCCATTATATATTTTAAAAAATTTAACATTTGTTTTAAAATTTTGGAGTTTCACATTTTCTCCCTTCCACTCTACCCCAACCACTCCTCACTGAGAAGGCAAGCAATACCTGTGCAGTCATGCAAAACATAAAATGCTGGTTTTTTAAAAAGGGAGACCATCTAATCCAAACCTATCATTTTAAAAATGAGGAAGCTGTGCCATAATGAGATGAAACAACTTTCCTAAGATCACCCAGACATGAAGAACTATATCCAGGAATCTTTTCGCACACAAGCGCTTTTATTTGAGCAACTTTTTTTTTGCTTGTTTGTCTATACTTAATGAATGTTTGTTGGGTTTTTGTTTGTTTTTGGGGAGGGGGGTTGGGGAAGGAAGACCCAGACCTGTGAACTCCTTCCTACAGTGAACTTCTGGTAAGGAAACTCTCTATACCAACAAACACCACTGGCTGTGTTGAACCTCATCAGTCGTAGAGAGTTCCATGTGGCTCTGCGAGGGTAAATGATTTGTCCAGGGTGTGAACAACGTCAGCTAAGCAGGTTCCAAGTGCAAATGAAAACACCAGTGATCTCAGCTCAGAGGCAGATTTTCAGAAATCATTTAAACACTGCCTTAATCAATATTAGGAAGGTTGTCCTGAAAAAATTCAAAGCAGGCAACTAATTATTAAGTCTCTCCCAAAACATCTGTGGCATCTCAAAGTGGAAGCACCCAGGGCCCTATTTAGCTAAGAGCAAGGAGGTTCCAGCATTGTTTTGGTCACCCATAACAGTCTGTGTTCTACAAATGCTATCTCTGTACCTGTCCCAGTCCTCATCCAGTTCTTCACACGATTCCCCTCCAGTGGTGTAGTCGGTTTCATAGTGGTCCTGGTCAGCTCTTTTTGAGATCCTTCCTTTCCCAAGAGATTTCTTTGTAGATACCGCTAAATTGCCATTGCTACTGTACCGAGGCTGCCTAAAATCATCCACAGGTGAAGCCACTGGAAGCACCTTAACCACTTCTGGTGTCCTAGAAGAAAATGGCATCATCACACATCAGTGGGCAACGCAGAAGCCAAAACCAGGAACTCTACACAGAATGAATGGTCTGCTCAACAAATTCAACCCCAGTCCTTCCCCTACAATCCAAACAGCAGCAAGAATAAAGGCCAAGAGACAGCAAAAATCCTGTGTGCTCAATCAGTCAAGAAATTTATACACAGTCCACTGGACAGAGCCCTGGAGTTTGGTATGCCCAGCGTGGCAGCCCTTAGGATTTTCTGATGCATGTAATAGTTTTTAGGTCCTGATTTAAAAGGAGTCTCTCTTCAGCCTTTCTACATCAAATAAGAGCATTTAATCTTAGGAAAATTTAGTTTCACTCGAAAGGTTGTATGTCAGTAATTTACCCAACACCAGTCCAGGTGGGGGAAATCTTGGACTTTTCTATTCTACAGGTTTTTAAAGTTCCATGGAATGACTGAAAAATAAATCAAAGTAGGGAAGGGGAATATGTTACATATATCCAACTCTGGATGTTTAAAATGCTCATGAAATTTCTTTGGATTCAATGTGGAAGTATAATTACTCATAAAACTCTTTTTAAATCCGAGGTGATTAAGCTTTAGAACATAAAGATCCTTTCAAACTTTTGGTCACATATCAGAAAGAGGCAAGGGGGACAAATATATATTTTTTCCGAAGGCATTGCTTACTATTGCAAAACTATTTGATTTCATCACCACCACTACCCCCAACTAAGGAAGTAAAATCACTTATTACAAGAAAACAGTAAAACAAGGCTCCTTTATTTAAATGCAACTCTGGAGTAGAATTGGGAAAAGGCAAGAGAATAGTCAAGGGAGGGGAGGAAGGTTTAAGAATACACAAGGAGGGAAAGGGAAATTTTAAAAGGGCCAACAGAGGGCAAGTTAACAGTGGCTTTTCAGCTATTGGCTTTCAATTCAGGGAAAGGCAGGGGATGTGGCCAAAGCAAATAAAACATTAAGCTAAAGAACCCAGGGGTCAATTTACATTTTAATCAAAGCTTCCATAAATCTCATTACTGTAACAAGTACCTAAAAATGATTTTTGTAAACCCAAACTCTTCTACGATAAGAACTCACTATTTGACAAAAACTGCTGGGAAAACTGGAAAATAGGATAGCAGAAATTAGGCATAAACCAGCATCTCACACCATATTATCAAGATAAGGTCAGAATAGGTCTAGCGAAGGGTGAAACCATAAGTAAATTATGGAGAAAGGAAGAATTTATGACCAAATAAGAGATAGAGAAAATTATAAAATACAAAATGGATGATTATAATAAAAAGTTTTTGCACAAACAAAACCAATGCAACCAAGATTAGAAGGAAAACAGAAAGATGGGAAACAATTTTTACAGAGTTTCCAATAAAGGCCTCATTTCTCAAATATGTAGAACTGAGTCAAATTTATAAGAATACAAGTCATCCCCAAATTTATAAATAGTCAGAGGATATCAATAAGAAGTTTTCTGATAAAAAATTGAAGCTATCCATAGTCATATGAAAAAATGCTGTAAATCACTACTGAGTAGATAAATGCAAATTAAAACAAGTCTGAGGTGACACCCAATGGGTTAATGTGACAGAAAAGGAAAGCGATAAAAGTTGGAGATGTGGGAAAACTGAGAGACTGATATATTGTTGCTAGAACTGTGAACTAATCCAGCCATTCTGGAGAGCAATTAGGGACTATGCCCAAAGGGAAATCAAATTACGCATACCCTTTGTTCCAGCAATACCACTACTAGGTCTGTATCCCAAAGAGATCATAAAAAAGGGAAAAGGACTTATATGTACAAAAATATTTACAGCAGTTCTCTCTGTGGTGGCAAAGAACTGAAGACTGAGGGAAAGTCCAATGGCTGAACATGTTTGGTACACGAATGTAATGGAATACTATTGTTCTATAAGAAATGATGAGCAGACAGATTTCAGAAAAACCTGGAAAGACTTACATGAACTGATGCTGAGTGAAGTGAGTATAAGCAGAACACTGTACACAGTAAGAGCAATACAGTTGGATGAAGAACTGTGAATGACTTTGCCCTTCTCAGTAAGACAATTCCAAAAGACTCATGATGGAAAATGCTATCCACATTCAAAGAAAGAAATATGGAGCGTGAATGCAGACTGAGGTGAACTATTTTCATTATTTTTTTTTGGTAGCTCTTCCCTTTTGTTCTGAACTGATGTGGAAATCTGTTTACATGATTGCACATGTATAACCTACATCATATATAGCCTGCTGTCTTGGGGAGGGGAGATGGTAAGGAGAAGAAATTTAAAACTTAAAATCTTATAAAAATAAAAAATGAATGTTGAAAACTATCTTTACATGTAATTGGAAAAAATAAAATACTGTTTACAAAAAAAAAAACACAAAAAATCTCCAACAAAATAAATACTTCTAAAACACTCTCGATAACCAGAAAAATACTAATTTTAGAGTTTTTTGTATAATTTGGTGAAAGGTTTTATATTCTTCCACACAGGGTGACTGAGCTTCCTCTAAAGAAGTCCCTCCTTTGAGGACATCATCATAGGGTTGAGGAGGCCTTGGTTTTCCAATTCTGTCAGGACCTACCCCCAGGAAATTCAGAAAGGCTCATTCCCGAGGAGGTGGGCTATGAGGAATCAAATTTTTTTGCAATCAAACTAATGGCAACCTTCCAGGAGTTATAACCAGACTCAGTGAAGACTTATTTTCACCTATGAAATTACATATTCTTCAAAGTATGGATGTTCTGCCATAAAAAAGGCAAAGAGAATGTACATTTTATATTTTTATCATGTTGTCTTAATAAAGTTTGCTGAAACTATTCAGTAAGTTGTTTTTCAATCATGTCTGACTCTTTGTGACCCCTTTCGGGGGTTTTCCTGATTTACCATTTCCTTCTTCAGCTCATTTTACACAAGAGGAAGTGGAAGTAAACAGAGTTAAGTGACTTGCCAGAGTCACAGAACTAGTAAGTGCCTGAGGCCAGATTTAAACTCAAGAACCTAAGTCTTCCTGACAGTCTTCTAGCTGCCTGTTGAGACTATATGGATGATCAAATTTGCTTAATAAAATGATTTATATTAAAATAAATTCATGTTAGAGATGCGAGAAATGCCATTCAGTAGAGGTGACATTAAAGGTTGCTTGTAAATAGCAACAACCACAGTGTGTGAGGATTTTTTCTGGGAGACTCAGAACTTCATTGCAATGCACGGACATCATATACAGTAAAAGTCACAGTGTGTGAGGACTGTTTCTGATAGACAGCCCTTCACAGCAATGCAAGGACCTAAAACATTTCCAAAAGATTCTTGATGCAAAATATCATCCACATCCAGAGAAAGAACTATGGAATTGGGAAGACAGAATGAAGCAGACTATTTTCTCTTGTGTTATGTTTTGTTTTGCTTTTTCTCATGGTTTCTCCCATTCATTTTAATCCTTCTATGCAACATGACTAATGTGAAAATGTGTTTTAATAAGAATGTATGAATAGAACCCATATAAGACTGCATGTCATCTTGAGGAGGGAAAGGAAATGGATGGGAAGAAAATTAAAAACTTACAGAAGTGATTGCTGAAAACTGTAAACAAAGAAATTAATTTTAAAAGAAAAAGGAAAAAATAAAATAAATAATGAAGAAATTGAAGCAGATGATGTATAAGCATTACCTGTTTTACCTCTCTCCTCAGAGTTCTGCACATAGAAGACTTTAATAAATGCTTCTGGATGTGTGTCCCTACTTGTGATCAACAAAAAAAAACCCTTATCTTTCCCTGCCCCACTCTTCACCCCACTTCAAGATCTTATTAATAGTCAAAGGAAGTTTTAAATTAAGCTTTTTAAAGGGATGAGTTTCTGGGCGTGTTTGGGTTGGAAATGGATATGATTTGGCAGTTCCTCTCCATTCTAGTTTGTTATCAAGCTTGAACACCTGCTAAGCTTGCTCCACAACTGAATTCCTGCACATTTCAATCACTGGCTGTAGGAAGATGGAGCAGCCAGGTTTTGTCCCAGGAGTCATTAGAAAACAAACTTTCCAGATGCTCTGTCCAAGACTTTGTTAGGGTAACATACAACACGCCTAGGCTCTTGCTTTGAACACAGCTTTGAGGGGCAAGAAGGACAAGACAAAACCTTCAAAACAGGCTGCGGTTGTCAGGGGAAAGCCAACAGAAAAGGAACAAAATCCACCACTGAATTTTCCTGGAATTCTATTTACAAGTTTCATGCAAAGTTCATGATATCAGAAATCCTTAGTATCACAGCTTGAGCTGTTTAACATTCATAGCGATGAGGAGTTAAGGTTGGCCATCTCCAGCCTTCTTAATCTTTATCTTACCCCTGGACCTGAAGGCTCTGAAGGAGAAAGTGAGGCTGGTGACTTTGCGCAGCCCTTCCTCACTTAAATCCAATTCGCCTGCATGTCATGGCATCACCTCCCTGATACCATGAAAGGCAAAAGGCAGTAGCAAGTTTAGCATTCAACTTCAGCTTGCACATTTTCCAACTGGATTCTTCCCTATGTCTTTTAAATACCACCATGCTTTTTTTTTGTCCCTCCAGGACACTTATTCCAAGAGTAGGTGTTGGGTTCATATCCATTTTTCCTTGTACAAAGATTATCCGTATCATCACAGGTGAGTTTAAGCTACTTCACAATAATTGAGGCTCATGGTAAAAACCAATAGCTAGCATTTATGATGCATTTTATTTGTTTTATCATACTGGTTCCTTACAAGTCTGGCAGGAATTATGCCCATTTTATAGATAGTGAAACTGAGGTTCAGAAAGGTTAAATGACTTGGCTGGTGTCACATAGCTAGTAAGAATGTATGTGTAGCACCTGAACCCAGGTGTTCCTGACTGGAAGAGCACTCACGTTATACTCCTCAAATGACTGTTAGTTGACTAAAACAAATAAACTTTCCTAATTTGCTAGATGATATCACCACCACTATCAATTTAATAAAAAACTGAATTAATTCTTTCAGTGACTCCAATCTTACAAACCACTTTCTGGTCATATACACTCACATTTTCCAGAAGGTGTTCAATAAAGAGGAGAACTCCTCACCCCCTTTTGAAAGACTGGTATAAAGAGACAGATGCTGATTAACTGGAAAGTGGAAACAATTCTACTTTTGGCACTCAAAGACCTCCACAGTCTGGTTATAATACATATAAAATCTCTGCATTTATGACAGAGGACTCGTGAAGTAGATGCTAAAAGTAATATTGTCCCCATTTTATAGATCTAGTTTCGTAGAAGAGAATGTATAAAGATGGGAAATATGAGAAGGCTGAAAAGTTGAAGTGAAGCCAATCTAGGGAGAGCCTCGAATGCCAGAATCAGGAAGTTTGACTTTATTTGGTAAGTAATGGTCATTCAATAAAGGTCTTTGAGAGACATGACCAAAGTAGTGACAGCCGTGATATACGCTACATTGATTAGGAAGGACAGATTGGAGAAGGACTAGACTGGATTCGGGAAGCCTAGGTCAGGTGGGCTCTCGTTATAGAATTTCTTATTTGCTACATCAGCTTTCCAAAATTACAAGACAATACTGTCATTCATATCCTTACCTCATAAAACATCTAGGAGAAAGAGACTAGGGACTACCAGTACGCTGCTACCCATGGAAATTTTACAGAGCAACCATCGAAATTTTCCTGTCCTGCTTTACCCAAACCGGGGAGAACTGGGAGTGAGAACTATTTAAGATACTCTGAGACTCACTTAGCAAAGGTGGAGTCATCTTCAGCAAACACCTTCCTGTCTCCCAATCAGGGTATTTATTTACTACACTGAGTCCTTGTGTACTTGAGTCCTAGTTCTGTTACTAACATTAACAAGAGACTGTGTGACCTGGGAAAGTCACTTAACAACGTTTGCCTCAGTTTCTTCATTCGTAAAATGATCTGGAAAAGGAAATGACAAACCTCACTCCAGTATCTTTGCCAAGAAAATCCCAAATGGGGTCACAAAGAAATGAACACAACTGAAATGACTAAACCACAACAAATAATCATAGGCTAATCACTTGTCCTCTTGGGGACTCAGTTTCCCCATTTGTAAAATGGGAAGACTGACCCAGATGAACCTCACATTGCCTTCCAATTCTAAATTTCTCTGATTCTACGTGCCTCAATATCGAGGGCTGGAAGTGCTGTCGTTACCTAATACCAGTAGAAATGAAATACGATGAAAAGGGCACTGGCTCTGTAGTTAGGGAACGGGTGCAAATCCTGCCCCTAATGCTAGCTCTCTGTTCTAGAGGAGGATCATTTAAACTCCGTGGGTCTCAGTTTCTTCATGTGTAAAATGAAGGAGATCCATGAGGGGCCCTTTGAGGTTTCTTCCAGCTCTAAATCTTTGATCCCACAATTTTATATAGATCCAGAATTCCCCCATCTGATATCATTTGCTCCTGTGATCCTCCTAGCACTTTGTCTCTGTCAGGTGTACATCTAAGCTCTGCCACTAGACCAATCTCTGAGGGAAGAGGCAATGAGGTCTTAACCTTTGTACACGCCTCCAAGATGAGCACAATACTTTACACATACTAGGCACCCACCTCCTACACAAAGCCTTCTCATGGTAACCTTACCAAGAGGCAGCTAGGTGGCACACTGCATAAAGAACTATTAACATTTAAGAACATTAAATGCTCATGTGATAGAACTGTGCATGCTAACATATATGTATACATATGTGTATGTATAATATACATTATATGTGTGTGTGCACTTGTGTGTGTGTGTGTGTGCTGAACACAATTCTTTAGCTCCATACTGCCCTGCTTGACAGATCTCTTTAAAGGCACTGATTTTTCTTTTGTCTTTGGACTTCCAATACTCAGCACAGTGCCTGGAACACAACAGCTCTTAGGAAATGCTTATTCGTTCCCCCTTAAAACCTTAGAAAGTAATGACATGGTGACTGCTCATGCAGCTGAAGGCGACAAGGATCACATGATGCAAAATAAATGAGCTTTACAAGTTTGAAAGTCATACAAATGGCAACGTGGAACTTTAACACTAGAACCAGTTACCCCATGCCCCAGTATTAGAAAGGGAGGCCAGGAAGAGGTTCCCTAGGAAAACCTTCTCAAACATGCCTACTTTGGATCCGTATAGAGGCAGCGACTGAGCAAGTGAGGTCGACTGCAGGTCTGTTTGGCTTCCAAATTCCATTCCATTCATTATAATAAAGTTCATTGTTTCCAATCAGACCCCATAATTAAAATCGGCTTGGCAGTGTAGGATTAACGGTTCCAGCACCTGCTGTGCTCTGAGAATGGCCCTTTATATGACTCCTCTCTGTGCCGCATGTGGGGCAGGCAGCACCATGTCAAAGAAAGAGGCTTGAGTCTGGAACCAGAGGCCCCAGGGCCAAACAGCTGCCACCCACCTCCTGCCCCAACTATTGTGACGCTGGAAGAGCCAATTTTACTTTTAAAAACTTCAATTTTTTCATTTGCAAAATGATGGTGCTAGACTAGGCAAACTCTAAGGTTCTATCCAGTTCTAAATCTATTCACAATAATTCTGTTAGAAAATTCAAATTAAGAGATGTCAAATATGATTTTTCCAAAGTGAAAGAAGGAACAGTGGGTAACGTTGGTCATACTAAAGAATTAAATGCAATGAGTCATCTTGCCATTCCCTGTGAATATGGTAGGCAATTCCTCAAGGATCTTTTTGCACCATTTATTTGCACCATTTATGCATATTATTTGCTACATGAGAAACAGGTAACAAAGGCCAAGGTAAAATACAGATAGGTAGAAATAACATAGAATCACTGGATTTAGATCTGGACTAGAGATGAAAGATACTCTACGACCTCTGTTTTCACAGGTGAGTCCCAAGAAATCAAGTGACTCATTCAAGGTTTACACGCACAGTTCAGACAAAGACACAACCCAACCCAGTTTTCCTACCGCCAGGGCAGTGAGCTCTAGTCCACAAAATTCGGTATCAACTCTATGCAATAAACAAGGCTAAAGCAGAACTCAATATTTTGAATTTCCTTATCCACAAAATTAAGAGTTCCTTTCCTCTCTAAATGCTATGAATCCTGTGAAGTTCCAAAGGGAAAGAAAAATGAAAAAGAACCTACTTTCATTTATGTGACATAATGTAACATAGGATACAAATAATGATTTTGAAGTCAATTTTATGTTTTAAAAATATTTTTGAAGGTACTCAATATGCAAATTTCTGAATCTCATTTTCTTCATCTATAAAATGAAAGTGTTAAGATTAGGGGATCTTCAAGGTCCCTTTTCAAAATCTTGTAAAAAGTATAAATCAGTAAGATTATCAATTACAAGTAACCTAACAAGTGAGAAATACTGCCAACAGCAATAATTTATAACTCCATGTGATACTTACCTAGTGCTTTATGGTTATAAAGAACTTCACAGAAACTACCTGATCTAATTGTCACAAAAACTCTGTGAGGCAGGGAACAACATAAGTATTTCCATTCTCGTTTTACAAAGGGAAGAACTGAGGCTTAAGGAGGTTAAATGGGAGCTAGCATGGCACAGTTAAAACAGTAAGAACAGTAGACTCGGCGTCAAAGCACCTGGGTTCCAATGTTATCCTCTGCTACTTCCTACCTGTGTGACCTCTCTGGACTTCAGTGCCCCCATCAGTAAAATGAGAGGGTTAGCCAGATGATCTCTAAAGTCTCTTCCAGGCTCCTGTATTATGGGGTTCTATGACTTCTCTGAGGTCACATGATCAGCAAGTGGGTACCTGAACCCAAGACTTCTGTCTCCATGTGCTCTTTCTTCCCTGTGTTTCACAGTGCCATGCAATAAAAAATATATTGGTGTTTATGAAGCCAACATGCATGTCATATGGATGTACAAAGTCTTTGGAGCAATTATACACACCAGAATTAATTTCTAACCAAAACATCATATTGATTTATATGGCACAATAGAAAGTGAACCAAAGCTGGGTGTGACGGATGTTGGTTACTTACGGTGTTGATTTGTAGGAAGAGTCGGGGTATGGTCGTTTGTCATTCATTCTGCCATAAGAGGAATATGCCATGGAACTGTCAACTCTATCTGCATACTCAGATGGAGCTGAGGGTGCTTCTTGTGTGTTTACTGACACATTCTTCACCTAAGTGGATAGCCCCATAAGAAATAAATACGTTAACCAAGTCATCTGAGACCACAGGTGTGAAAATGCTGTAATACAAGGTTTTCTTCCTAACAAGATACCCTTGGATACTCAAGAGAAATGGAAGTAAGCCCATCATATATAAACACTGATTATTCTGATACGCTTTGCTATAATAAGCCACTGTTAACCAACATCCACTCTTTCAGCTGTCTATCATATGGGAAGGGGAAGGCTGGAGAGCTAGGGAAACAGTTCTAATACTGGCTCTGACCCTTGGGAGCTTGTGTAAGTTTCTTCACCTTAACTTAAACCTCAGCTTCTTCATCTACAACATGGAGGAGTTCAACCCCATCTCGTTGGAAGCCCCTTTCAACCTGGGATTCTACTGTGCATCCTGGCTCCTCTGCAGCCTTTTCCACCTAGGATAAAGTCAGTCAACTCCTAAGACCTTGTTTCTTCAGCTGTAAAATGGAGACAGTATTTGTGTTAGTGACCTCTCTAGACTGCAGTGAAGGAAATTTAATAATAAAACACTTCCTATGTCCAGGTGTTTTATTATCTCATTTCATCAGCAAGTAAGTAGGGGCTATTATTACGTTCATTTTATAGGTGAGAAAACTATGGCAAATGCAGGTTAAGTAACTTGCTCAGAGTCATACAGCGAGTGTCTGAAGCCACATTTGAACTCAGGTCCTCCAAACTCCAGTCCAGATCTCTACCTACTGCCCCCTCTAGTTGCCTAGAAACCTTTGAAAATCTTAAAGCACTATTTAGATGATCAGCCTTTATATTATTCAGTTTACTGGCACTTATGGTATTACAGCTTCATGGTACTCATGAAATTAAATTCAAGAACACTTTTAAAAAAGGATTTAACAAAATGCGCATCAGGAGGAAAAATGAAAAGTTCGGCTTCTCCTTTAACTACGGATTTCAAATGGCTTTGTTTCTATCTATAGTGGGCAAATAAAAATGGTCACAGTTTGTTAAATTTTCTTTCTTCCCTCCCCCTAATCTGGAAGTACATGCCTTCTATAAAGATGGCCTTTACATACCAAGCTTCATTATTATGGAAATTGGCTTAGACCACAGGAAACAGTGAGAGAAGAATATTTACATGTCAAAAGGACAGAGTTGGATCCTCCAAAAGGACACCTAGCATATGGGATGAAGGAATTTTCATGAGTTTTTGAAGACCAGAATTTCCTTTATCATTCTAAGTCTAAGCATTTATTCAGTCCATTACTCCTGGGGACACAGAGGTACCAGTTTATGTCTATTTGAGTGCTAAATTTTCCACTCCACGATGTAAATTCATTATACCATACATAATTACATACAGATATGCCAGGAATATTAGTGCTGCCAGTGGTACTGGAGTGGAGGGGAAGTGGAAATCCCTGATTGTTTGCTGTTCTTGAGTCAGAAAGGAATGAAATGTTTCTACTGGGAAGGTGGATTTTTGGCAGTGTTTGGGAAATCAGCGGGGAGGGGGGTTGCCAGGGAGTGTTCTTCCACCCTGCTACAAGGGAGGAGGAATGGGGACCATTCTTGGCTCCTAGTGAATTTCTCAGTACAACTCAGATCATACGTTCCTTCCTTTGGGATAATGATTGAGGTCAGAAACCTGCCCTTTTTCTGGAGGCCTAATCAGGGATCAGGAGGGTCTCCCACTCATTAAAAAACACAAAGCATATTTCTCCAAATGTTTTTACTTCCCATAGAGCTACATCTTTACAACTTTATCACAGATGAATTTTTGGTAGGCCTATAATTTTAAAAATCAATGACTCAAATGTCTAAGCACACAGCCAGAAAGCAAAATGTCCTTCACGATGCTCAAAGTACCCTGGCTCTTTGCCAATCAGAATTTTATCTCTTGGGAGTCCAGTCTGTACAATTCAATGTCTTTCTTATCACTATGATCCTTCTCCAACATTAACACAAGCCTCCCTTTGATTCAGTCTTTCCATAAGGAAGATGAAATATTATTCAATCCCAGGAGCAATTATTGAGCTCCTAATTACAGGCCAAGCACTGTAGCATAGAAGACATGCCCTGTCCCCAAAGAGCTTAAATTCTACTGGCCAAAGGTACACACACTGAAGTAAATGCCAAAATGTATTCAAGGTAAATGCAAAGCAATTTAGGTGGTAACTGGGAAGATGAAGAAAAGAAATCATGGGGGACTGCGTATGTTTGGAAAGAAGTGAAGCGCTCCAGCACTGGAGATTCAGGTGAGAAGGGACAAAACAAGTGAGCCCTAATCCCTACACTCCAGATAAACCACAGATGAGATCACGTCACTTCATAACTATATTACACTCAAATCCCCCTTCACTGCTCTGGTCGTCACCTCTCTTTCCAGTCTTATCTTGAATGAAGCTAACCCCTAGAAAGCACAGAGATTGTCTTCTGCCTTTACCCTCAGGCTTGGCGCACTGGCTTTCTCAGTCATGTCCGACTCTTCATGAGTCCATTTAGCGTTTTCTGGGCAAAGATGCTGGAGTGTTTTGCCATTTTATTCTTCAGGTCATTTTACAGAAGAGGAAATTGAGGCAGACAAAGTTAAGTGACTTTCCCAGGGTGACACAGCTAGTAAGTGCTTCAAGCCGTATTTAAACTCAGGTCTTCCTGAGCCCAGGTCTGGCACTCTAGACACTGCACCATGCAGCTGCCCTTGGTATGCTGTAAGAGATAGCATTCCTAAACCATTCTGGATTCAGCATCTGCCTTTAAAAAGAAGAATTTCTGCCCTCTTGCTAGGTCACTTATCAGCCTCTAGGTTGATAAATACACTGCTCCTATGAAGAAGTGAGAAGGAGGGGTAGAGGGGTAAGACCGGAAGGGAAAACAAAAGAGAGACTGAATCTGGCTGTCAGTGTAAAATTTTCCACCTCTTTATCAGTACATCTGATAATACTGATAATGAGTACACAGGCAGGTGCTGTAGTGGATAGAACAAGTAATTGTGTGATCTTGGGAAACTCCGTTCAACTTTCAGGGTCCAGGAAATTCTCTGAGATACATAATCTCTATCCCCAGGCAGTTTCCACACTGAAGAGTTTCCCCTTTCTAAAGAAATCTAAGGGAAAAGAATGAAATTCACATCTGAAGACTAAGTTTTCTTAAGAAAGATAATTTATTCCCTTGCAATCCTCAGCATAGGTTCAAGGAGAGACAGGGTTTTATTTTGTTTTTTTTAAGCATGCTCAAAGGAACCTAAAACATTCTTGTCTTGCTCCATGTTGAAAAAATGAACAGATTTTGTTTTTCCATCGTATCCATTTCTGACTCTATCCCTACACCATCCAGGAAGTCATCCCGTGAGACAAAGAGTTGGAAAATGGCTGAATTATTTAATAAAACCAAAACAATAAAGCAAACAAATCTGATAGAAGCTATAATATTCCACAAGACAATTTTTCTTGTGGACTGCTTGGTCATCATACTGATACAGCATGAAGGTATTTTTTTATATTTTTGCTTTTATTTTTTTTTTTACTATTTATTACCGTTAATGACATGTAGCCATTATACTATTTTCCTCAATCCCTTCATTTTTGGAAAAAATAAATTTTACTTTTTATATCAACTTTATTTTTCTCAGTGTATCCCTCCCAGAGACTCATCTACTATAACAAAAAATAAAAAAAAGAGAAAATAAAAGTCTAGTAAAAGTAAACTAACACACTGAAAAAAAAAATCTGTCATTCTATGTAATAATCCATACCTCAGTCGCCTCATCAGGCCCCCAAAAGGAGAAAAGGATTTTTTTCTCCTCTCCTCTCCAGGGCTAAGCTGCATGGTCACTAAAATTCCTCAGCTTGCAGCTATGGGCTGGTTTTTGTTGCCCGTTCCATTTATGTTGTTTCAACGGTCACTTATCTGTATTGTTTTCTCCAAACCCTTCATTTTTACCAAGGAGGAAACAGACGGCCAAAGAGGACAGGTGACTTACACAAGGTCAGATTTTTGTGGTATACTTCTAAGAAACTTTTTGGATTATCTCAGGAGTGTGAATGAAAAGACCCAAGGAGTCACCCATCTCCTGATCTCTGGTTTAAATGAGGAAAACAAATAAACTGAAAGAACCATAATATTATAATATTGGGATTATTTTCAGATTCAAGGAGGAAAACACATGATGTCTTTGCTTGCACAACCAGGAGCCTATACATTTATTTATTTTACTTCAGATGAGCATTTTGACATCAACAGCTGTTTTTTGATATATTCATTTCATGTCATATTTTCAGTATAGGATTCCAAGAAGTTTACACATTTAAATGTTCACCTAAATCTTCAGGTATGTTAGTTATATTTTTACCTCAATATTTTTAATGGATAACCTACAAATATGTATTTAATGAAAATGTAAATTTTTATGAACAAAAATGCACTTTACATGCCTCTATTATCAAGGTGTCACCAGTCTTCAAGTAGCTGGATTTTCTTTTTCATACTAGCAAATTTTAGTTTCTTCACATCTTTTACCTGAATCACAGTAAAGACATTCCTGGGCAGCTAAGTGGTCCAGGGGGCATTCAGTACCTGGCCTGGAGTCAGGAAGCCCTGAGTTCAAATCTGAACTCTGACGCTGACTAGCTTTACGATCCTGGGCAAGTCAATTAAGCTTATTTGCCTCAGTTTCCTCATCTGTCAAATGAGGTGGAGAAGGAAATGGCAAACCACTTCAGTTTATTTGCCAAGGAAACCCCAAATGGGGCCATGAAGAGTCAGACACAACTGGATGGACGAAACAAAGAACAAAGACGTCCCTAGGTACGACCCTGAATGGATTATTAATATTCCAAGAATATAGTCTTTGTGGCCATGTTTTTATTTTTACATTTCAGAGGCTGAATCCTCTTTCTGAATATTCCTGCCTCCCTCGGTTTCAGAGATAACGTATTCGCGTGGGTTTACTCATGTTTTTCCTAAACATGCTCCTTTTTTGTCTCCTAATTTTCTTCCAGGCCCTCCAGGTTTCTGCCTTAGACTTGGTCTGATTTCTGTCTGTGGGCAGTCTCACTTACTACCACAGCTCAGCTACAAGCCCTGCTCAGACACTTCCCCAAACTAACTCTAACCCTAGCCAGTCATCTGAGTTCCACACATCTCCCTCCTCCTGGAGAGTTAGCAGGTGCCTAAAACAGAGCTGGTCAGATCTTTCTCTAAACCAGCTTTGAACTTCACTTTTTTTCAGGCTATGGGACTTGTCAGCTTCCAGAACCTGAGGGTTGTCTTTGACTTTTTACTTCGATTACTCAATCAGTTACCTGCTTCTGATTCCCTTCTCTTTATTTTGATTTTTACCAGCCCAACAGAGGTCCTCATGACCACCACCTATCTGAATTGCTATAATAACCTCCTAGGGAAAGCTAGGTGGTACAGTGGTTAGAGCACCAGGTCTGGAGTCAGGAACACCTGAGTTCAAATATAGCCTGAAACTTACTAGCTGTGTGAGTCTGGGCAAGTCACTTAACCTTGTTTGCCTCAGTTTCCTCATCTGTCAAATGAGCTGGAGAATGAAATGGTAAACCACTGCAGAATCTTTGCCCCAAAATACCCTAAAAGCAGTCACTTAGAGTCGAACATGACTGAAACGAATGGACAACAGTCACACACCAAAGTGGACCTTTTTCTACGCAGCCCTGTTTCGAAAATAATTTCTCCTGGACTTAGCTTTGGGTCATAGGATCTATAAATTAATGAAGCGTTTAGAGATCATCTAGTGCAAGCTTCTTATTTCACATTTGAGGAACTAAGGCCCAGACAGGGCAGCTAATTTCTCCAGTGTCCCACAGGCAGTAAGAGGAACGTAGCGTTTGAATACAGGCGCACTCTTTCAAACTCAAACACCCTGTGCTACTATACCAGCGCATACAGACTGAATCTCTATCACACCCAAGCTATGAAACTCTCACGTGAGGTGGAGACTAGCAAAGTATTGCCTAGAAATCTACTAACTGAATGGAAAGTTTTCTCCATACAAAATTACTGCTTACATCTGCTTCAAACATTATGTGCCTTTGTTTAGTCTCCTGGGCAGGCCAAAAGGGAACTAGGATGAACTGCTCAGCTTGGCAATTAAAATAGCTGAGCTTCTGGGGTGCCAGAGGGTGGAACACTTTAATCTCAAAGTATCATCTCTAATTTTATAACCTGAATGCCCCAACTGCCTTCAATGTCCTTGTAGCACAAGTTCTCCAACCAGTAAGTAGCTGAGCTAGTTTTTCCAGTTTTTCTGATACTTTACACCTACAGATGCTCAACCTGTAAAGGCCAGGAGTCCAAATTCATTCAACATTTCCTTCAGATTCTTCTCTTCATGGCACCATCTTTGGTCAAATAACAAAGTGGTTTTTAAACCTCAATGAAAGAATGTGCGAATGCCAGCTATTATTAATAATACTTACTGTAATGGTAGCTGTCTCTCAGGGTCTGCTAATACCTGTTCAGCTACCAACTTTCTGAGTAGGCATGAGTAAGAGAGCTAATCCCATAGAGAAGTTTGTTTCTGACTGGATGTGTAACTTCACCATCAAGGAAGATCTGTACTTTCTCTGAAATATTCTTAGAAAAATGCTAGAGGGCACTGAAAAGAGTCACAGACAGGAGGTATTGGAAGAAGTTCCGAGGCTGGTTCTCTATCCACTATATCTCAAAGTTACTGCTAATTTAATCAGGTTGGAACTAAGGAAAAGTTCTTGAATTAGTAAATTATGGGGAGAACTGCAGGCAGATTAATGGTTACAATTAAAATCAACGCCAAATTTCAATAAAAATCAGAAAATACTGCTCCTTCAACCCAAGTAGCTAGATGGTCAAGTAGATAGAATACCTGTCCTGCAGTTAAGAAGATTCATCTTCCTGAGTTCAAATCTGGCCCCAGACACTTCCTAGGGAAAGCTAGGTGGTACAGTGGTTAGAGCACCAGGCCTGGAGTCAGGAACACCTGAGTTCAAATATGGCCTGAAACTTACTAGCTGTATGACCCTGGGCAAGTCATTTAAATCTGTCCGTCTCAGTTTGCTCATCTGGAAAATGAACTGAAGAAGGAAATGGCAAACCACTCCAGTTTCTTGGGCAATAAAATCCCAAATGCGGTTACTAATGGCTGAACACGACTGAAAAACATCTGAACCACAAGATCCAACCCAATCTGTTTCAATCCAAACATTTTACTCTGAAAAAATGGCAACTAGCAAAGGCAATGACAATGAGTCTTTCCACATCTTTAGTATGCAAAGTGGAAGCCACAAAGAATAGGCAGGAAGATCCCAGAAAACAACTGAGCTAAACACACCTGATCTCTCTGGAAAGCAGAGGGACATGGTAGCCAAGGGCAATGATGGTTTACAAGCTAATCTGCAAAACATTAAGGAGAATAACAACAGATACACAGTATTGCTTTATTTATTTCTCAGAGACTAGAACACTTTTAATTAGGAGCACTCATGGCAAAGTAATGAAAACAGATAAAGATGCATTATTAGCAGGATCTTCCCACAATCGCAGCACCAAGATGCTTTCTTTTTAAAAGAAATGCTTTATGAAACAATGAATAGTAAATAATAAAGAAAATGAATCTGTAGAGAGTTCTGCGTGAGATCTCACTAACATAGATCAACCAAGTGAACTTATACATAAACTGGGAAGGTGAATAAGAAACAGGCAGAATGAAATTGGTCTGCCAATGTTTTTATAGTGATCTAGTCTCATCAGTGATAACAGTAAAGCCAATGTATCTGACCTCTAACTGTGCAATATAAAAAGCAAGAAAAATTAATAATGATGCTTAAGAACATGAACCTGGGGAGAGTGGTTGGATCTGACTAAATGTATACAGAAGAAATCCATTCTAGAAGTGGCACAGTTTTAAGGGCACACAGGGATCAACTGTCTTTCTTTCTTAAATATACATTAGTTTGTTTGATACTTACGCAACCTTGCTGGGTAGTTATTGCAGGTATCATCCTTCCAATTTGGCATATTAGAAAACTGAGTCTTAGAAAGGTTAAATGAATCCTCTGTGGTTAATAATAATGATGCCAAAGGTAAAAATGGAACTATCTAGAATATCTCCCTAGTTTGTTTGTTAGTCTAGTAAACCTATCAACAATGAAAAGGCAGCTAGGTGGTGCAGTGGATAGAGTATCACTGCAGGAGTCAGGAGGACCTGAGTTCAAATCTCACCTCAGACACTTGACAGTCATTAGCTGTGTGACCTTGGGCAAGTCACTTAACCCCAACTGCCTCATCCCGGGTAATCTCCAATCATCCTGAGGAATATCTGGTCACTGGATTCAGATGGCTCTGAAGGAGAAGTGGGGCTGGTGACCTGCACAACCCTCTCTCACTCAAAACAAAGTCAAGGGCAAGTCATGTCATCATTTCTCTGATGGCATGGTCCTCTTCAGCAAGGAAGGACAAACACACACAACAATGAAATGACATTGTCTATTGTGTTTTTAGTTAGGTTTTTGTGACCATCTTACAGATGTTCACTAAAAATCTCAGGGATCAACTTTCATAATTGATTAAGTTATTTTCTATAGGAAACCATATTGCCACAGCCATGCAACTGACTGAGAAAGGTGGTGGGTGTGTATTTCGATTTTTTTTTAAAGCATTTGGCTCAGGGGAACAAAATCCAGCCTTCCAAGGCTTTCCTGCAACAAGGTGTCTGACTGCTCTTCAATGGCTTCCTCAAAAACACTTCTATTCTATCAAGGGGAAAACATACATTGTCCAGATTGTAATAACCTGGCAGTATTTCATGAAGTCCATCAGAATGAATACACACAGGTATATTTGAAGAATGACAGAAAGACAAAGACAAGAATTGTACAGGATGGGAAGGTACAGAGGTAGGACTCTATGTTAGTTAAGAAACCATGGAATTTTATTTCACTCAGCAACTATTTGCTTATGTATCACCTTTCTCTTCAAGACTCATCATCACTCTAGAAACTTCCCTATAACAGGAGATAATATCAACAGCACCAGGCAAAAATGACAATCACCGTAATGCCACCTGACCCTACACACCATTTTGACATGCATTTGCATGTTAGCCATGTGGTAATTTAAAAAGAAGGAAGCCAACATGGCAGAGTTCTTGCTTTTGATCTGTTTCTGGAAGTCTATAGCACATGGAGGTCTACAGTCTTCCGTGTTGCACACAGTTAATGCCTTTCCTTGTTTCTAAATGCAACTATCCCACATTTCTAAAGACCCTTTAGGTTTATAAAACACTTTCCTCACTACAGCTATGTGAAAGGATTAATACCAGTGCTGCCATCATCATCACTTTATAGCTAAGTAAATTGAGACTAAGTAATCAAGTGATTTACTCATATCAACAAAGCAAATCTGAGATAGGACACAAACCCAGGGCTCTTAATGCTTGGCAGCTAGGTAGTACAGTGGGTATAGAGTGCCCAGCCTGAAGTCAGGAAGACCTAAGTTCAAATCTGGCCTCAGACACTTACTAGCCGTGTGACCCCGGACGAGTCACTTTACCTTGTTTGCCTCAATTTCCTCATCTGTAAAATGAGCTGGAGAAGGAAATCGCAAACTGCTCCATTATCTTTGCCAAGAAAATCTAAATGAGGTCACTTAGAGTCAGACGTGACTGAACTTTCAATGTTGCCTCTCTAAAAAACTAGTGATTCCTATTTGGAGGGGTGGACACCCAAAATGATTCATTTTCAGGTAAAATTCTTTAGTCTGCCAATGGTTCCTTCCAGCATGTTCTCTCCCTTTATCAGAGTCCAAAGTTGTTTGAGTTGACATACATAGTCTGTTGTACTTTAACTGTGGCTATCTGACAAAACTAAATAAAATAAACACGTTCTGCTCTTTCATTTTTGACCTAAACCCAGATGCCAGTTATCTTTTTTTTCTGTAAAAGGAGTGATATGCTAACACAGGGGCAGCCCATCCCTCAGGAGACTCTTTATAAAGAACGCACACAGGGGAATGGTGGAGCAGGTTACAAAACAAAAACCCAGCCCTCCTTCCCGCTGAGGTCTCCAGCAGATTACCTTCCTTCCCCATCCTCCCAACAACCAGCTCCATCCCTCCCCTGCAGCCAGCCCAGCCCCGCCCACCCCACCCCATCCCATCCCCCTCTCGGAGTTTAGACAAGAGTCTGCTGTACCCAAGTTCCTGCCTAGGTTTCAAGATGAGATAATGGCCGGGGGATGAGAAGAGCCTCAGACATTAATTTTTACTGCTGTTTGTACCTGTCTAGCAGAGGGGCGTAAGGAGGAGATGAGAAAAACTTGTGAAGAATATGGATGAAGGTTGTTAAAAATGCCTTATTTTCATTTGCTCCACCCACCCCTCATGCAAACTCCACACTAATTTCTAAACAGCACCTGGTTTCAAAGGTAAAAGACATTATCTCCAATGGGATAATACACGAAAACACTATGGAAATGGTTGCAAACTAGAGCATGGCTACTTGCAGACAATCAGAACTTAAAAGACTGTATGTGCCCCCCACATCAAGCTCAGCCAGGGCTCCATGAAAGCTTTGCTTGCCACCCACCTCCCTTTTGGGATAGAGAAAGTCAGAGTCCCTGTAGTTTCCTGAGCAGGGCCTTAAAGCCCTGGGGGCAGCAACCACGTAAAAGCTGTTTCATGCTAATAACAAAAGATTTTGAACTTTCTAGAATGAAATTACTTTATTGAAGAGGCAATTAGATTGGCCACCTGCCACCTACTTAAAAAAAAAAACACAAGGAGCACGTTTCACTGCTTTGGTTTCTGGGTTGGCAACACATGGGTCAAGGGAGTCCAAGGCAGGCCACTCACCCTTTTCCAAATGTTATTGTTTCTCTAGCTGGGGTTGGGGACTGCCAGCCTCGAGGCCACATGTAGTCTTCTTGGTCCTCGATACCCTTAATAGGTCAAAGGGCCTAAAGTGGCCTCGAGGCTGCTGGTTCCCCACCCCAGGGCTAGCTATTTCTGTGTCGTTTTTTTTTAAATAAACTATGAAGAGTAATAAGAAAGAAGGGAGAGGAAAGGGAAAATGTGAGGAAGGACAAAGAGTTCTGAAGCTGAGACCAAGAGGTTAGAAGGGGCCTGGTTTTTTAGTTCCTTCTATATCACAAAATATCTGTGACCCTGCAGACATGAATTCACCTCTCTAGATGTTTTTCTTCCCTCTATCAAATCAAAGTTAAACCAGTTTATCTTTAAGTGCCCGCTATTACGGATATTCTGGAATTCCTTTCTACTATGGAGGTGGGTTTGCAGCTGGACTTTCCACATCTTCCAGACTACCTACGTAGGATGTCTATAGCATGGCTGAATATATCTAACACATGTATAGTGTATTAAAATTTAAGGGAGACCTTCCACGCATTTCACCACCTGCTTTGGTCACCACAGCAACCATAGGCCAGGAGGCAGGCAGAGCAGATACAATGAATTATTCCCATTCTACAAAGCAAGAAACTGGGGCTTTTTAAAGGAGGTGATTACTCATGGCCAGCATATATTAGGAACTAGAATCTGTCTTGTAACACCGAAACAAGAGTTCTTCCCATTATACCACCTTACTTGTCTTTTAAAAAATATATTCTTTAACGTTCATTTTTTAAATTTTGAATTCCAAATCCTCTCTCCCTCCTTTCCTCCCCTCCCCCATCGTGAAGGCAGACAATAGGATATTAATTATATATATGAAGGCAGGCAAAACATTTCCATATTAGCCATGCTGGGGAAAAAAAGCACAATAAATGAAAAAAAAAGAGTACACTTTCATCTGCACAAGTCCATCAATGCTCTCTCTGGGGAGGATAGCATTTTTCATCATGAGTCCTTCTGAACTGCCTGGAATAACAAGGTTGATTTAGTGCAGCTAAATCTTTCCGCCATGATCCCGGTACAATATTGATGGACTGGGTACAGTGTTCTCCTGTTCACTACATCCAGTATCGATTCATGGAAGTCTTTCTAGGTTTTCATTTCTTATAACATAATAGCATTCCATCACAATCACACACCACAGCTTGTTCACCATTCCCTCCATTTCCAATTCTTTGCCACCACAAGAAGAGCTTTTGTAAACACAGGTCATTTCCCCCTTTCTTTCTTCTCTTTGGGATAGAGACATAGTAGTGGTATTTTGGGGTCAAAGGGTACACATAGTTTTAAAGTCCTTTGGGCATAGTTCCAAATTGAATTCCAGAAGGGTTGGATCAGTTCACAACTCCAACACGGCATTAGTCATATCGCCTTTCTTAAAGTCATCTACGCATACAGGTATTATAATTCAAGGACAATCTAACCTGAACCTCTCCTTTTCTCCTTAAGTGTGTCTGTCACCATTTCAATGTTCTACCCAAGGTGGATGACCTTTCATAGCCTTCATTTTTGAAATATGAAGGACAATCATGGGACTGCTGATTTAGATCTATTTCAGCCCTTTCATTTTACCAAAGAGAAAAATGAATTTAAGTGACCAGTTCAAGGTTACATAACTAAAAAACCCGATGCAAGTGAGACTCAAACTCACACCTCGATTCTGAAACCATGCCTTTTCCACTCTATCACACAAGTTAGCTGGATAGAGCTTTGACCTTGTCTAGTCATTCCAGAAAGTAATTTGAGCTAAGATTCCAAAGTCACTAACCTATGCATAAGCATTTGACCCAGGAATGTCATCGCTCAGCTTATGTTCCCAAAGTGATCAAACAGAAAGGAAAAGGAGCCATATGTAGAAAAGCATTTACACCATATGTAGAAAAGCATTTGCAATCTGCCTGTCATCAGCTACCCATTAAACTTCAATTGTCTCCTTATGAGCTCCACATCAGCGTAAAATCCTCTCTAGCTTTTAAAGCTCCTTCTAACCTAGTTCCTTCTTACTTTCCTGGTTGTCTTACTCACAATCTAGCAACATTGGCCTTATTTGTCATTCCTTGCAGAGGACATTCCGCATCCAAGTCCATGACCTTTCAGTGGCTGTCCCCCACTGCTAGAATGTTCCTTTGTCACCTCCATCTCCTGGCTTCTATTAAGACTCAGATCCAATTCACCTTCTGTCAACCAAGCCATTGGGTACCTTCTCCTTCTCCTCCCATCCCCACAAAGCACACACACACTATTACCGTCTTCCTACTAGGATCAACTCTCATTTTCAGTTTACATATCTCACTTGTACACAGGAAGAGCTGCTATATTCTGTACGTAGTTTCTTCCCATTACAATGGAAACTCCTGGGGGGCAGGGACTATGCTTTTGAATTTTTCTTTATATCTCTAGCTTTAAGCATAGTGACCAGGACACTTGCTGGTTAAGTGACTTGGTGAGGGACAGATATATGAATGAAGACTTAAGAAGGGAGGCCAGAGAGGAGTTTTCTGAATCATAAAGGCTAGAAATGATCAACTATGATGGCTCTGAACGTGAGATATGTGGTCAAGAAAAGAAACAAGATTTGGCAATTCTAAATAAACTACTGAATAAATCTAACAAAAAACTGCATGTTACACAATATATACAATGACCAAAACAAATAAATCAACAATGCAAGACAACGAAACTGGTCAAAAACAAAGGTCCTGTGGTCATATTGTCAAAGTTAAAGGACACAGTCCCCTTACCACCCCCTTACTCCAACCTCCCACTGTAATAATAACATGGATAAATTAATTATTTTGTCAGGAGCTTTATCTGGCACTTACTGGAAAGTCTGTTTCCAAGCAGAAAACCCCCTGTTGCTCAAAATGAGTTTTTGGGTTTTTTTTAGAGGGGAGAGAAAGTACAGTGGATTTAGCAGGAGATCTGAGGCAATGATGAAAACAAGCTGGGATAAGAAAATTAGTTATTTTATGCAAAATAAATTACAGTCCACTGTTTCTTGCCATCTGTAATGATTCTGAATTTGGGAGAACTCCCTTCAGGTGGTACCTGCAAAGCCAGGAACTCTAAGAGGCTTTCCCTGTTTGGCAACAGAAAAAGAAAACCCTTTCTTGCCTCCCTCCCTTTCCACTCTCTAGGGCGGAAATCTCCAGCAAAGACCGAGCAGATAGTTTGATATATTTGGTGGTTTCCTTGTTAGGTAATCAGAACTCGCAAGGTGAGGAAAATAATTTCTCTCTGATAAAGAAAGCATACAAAAATGTTTAAAGCCCACAGAGCTGGAGAAGGCCAGTTTACCTGACACTTCTGAGGGTTTCTGATCCTAAAAAAATGTTCAGAGTAAGTTTTCAAACTCATTATGTTTGGGGTGAGGCAGTAATTGTCCTTAAGTATTCTACTTATTTCCACTCTTACTATGAACTGAATCTGTGTTCACCTGTTTTAGAAAAGAGTGAACTATTTTCCTGCTTTGGTCCCTCCTCTCTTTGATCCATCCCCCAAACAGATGTTATGTTGGGAGTCATATGCTATTGTACACCCTCTCTGGGCCTTAGTTTCCTCCTCTGTAAAATGGGAAGTGGACCAGATGACCTCTACAACACTATTATCTTCATTTTCAAGATTCTACAACATTTGTCCTTATTCTTCATAGTTTAATACTACAGATGCATTTTCAATAGCATCTCAATACAGAAGGAAGTGTTAAATTTAGAGTTAAGTAATAACTGCTTCTGATACTAGTTGTATAGCCATTTACAATTGATTTAACCTCTGTGAGCTTCATCTGAAAAAATCTGGATAATAATCTCTCTCCCTCACAGAACTGTTGTAAGGAAAAGTACCTTGTGAATCTTAAAACATCACACAAATATAAACAATTACTCTTATAAAAGGTAGAAAATTAATACCCCTTTTCCTGTACAAACATTCAGGCACTTTGCTACATTTCATTAATCTCCAGTTAATGCACATCCCCACAGTGCCTGTTTCAAAACTTTTCCAATCTCCTCAAGGCCCTGAGTCCACCTCCACACCACCAACACTGTTCACTCCCAAGAGATGGTCTTGTCTTCCACTTTAGTAAAAATATACTAAGCTTCTCCCACATTTTTCACATAAAATTTCTCTCCCTCATCAACTCTGAAATCTTATAATTTCCCATGACTTCAATGATCACCTCTGTATATATGACTTCTCCCCTCTCCAACCTCTTTCCAGAGCACTGGGTCACTGATATTGTTCCCTCAGTGTCAACCACCGTACCTATTTGTATATGCTGCCGAAAGTTGAGTATTTTGGTGGGCCCTCTACCTCCCTTTTCACTCTCTCCCTTTCCCCACTGTCCCTCTCTCTGAGAATTCAGTTCTACTTTTCTTATGACTTGATTGACAACTCCACTTGGCTGTCTATTACTTCAAACTAAGCATATTCAGACCAAAGCAGTAGGGTACCAACAGCCTTCCAGCTTTACATGTTGGCATCATCCTCAGGCTCTAACTGTTCTTACTATATGCCTATCCATTTGGTTACAATATTGTCCTTTCTTTCTCCACAGTAGCTCTCTTGTACATTTTCTTCTCTCTGATAACACAGCCATCACCCTGGATCAGGTCCTCAAAACTTCTTATCTGAACCAATAGCCTCTTTTAATTTTTTTTTTAAGATAATCCACTTTAATTGACTTTCCCAGGGTCATATAGTATCTGAGGTTGCACTTGAACTCAGGTCCTCGTAATTCACTGTTCTACCCAGCTGCCCCCAATAGTCTCTTTATTGATCATCCGGCCTCCAATATTTCTTCACTCCAATGCTTTCTCTACACAGAAGTCAAACAGACCTAACGATGTGATCATACTTAATGATGTGATCATGTTACTTACCCACTCCTCTCAAAAACGTCCTATTACTGGCATTCAAACCAGTTTACAACCTGAACCCTTCCAATCTTCTAGTTTTCTTGTATGTTAACCTCCTTTATGAACTTTATAGTCCAGTCATATCGGCCTAATTTCTTTCCTGAATGTTCTTCTCCCTTCTCCCCCCTCTCAGAATTCCTGGCTCCCTTCAAGAAAGTGAAAGCAGCACTTTGTGCAGGCAGTCCTCCCAGTCGCTAGAGCCTTTCCCTCTACGGTTACTTTGTATCCCTCTTAACTACACCTAGAGCTATACAACATATACACGTCTCTGAGAGAATGTAAGCTCCTTGAGGGCAAGGACTATTTCTGTTTTAACTCAGTATCCTTAACACTTAACACAGTACGTGGCACACAGCAAGCGCTTAATATAAACGTTTGCTGATTGACTGATTCTGCTCAAAACCAGTTATTTCTTCAGTTTTAGCCACTTTTTAAAAAATTAATCATGATACTATCTCATCACCCATGCTCAAAACACTGGAGTCACTTTGATTCTTCTTATCTAATTTCTATAGTCAATCAGTTATAATTTGGGTTAGCCCAGCCTCTGTAAGAGCTCCATTCCCTCTATTTCCCCTACAGCAGTCAGCCATTACTAATGGCATGGACTATTTAAGAGAGCGCTAGACTTAGAGCAGGGAAAATCAAAGGTCACATCTCACTTGATAGTGTAATCTTAACTCACCACCTCTCTGAAGGCTCAGTGCCCTCATCTGTGAAACGGGTAAATCACTACTAATAATTAACTCATAAGGTTGTTATGAGGTTCCAATGAAAAAATTTATGTAAAATATTTTACAAATCTGCAAACACTATTTAAATGTCGGCTATTATATTACTGTTTCAACGGTATCACCGGTCTTTTTTCCTTCTGATATGACCTATATACTACTGACAAACTACTCTTCCTAATGCATAGGTCTTAAATCACACTGGTCACTTCTCCAAACCCTACCCACCAAAGAAGCATCCATTTTTAAATGGGTCCCCCATGCCCAATTAAGGACCTTTAAGTTTAAAATCCTTTGTAATTTTACACCAACTTACCTATTCACCTTTATCTCCACTTCACATGTCATATGCAAAAATTTCTGGATAATTTCCCTTTCAATACATCCTCAGATTATATTCCCAATAATGAAGATATCAGATCCTACCAATCTTATTCATTTTTACATAGTGCCTAGTATGCTATCTTGCACATGGTATATACCTTTGCCAAATATTTGTTGAATGTAGTATTATTTTCACTTCAGAAACCAACAAGTTGCCTCTATCTACTGCAGCAGTAGGGCTAAAAGAGGACTCTTCCGCCATTTCGGTCTTATCTAACCCTGTGACCCTATTTGGGTCACATACTGACAAAATATTGTCAATTGTCATTGAAATTTTGACAAAAATAAAGGAGTGGTTTGCCATTTCCTTCTGCAGTTTATTTTATAGATGAGGAAACTGAGGCTAACAGGGTTAAGTGACTTGCCCGAGGTCATAGAATAAGTGTCTGAGGTCACACTTGAACTCAGGTCTTCCTGCCTTCAGGCCCAGCTCTCTATCTACTAGGTAACTTAGCTGCCTGAATAAGAGACTAGGCCACATTAACAAAGGAGAGCAATGACCAATCTGAAATTGACAAATACAAGTAAGTAAAACAATCCATCAAAGAAAAGTTTTGAGTTTCAGGAAATTGACTTCTTAATTTGGATTGAAATCAACATACCTGACACAAAAATTGCAAAGAAACTAAAATGTTTGTTTCAGAGGCTTTTGTGAGTGAGCCAATCAATAATCACTTCCCACTGGAGAAAACAGAATAGAAATGATTCTCCTTGTGTGTAAAATGGATTAAAACAGCGCCCCCCAACCTTCACTTCTTGTGCTTGAAATCAGTGCCTGCACCACCAATCTGCCAGAGTTGTTGTGAAGACACTCACTTAAAATTGCATTTTCAGGTATGTACATTGATTTATTTGCTGGTAGCCAGGAACTCTGTGGCACACCGTAAGATACATTCTCTCTAACATCACTGGAAACTGATAGCCTACAAATCTGTTAGAAGTAATCCATCATCACATGCAACTTTGTATCTTCCAACACCCATCTTTCACTCCATTATCTGAAGCACTTACAATTGAGTAAAACCTCATGACAGGAAAACCAGGTGAGCGCACAAAGTTCACTGAGACTTCCATGCTCATCATGGAACTGGTCTCCCATACCTCCCGAAACCAACCCCCAGTAAACAAACAAGACACACCCAGAAACTCTCACCGAAACATTTACTTCATACACTCACTAGCTGTAGCTCACAATAGCTCCTCCTATTCCACTTACAGGTGGCCTTCCGTAGAGCTAAAGGTCAAAAAGAAACAGTCCCTGGTAGCTTTATATTAGTTTCTCTATAAAACAGGATGAGTTTTTATAGCAAATACAAGAATCAAAAGGTAGGGGGAAAAAATGTTTCCAAGTGGGTTTCAAGTGCTGAACAGAGGGATGAAATCACAGTGCTCTAAGAAGAGTGCTGTAATAAAAGAATCTTTTTTTAAAAAGAGGGAATTTTTTTTAAAAATGCAGAGAAGAGAGGAAGGGTAAGGCCCCCCACAGCAGGCTTAGAAGACTTCCTCATTCATGCTGTACCACAAACTAGCAAAATCTCCACTTAGGTTTCAGTCTCCCTTTAGGAAAAAAAAAAGTTGACTGAATCAAATAGTTTTTGAGCTAGGAATTTACTTCAGTCCAACTCTCTCATTACATAAAGGAGGAAATGAGTCCCAGAGTAGTCAAGTAACTTCTTCAAGGTAATAAACAGTTACTGCCTGGACTGGACAAGACCTTGAATCTCTTGACTTTCAGACTTCCATTCTTTCCAATGTAGCATACCACCTTCCTCCTTCCAGTGACAGTCCTCTGCCCCTCTGCCTTTTCTCAGCACTCTCCCTGTTCTTCGCACTCCCCAAGATGCCCAGTTTTCCCTTGTGCTAAAAGTTCCACCTAGGTCTATTCTCTTTGGGAATAACCTGTCCTTCAAACTTTCCTTTCCTCTTCATACCCCTACCAAACCTGACCTATCCTGAATGCCTGAAGATCTTAGTCTTAAACAGTTATGAGAAAAAACATTTCCATATACTAATCTGTTTTTTAATAATGAAAAAGTTTTTTAATTTATTACTTTTTATGAAAAGACCGGACTTGAATTCATCTTTATATTGTTAACCACCTGCCAGACTTTTTACCATATTAAAAAGGAACAGGAGGTTCCAGAAAGATGTTATGGCTCTGAATTGTTTAAGAAGTTGCTGTGCCACAGGCTGAAATTCTGTTTCCCAATAAAGTCTGTGCTGGTGTCTGAAATCTCTGTTAAGACTATAATTCAATGCTAGTTCTTCCTCTAAAAATGGTGACAATAAGACGACGAGTGCAATTGTGTCCTCGTCTCCAAAACATGAGGAAGGATTCAGGACATTTTTCACTATAATTCCATAATGTTTTACACACCAAGCAGGCCAGCTGCCAATCTGTAGGGTAAACAGCTCTTAAACAAACTACTAATTTTTTATTCTGCCCCCTTCTTTTTGTAGACAATCAAGTTTAGGAAAACTCTACAGGCAGAAAAGCAAACGTCTTGGTGCTTAGCATCCAGCAATGCAATCATAAACTTGAAGTTCCAAGAAGTACTGTCTAAAAGTGAAATCTCAGGTATCAAAAGGCATGGGGGTTGGGAGGAAAGGAACACAGTCAACACACAAACCTACAAGGTAGCCACCACGGGCAAGACAAGCATTGCTGCCCTTCAATGCACCTAGAGGAAAATAACGAAACCCTACCCTCAAAACTCAGCCTCCTCAACTCTCATCTCTAAAATGGCAACCAAATACACGGAGGCACTACATGCACTACAAATGCACTGTAGTACTGCTTTTTACACTGCTATGATTTTTTTGTCTGAAATCTGTAAAATTAAATGTTTTATAAGCTGGCAGACATTTTTGCAAATAAAAGGAAAAGAGAAAAATGAAGTTTTCTGCCATGTCCAGATAAACTGCAGTTATTTGTTTCATTTGGAAGCATTTTGCTAATCACTTCATAGATGTATTCCTTTATAAAAGGAAAATGAGAATCTGGACTTTCACATCACAATAAGGTTGTCACTGCCTTTTCAAAGGATAAAAATTAACTTAGGTTTGTTATCTTACAAAGGAAAACCAAGCCACACTAAAGGTCAAATAAAACACTGAAGTCAATAGGGTCACCAGAGTAAAAAGTGTTTGCTTTGACACTCACCCATTCCTCTACGTTAGGAGGCTGCTCTTCATAGACACTTTCCTTGTCCCAGAGAATGTTGGATTTGTCATATGTGTCCATCTTACTTCGGGTTCTCACGGCAAAGAATATCATTAAAGCAAAAGCTGCAATAACCAAAAACCCCAGCACGATAGCAATGGCCTGAAAAGGGTTAAAAGACAGTCACACATTCATTGTCTGGCTGTTTAGGAGATTTAAAATAAGCTATTTATTTTCCATAAAATAGGGAAATTCACCTTTATTGATGTGCTAAGAACAATGAGAAAAGTCTCTAATTCATACTTACTAATAAATGTTTAAATTAATTTCACCTACATTCACTAACTCATAGGACCTACTTTAATGAATGCATAAGACTATGAATGTAAGTAGTCCTTTAGTAATTTGTAAATAATCAACAATATATACTTTTAAAGCTTATTTATCAAGTAAACACCCCTCACTCATAATTTTGTTTATACTATTTGCTTAATAAAGTCATTATTTATAGAAGACAAAAAGAACCAGCCAATCTACGAATGAGCAAGAATTCTTCAACAATATAGTCTCATTTGGTCTTACTAACTAGGTAAAGGTCTATTATATGAAGATCCAAATTTTAAAAATAGAAAAAAATCTGCCTCATTTTTAAATAGCAGGATATTTCAGTTTTCTACCTGTGGAAAGGGGGTGTCCAATTGGGATAATCTTCCTGCATAAGCATTCCTCCTATTACAGGTACTCTACACTGAAAAATACTCAATCTTTTCACTTTTCAAAAGACATGAAAGATATAGCTTAGATTTAAGCAACTGGTTAAGGATGCCAAGTTCCCTACTCAAAACTCTGCATCACAAAAAGGCACCCTCTCACTGGGGAGAGCACTAGTTCAGTACACCTACGTGGCCCCATGGTGTCCAATAGATATGTTTTTCAGTGACTCGGGCAGCTAGGTGGCACATGGGATAGAGTGCCATGCCTGAAGGTGAAAAGTCTCATCTTCATGAGTTCAAATCTGGCCCCAGACACTGATTAGTTGTGTGAACTTGGGCAAATCACTTAAATCTGTTTGCCTCAGTTTCCTCATCTAGAAAATGAGCTGAAGAAAGAAACGGCCAACCACTCCAGCATCTTTGCTAAGAAAACCCAAGTCAAGAAGAGTTGAACAAGACTGAAAAATGTCTGAATGAACAGGGTGGCTATAGTCTTTCAATGACATGTCTGGTTTGTAAAAGGTCAAAGATTTAGAGATGGGAGGGAACTCAAGAGGTCATCTAACTGAATCACCTCTTTTTACAATTAGGAAAACTGAAGGCTAGAGAGGCTGAATAACTTGCCCAAGGTCACAGAGGTTGTTAAGCATCAAAGCTCAGATTCAAAGACAGTCAGGGTTGCCCAGAAGAGAACTGGCCTCCAAGCCATGGACACTTAGCTTTAAGTTCCATCTATGACACACACTGGCAGTGTGACCCTGGGAATGTTATTTAGATGGTCAGTGCTCTAAGCAACTCTCTAGTCTAGACCTTAAGTTACAGAAAGGGTGTGTTGATCGCCACTGGCCAGAGAATTCATCTTATCAGTGAAATCAAAGGTCCACCCCCTCTCCTTTTCCATTTTACATGTATCTGTCAAACAAAGAGGCTAGTTACCTAAATAGAGAGATCAGGCATGAGTACCTCTGGGCAGAAAAAATGGGTACTGAGATAATTCTAGGACATACAATCATCCAGCTGCTCTGCTATAGCAGACCTACTCCTGGCTCATAAGCAGCAGAAATAAAACCCCTATTACACAAACATTCTATTTTTGAAAACAATAGGATAACACTGTATAAAGTTTTGCATGTTCATACTCCCCTCCCTGAACTTCTTCCCTTCCTCAAAGACCCAAATAAATAAAAGAGTGAATTACTTAGGTGAAAGGAAAGGCAGGAAATTTCTAATTGGAAAAAAGGATTGGAAATACTGTATACATCACCCCAAAAACATGCATGTTAATTGTGTCTGCTAATAATTAATGACTCATGTAGGAAAAAATAACACATACTCATTTGTACTCATACCTCTTGGGGATCCACCACGCAGAAGTGATAGAGATATTGATCCACATAGAGTCCCGTTGTTGTAGGTGCATAATATTGGTTGCAGAGTGCATATATCTGAGCTGAGTACATGGACCCAGAAGGCTGTGCCGTTGGATTGACTGCCATTATGTACACAATGGTGGCAATGAACACCATAATGCCAAGGATGGCGCTTACAATGATCACCACTAAGAAATATGTTCTTGATCTGGATATTCCTGATCTGATAACACTGGTCACAAATATCACCAATGAAGCAATGAAACAAAATGCCGTCATGGCCAGTAAGAAACCTTTAGCAGCCCTTGGGTCAGTGTAAGTTCCTCCATAGCCGTAGCCATAGCCGTAGCCGTAGCTGCTACCAAAGCTTCCAAAGCCACTACTTCCTCCATAAGGATAGTAGCTGCCTATACCACCTCCCAGAAAGGGGCTTCCGTAGCCACTGTCCCAGGCAAGTGTGGAAGCCACACAGGCAAAGATGGCTATACACATCACAATAATGATCACTGACAAAATTCTAATCACTCCCGGAGGGGATGTCCACTTGTAGAAGTGAAGTATTTCATCTTCTGGATAGTAAGAGTAGGCTGGCTGAGAAAGCATTGGTCGAACGTGCATCTCTCCATTGTATAAATCATTGCTTGGTGCATAATGAGATGGTTTGCTGAAATAATATTTTTTTAAAAAACATTTTTTCAGTCATTAGATTTATGGCAAGATCCCAGTTAAATCAAACAGGAAGGAAAAGGACTGGAAGGAATACCTACATGAAAATCTAGATCCAAAACTATCAAAAGCAGATTTTTTACTGTCCTCTTCAAGAATACAAAATCTGCTCAGAAAGAGCTTACAGTATACAAAATATCAAAAGCATAAAAAATATTTCTAGTATTAAAAAAATGGGTATCTTTATATATGCATAACCCAGTTGGTTGGGTCACAGCCCTATGGTGACCGATCCATTATAATTCAATTTTTTATAACATTTTGTCTTTATAAATCATTTTGTACAGTTGTTATTTGGTCCTCCCAACAACCACATCTGTTAAGTGGGTCATGCATTAGAAGTTCTATATTACGCCAAAGAGATCACCCTAAAGATTTGTACATACGTACAAAACCTTTTTTTTTTGGAAGCTCTTTTTGGAATGGCAAAGAACTGAAAATGAAGGGGGTGTCAATCACCTAAGGAATGGCTAAGCAAATTATGGCATATGAATATGTGAAAACAGTATTATGCTACAAGAAATTATTAAGGGAATGGTTTTAGAGAAACCTGGGAAGACTCAAAGGAAGCAATTCAGAATGAAATGAACAGACACAGTAGTCAAATAACCTTGAAAGACTTAAGAACTGATGGATACAATTAGAGACAATAAGGAGGACCCATGAGGAAATACAAAATGCATCTCCTGAAAGAGAGGTGACAGATTTAGGGTGCAGACTGACATCTACAATTTTTGGATGTGGCCAATGAGGAAATCTGTTTTATTTGGCTACATATTTATTACAAAAAGTTTGTTTTTCCTTTTCCAATGAGGGCCATGGGGAAAAGGAAGTAGATTTCTGTTGTTTTTTTTTTCAAAATTTCCATTTTAAAATGAGGCTTACTTACTAGGGTCTTACAGCTATTAAATGGCAAAGCTAGGTTTAGAACTTAAGTCTCAAGACAAGTCTAGAACTCTTTCAAGTTTAATTTTCAAACAAACTGGTAAGTTTAAGCAGTCTGTCCGAAGTCTATACTTTTAAATCTACAGCTATCCCTATCACAAACAAGGGTCAATAGTCAAATAAATAAAGAGAATCAGGAGAAAAATAAGTAGGGAAAGTCACCTAACATCTGTGGGCCTCAGTTTCTTCACCTGTAAAATGAGAGGGTTGATCTAGGTTGATCTGAGATGCCTCTTCCAATTCTAAACTTACGTTGTTATGATCTTTTCATGAATAAACCCGAAGGAAAAAAACAAAACTGGCAGAAACGAGGAAATCTTAAAAATTCCACATGCATTAAATGGTCAGTACAAATCACAAACTATATATTCTCAGAAATAATTTAGGGCATTATCAGACGCGTTATTGCTCCAGTTTCCATTAGGAAAACTATAACAATCCAATCCCAATCAGTGAATAATGATACACTTAAAATCACAAATAATATAATTAAGTAAATTCCTAACAACTTTAAATAGAAAAGTTATTAAAGGTATTATATTATACCACTGCCAAAAATCTAAGCGCAAGAGGCATACTCTACTGACCAACTATTATTAATCACATAAACAACTACATATCCTCACTCTCTATGGAGACCAAAATTATTAAGAAAAAGATCAGAAAGATATTTACAATTCATCCGGTCTGTACGGAGGAGGACTTTCAAATGGTCTGGATGACATTGTTGATATCAATGGTCCAGGAAACTTCAAAATAAAGAATTCTTCGTAGCTTCCCCAAAAATAAGACTAACAACCTGTGAAGAAAAATAAATAAATACATAGACAGCTTTTAAGAAACTGGACTAATGTCATTGGCTCACACTATTGTTAATACCAGAAGCTTAGCTACATGTCCATCAACTGAAGCTAAAGAGCCGAGTAACCAACTATTGTAGGTCTAAGTTTCTTGAAATTGTAATTCATCCATAACAGCACTGACTGTTAAGAGCACTCCCACCAAACCCAGCCAGATGCCTGTAAAAAATGGCTCTAAACAAATTCTGGAGCTACAGAACCCATACAATGATGGAGTGAAGCAAGTCTCCAGCCCAAGACACCTGAGAAGGTTGCCAGGAAGTATCTATCACACTGGGAGCAGAGTGCAGTCCTGTGTGGGCTATGAGTGCATAGAAGGGACCTGAGCAGGCCTGGGGGAGACTGAATCTCTCACACCTATGGTAGTTTCCAGATTTCATAACCCCAAAACCCTGAGGACAAATTGGAAGGTCAGTGGAAAAAGCCTGTGGGACCAGTGCAGGAGACTGGAGTGGTCTGGCCCCAGCCCCAAGGCAGCAGAGCAGCATTTAGCATGACTATAGTGAAAATGTGCTCAATAGGAAAGTACATGTAGAACCTATACAGAATTGTATGCTGTCATGGGGAGGGAGGGGGGTGGGGGGGAAGGTGTAGGGGGGATAAAATCTTAATTTTAAGGAAGTGATTGTAGAACATTAAAAAAATAAAAAAAAATGCAGCTGGGAAATAAGATAGACAGGTAATGGGATATAGAAATCTATCTTGCCCTACAAGAAAACAGAGGAGATGGGGATAAGGGAAGGGAGGGATGTGATAGAAGGGAGGGCAGATTGGGGAAAGGAGTAAAAAAGGGGTAATGAGAATGCATGACGTCTTGGGGTAGGGGCAGGAGAAAGATGAGAAAATTTGGAACTCAAAAATAAATTAAAAAAAAAAGAAAATTCAGCTATTTAAAGCAATACCCAAACTCTTAGCCCTTCTTACTTGAATCTAACAATAAATATGGTTTAAGTACTAAAATGATTTAGAGAAAATCAGAGGCATATTCATGTAATCTCAATCAACCTTTAAGACTGAAGTACTACTTGGAAATATTCTACAACTATGGTTATGTTTTTGTTTGGTTTTGCAGCTGCTTATTCCTTAGATGTTCCACATTCACTATTTTGTGTCAATAAAATATAAGCTCCTTAAAAAAATGTAATTCATCACCTCCTTTCCCCAACTACTATTAAAAATTCAATAGCAAATTCTAAGTGAACTGTTTTACTTCTTGATTTTCTAATGATTTCACACAACGATAGTAACAGCTGCACACATTTGTACTATATTTTAAGTTACTTTCCCCACAAACAACCCTGTGAGGGAGGGAATAGAGTATCCCTATTTCCTTATTCTCCATTTTGCCATGGGTTGGGACAGGGCTGGGGACCCTCAATCCATCAGCAAGCATTAAATGGTGATAGGCTAGGCACCGCAGAAACAATCCCAAGGTCCCTTACCCTCAAGTAACTTAAAACGCCATATCCGAAAATCTGAGCATTGTTTTATATTTTGCTGTTAGTGAAAGAAAATGGAAGAAAAATGAATTTAAAAATTCAATAAAACTTTGAAAACTTCCAATAGATAAAATGCAGTTTTATGCATGGATTATTCTAAATAAATCATGTTTTCAAAAATGTATACTTCTTTAAAGATTACTTAACTTAATCCTAAAAAAATCTCTGTAACATAATCTACAGTAAAAAGAATTTTTTTGTAAGCAAATGAATGAACTGGTTAAAAAAAAGGAGCAATGAAATATTTCCCCCTAAGTCTGAGGTTTATGCCACAAATAGGCATAGGGAACATTCATGGGGAGGTAAGAGCATGTGCAAAGACAATATATGTAGAGGGGTACACACATAATAAAAGGAATTTTTAATTTTCATTCATGCATTGAGTGCCTAGATTATGCCGCTGGCAATGCTATAGGGGGCTCCTACCCCACTAGGGCCCCCATTCTAGGTGCAAAGACAAAACTAACTCCCATATGAAAGAGGAACAAATAATACTAGGCAGTACGGAATCCCAAAGTGGAAAGGAACATCATTCTAGCCTAACCCAATCCAATCTATCACATGCCAGAAGAGTGGTCTCTTCTTGAAGAATTCTAAATCTAGACAAGCAAGAACCAGAGCAATGGCAGTCCAGTCAATGTTCAATAAACTCAACCACCCAAACCACCAAGAAGATGAGCTAGATTTATTACGCAGTTAGGCAAATCAGAAAGAGGTTAATAATTAAGTGTTTAAATGGCATGATGCAGATTCAAAGGATTATGGGAGATCACAACAGGATCAGGTAAATGAAGTTTAGAGTCACCAGGGAAACTTCATGTAAGAAATAAAACAATGGCTCAGTTTAAAAAATTGGGAAAGATTTAATTAGACCTCAAGGAGAGAGAATATTTCCTGGCAGGAGAAAAGAGGAGGCATGATTTGTTTGTGAAAGAGGCCAGGGTGAATACTGGGAATAGTAGGAAGTAAGTTTGGACAGGGAGGGAGAGACCAAAGTCAGGAAAAGGAAGTCAAATATGATGCAACAGGAAATAAAGAAACAAGAAAGGTGTTTGACAAGAGTGTGGGGAAAGCTGTGATTAAGGAAGATTAGCCTGACGTGGTGTGATGAAAGTGTTGAAATTAGGATCTAAAGAGGCTGGATTCAGGGACAACAGGCTGCTGCACTAATCAGGCTAAAGTGTTAAAAGGTCCACACTGCATGGAGAACAAAGTGCTAGCAATGGGAAAGGAGAGCTACAAGAAACTTTTTTGGGAAAAAAAAAACTGGTAGGATTTTTTATCTTGCTGGTACAAAGGATGAAAAGTTTAAATTAAAGATGACAATGAGGCTTTTAGCACAAGTGACTGGGAGAAGGGGAGTGTCACAAACAGAACCCAAGTAAATGAAAAGGAAAAAAAAAATAGCATGGTTGGAAGGAATAAGTTTAATTTCAGATATTCAATTTAAGGTGACAGCAAGGCATTCAAGCGGAAATCTCCAAAAGACAAGTGTGTATATGACTTCAAGGTAGGACGATTTGAGCAGCAATAGGGATAAGGGATAAACATGAAAATAAAGTTCTCCTATAGAAAAAGAGTAAAAAGAACAAAGCTGAGGGATTGGAGGAAAAAGAGCCAGTATAGGAGGCAGAAGAACAGGAAAGTGCAGAATAAAAAAAAATAGTTATAAGAATGGGAACTGAATACAATTAAGCTGGTCACAATATCAGCCTACTTCAATAATTCCCAATAGTTACTGTTGATCCCAATAATTCAGTTCACTGATCTCAAGTTTTCTGAATCATTCATCAAAGAGCTAACCAGTGCTGCTATAGTTTACATCTTGACCAAAAAGTTTGAAGTCAAGAGAATTATGTTGATCTGTGTCTTGCAAAGGTGGCACTTTCAATGCCTCAATTACTAAGACAAAATATTTGAAATCAAGTTCACAGCTGGGGACACCCACTTGGGTAGGGAGGCCTTTAACAACCAGAAGGTTGATCACTTCATTGCCAGTGTACGAATGAAATCCATGAGAACATTAGGACACTGTGAACTCACAAAGTGTATCCTTTCCTCGAGTACCAAGGCCAATATTGAGATTAACTCCCCTTGTGAAGGTATCAACTTCTTTGCTTCTATCACCTGTGCCAATTTTGAGGAGTTGAATCCTTCCATGGCACATTGGAAAAAGCTCTAAGGGATGTCAAGGCAAATAAGCCTTGTAGGTATGTAAATAGGTGGTTCCACTCACACTCCCAGGATTCAGAAATTTCTACAGAACATCTTCAAGGGCAAAGAGCTAAATGAGAATATCCATCCTGATAAGGCTGTTGTTTATGGGCAGCTATCCAGGACTGGCTGTAGTTGGATGTCATTCTTCAACTTGCTTTTGAAACTGCTAGCAGAAACAGAGTACCACCATCCAGGGGTGTGCTGGTAAATGATTAACTAGTTTTTCATGGGAAAAAAAAATGCTCACAACATATTTTTAAGTTTGATCTACATATTAATATTTTCTTGATGATTTCTTAAATCCAGGCAACAAACAAAACAGTGAGTCAAGCCCTAATTGGTAGCATTTGCCGCTTTAACAATCAGATGCACATGAGAGCTGGTTTGAGCTGATTACAGTATACCACCCATCCGAAGCAGACAAGGACTTTTACACTAGCCTGGTGTGCTAATTCAGACGGAATGATGACAAAGGATACAACCTACTAGGTGAGTCTGAGCTCACAGGAATTTCCCTGCCCCTAAAGCTGTTTCTCTGATTGAAATACTCTTTGACATCAATGCAAATGACATCCTTAATGTATCTGCTACGGATAAGAGCATTATCATCACCTGAGCAAAGGAGACATAGAGCACATATGGTCAAGAAAGCTGAGAAATACAAGGGTAACAATGAGAAGTGGAGAAACAAGGCAGCAAGTACAAGAAGCGAAATGGAGGGGTCTTTGTTTTTGTTTTTTTGATACTGCAGGTCATAGGGAGGAGGACTGCTTACGCTTTCAACATGAAGACTATGGTGGAGGATGAGAAACTCCAAGGCATGACGAGTGATGAAGATAAATGTAGAACACTGACAACTGCAAGGAAATCATCAACCAGCTCGTTAAGCAGCTGACTGTTGAAAAGAATTTCAGCATCGGCAAGACAAAATTAGAAAACGTCTCCAACCTTATCACAACTAAACTAGACGAGTTCGGTGAAGAGACATGCTTGGTGGATGCTCAGGTAGTTTTGTGTCATATCTGACTCTTCATGACTCCATTGGCAAAGACACTAGAGTGGTTTGCCATTTCCTTCTTCAGGTCATTTTACAGATAAGGAAACTGAGGCAAACAGTTACCCAGGGTCACACAGCTAGTGTAGGAGGCTGAATCTGAACTCAGGTCTTCCTGATTCCAGGCCTGTCACTCTATGCACTATGGCTCCACCTAGCTGCCCCTACCACTCAGGTGGAAGAGCAGTCTATATATAGAGAGATTGGTTCCACCTCTTGGAGCCCCCACTGAGGAAGTTCACTAAATGCATCCAAAGAGAGGGCATTCCACAAAGCTTTTCAAAATGGAAAGACTCAAATCTGTACACAAGGCTTACTACAATAGCAATTTAACATTTGAGCTCCTGTGCAAACCTGGGCATTCTGAATGCTTCAATGTGTGCAAAAGGAGAGAAGTCAAGAATACTGTACTTTATCAATGTGGTAGACAAGAGGTGATGTAATTCTTGTCCTGAAGAATAAACATCTATTGAAAATGGGCACCATTTTAAAAAAGAAAGAAAATAGGTGGAGTTGAGAGATGTAATGTTTTGTGCAAGGAGGCCAGTGTCTCTGTGTCAAATAGTACATGAGAGGAGAGTAAAGTGGAAGAAGCCTGGAGTGGTAAGAAAGGGCCAGGTAGTATAAAAGGGTTTTAAAAGTGAAATCAAAAGTTTTTTGGGGTGGCTTTTTTTTTATCCTCAAATAGAGAACCATAAGAGTTTACTGAATAGAGAGGAGGACTGACAGGGTCAGACCTGGGTTTTAGGAAGATCTCTTTGATAACTGATCTAAAGAGAAAAGAAAAAAATACCTGGATGCCCTTTATTATCATAAATTATTATTTATTATCAGGTCATCTGGTCCAGATAAACTACATTCTTGGTTCTGAAACAACTGGCCTATGACATAGCTGCACCATGTTCAGTGATATTTGAAAACTCAGAGCAAAGGAGAAGCACCACAGGACGGGAGAGACACAAATGTGTGTGTGCGGAGAGAGAGAGAGAGAGAGAGAAAGAGGAAGAGAGAGGCAGAGGCAGAAATAGAGAGAGAGAGAATTGAATCTCTAAACTAGAGGCTAATAATAAGTTCGACTTTAATTCCTAGGAAAATGTAGAACATATTACTAGAGAATTGGTTAGGCACTATCTAGAAAAGGAAGCAGTGATCATTAAAGGCCTGGGCTTTGTCCAGAACGGGCTGGACCAACCTTTTTTGACACAGTTGCTAAACTGGTAGATCTGGGCATGCTTTTGATAGAAATTACCCGGTTGCAGCAAAATGTTTGATAAACTATGCTGAACTATTCTTAAGGAAAAATGGAGAGACACAGGCTAAACAGGAGTACAATTAGATGGAACTGGTTGAAGAGCTGGATTCAGGGGAGATGACTAATATTTTTATCAAAGACTTGAATGCAATTCGACCAACAAATATCAGATTTGTAGATGACACAAAGCTAAGAGGGATGTCTAAAACCCTAGATTATAGAGTCAAGATCTAAATAGATGTCAGGCCAGAAGAGGAGGCTGAATTTAAGATATTTAACATATATACAAAGAGGCTATATAAGAATTTATTTAAGAAGGATTCCTGCTTGAAATGAGTATTTTTCCAACCGTCTTAACTTAAGGAATCACTTCAGCTCCTCTGCCTTCCCTGATGAGCACTCCAAGTCAAAGCCTAATTCTTAACTTCTCACTCAGATCCAAGTGACTGACTGCCCAACCGTATTTCAACTTTCACACTCCTCATTTCCACCCTCCTCCTACTTCAGGCCCTCCTCACCTCCCACCTAGAAGACAGTAACTGCCTTATCATTACTATCCCTGCTTTCCATCTCCCTCAACTCCAATTCATTTTTTACTCCGTTACCCAAATGACTTTCCTAAAGTGTAGGTATCTGATACTCATTAAACTCCACTAACTCTCCTTTTTTCTAAAATCAAATATAAAGTCTTCAGGCATTTAAAGCTCTTCACTATTGGACCCCTTCTCTAACTTTCCAATCTTCTTAGATTTCTGAACCCTCCACATTCTCTACAATCCAGTCACATTAACTGACTAGCTGTACAAGGGGCAAGACACACCCATCTCCCATTTCTACCTTTGCACTGAATGCCTCCTGGGCCTGGAATGCTGTCTCTATTCACTTCTATCTCCTAATTTTCCAGACTTAGTAAAACTGTCACCTTTTGCAGAAGACCTTTTCTGTTGCCCTCAGCAACTAGTGACCTTCCCCTAAGAGATTATCTTTTATACTTCTTGGACTGATCTATCTCTTGTAAATACATAGGCATTTCCATTTAAGTGACTGTATTTGCCTTTATATCCCTAGGTACCTGACAAACAGCAAGTGCTCAATAAATGCTTGCTGAGCCAGCAAAAGAGTGGTTTCTTGATTCTGCCATAAACTTCAGCTACAGTCTTTAAGTATTTAGGGTTTGGTTGGGTTTTTTTTGTCTAGTACTTTTTAAATGGTGATTCAAATCTTCTGTGAAAATTACAGCGAAAACGCCATATACCATAATGATCTATGTATGCACATAAACCACTACCGAATATTGGCTACACCTCTAAATTGAAAAAAAAAATACAAATACATGTGAATATGCTGAAAAATTAACACAGATTATAACTCGAGTTATTAACATTCAAGTTTTATATAAAGCTACACTTAATGCCTAAGTTTCTACCAATACAGGCATTCTATGTCAATTCGATTTTGGTTTATAAGAATCTTCTCTGTACTACATTTGTAAGTATCTCAGATTTACAGATTTCTGGTGCAGCTAAACTATTTCTCAATGTTGAGGGATTTAGAAGCTCCTCAGCAAGAAGTCTTTCCTGATTCCCTCACTTCTAATGCCTTTCCTCTGATACTAACACCCATTTACTATCTATCTTGTATGTTGCATTAGTTTGCATGGTGTCTATTAAAGTGTGAGCTTCTAGAGAGTAGATATAGTCTCACTGTTTTTCTTTGTACCCTCAGAACTTTGCACAGTGCCTGACACATAATAAACAATAAATGCTTAAAAGGGCGCAGACGATAGGTCCCATCACCTTAAATCAGAAATATTTGAGTTTCCCAAAATTTCAATCATCATGCCTTAATGCCCATATCAGCAAAGAAAATTTCTTTTCCGTCCACACAGATCATTTTACAATGCACGGCCATTTATCTGGGGAAGACCATTTAACTGAGAGTAGCAGGATTATTATGTGAGTGAAGAGGCCATTTTGGGTGGTACTTAACCCCTCAACCCTTTTCTACAAACTTCCTCTGGAAGACAACATGTCTGATGGTTGCTTCAGGGCCCTGACCTAGAAGTCATATAAAAAGCTCTTCCTAGCTAATCCAACCAACCAACTAGTGAAAGCAGATCAAGGATCAAACTACGACGTTTCTAATACTAGTTCTTCCATCTGTTTTATCTCGGTAATAGAGACAAACCTAATCTTAACCGTTTGTACAAATAAGGTAAAAGAAAAGGTGAATGTCTTATAAAAGATCTTGGTAATAAGTTGCGGATTAAGCATTCCAAGTCACATGCACATATGTTCCTCTCTCCGCAAGAGTTTACTATGAGTCAGGTACTGAGGACACAGTATCTACACCCAAGGGATCGACTAACTGTATGAAAACATATATTCAACCTCCATTCACACTAATTAAAAACCAACATAGCAATAAACACGCGGGGCTTCAGTAGCAAGGAACTGCAACGATCCCAAACATCCAATTACTAATCAATATCCTGATCCGAGGTACTGAACAAGGGGACGAAGCTTTTCTAGGTGCACGCCCCCACCTCCCCTAGCACAGCGGAAGGTCCAGGGACCGCGCTTCTCCGAAACAAAAAGCAGACCGACTGTCCACACCTTGTCCAGCCTCGGCAAACCCCTCCCGGGCTCCTTTCCGCAAGTTTCGTCTGCGTCCCTACAAGGGCTGACGAGAGAGGACCGGCCGCTCCCCCTGAACTCACCCTACACTGCACCCCTGGGTGCCGCGGCCCCGAGCGAGGGTGGCTCGGGAAGGCTCCCAAAGCAGACCTAGAGCGGCCAGAAAGGCAGAATAATCCAAGAGAGGTGAAAAGTTTTCGCTGAAAGACTGGGAGTGGCACACACACACACACACACACACACACACACACACACACACACACACACTCTCACTCTCTCTCTCTCTCTCTCTCTCTCTCTCTCTCTCTCTCTCCCCCTCTCCCTCCCTCTCTCTCTCGCTCGCTCGCTCTCTCTCTCGCTCTCTCTCCACCGCAGGGGGCCCACGCAGCGCCAGGTCGGAGGGTCCTCCACCTCCCCGCCCCTCTCCCGCCATCCCCGCCCTGCTCCGTTTAAGCCCCCAGCCTCTTCAGCACCCCCCATCCCGGCCCCCGATCCGCTCCTCCGCCGGTTCGGTCCTTCCAGCCCCCGACAGGGGCTGTCCCCGCTCCCAGCCCCCGTCCCGACTCCCGGTGGCCTCCCCGGACTCTCTAGGGGCGCACGGGGCGGCCGAGCGCACTTGCCCCGGCGCACCTGACTCCGGCTCGTCCTGGATCTTCCCCACGCGAGGAGCCGCCAGGAGAATGGGCTCGGCCCCCACCACCGCCTCCTTCGGCCCTCGCCCCGCACCCAGCCCCCGGGCATGCGCAGCTCCGGCTCCTGACCTGGGGTTCCCGGCGCTGGAGCCCCCCGCGGCGCTGGAGCCCCCCCACGGCGCAGTTCCCACCTGTCGCCCAGTCTTCTCCAGGTGCGCGCGAGGCTCCGGGGACCGTCTCCTCCAATACTGCAAAAGGAAGGAGGAAGGGAAGGAAAGGGGAAGGGGCAGGTGTGGCGCCGCCGCCTCCAGTGACCCATTCACCTGAAACTCAGGGGAGGGGGGAGAAGGAGGAGAAGGAGGCGGGCGGGGACGAACAGGTAGCTCCCTCTGCGCATCAGTCTGCGAGCTTAAAGGGACAGGCTTCAGTTTCGGCGGGCGGAGCCCATACCCTCGGGCTTGGCGCGTCTAGCGCTGTGGCCGGGGGCTTGGGGTGCTGTACACATGATCGCCCACGAGCCCTACTTTTCCTGGAAGGGTGTGAGCCTCCAGAACTCTCTCGGGTCAAGCCTGGTATGCACTTCGGCGGGGAAAAGGCTGCTCTCCCAAAGATTCCCCGAAAGGTGGTCAAAAAATTGTTGGCAAAGACGGCACTATTGAGCTGGAGGCCAGCTGTGTGAAAGTGACGCACACAAGGTAGAAGAATCTTGAGGGGGATTAACCCTTAAAAATAAGGAGGTGATCGCCGTTGTGAGAGATTCTGCCACTTACTGAATTTAGGCAAGTCACATCATTTACTTGTGACTCAGTTTAATAGTCTGTAAACTGAGGGGACTGAACCAAATTTTCTCAAGTTCTCATTCCTATCTGAAATTCTCTACTGTCTGATATTACCTTCTTCGGAATTGGAGATGGAGGGTTGTGGGTACTTGGAACCTGGGAAACGAAAACGATTTAACTTGTGTTTGAGTGATACAGTTGTTTTAAGGACCCAAGAGGAAAAAAAGCTACGATCGTAGACTATTGCTAATAAAAAAAAAAAAGTGAAGTAAATACCACTGGTGCTCCTCCTTCCATCTCCCCAGTTTTTGTTGGTGACAAAAACTGTGTGTTGTCACATGTGTGTTCCTAGGCTGGAAACCTAGTAATTGATTCTTCCCTTTTACTTCCTTTCCCTTCCGACTTGGCAAGTGGCGTAGTTTTCTGCTTCCACAACCTCTTTCCCATCTGTCCCCTCTTTACTTGCCCAGTTTCCACTCTTGCTCAGTCCTCTCCTTATTGCTTCTTTTGGGCTATTCTAATAGCCTCCTGAACTCAAAGGATTTAGAACCGGAAGAAACCTTAGAAATCATCTAGGGACCAACGAGCTCATTTTACAGAAGAAGAAACAGCCCCAGAGCGGCTTGTCCTGTCCCACACAGGTAGTATAGAAAGGGAGCCAGAATTCAAAATCGAGTACATTGACCTTAAATCCGGAGATCTTTTCACTATATTTTTCTCTCCAGTTTAGGATGCTGCTTTCCTTTCCGCAACCCTCCGCTCAATCCTTCACTCTGCTATCAAATTATCTTCCTAATTAGAGTTCTACTTTTGATATATTCCCTTAGCTCAAAATTCTTCAGTGGCTTCCCATTACCCATCCCTCTCCCTGTGTCTAGCTTTGAAAACCCTTTACAATCTGGCTCCAACCTACTCTTCTAACATTGCTTCACTTACTCCCCATTCATACACTCCAATTCTTTCCTTCAGTCTTTCACGTCAAATTTTTTTAAACCTTTCCCTCCCCACCCCACTCCTCCATTCACTCTGTCTTGCCGTGTGCTTGTTGAAATATGGAGTGGAAAAACTTCAAGTCACAGGATCTGAATTTAAATGCTCACTCTGCAACTTACTTGTGTGTGACCTTGAAAGTCATTTAACTTCTCTGGAGCCCAGAGTACTCATCTGTAAAATAAGAGAGTTGGACTACATGATGTGGCTTTGATCAGGACTCAACTCAGATACCACCTTCTTTGATCAATCCTCTCTTCAGATGAAAGTGATTTATCTCTATCTGTCCTATGATAGGGTAACTTTTGTTATTCTTCTCCCTGTACATATCATGCCACCCCTAGTAGATTGCAGACAACAGGGACTAGGTTGTTTTTTGTATCTTTGTATCACACTCCTCACAGTGCTGGGCTCCCTAGTTCGTACATCTGAAATGATCTAAGAGAAATGGCACTTAATAAATGTTTGTTGAATCTAATAAAGGCCATGGAATTGCATTGAATTACTTCATGTTCGCCTCCTTTCAAGTAAGATTCAATGCCTCTTGTTTGCATTACCAATATTCACCCATGTAACTGAGAGGTCTCAGGTACTATTTCTTATCCTATATGATTTTACATGTTCAATAGCCCTTCCTGTGGGGGAAAAAACCAACAAAACTTGGTTTATTACAATTCTTGTCATTTTGCCTGCTTGCATTGAGTCTGGAATTTAAATTTCATAAATTAGGTTTCACTTCCTGCTTCAAACTTTAAGGCTTGTATTGCCAATAATTAAGTCTCTCCCTAATACCCCCAGAAATATACACATTTCAAGACAATCTTTATGGCATGTTGTGATCTCTCAGGAAGTATCACCTTATGTAGAATATATATGAGGATCTTTAAATGATGACAGTGTTACTGGGTAATTAATTTCATTGGAAATCTTTTGCATTAAAGTCATTACTGCAGTTATATTTTTAATGCAAGTTCAGGAAAATGCAGGTTTAATTGTTATTATTAAGCTAGAAACTGTCAAAATAACCCTTTAAATGGTAGCCTTAGGATTACTTTAATCATCTCCCAACATTCCACATAGTTTGTATAATTAAACAATTGTCCCAAATTTATTACCTGTCTTTTTAAAATCTTAAACTTTAATATTGTAAATACATATGCTGCATAGAGAACAACTGATTTTTAAACATGTGTATCTTTTTAGGAACAAAAGAATAGTTTGTTAATTAATTCAGCAGTTCTGCTAACATGTTCTATTCATTTAATCATTCAGTAGCCGAAACTGAATTGAATTATGTCCCTTTAGAGAGAGGTGTCTAGGAAGATCCTCCCTCCTCCAGAGATCTGTCATTGTTCCTGCTGTTTTGAAATTTTTTATAAGTGCCTTAGAAGTATAGGTATTAGATGTCATCCTTATCAAACTTGGCAAGGATGTTGGAAAAACAGAATTAGGATTCAAAAATATATTAGGCTAAGAATGAGGAACTGAATTTAAAAAGATAAAATTTAATAGAGTTAAATATAAAGTTATGTTTGGGTTCAGAAATCAACCTCATAAAGAAACTATGGCTAAAAATACTTCATGTGAAAAAAAGACAATGGGTGTGGAGAGATAAACATATTGGAAACTTAAAAGGAGTCAGCTATGTGACAGAGAAGCCAAAAATACTGATCTGATCTAGGCTACATTATAAAAGCACTGTTATCTGAACCATGGAGGTGATCGTTGCTCCAGTATTTTGGGAGTATTGTGTTTAATTCTGGGTGCTGTATTTTAGGAAGTATTTTGACAAGACATAGCATATCCAGTGAAGTGCAAACAGGTCTGAAATGGCTACATAATTGGTGTTACATGAATGTGATGGAATATTTATTATGGCACTGTAAGACAAAACAAATATGAATTCAAAGAAGACATAGTATAATAGATTTAGTGCTGGAAGGAACCTTCAAGGTCATCTAGGGTACCTCTCACTTTACATTTCGGGAAACTGAGTCACAGAGAGGTGAAGTGACTTTTCCAAGTGACCAAGCCAGGCTTTGAATCTAAGTTCTGGGACTCCAAATCCAACATTCTTTACATTGTAGAGGCTGTATCTTATGTTGTGCATGAAGTAAGAAGAACTAGGAAAACCGTATACACAATGACTAAATAAATGAGAAGAATGAAAATGTCACCTGAATATTACATAATTATAATGACCAAAGGTTGGTCCTGGAGGAGAGTTGAAAAAATACATCTTCCCTTCCTTGTACATGTGAGAGACGCATCATGCGGAATACTGTGTATATATATCAAGATGTTTGATGGTTTTTTGGTTTTGCTAAATTAGTCTTTTTTTCCTTTTTTAAATTCTTTGATGCTTGAAGAGAAGATCAAGGAATGTGTAAGAAATAGAAAAACCAAAAAGATAACAAAAATAAGTTTCAAAATTCTAAGGTGAATCTTGTAACCTTTTAATGGAGGACAGCAGAAGATTTTCAGAGAAAAATAGAAATGTGTTAATAGTAGTATGTTGTTCCATACTGTTACGGTATAAAGTTAGGGAGATGAGAAAGAACAGCTCCCCACGATCCCATCTCCCATTATGAATAGAATGACTGGTCATTGCATCTCAGTTCGTGCATATCTTTGGAAGTCACATATAATAATAAGTAGGGAGTTTCCTGAAATTGTCACAGTTTATGCACCTATATATGGAGAAGCCAGGAGGAAATAATTTGTAAGAAAGGGCGGTGAAATATCATGAGTAAAGTTTAATTATTCTTATCCTTGGGAGTAACCAGAATTTCATGACATACAGTAAATGTATAAGGATTAAGATGCAGGTGTAGCCTGTTTCCCATTCAACTCTGGATTCACATAGATTACGGCTCTATTCAAGGCAGTATTTTGGATAATTATATCCTTTGGTTTTAGATAATTATCAATTTTTACGTAGTTTGCTGAAAACTTTTAGAGGTCATATAAATTCAGCTAACGTTTTATTAAAAGATCAAAAATGAACCATACACCGAAATAAAAAAGTTGATCAGGACCAGCTTGTAAAGCAATTGAAAAAAAAAAACCACTCCTTCCTGTTTGAGTGTAATTTCTTCACCAGTTCCCATCTAGAAAGAGTAGCTTGGAAAAAGAACTTTTCTGGGACTCACAGCTTTGAAATGAATTAGTAAAAGATGGCTCTATCTCTTTCTGTCTCCATCTTTCTTGGCCTTTCCTTCTCATTTTTTCTCCTTCTTCCTCTCTTTCTCTCCTGATACTCCTCTTTCTTTTTCTCTTGCTCTCTTGCTGTCTCTTTTTCTGTTTCTTCTTCTCGCTGTCTTTTTTAGGAACTAGAATGAGGCAGGTAGCACACTTGAATATAGGTGTCTTTGATATTCTTGAAAACAGCATCTGCCAGTTATTATACTTTTCTGGTTCATTTCTCCTATCATTCCTAACAGGAATATGTTAGGACTTCCAAGTTCTATGATGTCACTTAGGGACTTTTCTCAAATCACTTTCTAAGTGTAAGTAGTTTGGGAATTCAGTCTATTTTCCACCTTGGGCAAACCTGTTAAATGTCCTCCTCTCTGTCAAAAAGAAAATGTGCTGTCCCTGCAAATTACACTGGACATACTTGTACAATTTGAGGCCCACATCTTAAAACATCAATTAATGTGCTTGGAGTGTTGTAAGCTTATAGGTTATGTGTAAGTATTTTGTATATAATATCACAAAGCAAATTATGGTAGACCAAATAAAGGTCATATGCTATTATGTAGTTTATCAACATCACATGCTGAGATTTTATACAAACTAACCATTGTATAATCTCCATTAGTAGGAGTCCAGGAAGGCCTGTTCACATTTCTTGTACAAAGCTATCACAAAAAAGTGCTAGAGAGTTCAGTCCTGATAACCCCTGTCTGCTTTTAGTTCTCAAGCTCATGCCTTCAGGTGGGATTTTTGAGAGCCTTTTAAATGATGACGTCACAGTTCTTCACAAGTTTACAGTAGTAGTCATGTGCTGAAACAAGTCCAGTTCTCAGTGATTATAGCCAGGGAGTGAGCAACCCTGCCAGTTTAGGGGCCTTTCCTAATCATATGCTGTACCAAGTTGCTCTAGAATTGGTACTTCCAATTGGCAACCTGAGGTCAGCGTCTCGTAGCCCTTCAGGTTTCTTCAGTCACCTATCCGCATATCCTTTCAACATCTTTTCAGATGGGATGAGATTGTCCATATATATTGTATACTGAGAAATGACCAGCAGGAAGAATTCACCAAAACATGGTAAGATATATGTAAACTGAGGCAAAGTAAAATAATCAAAAGAAAATCATAAAAAGTAACTATAATATAAATGAAAAAATCATGAAAAGGAAGTGGAACTCTAAGCAAATGAAAAAACATGAGTGAGTGTGTGAATTAATAAAAGAATGACTGAAGTATTTTTTATGAGAAAATATTATGCTAAGTGCTAGAAATACAAATAGAAAAGGAGACAATCCAGATAGAAAATGCTCTCAAGGAGTTCACATTCTAATAGGGAGAGACAACACATAGCCTAGGTTTTCAGCTTCCAGTCCAAGGGAAGGGCCTCAAGGTCTGTAAGAGGCAGCAGCAAAGCATTTTCTTTCATTTCATTTCCAATGATCCAACTGTATCCATTTCTGATGATGTACCATTTGGCAGTGCAAGGACTTTTGTCTGGAGAAACTTCTTTTCCTGGTCTTCAGTAGCTATCACTGCTGAGAGGGCAGGGATGGTAGCAGAAGCAAGTTATCAGGTGTCACATCTTCTCTGTCATGGTGGTTGGGGCTGGAAGCAGGGATGGTGATCTGGATACTACTCGTTCTAGGATTCTTAGGCTGTCTCCAGCAGGGTTTAAGGGCAGGTGCAGGCAGTGGTTTGACTCACCTTGCCTCATCTTTGTTCCTTGGTATCTTCAAAAACTACCTCCTTTCTGATGATTTAGTCAAGGACGCTACTTGGTTGGAGTGTTATATACATTGCTAAATTTGGTTAACTACGTCAAATGCCTGTTTCATTGTTTTTCTTTGTTGTGGGATGAGGTTCTTCTGAGGAAATGGGTATTTTTTTAATCTCCAGAAGTAACTGTGATATATGGATGAAAGACAGCAATAAAACATTTTAATTACATTAAAATTAAAGGGCAGTGGCCCACCTTGGAAGGCAGTGGGCTTTCCTGTGAAGTCTTCATTGGAAAGAAGCTCAAAGGAATTCTTCCTGGGGATGCTCTAGATGATATTCTTTTTCAGAGGCAGATTAAACTAGCTAAGGGGATATTAATTCTGTGTGTATTTGATGGGCTCCTTTGACAGTCTGCATATAGACATAGATGGTAAAGTCTTTGGACCATTTCTCAGAATGATGTTTCTAAATAATTGAAGGAAATGCTAAATTTTAGTTAGAGGTTAATGAAAGTAAAGATATGTTTTCCCTTATTCAAGTTTATAGACCCCTCAAAGTCTGTTAACATGACCCCTGAAAGGACCATGAACCCCAGGTTAGTACACCTGGACTACGTGGGCTTGAGGTGTCATGGAAAGTAGAAAGAGGGTTGGACTCAGAATAAGAAGAGATCTGAGTTTAAAAAAATTGTGCTGTTTGACCTGAGCTTCTCGGAGAATCTGTTTCCTTATCTGCAAAACCCTCTACGATTACTATAGAAACTTATCTGCAAAACCCTCTAGGATTATTATAGAAACTAGATTATTATAGGTTATTATAGAAACTAAATGAAATCATTTAAGTAAGGATTCTAACTTTAAAAACCTTAGAGCACCTTATAAATGTTAACTGTTATTCTTAATATTAAAGTCACGGTATAAACTGCTCCTAAGAATTTCCCTGTTTTCTACCAGATATAACACCATCTTCCCAGGTTTTACAGCCTTGGAGTCATCCCTCTCTTTTCCCTCTCTATAGCTCCCCGCCTCCCATCTATGAGCAGTTGCCACATTTGATCTATTCTACCTCTGTGATGCCTTTCCCATCCATCTATTCTCTCGGCTCATGTTGCCAGCAGCCTTATTACCTCTCCCCTATTCCCAATTTAACAAACCTACCTGGACCCCCAGCTTCTGATCTCTTCCATCTGCCATTCACATATGACTTCCAAAATAATCACCCTAAAGCATAAGCCTGACTGTACCCTTTATCTTCTAAGATAAAAATTCCTCACCTTTTCACTTAAAGTCCTTCACAATCTGGACCCAGGTTTCTTTCCTAGGTTTATTGCTCCATATTCCCTTGTAAAACTTGACATACTAGCCAGACTGGCCTATTTACTGTTTCTCAAATTCACATTCTGTATGTGCCCTGCCTTGGTGCTTTTATACATACTTTTTCCCTAGTCTTGGAATGCCTGGCTTCTCACTTCTGCCTTTTAGAATCCTTACTTTCCTTCAAGTATCTCCCCATATGTACCTCCTGTGGGAAAGCTCTACTGATTTCTTCCAACTGCTCAAATTATTATATACATACTTATATGTTTATAGGTTTTATTCTCTTTGTAGAATGTAAGCTCTTTGTAGGCTGGGATTTTCTTTCGTGTCACCTTTGTCTATTACTTCTTGAAAACTCTTTGCTCTAGATCTTTACTCCTGGCACAAGTGTTTTACATGCAGGTTTTTAATAAAAACTCATTCTACTTCTGGGATATGTGACCAACAACATGGACGACTACATATTTTTTCTGCTCCTTAGGAACTCTCAAACTGCTCCAAAATAGGAGTTATGCACAAGAAATAAAGGAGTTAGAGCTGTCTATGCAATCTAAGAAAACAAAAAATATAAGGAGTTAATGAGTCTATGAACTAACAGAGAAGGCTAATCTCTAATTCCTAAAGTACTCTCTTGGTACCATTTCCTGAGAGCCAGCTAGCTCTGGCAGGGCTGCACAAGCCAAATCACCACCTTGCAACAAAACTCAACTCTGCTTTCTCTCCCTGGAACATGGAAAGCCAAAGGCCAGATGCTTTATCCACCCATGATGTGAGCAGAACAGCACAGTTGCTGTGAGAGTGCTGAGGCAGAGAACTGAAAAACAGAGGGCAGAGGGGCAGGGTACCAGCATGTGGGGGAAGCGCTATCAACCTAAGCAAATGGGACTGGCATCCGGTTGAGACTAGTTCTGTCCCCCCCAGAAGTAACTTGTGGAAGACACTGAGGCTGATGAAAAGTGAATTATCCACTGTAAGAGGCAGCATTATTAGCTGTGATGTCTTGCCTCTGGAGATCCACCATCAGAGGAGAAGGAATCAGAAATTGAAGAATAAGTAAATACAAGGAGAAACACAAAGCTGCCAAAAATCTAAGAAGAAAGAAAACTTAGAGACTTATAGCACAAATAGGACAGAAAAGGAAAATGACAATTGTTGGAGGTTATATGGGAAAATTGAGACACTAACGCACTGTTGGTGGAGCTGAGAACTGATTCAACCATTCTGGAAAATAATTTGGAACTATGGCCAAAGTCCTATAAAATCATGCATATCCTTTGACCTAGCAATCCCACTATGTCTGTATACCAAAGGAATAAAAAACAAAAAGGAAAAGGACATATATGTACAAGAATATTTATAGCATCTCTTTTCTTCAGAAAAACTTGGAAAGACTTATATGAACTGATGCTGAGTGAAGTGAGCAGAACCAGGAAAACATTGTACATAGTAACAGCCACAGTGTGTGAGGACTGATTTCGATAGACTGAGCCCTTCTCAGCAATACATGATTATTTTGGTAGCCATATGTGAATGACAGGTGGAAGAGAATAGAATCTAGGGGTCCAGGTAGGTTTGTCAAATTGGGACTAGGGGCGATGTAATGAGGCTGCTGGCAACATGAGCAGAGAGAAGCAGATGAGCAAGAAAGGCACCACAGAGGTAGAATAGATCAAATGTGGCAACTGCTTGGATATGGGAGGGGAAGTGCAATAGAGAGGAAAAAGAGAGGTATGATCAAGCAAAACAACTCCAAAGGACTCATGATGGAAAATTTGCGGTTAGGGATCCAGAGAAAAAACTATGGAGTCAGAATGTAGAGCAAAGGAGTCGATTTTCTTTTTTGATTTGTTTTGTTTCTTCTTTGTCATGGTTTCTCCCATTTGTTATAATTCTATGCAGTATGACTAATGTGAAAATGTGTTTAACAGGAATGTGCGTGTAGAGCCTATCTCAGATTGCATGCCATATTGGAGAGGGAGGGAGAGAAAATTTAAAACTTATGGAAGTGAATGTTAAAAACTAAAAAATAAATAAATTAACTTAAAAAATGACAAGCAGAAGGCTTTCAAAAGAACCTGGAAAGACTTACATGAACTGATGCAGAGTGAAGTGAGCAAAACCAGGAGAACATTGTACACAGTTGTTACATCGCCAGAGTGTGTGATCAGCTGTGATAGGCTTAGCTCTTCTCAGCAATATAATGATCCAAGACAATTCTGAGACTCATGATGGAAAATGCTATCCACATCCAGAGAAAAAACTATGGAGTCTGAATGCAAATCGAAGCATACTATTTTCACTTTTTGATTTTTTTTTCTTTCTCATAGTTTTTCCCTTTTGTTATGATTCTTCTTTTCCAACATGACTAATGTGGAAATATGATTAAAAGATTGTACATGTATAACCTATATCAGATTGCATGCCAGCTTGGGAGGAGGGGAAGGAGGTAGGGAGGAAAAAAAGATGTAAATGTTGAAAACTTGAAAAAAATTATCTTTATATGTAATTGGGGAAAAATAAAATATTATTTTTAAAAATAAATAAATTTTCAACTTTCCAGACCAAAAAAAAAGAAGTGATGAGCAGAATGCTCTCAGAAAAACCTGTAAAGACTCACATGAACTGATGCAAAATAAAGTGAATAGAACCAGGAGAACACTGTACACAGTGACAGCAGTATTGTAAGATGATCAGCCCTTCTCAGCAATATAATGATCCAAGACAGCTCTGAGGGACTTAGGATGAAAAATGCTATCCATCCCCAGAGAAAGAACTGATGGGGTTTGACTACAGATTGAATCATACTTAAAAGAACAAGCAAAAAGATAAACAGGGAAGATATTAGTAACAAAAGAGAGTATGATCTCTACATCATCTAAATGAATCCAGACATCTGTGAATAAATACTGCAAAACAAAAGAAAATGAATTGGGGGCAGTTAGGTGGCACAGTGAATAGAGCACTGGCTCTGGAGGAGCCTGAGTTCAAATCAGGAGGACCTGAGTTCAAATCTGTACTCATTCCCTTGACATTTATTAGCTGTGTGACCCTGGGCAAGTCACTTAACCCCAATTACCTGGGGGAAAAAGGAAAATAAATTGACACTTGAGGAGGCAGGGGCCCCTGTAGATTCCCAAAAGAGCGTAAAACCGCAGCAGGATGTTGCTGAATGGTTCATTAGACAACAATAACAAAAGCAGAATTTGTGGGATGTGCAAACGGAAATAATGAGCAGATTAGAAAACACTGGATCCATGTTGGCAGACCTCACCAAAGAAACAAAAGAGAAGCAACTGAGCGGGAATGTAAGTACACAGAAATAGAGGACAGTGTGGAAGAAGAGAAGCAACTCTAAAAAACATATCTTGATATGTTTTCATATCAAATATTCATTTCAATAAAAAATTGAACAGTTCTGTTGATAAATTCTGCAGGTGATTAGGAGGAAGTCATTGGAATATAAAGGAAAGAACATTCAACTAGCAGAAGACTGTGTTGTACCCACTGGAAACCAAAGGAGAACGAAATAACCTGCTCTGAAGGAGCTCGAGAGTGCTGTAACCTTGTGAACTTAAGCCTCCACAAAAAAGAAAATTTGTGGTCAATTAAAAAAGGGCATTTGAAGAATTCCCACAAAGAAAATCAGATCTGAGCAAATTATTTGCCTTGCAAACAGACCAGACAAAAGAAATACAAGAAAGTTAAACAAAAAGAGCAGCCAAGACACATGTAATGAAGTAAACTATCCTTCCTAAAAGGAAATGCTGCTTGGAATGGTTTACAATGGGAGTTGGGGGAGGGAACAAACCTTTAGTACAAGCATCTTTGACATAAGACTTTGAAGAGTGTCTGTGCCAGGATCAGACTTTTCTTGTTTAGTACTCTCGTCTCAATAGCTGGTTCTTCTTGTTCCCTGTGGTCTCAGGAACATGTCCAGGACTCCTGGATTCCAGGATTTTGGCATTGCAGTTTAAGAAACCTCTACACATAGGGTCCTAGGCCCTAGTTTTTCCTCTTCTTTTTTGAGTCCTTCCCTTTTTTATCCTACGATAAATCACTCAATGCTTTAGGCACACAGTTTAATGGGAAATGCAGTGCTTGGGATTTTTATCGTTTTAAAAAAATAAATTTTATTAATATCTTTTGCCTTTATATTAACCAGATTTTTGTCATATATATATATATATATGCATATACATCTTCCTACCTCCTCTTAAAGAACCTTCTCTTAAAACAAACAAAAAAAATTTAAAGAAAAGTAATTTACTGAAACCAACCAACACATTGAAAATGATCTGACTTTATTTGCAACATTCCACACCTCTTATTCTTGATCTCTGCAAACTGGTTGTAAGGAGTTACCTTTGTATTTCTGTCCTTTGGATTAAGTTTGTTCTTTATCGTTTTAGGATGCTCAGTTTCAGTTGTTTTGCGATAGTTATTCTTTCCATTTACAATGATACAATCATTGCATGTATTATTTTCCTGACTCTACTTTGTATCAGGTCATGTAAGTCACTGCACGATTCCCTGTATTCATTGTGTTTGACATTTCTTTGAGCACCATCATAATATATTCATGTACCACCGTTTGTTTAGCCATTCCCCAGGGAAGGGCAACTACTTTGTTTCCAGTTCTTTGCTATCATACAAAGTGCTACCATAAATATCTTAGCTTATATGAAGTCATTCTTTTTTGTGAAGGACTGTCTTGTGATACATGTCACAGCTGTGGAATCTCTGGTTCAAAGGTTATGGACAATTAATTTGCATAATCCCAAATTTCTTCCCAGAAGGGTAGTACCAATTCACAGGTCCATCAACAATGCACTAGTGTCCCCGTCTTTCCCCAGCTCTTCTAACATAGATTACTCCAGTCTCTTGTCATCACCAGTTTGCTGGGGGTTAGGTGAATCCTCAGAGTTTTTTCATTTGCATTTATTTCTCTTATTGTTAGTAATTTGTAGTATTCTTCTGAAAAACACTTCTTCATATACTTTGACCATTTCTCTGAGGAGAAGGGCCCAGGTATTCTAGAAAATGCCGTCTGCTCCCCTGCTATTCTACTCATAGAAAAACTATTATAACACACCAGGCTTAGTATCAGCAACCTTTGGAGCATGGTCATTTTTTTAAAGTCATAAGAAGTGTGGTCTCAGAGACCAACAAAATGATTGTAGATGTTATGTTTAAGTATTTTTGTACCTTGCTAATTATATGTAGGTAATCTCATGTACACTTTTTATGGTTTAGTTATTTCAATCACAGCCAACCCTTCATGACCCCATTTGATGTTTTCTTGGCAAAGTACTGGAATGGTTTTCTGTTTCCTTCTCCAGTTCATTTTTGAGGAAACTGCATTAAGTGATTCGCCGAGGGTCACATAGTGAGTGTCTAAGACCAGATTTGAACTCAGGTCTTCCTGATTCTTGGCTCAGCACTGAGGCACCTAGCTAGCTACCCCATATCTACACTGCAAAAGCAAAAAATAGAGGCAGCTATTTGGAAAATTCAATTATAGAGAAAACCCCCTCACATTTTTCACTTAGCTGGTTAATCTACATGGAAAGGAGTTTTTGCTTGAATTATCCAGTTATTTCTCTCCATTCTTCATTTTACTTAGCTGACCTCAGAAGAGTAACTAAGGTGAGACATCTAGAGCTGTGGCTTAGTGAGCTAAAATTTAAAGTGTGCCAAAAGCATCTCCAGACTTTCAGCAGAATATAAACAGCAGCACCTAAGTAGCAAGAATAATTAATAGGGAACTCTCATCTGGCCCATTGGAGTGATCTCCTCCTTGCCTACACACAACAGCCTCCTCAGCGACAGCTTTGCACCAGTACATTGGGATCTCTGTCTCTACCTCTTCTGTCAAAATGGGGTGGTTCCCCCATACACCCTGTCAGCTGAGGACACATTTCCTACTGTTTGCCCCGGCTAAGGTTTATGGTACTTTCCCTGTGTGCAAAAATTCCTAGTTCCAGCTCTGGATCTTCTTGAATGCTCCTCAGATAGAGAAAGGGAAGACTTTCTCCCCATGCTAATCCATCTTCCACTATGCTATGAAAGTAATTTCCCAAAAGTGTAGGTCTGACTGTGCCACCTCTGACCCCACCACCACTCCCTCCACACTCAGTAAACTCAGTGGTTTCCTTTAAACTTGAGGATCAAATATAAATGCTGGTGCTTGTCTTCAGAACTTGACCCATTCTTATTTTTCCACTGTCTTGACACGTGATTCCGTTCCACACACTCTTCCATCCAGCCATACTGACCTATTTGCTATTATTTACCCATGATGCTCCATCTCCCCTCTCTGCTTTTTCAGTTATTCCTCATGCCTGGAATTTTGCCTCTTAGAATGCCTGGATTTCTTCAGGAATCTTTTCCTCATCCCCTTTCTCTCCCAGATTAGGTTCCTCCCCCTCAAGGTTATTTTCCATCTATTCTGTATTTACCTTGTGTGTACTAATTTATGTTTACATTGTCTCCCACAAGCCCCTTGAGGGAGAAGAGCTTTTCCTTTATGTAGTTAATGCACACCACAGCAGACAACAAAATGCTTTTTGAACATTAAAGTAATTGATAAATGGTAGCTATTACAATAAGGGAAAAAGCAAAGGTGACCAGAATGTCACCATCATTTACTGTCCGATCCAATTTTAACTGTGATAGCCCCACGCTGAAAGGACTAAAGGCTCTTATCCCTTATCTTTGAGAATTCTGATCCCATCATGGCATTTGAGCTGGGTTGGCTGAAACTGATACACTTTAAGCACGTTGTAAAAGCATCTTTATTTTCAGTTTTTTAGGAGGTACTTTCCTTCATATTAGTTATAAATATACAAAATGAACTGGCAAATATATTTTATTCGCAGACTGACCCAGTGCATACATAGGTAAATACACTGTACAGCCTTAATTGTTTTATTTATTAACCTATACACTCAGTAAGTGACCTATTTGGAAAAGTCTTAGGTTTTGCTTCAGGGCTATTAAGTCGTGACTGCCTGCCTGAGGGTTTCCAGTGAAAAAGAAGGTAGTAACATCTATATAACCTTATACTGCAGTTTTTCTGTTGAAGATTATAGATTTCTATGGTTTTGTCACCTGTGGATGTCCTCCGTTCCTTTGAAGGATTTTGTAACAGCTACCATTTATTTTAAAATGATTCTGATAAAAAAAAAAGACAACCAGAAGAACTGGAACAGGGGTCACCTGAAACCAAGCAGATAAGAGCCTGAGAAATGCAAATTACCCCCATATATCCCTATAGAATATTAAATAGAAAGAGCTACCTTACGATAAACAGCCATGGGCTGGGGGGGAGGGGAGGAGGTTGTATTCTAATTCCTGCTTTGATATTAGAAATTCCATATGTAGTACCCTATCTCCATTAGCTCACTCTCTTAATCCCTGATCACACTGGTAGTTGGGTCCCCCAGAAGGTGACTATTTCTTTCCTCAGGATTCTAGGACTAACCCTGAGGGTGTCCTCTGATACTATTACACATTAACCCCATCTGGTATGTTTGCACCAATATTAATCAGCCAGTTGACATTAATTAGTTTTTATAAAAAGACATTTACTGAGAGGGGATGGCAAGACCAGATATTACAAACCGAGGGCACCTTCTCCCCTCATATACAGACATTCTTTGGGGACAGTGGGCACAAGCTTAATATAGGTAATATAAATATAATGAGGCATACATGTAGAGAAAATATGAAACCAGGGGGTAGCTCAAAACTCTTGGTCCTGAGCAGCTTCCAGGTGGCATAGTGGATAGAGCACCAGCTCTGGAGTCTGGAGGACCTGAGTTCAAATCCTACCTCAGAGACTTACTAGCTGTGTGACCTTGGACAAGTCACTTAACCCTGATTGCCTCAAAAAACAAGAACAACAACAAGAAAAAAGCCTCTTGGTCCTGGAAATTCTGTTCTTCCTCCACAGAGCCCCCACAAAGTTCAGTTTGGGGTTGTTCCGTTGCTTAGCTGAGGTGGCTCTTTCCAGGATGTGCTCTGATCAACCAGGTCCCTCAATGGCTATGATGACTACGGCGATCTCTGCTATTGCTTCTTCTTGTTTAAGACACCTCTGACACCTCAAACCTGGTCGAGTTCATTTGTTCATAACTTGGCTAATTCCATCCTCTATACTCATTCATTGCTGATCAGGAGAGAATAAACACAAAAGAAATAGGCAGTGTGCTTTCTCAGATATCTTGTGGTGGGGTGGGAGGAATGGGTGAATATACCTTGTTAGTTTTTCAAGCTCTTCAGCTGAGCACAACATTTTTTCTCACTCTATAGTAGTAGCCCCTTAGATCACTTTTAATTGGAAGAAGGCTCACCAAGTCTTGTTGGATGGAAATTAGGCAGAAGTGTTGTGTATGCTCTGTATAACCCACCAGATAGGGCAAATCATAGCATCCTCTAAGGATCTTCATTAAGCAGTCTTCCAATTCCGTGTGGAAATAGTCATACTTTTAATCTCCATAGTCTACTAATGACTTTTGTCTCTCTCTCCAGCTGGCACAGGTCATTTGGTGTGCCTGACATACTCACCACTACACTTCTTAGAATCTCTTAGCTTCCTTTAAAGCTGAACTCCTATGACAAAACTCCCCATCCCTTTTGATTACTACTGTCTTACATTATCTTGCATTTACTTAAATGTTGGAATGTTTTATCCTTCCAGTAATCTATAAGTTCTTTAAGGGAGGGGACTATTTTTATTTTTATCCTTTTATCCCTAGTACCTAGTATTGTGTCTGCCACTTATAAGTTCTTTTTGAGTTGAATTGATTAATCCACAAGAATTTATTGAGAATCTACTAAGTGGGTGGTACTATGTTAAGGCTCTGGAAAATATAGAGAATATGTGGGGCAGCTAGGTGGTACAGTGGGTAGAACACTGTTCCTGGAGTCATGAGGACCTCATTTCAAATTTGGCCTCAGACACTTACTAGCTGTATGACCCTGGGCAAGTCACTTAACCCTAATTTCCTCCAAAAAAAAAAAGATACAGAGAATATAAGGAGCTGACAATAATATTGGAGTAGGATATTGAAGTGAAGAAATTTTTTAAAAATGGTAATCTATGATGAGTTTTCCTAAAAATTGTTTTCCTTTATTGATCTCCATTTTGTTGCCTCCATCATCTTCCAGGACCCAGGGGCTCTGGTCCCCTGCATTCTGCCTTCTGCGCCTACCATTGTACCAAAGCTGTTTTTCCTAAAATTGTCAGTGGCCTAAAGTGTCAAAAGTGTGTTTTATTCTGGTTCCCCTGACCGCTCTCCTCTTCGAGTCAGTGTAGTAAGTTCATAATTAGCCTGTAGAAAGTAACAATAGGAGGAAGTAAAACTGCAAAAGGAAACCTAGAAGTCACATACAAAGTTCAAAGAAATATAATTTGCAAATTATATCATGTTTTAATCAAAATTCACATCCTGAGAATCCATGCTAAGTCAAGGGAAGCCCTCTGGGTCATGCCATCAGAAACTTTCAGTCCTGTGATCTGTGGACCTCCCATAAGCTCTACAAATCTGTAGTAAGACCAGTAGAGCACCAAATGTTGCTGATGATTTTAATGTGATGTGGATATATTAACTTTAAAGTTTTACTGACAACTTAGAAATGATTTGGATATGTTAATTAACTAACCCCCAAGGTAGCATGATTAAGAGTTGGTCTGTCCTGGATCAAAACCCTGTAAATGAGTCCCCAAACTCCTGCCCCATCAGCTATCCTTCCTCTCCATTAAGTCTGCAGCCAAGCGCCCCCCACGCTAATCCATGGTTATGTAAATGACTTCCCGTGACTTTCCCCCTTTCATCCTCTTCCCCACACTGTCTGCATTTTTCCAGCACCCCATCCCATGTCTCCATGCCTTTTCCCAATGTACCTCACCCTTTTTTGCCCTGCCCCTACTGTGCCTGATTAGAGCATGGTTGCAGCCTCACTCTCTGCCACTATCTTGGTCTTTCCCAGGGAGTACCCAAAGAACCAGGTGTATCTACCCCTATTTCATAATTCCATAACTTAATCAGCAGCTCACCTATTTACCAAGCCTATTGGCATTTTCTCAGTTCTTTCCTCCACCTCTCTACAGCCTTGTATTTATTTATCACTTTCTCCTCCACAGGTAGACATTGTGCTTTTCAGGGTATCTTCCTATTTAGTTATTATTTCTCTGTCTCCTTCAGTTGCTCCTCTTTTTCTCCTAAACCGTATCTCTGAAGACTTTGCAACTCATTTTTCTTCTTTCTATGCATTCTCTGAGTGAGCTTTGAGGGACTCTGAATCCATAGGCACATTTATCAATTATTTCCTCTTATTGCCCCCTATTTCTGATTTTTTAATCCCCTTTGTTCCCATGTCATCAATGATAATTTCTGTGCCTGTTTGGCAAAAGCCTTTATCTTTAGCCAGACTTCAGTCCAATCTTATATCTGCTCATATTTTTTTATATTTTTATGTTTATCTATCCATATTTTATATGGAATTTAACAACTGTCATTTCCATAACCCTTAAAGGTTTGCAAAATTCTTTTCATATGTCATCTCATTCGATGTTCACAACAACCCTGTGAGGTGGCTTCGTTCAAACCCATCATTTTAAAGATGAGACAGTTGAAGCCCAGTGATGGAAAATGACTTTCCAAGGTTACGTAGAAAGTAAGAAGAGTCAGAATTCAAACCTAGATTCACTTGACTCCAAATCCAGCCTTTTTCATGCTATACATAGTCTCCATAAGGATCATGTTAATGCTGTTAATAAGGTAAAGGTAACATCTGAGGAAAGTGGAAATGGGTTGGAGAGGAAAAGTGAGTCAGATGCTGAAGTTGTTGAGGAAGATGGAAATGGGCCCCAGCGAATGGTAGTTTATAGCTGGAAAGATGTGGTATTGAGGCAGGAATGAAAATCCTGTCCTTCTAATGGAGAGAGTAGATCAGTCGTCTTGAAGCTGCACTGGGAAGCAAGGAGCAACCTCCTCTGTGCTAAGTTTAGGAAAGAGAGAAAAAAATAAAGTCACACTTGTAAAGAGCAAAGGGCAGCTGGAGATGTGCTATTATCCCTTGCTATCCGGGATGGGATTTAGAGAAAAAAATGGGAAATTATCCACAAAATATGAGTTCAATGGGATGTAGGAGAAGGTAGGAGTAAGGGAACTGGGAAGGGCAGCAGTATGGGATAGGAACAAATTGGACAGGTATAGGAGGAATTCAAGGAAAGTGGAAGAAACGAGAGATAGAGAACAGAGTAATAAAGTGTAGCACTTTTTTTTTGCTTATGAGTTAGAATAGACATTGGAGATGGATACTCCTTGGTTAGGAGAGACGTCATCATCGTAATCCAACTCAAGAAATAAAGAGACTGTAGCTCCCTAATTCTACAGAGGAGGGAGGGTAAAACTCTTTTGGGAGGTAAGAAATCAGCCAGTTCAGGGGATATCCTTCACCCAATTCTGATAGCTCTATGGCTAAATTCTCTTAGGCAAATTCATGCTCTCTTTCTTACTGAATGTCTCAAACCATGCGACTTCCAATTGAAACCAAGTTTATGTCTCAAACTCAGCAGTAAATATCCCTAACTATAAATCAAAGGATCATTCCTTGGTCAGTGCCTGGGAGGAGCGGGTTGAGGGGGAGGGCGTGTGAGATGTTCCAGATGGGGTGGGGCCCTTGAGATAGAAGTAACCTTCGGATTTTTCTGTCGGAGGTGTTTAGTGCTAAGCAAGGCTAGCAGCAGCCCTCAGCCACTTTATTGCCAAGATACCTTCTCACCACAAAGCATTTCGCTTGTTTCTTTATGTCTCTCTATCTCTCCAAGTTCAAAAAAGCAAACAATCACGGGGATGTGATCTGATTCCTCCAAGCGCTCTGGATTGTTCTTAAGAACGTCAAATAAGAACTCCAATCAAAGTCATCCCCAGTCAAGATTCCAAAGGACCAGTGATGAAGCCTCCTACCTACTTCCTGACAGAGAGGCAACGGACTCAAGATACAGAATGGGACGGAGGTTTTTAGACACAGCCAATGTGGAAATTTGTTTCTGCTTGACCATTAGGCATGTTTCTTTGTTATTTTTTTTTTTAAATAAGGAGAAAAATGACAAATACTTTTTCTGCCCTTTCCTCCATCCCTCTTTCCCTTCTCCCTGGCCAGCAGCCCACTCTGAGAAAAATCTCTCTTCATTGGGTTTTGTTTCCTTCCCTCCATCCCACCCTTTGTGTTCATTTACTTGTGTTTGTCAGCCATTTAGATCTTTAAGAAATGACAAATAAGAATCAGAAATTAATGAACAAAAATCCCAAGTATTAGCTAGAACTCCCTCAACACTGTGGGCCTCCCCACCCCAGATTATCCCTGGCTCCTTTCTCCCATTGGTGAGCTCGTTTCAGGGGACCTCCATTTTGGGGGCAGGCCCATGTTGATCATGTTGTATTGTGCTCAAGCTATACTTTTAACTCACCAGACTATACCATCATGCCCCAGGGGGTACTTTTTTCTCTCCATTCACACCCCATTTTCCCCTTAAATATGTTGTTCTCCTTCATTAGACTATAATTTCCTTGAATGAAAAAACACAACAACCTTATTTCTGTTTCTATTTATATCCCCAGTACTTAATACAATACCTGGCATTCAGTAAATACTTCATAAATAAAATGCTTGTTGCCTTGCCGTGTGCTGCTTTGGCTGTAGCTGAGGTGGGGGGAAGGACAAGGAGCAGTAGAGGATGACTTTTCCCAGCCAACATATAGGCCTTCTCCTACTCCCACTGAGTGGAAGGGAAATGAAGTAAATGGTGACCATGTGAGAGGAAAGCACCTTCCTCTCTGAGGATAGAGGGGAGAAAAAGGATACTGTGCACTGAGTTCTGAGTTGGCTGCTTCTGTTTGCTTTTACCCACACCCTCATCATATCATTGCCTTAGCTCTGACCTATCTTGCTCTCATCTGGTCACCAACTCTGGTCCGGTCTTGGCCTCTTCCCTTCCCCACTCTTCTGTATTCCTATGTCCCTGTGCATATAGGCAAGCAGGAAAGATCCTATCCACCATGGATACCAACCTATACGGACTTTGCAAACTGCCCCCCTTTTCCTTCGTCAGTCTGTCTGCCACCTAGGTTTCTGGGGCAATTGGAAATATTTGTTCTGTCTCCAAGCTAGCCTTCAGGAATTTATAGATGCACAGCATTTAATTTTGTGACTTAAATTGATCTACCCCTTGTTATGATGACTGAAGATATGAGCAAGGATGAAATCCATAGAAAGCATATTTGGAACTCAGAAAGTACTACATGGTGAAAAGCCATGGTAATTTGAGGAACTCAGAATAATGCCCGACCACCGGCTGTCCAATACTTCTGAGCCATCAAGTCTCCATGGGAACGACTCTAAGACACGGGCATTCTGTGCCAAGGCAAGGTCTACATTCCAAAAATTTCATACATTGTAAAGAGAAACATTTCCTTTTTGAGCTCCAAATGTGCATTCTAGGGCTTTCATCCTGAGATGGTCCCTACTCTTACTTATCCTTGGCTAGCATAACAAGAAGGGAGCAGAGAGATTTTATTTACCCATAGCTTTAAATAAATACTATGCATCCACAAACTCCTACAGATTACCTCAGTATTCAGAGCAGAAGGATTATTCTAATTTGCCCCAGGAATGTTCCTTGGCAACATAATCTTTTCCCTGTTACCGTATAGTCAGTACTTTAAACATGTTGCTTATGATAATGAATTAATTTAAACTATTTCCTTAACTTCTCTCTCTATAAAAATAGAGGAAAAAATAACAGGAAACCACTTCATTGAATACAATGAAGAGGAAAATTATAAATATTTTTTCCTTTCAGCACAAGTGGGCAGAGTCATCTGAAGTACTATCAGTAATTCCTATTAGCAGACAAAAAAAGCTGAGATTCTGCTATCCACCTCCAGAAAGAGAAGTGATGAACTGAGTGCAGATTGGACCATATTTTTTTTCACATTCCTTATTTTTCTTGCTTTTTCTTTTTTTACAACATTGCTAATGTGGAAATAGATTTGGCATGACACTACACGTACAAGGGATATTTTCTTCTCCATGAGTCGGAGAGGGGCTGGAGGGAGGAACTGAAAAGAAAAAGAAAAATTAGAGGAAAATAAAGACTATTCTTTGAGCTTGAGGTGTTCCTAATATAAGGACTTGGAAAGTTTACCTGTACGCGTAAAAGTGGAAAGGAGGTATTCAATAGGCATTTTGTTTAGCTGGACCTGTAGAATAACCAGGAGGTTTCCAGCTAACAGTTTAAGACTTGCTCCATCAATAGTACTATGCCTTTTGAGTTTTGGGAATGAGAATTAAAGTCTCATCATGGTCTCTAGAACCTGTGACAGTAGTTTGATTTCTATTTCACCTTACAAAAATTTCCTGTAAAACAAGCAAACCACCCTGAGAGTAGGGTTGTACTACCAGGGCTAGCTCCTAGCAGTTTGTGAGAGGTGATTGTTAAATATTAAGTATGAGCAGTTTTTTTCCTTGGGAATTGGGTTTAGAATCAGGAAGACTCATCTTTCTGAGTCTGAAACCTACCTCAGACATTTACCAATTACGTGACCCTAGTCACTTCAGCCTGTTTGCCTCAGTTTCCTCATCTGTAAAATGAGCTGGAGAAGGAAATGGCAAACCCCTCCAGTATCTTTGCCACAAAAACCTCAAATGGGGTCACAAAGAGGACATGACTAAACGACAAAAAATATAAATTAGGGCATGATTGTTTAGACTTAAGAGTGTGATGGAAGAAGTGTTACATAGAAGACAGTAGCACCTCATTGCTCACCATGTTTTGAATACACCCCCTTCTTTACTCTGACATGCCATTGCTTTAGTGCAGGCCCTCATCACCTCACTACGGCAGTAAACTAGTGGTGGGTCTACCTGCCTCCAGTCCCCCCCACGAAGATCTGTCCTTCCTTCAGCCAGTAAAGTGATTTTCCTAAAGCTTGGGTTTGACCATGTCACTCCCACCTACTCAGCCCTTCAGTGGCTCCCTATTTACTCCAGAATCAACTACAAAATGTTCTGTTTAGTTTTCAAAGTCTTTCATAACATAGGACCTCCACCTTCCGAGTCTTCTTACACCTTACTCCCTACCTCTTATCTATGACACCGACCTTCTGACCAAGACATTTCATCTCTGGCTTCTGGGCATTTTATTGGGTTATTTCCCAAGCTTAGAATGTTCTTCCTCTAAGATTTGTACTGATGTGCTGATTCAATGACCTTCCAAGTGCCAAGTCATAAACCAAGTGTGGGCAGCTAGGTGGTGCAGTGGATGACACACCAGTGCAGGAGTCAGGAGGACCTGAGTTCAAATCTCACTTCAGACACTTCACACCTCCTAACTGTGTGACCTTGGACAAGTCACTTAACCCCAACTGCCTCATCCTGGGTCATCTCCAGTCATCCTGATGAATATCTGGTCAATGGATTCAGATGGCTCTGGAGGAGAAGTGAGGCTGGTGACCTGCACAACCCTCCCTCACTCAAAACAAAGTCAAGTGCAAGTCATGTCATCATTTCTCTGATGGCATGGTCTTCTTCGGCAATGAAGGACGAATACACATAAACCAAGCAAATGGCATGTTTCTTTCGTATATAGTTACACTAATATCTTGTGTAGTCATGAATCTCACTGAGTGGGTTTGACTGTCAATGAGCTTGATTGCTAGTAGTTGCCTCAGGAGCGAGGCTAGTGCCAGTCCTCCCAGGAGCTCTGCATGTGCTCCACTAAGTTGCCCTGCTTTCTATGATTCTGAGATAACTGACATTCAGCATCCCTCAATTTCATCTTTCTCTACCAGGTGGTGCCAGCTCATTGTTAAAGATGTGTGAACCTACCCATTTAGAAATTAACTTTTGGACCTCCACCTGTTTAAAAAAAACACACTTCCTTCACTGATTTCCTTTATATCAGTGAGCATCAGTCAAGTGATCTTTTTTAAATTTTTTTTTGTTTTTTATTTTTAATGTGCTACAGTTACTACCATAAAATTAGATTTTTATCCCCCCTACCTACTTCCACCACATCCTTCCTCCCCAAGTTGGCATACTATTCTACATAGGATCTACACCTACATTCCTATTGAATACATTTTCACTCTAGTCATGCTGTGAATACGAACTAAAATAAATGGGAGAAATCATATAAAAAACCAAAACATAATACACACACGCACACACACACACAAAATGATCTGCTACATTCTGCAACTGAATTCCACAGTTCTTTCTCTGGATGTGGAAGGCATTTTGCCTTAGAAGACCATTGGGAATTTTTTTTTTTTTACATCCTTGCATTGCTATGAAGATGCAAGTCTACCAGAAAAAGCTCTTGCACACTGGTCTTTGCTGTGCACAAAGTTCTCCTGGTTCTGCTCCTTTCGCTCAGCATCAGACCATATAAGTCTTTCCAGGCCTCCCTGAAGTCTTCTTGTTCATCATTTCTTATAGCTCAATAGTATTTCATTACATTCATATACCATAATTTATTCAGCCATTCCTCAGTTGATGGGCATCCCCTTGAGTTCCAGTTTTTGGCAACTACAAAGAGTGCTGCTATAAATATTTTTGTACATGTGGGACCCTTTCCCATTTTTATGATCTCTTGGGGATACAGTCCTAGTAGCGATATTGCTGGGTCAAAGGGTATGCACATTTTTGTAGTCCTTTGGGTATAGTTCTAAATTGCTCTCCAGAATGGTTGGATGAGCTCACAGCTCCACCAACAATGAATTAGTGTACCAACTCTCCCACATCCTCTCCAACATTTATCATTTTCCTCTTTTGTCATGCTTACCAATCTAATAGGTGTAATGTGGTACCTCAGAGTTGTTTTGATTTGCATCTCTCTAATCAAAAGTGATTTACAGCATTTTTTCACATAATTATAGATATCTTTAATTTCTTCCTCTGAAAATTGCCTTTTCATATCTTTTGACCATTTATCAATTGGGGAATGTTTTGTATTGTTGTACATTTGACTCAGTTCTCTATATATTCTAGAAATGAGGCTTTTATCCCCGAGATTAGCTGTAAAAATTCTTTCCCAATTTACTACATCCCTCTGAATTTTGGTTGCATTGGGTTTGGTTGTGCAAAAACTTTTCAGTTTAATGTAATCAAAATTATCCATCTTGCACTTCATAATGCTTTGTCTCTTCTTTAGTCAAAAATTCTTCCCTTCTCCATAAATCTGATAAATACACGATTCCTTGCTCCTTCAATTTGTCCATGGTATCAATCTTTATATCTAGATCGTGTAACCATTTGGACTTTATTCTTGTATATGGTGTCAGGCATGGGACTATACCTAGTTTCTGCCATACTGTTATCCAGTTTTCCCAGAAATTTTTGTTGAACAGTGAATTCTTATCCTAGAAGCTGGGGTCCTTGGGTTTATCTAACAGGAGGTTGTTATATTCCTTGCCTACTGTGTCTTGAGTACCTAGCCTATTCCACTTGTCTACCCTTCTGTTTCTTAGCCAGTACCAAGTGGTTTTGATAACTACTGCTTTATAATACAGTTTGAGATCTGGTAGTGCTGGGCCACCTTCCCTAGCATTTCTTTTCATTAGTCCCTTTGATATTCTGGACCTTTTGTTCTTCCAGATGAATTTTGATATTATTTTATCCAGCTCTAGCAAATAATTATCTGATTAGTTTAATTGGTATGGCACAAATAATTGGTATGTATTAATTTACATAAGTAAATTAATTTATCCAGCTCTAGCAAATAATTATCTGATAGTTTAATTGGTATGGCACAAATAATTGGTATGTATTAATTTACATAAGTAAATTAATTTAGGTAGAATTGTCATTTTTATTATATTGGCTTGGCCTACCCATGAGCAACTGATGTTTTTCCACTTACTTAGATCTGACTTTATTTGTGCAAAAAGTGTCTTGTAATTGTGTTCATATAGTCCCTGGGTTTGTTTTGGCAGGTAAACTCCCAAATATTTTAGAGTGACTACCCTAGCTTTAAATGGGATTTCTCTTTCTATCTCTTGCTGTTGGACTTTGTTATTAATACGTAGGAATGCAGAAGATTTGTCTGGGTTTATTTTGTAACCTGCAACTTTGCCAAAGTTGTTTATTATTCCAAGTAGTTTTTTACCTGAATTTCTGGGATTCTCTAAGTATATCATCATATCATCTGCAAAGAGTGATAACTTAGTTTCTTCTTTGCCTATTCTTATTCCTTCAATTTCTTTATCTTGTCTAATTGCTACAGCTAACATTTCTAGTACCATATTGAATAATAGTGGTGATAATAGACATCCTTGTTTCACCCCTGATCTTATAGGAAATGCATCTAGCTTATCTCCATTGCATATAATGCTTGCTGAAGGTTTTAAGTAGCAAGTGATCTTGATGTAATGGTGCTAAAAGCCTGAGCTCCTCTAGCTCTCTTTCTGTATCTGTCATTTAGTGTTTCTGTTTCTTTGTGATCCCATGGACCACAGCATACCAATACTGTGCATGAGGTTTTCTTGGCAAAGATACTGGAGTGCTTTGCCATTTTCTTTTAGAATGGATGAAAGTAAGCAGAGATTAAGTGACCTGCCCAGGGTCACATCGCTAGTAAGTGAGGACAGATTGGAACTAGGTCTTCCTGATTCCAGGTCAAGCACTTTATCCAATGCGCCATCTAAGTGCTTCTTTTCTCTATGTGGATATAAGGCAAAAAATAACCTCTCTAAGCCCTGAATCTCCTTTCTGGTCCTTTCTACAGGTATAACTGAGATTACCAGAGTCCTGTGGATGAGATTCAAATGGAATGCTCTATGAAAAGCCCATTATCTCAAGTACCATTTAAAGTTACTTTGGGAGACAATGAGATTCAAGTAGGTTGATCAATGAAATACCAAACTAAACCAGGGCAAACAGGCTGAACAATGGAATACTGTTGTGCCGAGATATTCAAAAAACTGAAGTAGCTTAGCCCCTTTGCCTGAATGTCCTTGATTACCTCACCTTCCTGTCCATCTTTCTGTTCCTGATTACCTCTTCTCCCTGCCAAAGGTACATTTTCCTCTCTAAGTATCCCCAACTGCCAGAGGTGGGGAACCTGAGGCCTCGAGGGCACATGTGGCCCTCTAGGTTCTTGGATGTGGCTCTTTGAACGAGTCTAACTTTTACAGAACAAATCCTTTTATTAAGGAGAATTGTTTTGTAAAGTCTGGATTTAAAGGGTCACACTAGAGGACATAGATGGTCACATATGGCCTTGAAATCACAGGTTCCTCACCCCTGCTCTGTGGAGTCCTTCCTGTAAAGCACTTTTTAAAAATGTTCTGCTATAGCCTGACATTAGAATGACTGAACATTTAATCAACAACCTTTTTTGTGTCTGACTCTGCTCCAGGTGCTGGGGATACAAACCTACCCTGAAGGAGCTTCTGTTCTATTGGGGGATACTAAATGTACACACATAAATAAACACAAAACATATTCATAGTAGAACAAAATTTGGTACAGGAAATGAAGCACCCGCAGCTGAGGGTTTGTGTAAGATGGTGTTTGAGCTGAGTCTTGAAGAAAACAAGGAATTCTAAGACTGGGAGGTGAGGAGTGGTGTCCATTCAAGGCAGTCACAGAAAGTTTGGGTAAGGGGCTCAGGACAAAGGATGGGGGCCTTCCAGTTCAGCTATGCACCGGGACACCAGGAGCTTAACCAGCAGTGGCATTTTGCCTTCCTGCTTAAGGCTGCACAAAATTCTCATCCCTTCTCCCACATTCCTCTTTCCACCTCTAGCTCAAGGAAAAATAATCAAATAAATTCAAATCAGCATTACTATTGTTGCTAGAAAGGGTGTGACTTTATTTCTTTCATGGAGCTGTAAGCTCCATTCCTGTATTTGTGACTGTTTGGACCAAAACTCCCTCCCCTTGCTATCACTCCCCAGGGTGTGTTGTTTCCCCTGCTATAATGTTAGCACCTTGGGGGCAGGGATTGTCACTTTTAAATTTGTGACCCTAGTGCCTGGCACGGTGCCAAGCATGAACGAGGCTCATGATAAATCCAAATTAGTTGTTCTTTCTATATGAAGGTCACTGTGACTAGAACATAAAATTAGTGAAAAAGAGTAATATATAATTAGCTGGGAAAGGTAAGCTGGAGTCATATTGTAAATGACTTTAATACCTCAAGTGGAGTTTTTATTTTATTTTAGAAACAGGAAGGAACAAAGTAACAGAGTCCTACCTCTGCTTTAGGGCTCTAATTTTGCCAGCTTTGTAGAGGATAGATTGAAAAGGAAAGGTTTTGAGGAAAGGAGACCAACAAGCAAGTTATTACTATAGTCTAAGCAAAAGATGATGATCTGAACTAAGGTGGTTGTGGTGTCAGTTGAGAGAAGGGATGTGGAGGTAAAATCAACGAGACTTGATTGTATATATGACTCCAAAGTTGCAAACCTGTGAGACTGGAAAGATGATGGTACCTTCAACAAAACGAAGGACGTTGGGAAGAGGGATGGGGTGCTTTGAGGGGACATAATTTGTTTTGTTTTGCACACTTTAAGTTTGAGATGCCTACCAGTGGAAGACAGTGAATGAGCAGTTGGTAATATGGAATTGAAGTTCAGGAGAGAGACAGCTGACTGCATAGGTCTGGCAGCTGTCTTTACAAAGTTGACCATTGAACCCATGGTAGCTGATAAGATTCCTGGGAGAGGGAAAGAGAATTTCCACCAGATAGCTTTAGTATACCTACAGTTAGGGAGCAAAAACTGGATAATCATCCAGCAAAGGATCATAGAGACATTGATATATAAGGATAGCTATAGAACCTGTGGCCCATGAAGATGAATTGGCTTGCCCAAATACATGGAAATAGGTAACAAATATGAGAGAGAGGATTTGACCCTGGATTTCCTCAGTCCAGAGCCAATACTTTTTCTCTTATACAGTGCTATCTGCTGAGATGAAGAACTAGCCAGAAAGATAGCTAGATAAAAAAGAGAAAAGTATCATAAAATCCCCACAAGGAGAGACTATCCAGGAGAGTGTGGCCAAAAGTTGAGCCATAACTTTTACATTGAAGATCCCTTCCTGATTTTCTCTGGAGCCTAGAGGTGGCACGGATGCAAAGGAAAAGGAAAACCCAGTCCACGGTGTTAAAATATTAAAAACATTTAAATTTTTTAAAAGAAAATTTTAAAATAATATTTGTCCAACTGCATGTAAGACATTTTTTAATATTCACTTTAAAAATGTTTGAGTTCCAAATTCTCTTTCTCCCTGCCTCCTCTCCCCACTCCACGAGAAGGAAGCAATTTGATATAGGTTGGATGTGCAATCCTGCAAAATATATTTCCATATTAGTCATGTAAACACACAGACCAAAAAAATCCAAAGAATTTGCAGTTATATGAAAAAAAACTCTAAATCATTATGGATTAGAGAAATGCAAATTTAAACAACCATGAGATATCAGTTTACAACTATCAGACTGGCTAAAATGAATAAAAGGGAAAGAGAAAATTGGGCCACTGAGTCACTATTGGAGGAATTGTGAACTGTTGCATCCATTTTGGAGGGATTATACCCAAAGAGTTATTAAACTGCCTATGTCCTTTGACCCAGCAATGCCACTACTTGGTCACTTTCCAAAGTGAATAGGAAAAAAAGAAAAGAACTTATATGTTCTAAAATATTGATAGCAGCTCTCTTTGTGGTGATAAAGAATTGGAAGTTGTGGGGAGGCCCATCAATTAAAGAATGACTGAACTAGTTGCAGTATATTATTGTGACGAAATACTATTGTGCTATAAGAAATGATGAGCTCGATGATCTTAGAAAGATGTGGATAGATTTGGATGAAATAATGAAGCATGAAATGGGCAGAACCAAGAGAACACTGTACATAGTAACAGTAATACTGTTTTAAGAACAACTTGGAGCTTTTAAGTCGTTTTAACTTTTATAAATACCCATGTTAATTACAAAGGACATACGAAGGAAAACGCTATCTGCATCCAGAGAAAGAAGTGACAAATACAAGTATGTATAGAATGGTGCTTATATATATTTATTTATTTATACATCCTTGTGTCTAATGGTAACTATCTTTGGGGAAGGGAAGGGAAGAGGGAAGAAAAAAGGAAGAAAAAATTTACATAATAGATTGCTATTTCATGTGAAATCAATTTTTTAAATTCTACTCAGTTATGGAAATGCTTGTTTTATTTCATAAATTAAAAGCAAATAACAAAAAACACATGAAAAATACAGAAAGTGAAAAACAGTCTGCTCCAATCTGCATTTAGACTCCATCAGTTCTTTCTCTGGATGTGGATAGCATTTTTCATCATGCATCCTTTGGTACTATCTTGCACCACTGTATCACTGAGAATAGCTAGTCATTCATACAATATGTTAATATGTTGCTGTGTACTTTTTTATTTAAAAAATATTCATTTTTATGTTTCCATGAAGTACAGAATAAAAAGGCGTTGGATTATCTTTATCTGCCTTTGTCATAATGTTTTTCAGGTATCATCTTGCATTCTTATCAGCTCAGTTTTTATCTTTTTATCCTAGAACCTGGGTAAACCTGAATCCTAACAAGGCAAAAGTTGCCTGAAGAATATAAACTCAGCCAAACATAGCCTCCTATAGTAATCTTCTAGACTCTAGTATGGTTTTAAAAGGAATGTTGCTAAATTGACTCTGGCCATGAACTTGAAAAGTCACCTGTCAGACATTTTGGGCTTCTTCTAATCCAGCAAGTTTCCAAATATTATTTCCTATGACTCCTTTGGACACAATTAAATTTCATGTTCTTACGCTCAATGCATATATTTTTAAAAATAAATTTTCATTGTTATTTTCTGTTTCTTATATCACCATACTATCCCATGCATCCTTTACCCTCCTCCTTCCAGAAAGCTATCTCTTACAACAAAAAGTATTTTTTGGAGAGAGGGAAAAAAAAGTCAACATAACTAATCTACACTTTGAAAAATTCCAAAAGCCTATGCAGTATATAACATCTGAGGTCCTGCCAACTCCACAAAACGATAGATTGGGGAGTGGCTTCTCATATCTCTTCATTCTAAGTTCTGTGGAGCTTTATAATTTTATTACATTTACTTTTAATTTTCTGGTGTCATTGTTCTTTCCATTTAGATTTTAGTTATTTTATATATTGTTTCCTTGGCTCTGCTTCCATGCTTCAATGTATTCATTACATACATCAGTTCTTACAGCCCAGTAATATTCTATTACATTCATGTACGACATTTTGTTTAGCCATTCCCCAACTGATGGGCATTTATTTTGTTTCTGCTTTCACAAAAAGTGCTGCTATAAATATTTTGGAGTACATGGGGACTCTTTTCTTATTGATTGCCTTTTTAGAATATAAACCTAGAAATGGCATTCTGGCTCAAAGGGCATGAATATTTTAGTCACTTGGTTTCCAAAATTCCAAATTGTTTTCTAGAATGGTGGTACCATTTGACAACTCCATCAGTGTGCCTACGTTTCCACATATTGACTGTTGCCATTTTTTGTCATTTTTGTTCATTTGTAAGGAGTCAAATGAAACTTTAGGATTGTTTTAATATGCATTTCTCTTATTTTTAGTGATTTGGAGCATTTTTTTTCCATGTGGTTATGAATACTTTGCAGTTCCTCTTTTGAGAACTGTTTATTCATATCCTTTGATCATTTATCTGGTAGGGAATGGCACTTACGTTTTATGTCCGTATGTGTATGCATATGTATACATATATACATACACACACACACACATAGTTTATGCATGTTAAATGTGGGACAATGAGGTGGAGCAGTGGATAGCGTACCAGGTCTGCAGTTAGGAAGGAATACCCAAGTTCAAATGCAGCCTCAGGCATTTACTGACTGGGTGATCTTCCACTAGTCACTTAACCCTATTTGTCTCAGTTTCCTTATCTGCAAAATGAGTTGGAGAAGGAAATGACAAGCCACTCCAGTATTTTTTAACAAGAACCGGCTTTTAGTTTTATTTAGCACTTTTCTGGTTTATTTATTTTTTTTTGTTTCCAATTTGTTTCTCCTCTAATTTTTAATATCTCCTCTTTTGTGTTTATTTTAAGTTTGTTTATTTTCAGAGTTGCATATTCAGTTGATTAACTGACTCTCTCTTGGAATAGTCTGGTGTTATTTAAATGTCCTTTCCTTTGCACTTGAAAGTCTTCTTCAAATGAGTAGGTTTTTTTTTTTTTCCTGGAGGCAACAAGTGAGTTCTTTCAATGAGAATTTCATCTTTCATGTTCAGAAGTTGTCTGTAATTTTCTTTTATTTCCATCATTATAGCATTAAAGGTTTTTGTGCCGTCATGTTCTTCTGGGATATTATTAATTTGTCTGTACCCAGCTGGTCTAGATCAGTGTATCTAGTGATCCTTTTCTTTTAACATGATTAGTTTCTGCTTCTAGGTTGTCCTTCACTTCTGTGTATTTAAATTCACAATCTGTTGTTCTTTCTTTTATTTCTTTGGTGAGGTTTGCAGTTGCAGAGTCAGATTTTTCTGTTCTGTTCATTATTTTTACTGTGCAGAACATAAATTCTGCTCTCATAATTCTCATTTCTCTTTTAAACCACTCAGGAATACATGTCATGGTTCCATATTCTCCTCAAAATCCACAGGGTCTGACTCCTAATGTGTTGGATCATATTCTTTTATTTTGCAGTATTTATTCATATATGCCTGAACTCGTTTACTAGATCTGGAGGTCATATTTCCTTCTGTTGTTACCATTTTTCCTGTAGACTTATCCGTTTATATTCAAAGTCTTTGAGTTTTCTTCCTGAAATCTTTGGTAACTTTAAGGTTTTCCTTCCCTTATTTTCCATATCACTCACTTCCTCACTCTAGTTTCCTTCCCTGCTTATTGTGATTTCCTTAGGGCTAGATTTTAAAGTGTCTGTAATTCATGGTTCACCAGTCTAGATCTTGGTCTGAATTGATTTTTGGGTAGTCAGAGCTGGCCCCAGCTGGTGTTGTGCTCCTTCCTTGAGGCTTGGTGGAATGCTGCAAGTCACCCTACCCCCATCCCTGATATACACACATTGTGTTCTCTCCTGGTGACCCATACCACTCCCTCCACTCCTCAGTGCTTTGGCCTGGCACGACCAGTTCAGAATTTTGCAGCACTATTGTTTCTAGCTTGCAATCCCTAGGGGATTGCTCCTGAGGTGTTGATGGGGGTTTAGACTCTGGGAACCCCCCAGAGCTCTCCTTCCTACTTGCTCTGGAGTTCACCTGAGGCCATAATCCTTTCATTTGCTTTCATTTCATAAACTTTGTCCAATTGTCCCTGATTGCTTCTCGCCTTGATCCCATCAAAATCCCACTCTCGTGGTTCTGACCTCTAGCCACTTCAGTCCCATCAAGATCCTCCTTAGACTGCTCCTCAAGACTCTCCCTAGACCTCTCCTCCCAGACTACCAGACTACTCCTAGATTCCTCCTATAGTCTTTCTGTATATAATTCTTTCTTTCTCTATATATTCTTGTCTCCATGAAGGTCCTCAGATTCAATCTAGCTCAGATTCTATCTGTCCCGCTTTCTTAAATGTCACAAATGATGAGACTTCTTAAGAGTCAACCCAATATGGCAGATCTTTAATTTTGTTTTTCTTTGACTAAAAGAAGACTTGAGTCGTATTCATTTGAGCAGGACCCAGGGTGTCAGTATTTGGAGGTCCCAAGTACCCTCAATCTCAACAGGGTTGTTGCCAAACCAACTGTTGGGTCTACTAGTGTGGTTTCTCTGCTGGTCATTCAGAGGTGGGGGAGGGGTGCTGAGTGAGCTTGGGTCAGTGAATGCCTGCTTCTCCCCTTTTCTGTTCCTTCCTCTCCGCTCCCCTTTGCTTCCTCCCTTACACCCCGCTTGTCATCCAGAAGGGTTGCTGCCAAGCTGGCTGTTGGGTCTACTGGTATGGTTTCTCTGCTGGTCATTCAGAGGGGGAGAGGTGTTCAGTGAGCTCTGTGTCAGCGAATGGCAGTTTCTCCTCCTCTGTTCCTCCTCTCCTTTTATTTTCTTTTGGATTGTGGGTGTCCTAGGCTTTAGAGACAAGCTTATGTTCCTTTATTTGTACTGAATAATTTCTGTTTAGAAGAAGTTTGAGACACCATAGGGATTGGAGAAAATGTCTAGTCCACCATTTTGTTGCTCACATGACCCAAACACTCAATGTGTATTTAAAAAAACTGTTGTCCATGATTCATGATCAACATTTCCAATCCTTGACTACTAATTCCCTTTCACTGCTTTCCTGCTCACCCTGCCCCAAAGTGATTAGAAGTAAAAATTCCTTTTCCTTATCTTTCCTCCTGTGGCAGTATACTACTGAGATTTCACCAACAAGATCCCTGAATAAATCGCAACAAATCATAACACTGTCCGATTCCAAGCTGGAAACACAAGTAAAGGGTCTCCAGTTGAAAACTGCCTTATTCTGCCCACCTCCTCAAAAAAAATTACAATGCATTACAGCCCTGCTCCTACCTCCTATACAGTTTAAGGACATCTGGACTTCAAAAACATGAACATTGAATATCACAAAGTAACTGAGGAGAGTCATGTTGATGACATGGTTGATTCCCCTCTGCTTTTCCTTGGAATGTTCAGGGAGAAAAAAACAGCAAAGAACTTTTAGAGGTCTTAAGATATGCCTTCTGTGGCTATTGAAGAGTGTGTGTTTTGTCCTACAGTAAAACCTGTTGTTTTAACCTGATTTAATTTCTATTGCAACTAAATCTTTAAGCTTTATTATTAAACTTGAAAGGTGACCTGGCTGAGTTTGTTTCCTGATATACACTGTCATGTTCATGTGTCTTCTGATGAGTAATCAAGTTACCTTCCAATCCAAAAAGCCAGCCACCTAGCTTCCTGGTCAGAAGAAACTGAGAAATGCCTTTGTGTGGGGTATTGTTTAGTATACATATGGGGGATCAATTCTTTGTTCATTCAGCACGTCTTCGTTAAGTCTGACCATTTCAATTTGCAGGTGAGGAAATGGAAGTCCAGAGAGATTAGGAAACTGTAGTTTTGCTGCATCACTCTCATGAGTACAAGGCTTTGTTGTCTTGTAGGAGCTACTAACTAGCTTTATGACTTTGGACAAACCACTCAAGTATCAGCTTTCTTAACTGTAAAATTACGGTTTTGGATGAATTTGTCTACAGGATCTTTCAAGTCTCTCTGGGCTCTAAGATTTTTTTGATTCTACAGGTCATTCTCTGTAACAATGAAATCACAGGTCCAGTCTATATCCTGTCAGGTGAAGTAAAGAACAGGGAGACATATTTTCAACCAAGGAGCTTTCCACTGTCATTAAGAAGTTCCAGCAGAGAATCAAAGCTCATGGGGTATCCTCTGTAGATAGCAAGATCCTTGAGATGCTTCTGTTTATGTTGGATGTCTCAAGTTCTAGGATATTTCAATACTTTTTGCATAAGATCTATTACCACTTAGAAAAGTTTCGCTTAACCATCCACATAGGAAAAGCCAAGTGGATGAAGAATGCCATGACATTAGACAGATGATGAATACAGCTTGTTCATCTATATATATATTTTGAACAAACACTGCAATTAGATGAGTTGAGCCTAGCATTAAATAGAAGGAGAAAAACAGAGTGGGTAAAGGAAACAGCACAATTCTTTAACAACTCCAAATTTCTTCCTGAAACAGAGGCCAGTCTTTTTAATATTTCTATTACATAGGTAATGTTAGTGATGAAATAATATAGTCTTTGAAGAATTAAAGATAATTGGACATTGGACATAAGACATTGGAAAGACATTATGGTAGGTGTAAGCAGGCTACAATTGCTTCTGGCTCTTTGATCTACTTTTATATTTTTAAATTTATTTGAAAGAATTTCAATGGTGATTATTTTTTATATTCCTCCCTGAAAAATAACAAAATCTAGGAGTTGGAGGGGACCTCAGTGGCTCTCTAGTCCAACCCATCCTGGAAAGAAATCCCCTCCATAATATACCCAACATGTGGATATCTAGCTTCTACTAGGAGACCTCCATGGATGAGGAACCCAGCATGTCTCTGGGCAGCCCATTCCACTTTGGGACAGCACTCATTGTTTGGAAGTGACATCAAACCAAAATTTGCCCCTTTGAAACTTCTGCCCATTGCTTGTATATGGAAGGGGCAGGGTCAGAGCTGCATTTTGGGAATTTGGAGAGCTGAGGAGAGGATAGACAGTGGGGAGACAACTGAGGCAGGGAGAACAATCAGAGGGTTATTGCAACGTTCCATGCATAAGGTGACGAAAGTGAGCACCAGAGCCTCAGCCGTGTCAGAGAAGAGAAGAGGCTGCCTGTGAGAATGGCAGCAGGACTTGGGAGAAGGCTTCACTAGCAGACTGGTTATGTCAGGGTGACAGAACTGAGAAGTGGAGAAGGACAAGTCCTGAAATGTAATTCCAAGTGATTCCTCCACACGATTATGACCTCATTTTCCTAAAATGGCATCTTTGTTGCTACATGCCATCCAGGCTTATTCTAGGAATCCAGAAAACATTAAGATTAAAAGCTTACATACCACAAAATTATCTGAAAAGCAACAGCTCAAGCTGGCAAAGCTTCTGCATTGGACCACTGAGTCATGTGGTAGATACCTCCTGAAAGCCAGGGAAGATGTCTGAACAGTTCAGCCTGGGCTGCTTATCTCACCCTGGACCTTCAGAAACTATAATCCCCCAGTTTAATACAGGCCAAAGAGCTGCTTTGCCCCTGGGGCTGACGTGGTAGGGTGGGGCAGCTCTTCCCCACTGTGGTTCTTGCTCTAGAGAGAAAAGTCCTCTCTTCTACCCAGTCCTGGACCTGGACCCCAAACCCATAGCATTTGGTCCTAATAATAATAGTATTAGCATTTATATAGAACTTTAAGATTTGCAAACTACTTTACGTATGTTAACTCATTTGATCCTTACTACAGTTCTGGGAGGCACTTGCTATTATCCTTATTTTACAGATGATGAAACTGAGGCACAGACTTTAAGTTATTTGCTGACGATCACATGGTTTGAGGTAGGATTCAAACTCAGATCATTTTGAGGTCCAAATCCTGAGCCCTGTCATCCTCTTTTTGCCTGCCTCCCCCACAGACTTGTTGTGGCCATACCCCACTTTGAAAGAGAGTGCCTCATTCTCTGAGCCTGGGAGGATGCCTGGGATCTGCTGAATTTACTCCTGGTGCAAAAATTTCAGATTATGCCCCGGGATAGGAAGGACTGCTGCTTTTCATGTATCAATGTGGAATTTCTTTCTTCAGTACTTGGGTGGACTCATCGTTTCATCCCAGTGGAGCCTCCCACTTTCCTATAGTTGATAATACTTCCTAGGCTTCCTCATTCTATGCAGGTTTTGACTACATCTTTCCACAAATCTTTCCTAAGGGATCTTTAGAGACAATTTTCTGGGTCTTTTCATATTTCATGGATACCAGTACACCATTTGGCTTAGCCATCTATCATTCCTCACTCTTGCTCTGCCCACTTTCTCTAATCTTTATATATGTATGTAATCTTTTTATATAACATATATCTATCACCTTTGATTCAATTCAGCAAGTATTTATTACATAGTTTCTAGGTAGGCGCTGGATCCTGTGCTAAATGCCAAGGAAGTCTCTGCCCTCAAGGAATTCATATCCAGCCCAATGGAATACCACTGCTCAATGCCAGTCAACATTGGCAAATTGCTCCAGCTGACTCACAGTCTTTCCATCACCTTTTTGGGTCACTGGTAATTTTGATTCATGTGACTGTTGCATTGCACAATTCCTATCTATGCTGCATCATTTGGAAGCTTATTGATGTTGAAAAGGTAATTTTTTAAAAGCTTTCTCTGTGTAAGTGATGGAAATTCTTACCTCTAAAGATGTGGCTTAAGATATTTATACAATACTCATGCTTTATGTAAGACTTTGGAAATCCATTTATTTGTGGACTGTTTATAAAGGGGAGTGAAATAATGAAGAGGGAAAATCATCAATAAATAACTTATGAGTATTAGAAACTGACTTGCCAGTGGGGATGGTGTCCTATCACCCAGTCCTTAGATTAGAACCCAGTCCTTCTTGTATCCAAGTAGATCACCGTATTCAGGACACCGCTGCCTTTCTTACGGTGTCCGTCAGACTAGATGTGAAATGTAATTACAGTGTCCAAAACTGGTCCTACAAAGACTTGTAAAAAGCACACGCCCCCTCTCCCTCATCATGGTTGGGGGCCCACAGGTGTGGAATATTGCATATACAGCAAGACATAATGTGTCCTCCTTGCTGTCTCCCCTCACCCTCATGTAACAAAGGCTAGCTCCCTCAGGACTCAGGAGGTAAAGGGAGAGGGCTATGTTCAGAAATGAATGTAATCCTAAAGCAACACACAAAAAAAGACTTCAAAAATAAAACTGTAGGAAGGAAATGAGACGTGCTATACACCTGCATCACTTTTCACCCAGGCTTCCGGAACGGTCGCGTTTGACGCAGCACTATCAACAAATATGCAGAACTGTAATGTTACTATGACAGTTAACATTGATATAAGACACTAGGGGAGTCCTCACTTTATGACTGGACAGCATCCCAAAAGTTAGTCTGTAAATTAGTTGTCCGGAATTTGTAACGTATTTTCCCATACAAATAATCTTATCCATGGTGGTTAGGTATCCAGGAAGTCCACAAATGCCTCTTTAGCACAGCAGAGTTGAACTATTGTACTAATAACACTGCAAAGTAACCATTACTTGCAACATTGTTTCTATGAGAAAAAAAATTCCCATTTCCATTTTGGGATACTAAAAACACATTTTCTCCTGCTTGAGGTAAAGGGTAGGGGGCTGGGAGCCTCTGCATTCTTCTCCTAGTAGTGTGTTCTTCTCCAGCTCCCCGAACCCCTAAAGTACAGTTGTACTCCTCTTCAAAGCCCCCCAAAATTTATACTGCAGAAAACAAAAATTAGTCTAGGTGGCTCAGTGCATAGAGCTCTGGGCCTGAAGTCAGGAAGACTCAAGTTCTAATCCAGCTTAGAAACTAGCCATGTGAATTTGACCAAGTGACTTAACTTGTTTGCTTGAGCTTCCTCATCTGTAAAATGGAGATAACAACACTCACCTCCTTGGGTTGTGAGGATCGAATGCGATAAGGTAAAGCATTTAGCACAGTGCCTGGCAAATATACAAATGTCAGCTATTGTAACTATTAACATTGTTATTGACAGCTAGCATTTATGTAGCACTTTTGGGTTTGCCAAGCCTTTTGTACATCTCATTTGACTTTCACAATGACTCTGGAATAGCTATTATTCTCATTTCAGAGATAAGGAAACTGAGACAAAATTTAAACGACTTGTCCAGGGTCACATAGTCAGCTAACATCAGGGGCTGGATTTGACTTCAGGTCTGTTTAATTCCAGGTCCAGTGCTCTATTCAATTAAATAATTATCTAATTTGTTCCTACTATAGGTTCTGTTGTTCAGTTCTGTCCAATTCTTTATGACCCCACCCACCCACCCCCGCCAACTCTTGTCCATGCTATTTCCTTGGCAAAGACACTAGAGTGGTTTGCCATTTACTTCTCCAGTGCAGGGAACTGAGACAAACAGGTTAAGTGACTTGCCCAGGAATACACAGCCAGGAATTGTCTTAGACTGAATTTGAACTCAGGTTCCCAATGCCGGGCCAGTGCTCTATCCACTGTGCCACCTAGCCGCCGCTCAGGACCAAGAGTTTTGAGCTACCCCAGGTTCCATATCCACCTAGCTGCCTCTACTATTGGCTTAGTACTGTACAAATAACCTTAGTATCTTTAGGACATTTAAGTCAATTTCCATCCATTATAAATAAATGGTTATCTCTTCATTTAAGGCCATAAATAAAATTGCCATTAATGATAAAGATTATTGGCAAGTAGAGCGGTATTCAAGAAAAGTCACTGCACTTGTAAGAGTCCTGGCATTGACATTCATTCTCTCTTTTTTAAAAAAAATGTATTTTTATTTTTGGAAGCAATCAGGGTTAAGTGACTTGCCCAAAGTCACACAGCTAGTATTTGTCAGAAGTCAGATTTTAGCTCTGGTCTTCCTGACTCCAGGGCTGGTGCTCTGTCCATTGCATCACCTAGCTGCCCCTATTCATTCTCTGTGATCAAAATACCCTGAGCCTCAGTTTCTCAGTTAATATCTGCATTATCCACCTAAAGAAAGTGCTTGTAAACATCTGAAAGCTCTGTTAGACAAGTGAGCTAAGATGACACTGATTATCAGCAAGTTCTAGAAATAAGTACTTAAAAGTCAATTACATTATGAGTTTAAAAAATACAAACAGGAAAATTGCATTGTTGGTGGAGTTGTGAACTGACCCAACCACTGTGGACCCACATGTAAAACAATTTTTATAGTAGCTCTTTTTGGAGTGGCAAAGAATTGAGAATTGAGGGGATGTTCGTCCATTGGGGAATGGCTGAACAAGCTGTGGTATATGAATGTAATGAAACACATTGTGCTATAAGAAATGATGAGCAGGATTTCAGAAGAACCTGGAAATTCTTATATGAACTGGTGGTGAGTGAAATGAGGAGAAACAAGGGAACACTGTACACAGTAACAGCTGCATTGTGTGGACTTAGGTCTTCTCAACAACACAAGGACCTAAAACAACTCAAAAGACTTGTGATGGCAAATACTATTCACATCCAGAGAAAGAACTACGGAGTGTAAATGCAGATCAAAGCAGACTATTTGCTTTTTTTTTTTTGGTTTTGGTTTTCTTTCTTGTGGTTTCTTCCATTCATTCTAATTCTTTAGAACATGACTAATGTGAAAATGTTTAATAAGAATGTCTACGTAGAGACTTTATCAGACTGCATGTTCTCTTGGGGAGGGGAGAATGGAGAGAGGCAGAAAAAATTTAAAACTCCCTTATGGAAGTAAATGTTGAAAACTAAAATTAAAGAAAAAAGGTGTAATATTATTGCTTTGTAAGAAATGCTGAAGATGATTCTGTCACAGAAACACGAGAAGATATGTATGAACTGATGCAAATTAAAGGGAGCAGTACCAGGAAAAAAAAACTTTATGACAAAAATATTACAGGACAAACATCTGGAACGGATGGAAAGAGTGAGCAACCGCAATTCCAAAGGACTCATAATGAAGCATGCTGCCCACTTTCCTTTAGAAAGATGGTGGCTTCAGAGTGCAGAGGCATCGTTTTTGTGTGTGGCCAACGTGAGAATTTGTTTTCTTGACTATACATGTTTGTAACTGGTTATGTTTTTCTTGTTTTCTCAGTGGGAAAGGGAAGGGTGAGTGGGAGAAAATGTGGACCTAAACATAAAACTTTACAAAAAACCCCAAACTGCATGAACTAATGGAAAAATGCAGAACCAAGTCCCAGTCCAGTGGACTGACTCCGGAACAATGCAATGTTTAATTTTAGAAGCCCTTAACATCTAGTTGACATCTCAGCCACCTTTAAATGCCACACATACTTCCACCACTGAAAGGGCAAGTATTGAAATGTACAGATTACCCTTAATTATATATAACCATCTGGACAGGACTTGCTAAACTATGGTCCTGTTCCATTTAAGAAAGCTACAGTTACCCAGTTTGTTGCACCTCTGATAACTTTGATTTCTTTTTACCTAATAAAGTAGATGGTTTAAAAAGATTTGTCATTAAGCCACATCCAACTCTTTGTAAACCGCATTTGGGGTTTTCTTGGCAAAGATACTGGAGTGGTTCACCATTTCCTTCTCCAGCTCATCTGACAGATGAAGGAACTGAAGCAAACAATCAAATTAAGAGGCAGCTAAGTGGTCCTACGGATAAGCCGAGTTAAAAATCTGGCCTCAATACTTACTGGTGGGACCCTAAACACATTATGTCATTTTTGTCTGCCTGTTTCCTCATCTCTAAAATGGGAACAATAGTGCCTACCTCTCAGAGCTGGGAGGATAAAATGAGATATTTGTAAAACACTTTGCAAACCGCAATGAACTACAGCAATGCTATGAAGTTTTCCTAACTGTGAAATGGGAATAATGAGAGCACCTGCCTCCCTGGATTGTATCAAACGAGATAATATTCGTGAAGCTGAGCCCAGCGTGTGGCACAAAGTAGGTACTTAATAAATGCTTGTTTCCTTCCTTCTGGCCATTATTATAAAAGTGAAATTGTTGACTCTATAAATTGCTGCCATAGATATACACCTGATAGTCATATATGTCCACACTCATCCCTCAGACTTTTTGGAGGCAGTTACTACAAACATGTCGGCGTGTATGTTTGTTTTTAAGTCCTACAACTGAACACTGAGTGGGAGAAGCAGAACCTTGACCAAGCAAGGTGGAAGTGGGAGATGCCCTTGTGGAGGGACCTTATCAATACACAGAAGGTAGTTCTGCCCGGCAGTTTCACAGGATGACGGAGGCAACAATAAAAGTGGTGAGGACATCACAGGAGCGCTTAGGAGAGCCCTCCTCGAGTTCTTTTTCTAACGTGTTGTTTTTCAGAACACCCAACGAACAAAGGCGTTGTAGGTGAACAATGAAAAGGTTCACACAAGGTAACGGGTAACTGACATTTTAATACCTTGAGGTACGGACGCATAAAAAAAGTTACAAAATTAAAACAGACTTTCATGGCTTAATATTTACAAGTGTAATAAATTTCTATCAAGTTAATTTTTCGAGTCCTTGATTTTATTATCTAATAAGTTTACATTTCCACAGAATATTGACAAATAAACACTAATGACCACTTTGTTAATAATGAAAAAGGAAACTCTTTAGGACAACTAACACACTTTCTAGATGTGCTTTTTGCTCCCAGCAGTAATCTTGAACATTTAAAGTATAAGCTTAAGTGATAAGCTATATAAAAAATTCAATCTGACCAGTATTTTTTTCAGTGCCTACTCTGCGCAAGGCGCTACTCACACATGGCCAAGTGCATGGGGCAGAAAGGGTCACCCTGGACTTGAGTTATTGCTCAGTACTGGTCAAATAACGATTTTTAACAGTACAAAAGCTCCCACAATTCACCTTTTATGCTTTTGCTAAGAACGTCAAAGTTCTCATAAATGAAATAATTTCACTTGTTCCAAGTTATTTCATTCTGATGTACGCGCACACGTCTGAAAGGAATCAGAAGAACCTTTACTACTTGGAAGATTTCAGATGAAGGTGAAAACATGGACCTTGAGATATCACAGACGACTGGAGGTATACGGAGGGAGGAGGAAAGTATACCCAAAGTCTCTCTTTACGACATAATGCCCATAGGGCCACTAAGGACAGAAAGCAGTCTGAACTGGGAAGACCAGGTGCCACACATAACATCTACGAAGCACCCCTTCTGGGGAAGGCACTGGCCTAGGCAGGGGAAATGTGAAGACAGAGACCCTGCTCCTCAGGAGATGACTTTTCTAATGGGGTGAGAGAACAAGGAGAAGGTCACACATACACAGACAAATATACTACAGCATATACACAGATAAATAAAAGGGAGGACATGATAAGGGCAAAGGAGAGGGTCAGGAAACGTACTCTACTTATTAGAGGAAGGTGAGAGAACACTTTAGCTTGAGGGTAAAAGGGCTGGTGCTCCAAACTAGCCATGAAGCATGAGGATTCTCAGGGCGGGGATGGGGGAGAGGCACATTACAAGTCTGGGGAATGTCTTGTGGGAAAGCACAGCTTTCAAGAAATAACAGCTGAGCGTGGAGAACGCTATTCCAGTTTGGCTGGAGTGCATGAAGGGGACTTATGTGAAGTCAGGCCAGAGAGGACCCCCCCAGCTGAAGGACAGATGTGAGGGATCTTCATGGCTCCAACGAGCACAGGGTCATGGGCCCTTTGTTTGCACCATCCCTAGAGAAGGTGAAAGGTTGTTTTTGTCTCTGTTAGATACTGAATATTTTCTTGATCTTGATATTAAGGCCTAAAATCATAAAGTAGGAATTCATAACACTGGAGCTTTCTAGTAGGCTACTTAGGGCTTGCTGATTAAGGAACTCTGTAACAAGGATGCCTTGTATTTCTTCCACTCGTGGAAGCAGATGACAACTTTGTTTAGGAAAAGGAAATTCATCGTTTTAGGGAATAGAAAACCTGAGGGATAGCAGTGTGACAATACAAATACTATTCCTATATCACTTTTCCTGAGGGCACTTTCTAAAGAAAAATAGGCATAATTTTCTTCAGAAATGATTTCATTCTAAATAAAGGCACATACTGAATTTGAAATGAGAGGTATCTGAATGGAAACAAACCTTTTAGCACTCATACAGATTAAAATGGCCAAAAGCTGGTTCCCAATAGCATGAAATTGGTAAAGATATGGCAGTAAATAAATATTAAACAAATTTCCACATAAAAATAGTTTTCAGATAAGGTTTAAGAAAAACCTTGTATATTCCAATTCATAACTTTGTCATATTCCTGAATTCTTTGTTTTATATGAGAAAGCTTATTCTTCAGGTATTCACAACGTTCCTTTTTTTCCAAAAATGTAGGGTCCTGTAAGAAAGATATCAAATATTTCATGATTAAGGAAATCTTTTTGGCTTCTTTGAGACAAGAGAAAACAAAAGCAAATGGAATCATATAATGATGTGTCTGGAAAAAGACCTTTAAGGACAGACTTCCTAGAAATTCACGCCAATGTCTTTCAAGGACTATTTACAATTTACCTAATAATTTTTGCGGTACCTACCTTTTGTGAAAGGAGAATACAGTCCAATGCAAAGAACAGTGGACGAGAAATCAGGAGAACTGTATCCAAGCCCAGAATTTTGCTATTTACCAACTTATGAGTCTGGATAAGTTATTAACCCCCTCTGGTTCTCAGTTTCCTCATCAATAAAATGGAGATAAGATCATAAAATGAGCTCTCTATATAACGTACAGCACCATATGCTTACAGGCTATTTTTCTACATATGCCTCAAAAACATGAAGAAGAAACATAAAGAGTTGATAAGACTTCTCTCTACTGTACTATGAGAATAGGAAGGGGATAGAAGAAAAATGACTCAGAGCACCAGAACTTCACTCTTTTTTTTAATTTTGAGGTCCACATTCTCCTCCTTTCAGCCCCTCCTCGACCCACTAGGAAAGAAAGCATCGTGAGATCAGACATGTGGAGTCATGCAAATCATATTTCTATGTAAGTCAGGTTGTTAAAAAAATCAAGAGAAATAGGGAAAGTGAACAACACCAGTCTTTAATTTGTACTCAGAGTCCATCCATTCCCTCTCTGGAGGCGGACAGCATTTTTCTTCATTAGTCCTTTGGAACCGCAAGACTTTTATTCTCATAAGGAAGTATGGATAAAGAACTGGCCATCAAAACAAGTTATTCAACCAGGATATACTAGAATTTGGCTAAGAAAGAGATTAGAAAAGAAGGTATTGAGTATATACTACCTGCTTCCCTAAATAATTTGGTTTTAAACCACATACAAATAATTACTTTACCATATAGCAGTTGTTGCCCTAAAAGCTAGGGTACTTGGCTATTCATTAACAGTGAAATCAGAGTAGTTAAAAATTACAGATATACTTACATTCTTTTTCTTCTTAAATTCCTGAAGAATTTTTGAAATTCTTTCATGTTCCTAAAAATATGATTATAAAATTGAATATGGGAATTTTCTTTTACTCCACTCATAAACTTCCCAAAGCAAGGTGGAAATTAGAATTGAAAACATCTTTTTCTACCAAAGTTATATAACAAAAGCAATTGCATGATATCCCTTCCCCCAACCATATAATTACATTAAGTGAAAAATGAAATATAAATCCTTTAGTTTTAAAAGTTTTCTAATTTTCCTGCAAACCTCATAAATAGTGAATGCGTACAGACTGTGGGTAGGGTAAACTGTGCCTAGAAATACACCAAAGAGAGATGCCCTGCCTTTGGGACTGTTTTGTTGTTCCATAATTTGTCAGTCATGTCTGACCCTTTGTGTGGAGTTTTCTTGGCAAAAGATCCTGGGGTGATGTTATTTCCTTCTTCTGCTCATTTTCCAGATGAGAAAACCGAGTCAAACAATGTCAAGTGATTTTCTGAGGGTCACATAGCTAGCATCAGGAGGCAGATTTGAATTCAGGAAGAGGAGTCTTCCAGACTTCAGGCTGGGTACTCTGGGCACCACCGAGCTGCCCTTTTGGGAATACATAGTGTTCTGTGATAATCTTCTGCTCTATTCTCACATTGAAATGTTTTTTTCTGTTAGAATTTTACAAGGTAATTTTAAAAAAACAAGGATGATTCATCATCAGTATACTATGTGTTGTGAATTTTTTCCTAAGTTGTGTGATGAATTTGATATTTCATACATAATCTCTGGTGTAGAACTTTAAGATGGCTAACTGTTGGTGGTGGGGGGAGTAGGGTGGTTAGTGAAGAGATCAGCGATACTGTCTATGGCTAAATCCCTTGACAAGACATTCTCCAATTAAATATTTCCTCTAGAGAAAGGCAGAAACAATGCAAAATCTGATCTGACAAAATAAGCTGATTTGGAAGAGATTTTCTTAATTTTACATGATGTCTAGCTGGGACTACTTTTTAAAAATGATATTTATTAATATTAGTTGGCAGATGGGAAATTATCCAAGTTTACTATAAAATACAATAAAAACAAAGCAACTTCTTGCAAAGTGGCTTTTCCTTCAGAGATAATTTTTAGTTTGGTTCCTCCTCTAAGAAATCTTCAGTGACTGCCTGCCTTTAGGATAAATTATACGCACCTCTGCCTGGCATTTAAAGCCCCTGACAATTAACTGATAATGTCCACTCTGGTTTTTGAGGCTAATTCGACAATATCCCCTTCATGCTTTCTGTGTCCCAAACTTGCCTCCATGTATGCCATAGGTGGTAAATGGGTCTTTTTGCGAGCACTCCCCCATCCCTGGAATATTTCCCCTCTTCATCTCTGCCTTTTAGAAACCTCAGCTCCAGGAACATATCCCTCAAGGTCTTTCCTAATTCCCCCAGGCATTTATGACATTCTGCTTCCCCTCATTATTGTGCATTTATCTTGCATATATCCTGTGTTTACTGATCTGTAAATATGCTATATCCCATAAGCTCTTGGGCACTGTAATATCTTAATTTTGAATGACTAATAAAAGCCATGGAAATAAGCCATGTTATAACATTTCTTGAAATAGTCATTTCCTGGTGAAAGAGTCTCATCTGTACTCAAAAGCCTTTCCCTCATCGTAGAGGTTACCAGAGTTTCCATGTCCCTGGCACATCCTTCAAGGCTCCAGGACAAACAATACTCCCATGATACATCAATATAGGATTTTTTTGTTCAAAAAGCATGTCTTTGTATTGCCTCCCTCCCCCCAGGACAGCAGCTGGCACAAAGAAAGCACCTAAAAAGTGCCTGGTGATGGACTGAGGAGATCATTCTCGATTTTCTCAATATACTCTCCATTTTTCTCCCTTGGTACCTCCGTTCACAGAATTTCCTCTAACCCACTGCTCACCCAATTCCCATCAGCTACAATCTTATTCATCCTTTACAGTACAGCCCCTATGTGGTACCTTAAAATTCTTTTAAGATTTTTGCTTCTCATTCACAAATGGATGTGAATGGATATATGCTCACACTACTTCGTATCCTTCTCATGCACTTTTATATTCTATTTTTAGGGTAGTTATATGGGTACAAGTTTTGTGTCTCACTAATGGACCATAAGCTGTTTAAAGGTAACGATCTCTGTATCGACAACACTAACTAGCACTGACTTGCACAAAGTAGGTTTTATATATTTCTGCAATTTAATTAAATGGAGAAATGAGTGCGAAATAAGCTGGATAACTGACAGAAATCATTTTAGCGGACTTGGCTTTGAGGTCAACCTTGCCACATGACCTTACAACGTAGTTTGAAAACACATCTTGATCCCTCGCTCCATCAAAAAGTTCAAATGATTTTCTTAAACTCAGAGGCCAGAACTAGAAACGGAATGTTCTAAAAGTGGATTTGTATTTCTACCTATACTCCCTGATTTCTTTCCTCAGATCCCACAGGCACTTCTTACCTGTCTGTTTTCTGAGTGATGGGGCAGCCTGCTCATCACTGCATCCAACTCGTCAAATTTTCTGAGCACTGCTTGGACTTCAGCAGACAGCTCCTTATATTCTGAAAACTGGTCTTTGAACACAGCTTTATAGCGTTCTCGTTCATCATCTGACTGAATTGCAGGGTACTTTCTAAAGGGAAAAACCCCATAAATTTGTAAATCTACACCAAGACAAGTAGAAATGGCAGCTTCAGCCTGCTCTTTAATAATTTTTATTTATGCACCTTAAGCTTAAGGAAAAAGCCAACAAATTAATATCCAAGTCGGTAAAGAAATGGTGGAGAAGGAAATGAAAACCACCAAATGGAAATTCACCACAATTCTAATATGAAATATTTCCCTTTTTTAAAATTAATTTAATATTTTATTTTCCCCCAATTTCACGTAAAAACAATTTTCAACATGCATTTAGAAAATTGAGTTCCAAATTCTCTTCCTCCCTTCCCACCCCCCTTCATTGAGAAGGCACTCAATTTGATATAGGTTATACATGTATAATCATGCAAAACATATTTCCATTTTAGTCAAGTTGTAAAACAAAACACGGACCAAAATAAAAACCCAAGAAAAATACTCAGATTCTATCATTTCTTTTTCTGGGGATGGATAGCATTTTTCATGATATATTAAGTCCTTTAGAGTTGGCATGGATCACTGTATTGCTTAGATTAGCTAAGTCATTCACAGCTGATCATCTTACAATACTGCTGTTACTGTGTACAATGTTCTCCTGGTTCTACTCATTTCACTTTGCATCAGTTCATATAAGTCTCTCCAGGTTTTTCTGACAGCATCTAGCTCATCATTTCTGATAACACAATCGTATTCTGTCACAATCATATACCACAAATTATTCAGCCATTCCTCAACTGATGAGCATCCTCTCAATTTCCAATTCTTTGCCACCAGAAAAGAGCTGCTGTAAATATCTGGGCATAGTTCCAAATTGCTCTACATAATGGCTGAATCTACTAATGGTACATTAGTGTCTCAATTTTCCTACATCACCTCCAACATTTATCATTCTCCTTTTCTGTCATATTAGCCAACTGATAGGTGTGAGACAGTATTTCAGCATCATTTAAATTTGCATTTCTCCAATCAATAGTGATTTGGAGCATTATTTCATGTCTAGATTTGATTACTTCTTATTTTGGATCATTTGTCAGTTGGGAAATGGTTCTTATTTTTATAAATTTGGTTCATTTCTCTATGTATTTGAGAGATGAGGTCTTTATCAGAGCAACTGGCTTCAAAAGTTTTTTCAGTTATGGATGCTAACTGTAATTCCCCCCATCCTGTTCCCCTCTCCCCATTTGTTCTATTCTATAAGAGATATTTTCAGAAAGAGAACTCACGCCACATAATCCGGCATCACTATGGGTTTGGGAATGTGTCCAGACGGGATGTGTCCACTAAGGAGCTCAGGCTTTGCTTTAGTAGCTCTCAACTCTTTGAAATCCCCTTCCGAGTCTCTTTGTCTTTCATCACTGCTGGGCACTGCATGCTGAAATTAAGGTTAGGACAAGTATTTTCTTTAAAGCAAGAGCGCGTAAGGTAGAATTCATGCTCAGCGCAAAGATGAAGGGAGAGGAAGGGGCAAAAGAAGAGTTATGACGCCTTATTCACTTAGCAGCCAATTATTCATCTTCATTACAAAACAATCTTGAATATTTAAAACACATATTTGTATTAGCCTTGAAATTCAGTGGGAGTTCACTGTGTCCCCACAGCGACTGCTGAGTGGTAGAAGTGGATGGATATCTTAAATAATGTTTAAAAATTATTATTTAAGATTTCTATCCTGCCTACCTCCAAAAGAATTTGAGGTAATTTCCAAAATTAAACATTTGAAAAAATAGAGAAAGTACATGTTACCAGGCACTTGGGATGAAGTGATTATATACCGGGGTCCAAATACGTTATTTGCCACCTGAAGTCAAATGGCATACCAAAAGAGATGAGACATATTGATTTATATAACTTTTATCTTCTGATTAAAAGAAATGTTAACAATCCACTGGATGTTAAATATTTACATATTTGAAGAGGAAGCAATGCTGGAACTCTGTAGGTCACAATGATATCTTAATATGCTGAACTATAACAGGTATATGACTCTATGGAGAAGGTGATATGGTGTTTGTTGGCAGGGTTGGGAGGAGGGGGAAACCCTTCCCCACCCAAAGTAGGCTAATGATGTTGGCTCAGAACTGGAGATGTGAAAAGCACAGTGGTTTGGGGTTTTTTTTAAGTAAAATTAGACACTCAGAAAAAGGATAAGGATGGATGGAATGATCCAAAGTGACTGGCTCACAGAAGCAGTTGGCTGTAAAATGATAATAGCTAGGATTTATATAAAGCCCTTGCTTTCAAGTCTTCACAACTCCAACTCCAACACTTTAATCAAAATACAGCACCTAAGGAGAAGTCTAACTAGAACAAAGAAACAAGGAAATAAAAAGGAAAAGGAAAATTCAGGGCTGTGAAAACTAAAACTGCTGGATAAGAAGCATCCATCTGAAACCAAAGGGGTCTGTTAATCTTGAGAGTAAATGACTCTACTTCTATACAGACTCTGGGTCCCTGAAAAGGGAGGTTCAGTATTCAAGGATCTAGATGGAGGGGAAGGGCTGGCATCTAGAACAGGAGTTCTTAATCAAGAACCTGGTTTTAAATTTTTTGATAACTATTTCAACATAATTAATTTCCTTTGTAATCTTGTATATTTATTTTACTCATTTAAAAAACATTATTCACCATAGGGGCTCACAATGCAAAAAAAGGCTTAAAAAACCCCTGGTCTAGAAGGTATTATAATGTTTTAAATTTACATCCAGCCTCAGACATTTACACGCTGTGAGACCTTGGGCAAGTCACTTAACCTGTCTGCCTAGAATGGCAAACCATTCTAATATCCTTGCCAAGAGGACTGGACTTCATGGACAGTATGGTCCACAGGGTCATGAAGAATCGGACAAGGCTGAATGACTGAACAACAAAAATCCACGTCAGGATAAGGGAATCACTGCAAGCTCACGTGTACAATACATCTCAGGACTACCTTATAACTGATGATTTCTTCACACCGTATTAAGGATGAACTAGCCACTTGCGCTAGAACGACGATGGAAGAGGAGAGGATGCTAGAACTCTGGGGTGACCGTGATTCTCACCTGCTCCTGGGGGAAGACATTCTCCCCCTCTTCCCTACCCTATATTCTTTTAGTGATAAAAGTATAAAGTTGAGTTCCAATTTTTTTTCTCCCTCCCTCTCCAAGCAATAATAATAGCAAGCACAGGTTATACAGCTACAATCATATTAAACACATTTCCACATTAGTGATGTTGTGAAAGAAGAAAAAGTGTAAAGTTTATTGGAAGCCAGGGGTGAGGGGGAGAAAGAGTAGTATGATGGAGGCTCAAAGAGCACTGGATTTGACTGGACTCAAAGGTACCATGTATGAGCTGGGGTTCTCCTGTGGGTCATACCGGGTTATCCCTTAGTCCACATTTAGTTGGTCATAGTACTTTACCTCCTGGGACATCAGTTTGTTCATCTGTAAAATAAACAAGCTGGACAAGATCATCTTTAAAGTCCCTTGCAGGTCAAAATTCTATAAACTAATGTATGGGAGTTGATTGTACTGAAATACAGTTATCAAAGTACTAAAAAAAAAAAAAAAAAGTAATATCACTGTTCCCAGGTAAAGAGCCCCTGGTGCATGAGAAAGAAAGGTGACCTGGACAGAACTTCAGAAGAAACCCACAGAAAGAAGGCATGATCTGCTGAAGATCCAGCAAAGGAAAGTCAAAGGGAAACAGGTAGTGACAGGCAGGAGGAAAACCAGGAACTGATACAGCAGTATGAGTAATACCCAGACAGGAGAGATTATCTAAGAGAAGAGGGTGATTAACAGTGTCAAAGGTGGCAGAGAGGCCAAGGATGAAGACATGAAAAGACAGCGGATCTGGGCATTACTTGGTAATTTTGGAGAGGAGTTTTATCTGAATGATCAAGTCTGAATCCAGACTGCAGAGAGCTGGGAAGCCAGTAAGAGGAAAAGAAGCAGAGACGTCGAGAGTACATGACTTCCTCAAGAAGTTTATCAGAGAAGGGAAAGAGACAGAAAGGATGTGTGCCAGCAGGGAAGGCTGGGTTAAATGAAGTTTTAAGCAGGATCCACATGCTTAAGATGTGTATTTGTTAAAGGCAAGGTTGACTGTCTGTTTTGAACATCTAATAACCTAAATCATATTTCTGTCTGGGCAGAAGGCTATCCTTCCTCCAAGTAAAGGTGGGCTAGAAGGGTACTTGTCTACCTTTTTGCAAGAAAGGAATTTTGAATCTGCTTAAGCAGAGAGGTAAGTACTCCAGAGTGCTAGACCACAAAGCAGAGTTAAGCCTAGAAAATGACATGAGTAGCTTGAGTATAAAAAACCTCTAGAACAGTCTCAGTGGAAAGTCTGATTTTATGTAAGACTACATTCTGATTGGCCCACCAGGATATCCTCACTTTCCAGATAAGGAAACCAAGGATGAGCAGAGTTAAGTGACTTGCTTATGATCACAAATCCACGCAGTGGAAACCACTTGAACTCAAGTGTTCAGTTTCCAATCTAGACACCAATCCACTGCACCGTGATGTAAATGTTAAAGATCACTGGCCAAATATAACCATTTTAATTTTAGTACTGTTGATTATAGACTGACTGCCCTGACAATAATTACTTAGTACTTGAGATTATTTCCTTTTTCCTCTTAAAAAGATGTAATTTACCAATGCCTCTTATTTTTACCTCATCATAATGATTTCTGAGGGAAAAACACCAATTCTTAAATTCCCCTGATTCCAGACTGAACCATCTCTTGTGCAAGAGAAACAATTAAGCACCACTAATACTATGACCATGTCTAATGATGGAAACCACTTTCTGTCCCAGAAGCCTCCATGCCTACATGCTGTGAGAAACAGGATTCATTATCTGTTCCCCCTAACTTTTACTGTAAGATGATACTTTTCATCCCACTTAATTCCCATATATTAAGCATCCCACCCTACTCCCCTTGAACTCACAAGGTTTAGAGAATAAATGGTACTAGAAAACTTTAGGGAAATCTCTCTTCCTACTTAAATGATTGTTATTTCAGGGTTTCTTTCTTAAACTATACAGCTAGGTGGTGCAGTGGATAGAGGAATGGATCTAAAGTACAATCTGGGCAGGTCACTTATTGTCTGTCTCAGTTTCCTTATCTGTAAAATAAGGATAATAAGAGCATTTACCCTCCAGAGTTGTTGTGAGAACAAAATGGTATTTGTAGGGGGCAGAGCCAAGATGAAAGAGTAACAGCACAGACTTTCTAGAGTGTTCCTGCCAAGCTCAGCCAAATACCTGTAAAAAATGGCTCTAAACAAATTCTGGAGCTCCAGAATCCACAGAATGACAGAGTGAAGCAAATCTCAAGCCCAAGACAGTCTGGAGGGTTGCCAGGAAGTGTCTATCATACCATGCTAGGAGCAGAACGCAGTCCTGTGTAGGCTGTGAGTGCACAGAAGGGACCTGAAGAGGCCTTGGGGGGCCTGAATCTCTTGCACCTATGGTGGTTTCCAGACTTCATGACTCCAAAATGTTGAGGATAAATTGGAAGGTCAATGGGAAAAGCCTGTGGGACCAGTGCAGGAGAGTGGAGTAGTCTGGCCCCAGCCCCAGGGCTGCAAACTTCAGCAGCCACAGCAGCAGCAGAGGCAGCTGCAGCCACTGTTTCTGGAGCTCAAGAGGCCCACAGATTGAGGGGGAATCAAGCTGCTGACAATATATCCCCTACCCCCACTGGAAGCAGGGAACTACCTTGATAAAGAGTTCAAGAGTCAAGTAAATGGCTGGGGAAATGAGCAAAAACCAGAAAAAGAATCAGACTATAGAATCTTACTTTGGTGACAAGGAAGACCAAAGCATGCAAATAGAAGAAAACAAAGTCAAAGTTCCTCCATCCAAAGCCTCCAAGAAAAATATGAATTGATCTCAGGCCATGGAAGAGCTCAAAAAGGATTTTGAAAATCAAGTAAGAGAAGTAGAGTAAAAAATTGGGAAGCTAAAGAAGACCCAAAAAAATTCTGAAGTAACACTTTAAAATATAGACTAACCCAAATGGCAAGAGATCCAAAAAGCCAATGAGGCGAAGAATGCCCTAAAAAACAAAATTGGCCAGATGGAAAAGGAGATCCAAAGGTCACTGAAGAAAATAATTCCTTAAAGATTAGAATGGAGCAGATAAAAGCTAATGACTTTATGAAAAATCAAAAAATTATAAAACAAAATCAGAGGAATGAAAAAATAGCAGACAATGTGAAATACCTCATTGGAAAAACAACTGACCTGGAAAATAGTTCCAGGAGAGACAATTTAAAAATTATGGGACTACCTGAAAGTCATGGTCAAAAAAAGGACCTAGACATCATCTTTCATGAAATTATCAAGGAAAACTGCCCTGACATCAGGATAACACAAGATCTAGCAGCTTCTACATTAGGGGATTAAAGGCTTAGAATATGACATTCCAGAAGTCAAAGGAGCTAGGATTAAAACCAAGAATCCCCTACCAGCAAAACTGAGTATAATACTTCAGGGGAAAAACAGTCATTCAATGAAATAGAGGACTTTCAAGCATTCTTGAGGAAAAGACCAGAGCTGAATAGAAAATCTAACCTTCAAATACAAGAATCAAGAGAAGCATGAAAAAGTAAACAGGAAAGAGAAATCCTAAGGAACTTATTAAAGTTGAACTATTTACATTCCTGCATGCAAAGATAATATTTGTAATTCTTGAGACTTTTCTCAGCATTTGGGCAGCTGGAGGGATTTTATATATATAGACAGAGGGCATAGGGTGAGTTGAATATGAAGGAATGATATCTAAAAAAATAAAGGGGTGAGAAAGGAATATACTGGGAGCAGAAAGGGAGAAATGGAATGGGGCAAATTATCTCTCATAAGAGAAAGAAGAAAAAGCTATTTCAATGAAGGGGAAAAGGGGGGAGGTGAGAAGGAAAAAATGAAGCTTACTCTCATCACATTTGGCTTAAGAAGGGAATAACATGCACACTCAATGTGGTATGAAAATCTATCTTACACTACAGGGAAGTAGGGGAGAAAGGGACAAGTGGGGTGGGGGGGATGATAGAAGGGAAAACAAATGGGAGGAGGGAGTAATTAGAAGTAAACACCTTTGGGGAAGGACAAGGTCAAAAGAGAAAAGAAATGGGAGGGGCAGAACAGGATGGAGGGAAATATAGTTAAGTCTTTCACAACATGACTTTTATGGAAGTCTTCTGCAGAACTACACATGCATAATCTATACACATGTATAATCTATATTGAATTGATTGCCTTCTTAGTGGGGACTGGTAATGTGTACAAACTTCTTTGTTATCATAGTGGAATTGGCTTTATGGCATCTGAATAAATATTCTGGTTTCATCTTTGAGGAAGAGAGTTTGTGGCTGTTGTGGGTATTGCACTGGCACTACACTAAAAATTTTTTTAAATACATTTTAAAAATGTCATTTGTCTTTAGTCACTTGAACTCCCCCCATCTTCCTTTGTCATGAAAACAATTAGAAAACAAAACTCGATACAGCGACATGAGCTGATAATGCATACTCTTTCAGTTGCTCCCTACTTCTCTGCAATGAGAAGGGAATAGGCACTGATCAGGAGCATCTGTCTCTCTTGCTCTCTCCCTGCCCCGACAACCCTCACATGCACACACAATTTTATGGAAAGCTCTTTCAGGCAAGTCTGCATTTAGAGACGGAAGGGACCTTAAAGGTCATCTTGCTCATCTAAGATGAAGGAAATGAGGCTTATCCAGGTTAAATGACTTGCCCACAGTCACACGGGTGGTGAATAGCAGAGCTGGGATTTCAACCTGGATCCACCCTTCCAGGCTGCCTTGAACAGGTGTGTCATCCTGTCCATCTGACTTCTTGATCCAACTTTTTTAATTAAACAAAGTATTTAAAAAACAGTTGGGAGGATCTTAAAGATTCAGAATATTTTGTGCACATCATTTTCCTTGACTTTTGATTTTATTTGGTTGTTTTGTCTCCCAAATAACTACAAATACACGTTCTACTTTTCAAGTGCTCCTCGTTTGCTGTTAATTAGGAAAAGTCAAGTGTAAAACAGGTCCCCTGAGACCTGACATACACCAGTAAGTTAAAAAGACTTCAAGACCTCTACATAGGAAAATGCTGTTTATGAACTCCAGACTCTGAGATATGAAGGCTTAGAATGCACACCAAAAAAATGAACAGGATCTGAATCACAGATGGGAGGCTTGATACCATGTTTCTTTACTTTAGCAACTCCCTCACAATACAGTCTTGTCAGCAAATACCAGAGGGGCCACATTCTGAGTGGAGACAAGCTGCTAAAAGCAAAGCACTTAAATAAATAAATTCACATCTTCCCTTATTGGCTTTTTTTTTCCTTTTGGAAAGCAGAGGAAGCAATGAGAAGAATGGCTGTTCTAGACTTTACTCTAAGAAGGAAGAGCTCGGAAGCATACAAGTGAAAGAAACTTCTGGAAAAACTGATTATATAAAATAAAATACATATAATTAAGCCAAATACTGTGCTAAGCATTTTACATACATCATCTCATTTGATCCCTACAACTATCCTAGGGAGTAGGTGCTATTATTTAATTATTCCCATTTTATAGCTGAGGAAACTGAGGCTGGGAGAGTTTAAATGACTTGCCTGTAGTAGTCTTTCTGCCTCCAGGCCCAGCACTCTAGAACAAATTGTGAAAGGAGAAGGAGACGTATGAAAGACAGAGGGAGGGGCATGGATCAAAAGACAAACATAAGACGTTGGTATGAACTGGGGAGAATAATATTAGGAAAGCTAAAGGCAAAAATGACCCAAGGTTTCCAAACTGTGCCCAGAATAAGAAGAAAAAGTGGGGGTGGGCCCTAAAAAAAATTATGTTTGGCGCCCCAAGAACAAGGAAGGGATGAGTTTTCCTGTGTGAGAATAGATAGTATAATGATGACAGAGAAGTAATTTTCAGTTTCATTTTCCTTGATGGAAAAAAAGAACTCCACTTCCTGTATAGGAAACAGTAGGACAAATATGGTCTTAAAGGAATGGAAGCCCAACGCAGTTGAAAAATGGGAGAAGAAAGTACTTTTCTTTGACTCAGATCCATGACCTCACTGATGCTGGGTGAGGAAATCCCTATACCCACACAGCAACTGTCCTGAAAGTTAGTCTTTGAGAAGAGGTTTTAACCTGGAATTCATAAAGTTGTCTTAAAAAATATATTTTGATAACTGTTTCAATAAGACTGTTTTGCTTTATCATCCTAAGAATTTTATATATTTTTTCAAAGAGGGACCATTAAAGGCCATCTTAGTCTACACAAAATTCCAAGTTTTATCTTGGGACATTAACAATGCCACTCACCTTTTAACTTTAATGTTTACACTCTCATTATCATTAAAGAACATTTTGCCAAGCCCTTTTTCTGATATGATGAATACAATCATAGCAGCTCTACGTAGAAGATCTCATACTGTAAACTTCATCTAATTCGACTCTCTCATTTTACAAATGTGCAAAAACAGTAAGAAAGGTTGTGCCTCCTCCAAGGTCACATCATTTAAGTGAAAGAACTGACACTGGAATCCCAGGCTTTCATCTTCTAGGCACGTCTGACATTTTGTACCCGAGAAAGAATGTTAGAACACAAAAGACCAAGAGATCAGAAGGTTTAAGAGATAACAGAAAAATCATGGAAGCAAAGGCATTGGCCTGAGCCTACGATCTTCTCCGTTAAGTTTGAGTAACTGAATGAAAACTGAGAGAGCAAATATCAGGAACTGTATTCTGATAATGGAGTAAAATGTTATATATTTAGTTCTGATAGGGATTTAGAAGGGAAAAGGACCTTAAAAGCCAACCAGTTCCTGCCCCTTCTTTTACAAATGAGGAAACTATGACAGGGAGGTTAAGCGACTTTTTAAAATTACTATGTACTAAAAAACAGAGCAAAGACTCAAATGTGGGTCCTTCTAAGTCCACAGCCAGCATTTTTCCAACTATAGTACATGGCTTTTAATAGAAATAGAAGGCCCAAGTACCAAAGAGATGGAGCTGAAACAGCAAGTTCTCGCCTAGAAGCCCCAGGTCCATCCAAGGCAGCATCACAGCAGCGAAAACTCAGGGTTTCCCAGCTTCTAACCAAGAGAAGCAGTCCTAGTGTAAGGTTCCATTTTCTCCCAGAAAAAGCAGAGAACTTGTTTAAAGAGTATTTAAAAGTTAATTGTGCAAGGATCCAGCAAATACTCATCTTTACCTTTGGGATGTTGGGGTAAATTTGATTGTCTTTCTGAATTTTCTGCATTTAAAAGCACTGTCCTGAAAAGAGATCCACAAACTGTCTCCAGGAGCTTGCCAGAAGGGTCCTCACAAACACAAGGTGAAGAAAGAAGAAGCCTTATCTCGGGTGCTTGCCAAAAGCGTCCTCACAAACACAAGGTGAAGAAAGAAGAAGCCTTATCTCAGAAAGCTGCCTGGTGATTAATCATGCCAGCATGAGTCAGAGGCAGGGCTTCCTGAAGCAGAGGCTGGGTCTCTGTGCAGTATTCCTCCTCTAAAAGAGTAGCTAAAATTCTTTGAACGAGCTTCAAGGTTCATGAATAATGGCTATTATATTTGCTTGCCTTCTCAATGAAAGGAAGAGAGAGAGAATTTGGAACTCAAAATAAATGTCTAAAAATTTTTTTTAAATTTACAAAAATTCTGAAAGTGAGTTTAAGTTTCTAGACCTAAATGAATCCCTTGACTATTAAAAGAACTTGCAAGAAGAACGTAAGAAACAAGCCTTTATCAATGAAAGAAGGAAAGAGGCATTTATTAGGTTCCTACTATGTGCCAGGTAGTGTCCTAAGCACTTTTTAAAAAAAAAAAATGTTTATTTATTTTTATAGTTTCCTAAGCACTTTACAAATATGATTTCATTTACTCTACTAGGGGTGATTAGGGAAACATTATCAGTTACTCTGGAGGAATTATGAAGAATAGGGGAGTGTTACAAGACTAGAGATGGCCCAGTGGCCCAGTTTTAAGAATGAGGAAAAGGTGGATTTTGGAACCTAATGCTGATTCCTGGAAAAGTAACAGATTATTAAACTTGTAAAAGAAGATGCAGAGGTCAACAGAAACCAGCAGGGCTTCATGAAAAACACAGTTTCCTTTTCAGATAAGGTCTCTGGATCGTGATTGGAGGGAATGCCTTAGTCATGGTGACATCAATAAGACTGTTGATGAACTTGAACTTGATTTCCACTAGACATCTAACAAAATCAGATGGTGCAAATCTAGTCACTTTTATGACACCAAAATTCTCTTGAACACGTCAAGAATATAGGTAACACTTTTCTCATCTTTTAATTCCCTTAGGCCCAAACCGATTCACTTCTCAAGAAAAATGAGCTGAAGTTAATTCATTTTTGCATTAAAAAAAAAAAGCTGAGAATCAGTGTTATTGAAAGGATTAAGAATACAGAAGACTTTAGAACTACCATGCAGGAGATAAGTTCATAGTTTTAAAAAGAGTATACTGCATACCCTCCTCTACTTTTGACATAAGATATGAAATAAAGTTATTAACAATTCTTACCACTGCTCTTTTAGATGCAAGACAGGGTTCACTCATCTGAAAGGAAAAGAGCAAAAACAATTTTCTAAAATAATGTGAAGACATTCTTTAAAATATTTATTCAGAGCTTAACTTCCAATTACTTAGAGGTCAGTTATCTAGTTCAGATCAATTATCTAGTTCAATTATCAAATTCAAGTAGAAATGGATCGCCATGGCTACATACAGACTAAGAAAGTCACAAATTAACATTATCTATGTTGTACTCTATTTTCATTTATTTTGTATTATTTCCCAATTACATTTTAATTTGGTTGCCGATGGACTAGGAAGGGTGAGGATATGGGGCCTTGAGTCTGACATCTCTGATCTAGTTTAAGGATTCTCTAGCTATCACAAATTTTAAAAGGCATTTCTTGGGTATTTATTACACGTTAAGTCCTGGTGACACAAATGCAAAAGCAAAGATAGTCCTTGTCCACAAAGAGTTTACCTTCTAGTGGGAAGAAACTCAAACAGGGGAATGTAACCCAGACTCTCTGGCCTGGAAAGTTACAGATAGAGTGAGTAGACTGATACACTCTATTCAGGAACCATCTGATCATGGTTTCCTAACTGGGAAAAGGCTGTGAAGGAGACAGTCTGAGTCAAGTGAATGAAGCAGAGTATGATGGCTGGATTTTTTTCTAAAATAATGGTCAGGGAGAGGCAGTCACCCACTAGGATAGCAGGGATGCAGGGCAGAAGTCTCTGTTAGACTGTAAATTCCTTGAGCATAGGGTCTAGGGCCTATGTCCTGAGAGAAAATTAGGGACTCAAAATTTCTGAAAAATGAATGTTAAAAATTATAACTGGGGAAAAATAAAACATTTAAAATAATTAAAACTGTATCTTTATCTGTTTCCTCAACTCATAAGAGACTATTCTGTACACAGTAAAGTGCATTTATTAAAATGTTTGCTGGAAATTTGAATAAATGAACTAAGTGCCTTTTTTACCTTTTGGCATTTCATAACTGCTGAGAAAGCTGGAGGGGATGATAGGAGAAGTTTCCATTTGACTGTTTGTCCTCTGAATCACTGTGTCTGTCTGAGGTTAAAGTGAAAATGACTTAGTGGAGACTGCTAACCAGATTAGCTACATATCCTCCGAGGTTCTTTCTGGCTACATGTCTATGACTCTACGATCTTCTTTTTGACTTATAAAAATCAAGTAAAGTCTTAGGAAAATACTGATACCCAATTTCTATCCTAAGATTTGAAAACCTAACTTTCTGGCTACTTTAGGAAAATAATTACTTTGAATAATTTAGTTCAGTTGGGAAGTTAAGAATACTGACAGGAAGGGCTGAACTGAGGTTTTTTTTTTTACAGACTTCAATGATCAATGCTATTGTTGGCTTCCATTACCGCAAATAATTAAGAGTTTGTCTAGATTACACAAGGAGGAGTCAACAGAAAAAAAAAATCTTCAGGTCATTCCACAGACACATGAGCACAAACATCAGGGCAAGGCTTAGTACAGTGGAACCCATGCTTCACTAAAAGCCCTGAAACATGGATTACAGCTCTGGTTCTACTGCCTGTGTGGCTTTGGTAAATCCCTTCCACTTGGGTTTCCATTTCCTTACTAATAAAATAAAGAGTTCAAGTTAGACTTTATCTTCCAGCTCTGTGAGTCAATATAAAGAATGAAGGTAACAGCACTTGTTTTGGGGAAAGTACAAAGTGAGTTCAAGCCCTGCCTGGAAGTAGGAGCCTATGCTATGAATTTTTTATCAATAACTTAAGCAGAATATCTGGAAAAGAAAATGTATTTTGAGGTTCCTCATGTTACACAGTGATTATTTTCAAATTATTCAATTTTTTTTAGATGAAGCTACAAATCAAATTAAGATGTCTATGCTAGTATATTAATGATAACATCACAGGCATCAATTTTCACTTGATCAGGTGTAGTGTAGCTCTAGCTATATTATGACATCTTAATGTAGCAAAAAAAGAATCCAAGATTTTGTGGTTGATTGAAACGAAGATAAATACTGACCCTTTCACTGGCACAGGAAATTCCACTAAACACACTTCCTTAGCTTAAGAAAGAAAAACAGCAACTTGTTTCAGTTTAAAATGGAATTTATGAAAGTATCCCTTAATATTTTTACTGTGGTTCATTCATTTAAGGTAATTTCAACAAAGGACTTTGCTATATGTTAATTTTCTGTTTTCAAAAAAAGGGCTGCCAGAGGGCGTAGCAGGTATTTTCTTAATGTCATGATATATGAAAGCAGTTAATGGAGTAATTTAAAAAATCCCAACAACACATTTCTAAAAATTTTAGATGCAGCAGCCCCAGTATTATTTCAGCAAATACATCCAACAACTTAGTAAACTATAAGTAATTGATAGCACACACAGCTATGTACCTTAATTTAACTCAAAGAATGAAAAAAGAACTTCCTAATATGAATTAGTTATCAGTATTCTTTTAAGAATCTGATTTTAATAATTCAAAAATAAGATCATAGGTTTATAGATTTAAACCTGGAAGGAACCTCCAAGGGCATATAATCCATTTAGTTAGCAATCTCAAATTCACCTCAAACATGGAGAAATGACAAACAACATGTCAAGACGTGCTGTCCACCAGTCACAGTGGTCCAATGTTCAAAAACCAGAATCAAAGGAAAGCCACGACATTCCAGCAGCATAGGGCAAGGATTTCTCTACTCTAGAACACAAAAATGTTTTCTCTACATGAACAGACTTATTCCTTCTGCCCTGCAGGACAATAAAGAACTGAGAAGTAGACACCTTGGCACAGGAATACTTACTGATAACTGAAACACAAAATGCAATAAACAAACACATAAAGGATGAGCATCGTCAGGTTCATGCCCGCAGCCTTATCACTCACCCTCGGCTGCTCCATACGCTCTCTGTGTCTCCTTGCCGCTTCATGCCTCCATAACTTCAAGCAAACTATAGCACTAATGAGATAAACAATCATTGTGACGAACAAAAATATCATTGCCGCTATCTGTCCTCCTTCCACCCGGCAAAACGATGCATTGATTGGTGTATTAAACAAAGGGTAATAGCAGAGTCCACCCCGGTTGGTGTCGTTGACGTAGACTATGGCTGCAGACATATACAAAATGAAGAGGGCGACGTTAATTCCAAACTCAGTTAAAGGCCACCAAGTAGAGTCCAAAAGGATGGTCCGATAATACATGGACATGCCAAGAACTAGAACAATAATGGTTGTAATCCAAGCCAGCCCAGCAACAACGAGTATAAAGGGAGTTTTAGGGCCACTGTAGTAGTAGCCTCCATACATGCTGCCCAGGCTACCAGTGCCCATGCCATATGGCTGTGAATAACCAAATAGGTTATACCATTCGTTGTCTTTGTGTATATAGGCTGTGACACAGGCAAAAACCCCTGCCCCTAAAAGCAGCTGCACAACACCAAGGATTCTCAGCAGTCCTGCCCATGACTTCATGTAGGAGTATCTCTGGTTGTACTCTTCCACCTTCTCGCTGTAAGTCAGGGCTGTTCGTCCTAGGGATCCATAGGAATCCTGAGGGAGAAAAGCTTCAGTTTCTTTCCGTGAACTGTAAGTTCCACTGGACTCTTTGTATGGATCTTTATGGTCACTGTGGTAATTTGATCTTGCTGGTGAGGCTGGTGGGGAACACTCAACACCATCAGAAATATACCGAATGTCAGACGCAGGCCGGTCCCATTCCGGATCGTTCCTTTTCCCTTTGAAAAAGTTCTTCCAGGAGTCTGGAACAAATCTCCTTACAGGTTTGATATCTGGAGCTAGAACTGGTTCTTCTGGGTCACTTGAATTAAAGGGTGGGCCAAATGGTGGCTGTAAGGGGAGAGGTGGAGGGGGCAAAGGATCTGCACTCAGAGCTAATTCACTGTCTCGAAGGCTCTCAAGTGTCCTCATTGTGCCATCTTGATAGGAGGAGTCTACTGGAACATCATCATAAACCCTGCCTGGGTTCCTAGATCGCTCAGACACCACACCATTTGACGACATTTGTGATTCTTACTCCTATTTCAGAAAATTAAAGTTACATATTATGCACAGTTATAGTCTCCTTCAGGTTACCCCTTCCTCTTATACAAGTAGTAGCCAAAGTTCTCTTTCTGTTCATATTCTGAGGATCAAAAATTGAAATGTCTCATTATTAGAACTGAATAGCTGGCAATTCTATAAAAAAGACAGTCTGAGATGCAAATTTCATTGCCCAATTTTAAAAATAGTTCTAAATTTCAAAATATCATTTGAAATATTTTATTTGCATGTGTGTTCTCTGAAAACAATTTTTAAAAAAACTATGTAAGGAATTTTGTAAAAAATGAAAATAACCTTTCTCAAGATGAGCCTTAAATACTATTTTAAAAAGAATCCACAGATAAACTCTTGTTCTCAGATGCTGAAGCAAAATATTGAGAGTATGATTATATCAGTAATTTGATAAGTCAGGAAACAGTAGTCTCTTCAGGTACGTCACATTTCCTTGCAACCAAATTAGGAGACTTTCATAGAACAAGGAATCAATTTTATCTTAATTAGGAAAGCTAATTAGGGGATCTCCCTACCTTGATAGAATCACAGGTTTGGAATTAAAAAAGCTAACTCAGTATAACTGTTCAATATAAAACAGGAAAGATAAATATCTGACACCTCAGCTTTTCAAAACTTAATCTCTGGTGACAAATTACGTCAGAATAAAAAAAAGGTAACAATTAAAAAACCCCAAAAAGCACATCAATCAAATTACACACTTCTTAAAATCCTGAAGGTTAGAACAATGGAGCTGTGTTTAACCAGGAAAAGGGAGTCCCACCCCACAAAACGCATTACTTTCCTAAGAGCTTTCGGTTGATCTTCAAGAATATCCCTTCAGCCCTCTATCTAAGCCTGGAAAACGTATTTCAGGAATCAACTGAAAAGAATTCACAAGTCAGCATTTAAGTTTTGTTTGCAAGTTGCCATAAAAGTTACAAGGTGGATTGTTTTTAAGTAAATTTCTTAACTAAAATTAATCAGCTGAACCCATGTGCAGAAGGAGGAAACTGCCTGCCAAAAGAATGTCTAGGGGAAAACAGTTCATTTTTTTCCCTCTCAAAAATCAGCAAATTATTTGTGAAGGCATAAGCAACTTGTTCTATTAGACACTGTACAATTCACAAAGGTTACATGGAGGCTCAAAGAGCTTAATGATTTTAAATTCCCAGACAGGTATAATGGGTCCATGACTCAATATTTGCTATGTGCTGTCCCTAAACCACAGGGGTTACTAGTCACTTTCACCCACGCATCTGGTTCTCTAGTAGCAAGCTGTCTTGTCAATAACATCTTAACCACAATTAATATAAAAAGTACTGGTGCTAGAAAGATCTCCAGATATCACCTGGTTCAATGCCCTCATCTTACAGAGGGGACAAGGAGACCCAGAGATGGGAAGGGACACAGTCAAATCACTGGGATTTGGAGAAAAGTGGACCAACATGAATTAAAAGAGTTAGCTGGATATTTTCATTGTAATAGCTAGCAGAGACGTTAATTTCTTAAATGTGTGTACCCCATTTGCTCTAAATAAATGAAACATTGTTCCCATTCCAATTTGATTCAGGGACTATTCTGGCATTCCAGATGAACACTTATTTTGATTCAAGCTTGCAGTTTAGTGTTTTTAGGAACAGGGTCACCATCCAAGACACTGACTCGGGCTTTTTGTCTTTGTTTTGGTTCACCATGTGTTCACATTCTCCTCTGAAAGTGAAGGCTGGCTGTGCGTAATAATGATGGATAACTGCATTATCACTGGCTCATCTCACACGAAAGTCTGCCTCCCTCCTCCAAAACAACAAAGACAGACCCACAGATTCCAGTTTAAATGTAACCACGTAGTTTGTTGGTCAATGGGAAACACTTCAGACTTTTCAGTGTCTCTACGTTCAAGAACAACACATTTTGTAGTTTCTGGGCTCAAAGAGGAGGGCTAGAATGACCTTCCTTAGAGGTCATGCATCTAGTCCGGTGGTTCTACAATTGTGGTTGGGGCACGAAAATATTTTTATAATAATATTTATCAAAATTCTTAAAACTGTAAATATCAGTAGAGATGATTTGGGTACGTGCAAAGTGGTCTCGAAACCAAAAAAGTCCCATTCCCCTCTTTTTAGGGAAGAGCGACTCGAATCCCGGTTAAGAGACTCGCCTAAGGTCTCACGGCTGGGATCGGTGCCCAGGTCCTGCGCCTCCCACGGGGCTCGTTCCATGACATCATCCCCACTCCAAAGCTCAGAAAGAGGCGCTTCCTGGGCAGGTGTGTTGGAAGGCACAATCTCCTTTCTGCCCAACCCTAGGTCCAGCTTCCGCACGCCCCGGGCAGAGGGCCCCTGAAGGTAACTTCCATCGGTGTCGGGGCCGGGCTCCCCACGCGGAGACATCGCTGCCGCGGGCCGGCCCTGCGCGGCTGGAGGAGCCCTGCCCTGCCCGGTGCCCTCGCCCACCCTCGCCCCTGGGCAGCTCTGCCTCTCTCCCCGCGGAGCGCCGAGCCTCCGGCTCAGCCTCCCGCAGCCCCTTCTCCTCCCGGCCCTCGCCCAGGCTGGGCTCCCTCACTTACCTGGCAGGCGGGCGGCTCCGCGGCTCGGGCACCAGCGGGCAGCGGCGGCGGGGGCAGAGCGCCAGTCCCGGTCCGGAGCCGGTCCCGCCCAGCGCGCACACCTGGCCGCCCCGCCCCCTCCCGCAGGGCCTCTCCGGCGTCACGTGACACCCTCGCTAGTTTCACCGTGGCCGGGTAGGAAACTCACCTGGGCGGGGGTGGGGAAGGAAGCCGAAACCCCCGGCCGAGTTCCCGGGGCGGGGCCGGAAGTGCGGAGCGCAGGTGGGGGCCTCGCTCCCTCCGAGCCCGCGGGGCTGCTGGCGAGGGCAGCGGCGCCCCCCTGCCGACCCTCCCCCCCATCCCAGTCCGGCCGCCCGCCCCCGCACGGGCCCAGCTTTTAAAAACCAGGAAAAGTTCACTGGCGCTCTGCCCCCGTCGCCACAACGAGACACACGAGAAGTCAGTGCCGGCCAAATCGGAGATATTGAGGAAATAAAAAGCATTTAATGTTTTGGTTTAAAAATATTCGATACATTAAAGCAGATATTTGCATAATTTATGGAAAAATCATATAACAAGATTTCACGTTTTAAACGTTTATAAAAATATAGACAGGTAAAAGAAACAAAATTGTAACAAGGCTCTGTTTATTTACATCTTGAATAGTTTACAGGTGAACTACTTTAGTTTTACAATGTATATGTACAACATTCCCAAATGATGCATTATTAATTCACATTTTTTTGTATTTAGCATAACCTTCACATGAACTTGCTCATAAATGTTGACCTCTCCACTGTACACCATCTATAGAACTAAATAAATACTAGTGGAAAAAAATTTTAAAATAACTTAAAAGGTCTTACTATTTATTTACTAACTGCTTTGTTTCAAAACCTTCATAACTTTTCCATAAAAATACTTTTGTCTGTCTTTTGATTATCAACACTCCTTTAAAAAAGGTTCAGATTTAAGCTAAAGGTTTAAAGCCTGATTGAACTGATCTATTTTCCTTTGAAAGGTACAGTTGGTCCCATAAATGGACTTGTGTAGCAGTACAAGTGTACATATTATATACCGTACAAGTGGACTTTTAAGAGTACAGTCATTTCAATAGCACTGAAAGCCTATTAACTTTATTCAAGTAACTTCATTTATCACTGAATAAAATTAAAATGAATCTGAAAAACTGCATGTGACCATCAGGTAGACTACTTGGCTACATTTCATCACTGTCATATTCCTCTATTGTGATCTCTTCCTCCAGGAACCCTTGCGCTGTAGCAGGCTGTGGCTGGCTGGCAGGCAGATCTGTTCCACTAGTCTGACTTGAAGGAAGAAATGAGGGGGCTTCTGGATCAGTCTCAGAAGCTTTGATTTTGTCCAGGTGCCGAAGTAGCTTTGTAGGTGGTGCTCCATCTAAATTATCCTCATCGTCACTGGCAGAGTCCATCATTCCAGAATCCTTATCAGTTAGAGCTTCCATTTTCAATCTGTTAGAATTACATCATGTCTATTAACAACAGACTGGTATAGTTCTTTGAACTATGCTATAATGATGATAATTGACAAGGCTACTCCCTTCCTTCCTCCTCCTTCTACCCTAAATGTGTTTGAAATTATTTTAGGCAGTAGTCTCCTTTGATCTACTTCAATGAAACATTTCTTTCCACAAAGAAAAACATGAATGGTAATAAGACAAAACTCATGGCCATAATGGAAGGAGGTACTGCTGGTAAAATCCCAACTGGATGTGGATCATATACCCACCAAGTGCTAATCAAACAATGCCTGAATGCTTCAGGAAACTGAAGTCCAGCTGTATATCAGCTAAAGAGTGGGAGAAATTTGACTCCCTTCCCCAGGGAGCCTAAGATCAAAACAATTATTAATGATTTGAAAAGTATAAATAGCAGATACTACTAATAATCTTAAAATCTCAAGTGCTTAAATCGTTTGTCAAGGAAAAGAAATTTATGTGATACAGACAGTGGCTTCTTATGGTAGCATATAACTAAACTGCAGACAGTAACAGCAATGAAGTGAAATATGATATATAAAAATGTATTTCTTGAATTTGATACGTTTGCTGATATATACTATAGTAAAATTGAAATAAGGCAGGGAATAATGTCCAACAACTCTGGTTACCTTCCAAAAAACCTCCTCAGGGGAAGCCTTCCAACATCCTGAATAAAAGCAATCTGAGCTGGAAAGGGAGAAGAAAAAAGACCATTTCAAACTAGATCCAATATATACAGGGTACAAAATTCCTAATATATATATATATACACACACACACACACACACACACACAAACTTTTCAATACAATTAAGAAACATTAACCCACACTTACAAATTACCAGCACGCTACCTTATCTACCCGACAGTTTCCTAAAACTATAGTTGACCCATTTCGTCTCTGCCCCCGGTACAGGCAGAGATTCCTGCTTCCCCTCTCTGGGCAGGGCAGCACACTGCCGGTCCACAGCACGTCTTCTGCTTCAGAGCATCGTTGTTTACTTTTCAAACTACTCCTTATACAATATAAGTAACAACAAGACACCGGAGAACACATGGAGAGCGCTTTCAGAGAAATCACTCTCTGTCCTTCCAGCCATGGACGTCTGGGTTCTGCTCCAGTCTCAAGGGTATGAGGGAGAGGATGCAGGAGTGGAATAAATAACAATCCACTGCAGATGCCCAACCTTCTGTGAAGTGTGAGTCATTCCTAGTGTAGAAGACCACTGGGAAGCCAGTTTTGATTCTAAGGCTAATCTGCAGGTCCTAGATACCTGTCGTGTATGGTTTCTGATCTGGTTCCTATATACTCCAAATTCCATGTCACCCCCAGAACTTAAATTAGGCACCTTGGGGTCACACTTGACAAATTATGATCTCTAGCTGAATTACAGTCAGACTGCCTTTAATGCTAGACTATCGTTTAAGGGTAAGATACTGTTATTAATATCCATTTGTAAAGAAGGGGTTAAGAATTCGCTAATAATTTGAGTGGAATTCTCAATAAGCTGCTCCCCCTTTTTTACAGTACAGTCATTTTAGGATATTACCCTACCCCCAGAAATGAACACCCTAACCTTATAACAAATCAGAACAATTAAGGAAAAACTAACCAACACATCTGATAATGTACATATGCAACACTGTCCCCTTTTAGTTACCTCTCTTTCTACTGACTTCATTATCTGTTCTCAGGTATTATTACCTTGATTTCTCATTGGATTAGTTAGCATAGCCAGGTATGGCAACAGCTGTGTTTGAAGGCACAAAGGGGGTAAGCAGAAACTGGAAAAGAGTGACTTTGCTGCCAGGCAATTTTCTCGATACTATTTCGCAAAAGGAAGAAAAATAAAAATTATTAAATTCTGCCAAGGAAACTGTACTATTAACTGCTTCAGCATTGCTTTAAAGAACCCTTAAGTGACTTATTCATGTCATATGTTCCTATCTATGTCTTTTCCATGTGTCGAGAAGGTCTAGAGTTAGGAAAATATATCATTGTAAAATTAAGGAAATTTTATTTATAAATCCATAGCCTAAATTACCTTAGATCCCAAATCTAAGTAATTATACTTCATTTTCTTTATAGCCCCAATGCATAAAAACTTTCAGGATTTTGTGATGTATCTTCAGGAAGTACCATTTACACATTATTTTATTTAACATATAAAACTCTCTTTAAGCCTGGACTTCAAAGAATTTTCTTGAATCATAAGAAAGATTCATTCTGAATTGTGGTTGCCTTGACAGAGCTATTCTAAGAATTCCTTACATGGATCACAAAGAGGAATTCGATGCAAATGCCTGAGGGGCTCCTTCATTTATAATTTTAAACCAAAAAATGACCCATCTTACCTTTTCATTCAGCCAACTAAGCCTCACATTTTCTGTGAACACTGCTTCTTACAATCCCTCATTTCCTTCAGTGCAGGGCTCAGATGTCACTTTCTCTAACCCTTCCAGTCATTAACACTCTCTGTCTCTTGAGATAACTTCGGTGATTGTGTTTACTCATCTGAATACATGACAAAGACTCACCCTTATACGCTACTTGGGAATATGACACTTATTTCTTCCCCATTAGAATGTCAGCTTCTTTTGAGCAGGCATTGTTTCATGCATTATATTTGGATTTCTAGGCCTAGTAGTGCCTGGCATAGAGCAGTAATGCTCACTGGTTTCTTGATAAACTGATCTTTGTCTCTCTGAGGGCACTGAGAGGTTAAGTGAATAGTCCTGTCACTCCAATGTACCCATGTCACTCCAATGTACCCAAGGTAAGCCCTGAATCTGGAACCTTTTAGGCCAAAGTGGCTGCCAGAATCCTGGATTCTCCAAGACTGTAAATGGAAGAGCAGGTGTAGATCCATGCTGGTAAATCACAGGTTGGATACAAAACAAAATCAAAATTTACCTAGGGCCAAGGAGTACACTACAACTGAGATTAAATGAATACCCAGAATAGGCACATGATCTCAATTAAGGTATTCTTTTTTCAAATCCCTTAAAAGCTAATGGATTCAATATTCAAAATGGTTGCTTATGTTTTACTTTGTTTCTAAATAAAGTGGGGTCTTGACAACTTTTTATCTGTGATGGCAATATTACCTTTCTGTTTATCAGAAACCACTGAGGTTTATGCAAGGGTCGAAAACTTGCTCCTCCTCCGTGGCAATAAGCAAAACCTCTGGATTTGTTGGAATGCATCACACCTCTTGTAGCTACAGATGCACTGTAGTCCCCGAGGGTAGTCCTTGACTAAGAAATGAAATGATATGCAATTAAATGAGATAATGGATACAAAGTGCTTTCTAAAAGCACTCATGATATAAAAGATCAATTACTATTGTGGGTGTATGGTATGGCCATATAGAACTTAAAAAAAAAGTTTTCTAAATTCTATAGTATTAAAAAGAAAAAAACCGTATCCCCAAGAGATATAAAAATGGGCAAGGGTCCCACGTGTACAAAAATATTTATAGCAGCACTCTTTGTGGTAGCCAAAAACTGGAAGTCAAGGGGAATCAATTGGGGAATGGCTGCATAAATTATGGTATATGAATGTAATGGACTACTATTGCACCATAAGAAATGATGAACAAGAAGACTTCAGGGAGGCCTGGAAGGACTTATATGATCTGATGCTGAGCTAAAAGAGCAGAACCAGGAGAATTTTGTGCACAGCAACGACCACAGTGTGTGAGAGTTTTTCCTGGTAGACTTGGAACTTTGTAATAACACAAGAACTTACTGAGAAAAAAAAAAATCCCAATGTTGGTCTTCTAAGGCAAAATGCCTTCCACACTCAGAGAAAGAAATATGGAAGTCATTCACAGAATGTAGCACATCATGTTTGTGTGTGGGTGGGTTTCAGTGTATTATGTTTTGATTTGTTATATGATTTCTTCCATTTATTTTAGTTCGACTACATAGCATGACTATAGTGGAAATGTGCTCAATAGGAAAGTATATGTAGAACCTATACAGAATTGTATGCTGTCATGGGGAGGGAGGGGGGTAGTAGGGGAAGGGTGGGGGGGATAAAACCTTAACTTTAAGGAAGTGATTGTAGAACATTAAAAAAAAAGAAAAAAGAAAAAAAAGGAAAAAACCTTCAAGAACCACTTCAAAGCATCCAAAATAGTTTTTCCTAGTTTTCACCTTACAGTGACATACTTCAAAATAGTTACTGAAATTTTTTCACCTAAAACTGAGATGCTAAAAAAAAAATCTAGGTCAAGTATAAAGAAAACAATCACTTGATAACTATGCAGCTTTCTCAGATCTAGTGTAATTGTATTTATGTCACAAATGAAATGAGAAAACATTCTAACACTACATTGGAGAGTTTGTTGATGTTTTACTACAAATGATAAAAACAAAGGCATATTGTACTTTTCCTACATGTAAGGAAACAATCAAACGAAACATCAGCCTTACATTCCAGTCACCACAAAAGATATCAGCAATACTCATGTATTCACTGGCTCTCACAAGATCCTCTATTTCAGTGAAGAAATCGACATAGTTTTGATGAAGGTATAAATTAAATAGCTCTCCAGGCATGTGTGACTTTTCTACAACCTCCTAGTCAAAAGAAATATATGTATGTAAGTATACAATACAAAGCTAGTGGTCAAAATTTTTTTTTAAATCAGTAATTTCACGAAGTTTCAGTACCTCAGGTTCAACAAGTAATGTGTCCCGTTCATACTCTGACAAATGAGAAGGTAACTGGGGAAATCCTAATTCTGTTAGAGATGTTCCTGAAAATAATTTCCATATTTACTAAAGATGGATTATAATGGAGCAGCATTTGTTATGTGTCAAATACAGTGCTAAGTGCTGGAAATACAAATACGAAAGTGAGGCAGTTCTTGATCTCAAGGAGCTCAAACTGAAATAATAGTAGACCCTGGGAACCATACTGGAGTGAGGCTCAAATCAGAGAGTCTAGAAGTGAGGAATGGAAGTAGCACCTTGTCTTCTCACAATTAAAAACGCACACACAAAGTCTAAAGTAGAAGATGAGAACTGAAGATCTGAGACAGCTGCCCAGAAAAAAGCATAAAAACCAAAGATGGACAATTAGATCCATGCTGCTTCTGGGCCCTGACATGGTACCAGACTAGCATGAAAGCATGTAGCATGTGCCTGCTGTAACTCCCATGCTAGAAAGCAAAGGTTTTGCTTGGGAAGAGGGAAGAATCGCTTTGGTGCCACCTGATGGTGCTTGCCCATTGTCTAGGATGTGTCTTAGACCCTACTGACCCCAAAACAACAATCATCAGGACAGAATCTATAATGGTAATTTAGAAGACAGATTGGCAGAACAGACTAAGACTATTCATTAACAGTGTGATCCTGGGACAAATCACCTCACTTCTCTAGGCCTCATAATCAAATGGCAGAGAAAACAAGTAAACAAATACGTACAAATAGGCTATATGCAGGATAAAGAAATAATTATGAGAAGGAAGGCACTAGAATTAAGGGGGGTTGGGAATGACTTCTTATGGAAGATGGAATTTTAATTGGGACTTAAAGGAAGCCAGCAGAGGCAACAGGTGGAGATGGCATGCGCCCATCATGGGGGACAGCCAGAGAAAATGTACAGGGTTAAGAGATGGGGTGCCTTTTTCATGGAACAGCCAGGAAGTCAGTACCACTAGATCAAAGAGTATGTGGTAAGGAGGAGGGTATAATCAGATTGCAGAGGTAGGAGGGAGGTTATGAAGAGCTTTGAATGCCTATCAGAGCACTTTATACAAGATCCCGGAAGCAACAGAGAGCCAACAGTGTTTTACTGGAGGGATTGGGAGTAGGGAGACATGATTTAGGAAAATCACTTTGGTAGCTGAATGGAGGATGGATTGCAGTGCAGAGAAATTTTGAGGCAGGCAGAGTCATCAATGAGTTATACTGTAGTAGTCTTGGTATTGGATGATAAGAGCCTGTACTAGAGTGGTGGCAGTGTCAGAGGAAAGAAGGGGACATATTCAAGAGATGGTGCAAAGGTGAAATCAACAGGTCTTGGCAACAGATTGGATGCAGGGGTGAGGGACAGTGAGGAGACAAGAATGACCCCTAGGTTGGAAGCCTGAGGAACTAGAATAGTCTGCCTCTAGAGTAATAGGGAAGACAGGAGGTAAGGGAGGTTTTAGGAGGAAAAATAATGAATTCCATTTTGGACATGTTGATTTCTACAGAACATCCAGTCTGAGATGTCTGAAAGGCAGTGGCAGGAGTGAGATTGGATTTGGGGAATCATCAGCACAGAGATGGTAATTAAATCCATGGGAGCTGATGTGATTATCAAGTGAAGTAATATAGAAGGAGAAAAGAAGAGGATCTAGGACAGAACCCTAACCCATGGTTAGAGGTGAGATCTCTGTTCATCTGTTAGACATGTGAGGAGGTAAGAGGGGTATGGAATGGGCAAGGGACATTTAGAACAGGTTCTACCCCCAGAATATCTACCAAATATAATCTAATAAGAGTTTATATGACAAAGACTTTTAAATAAATATCATCTCCTTGTAGCTATTATTTATACTGCACTGTCAATTACTTTATATGGATGTTTAAATTGATATTTTTCCTAAAATGAGAGACAGAGGAAGGAAAAAAAATATGGGAGGTGAAGAAAGACAAGTCCAAGCAGAGTTCTGAAGTGGTGAGTCTTTGGAAAGTCAAAAGGTGGCACAAGAGCAGTGAATACTGGGTGGTACTGGATGAAAGAGGAGTATAAAACAATCAAATAAGAACATTAAAAATAAATGACGCTGAGGACTCTGGTAGCAAGCCATTTGTCACTAAAATTGCTTAGTTAGCTAAACAAAAACCATCTTCCTTAAATGGATGACTATTTAACTATGAAATAACTATAAGCGTAAAGGTCCTATGATCCACTAGGAACCCGTTAGTGTTTAATTACCTTTGCAGAAAGTAAATTATTTTTTATAGCTAACATTAATAAATGTTTGTTGCATAAACAAATGAAAGCTCAGCCAGTTTGTATCTGTCCTCTGTCTTCCTGATAGAGACTAACAAGTTCATCTAAATGCCACTGTAATGTAGTATGTTTATATAAAGCTAGCATTTTATTAAGGAAACACTCATGACTTCAAATAAAGGATAAAGGCTTCTTACTTACTTTTACAATACAATATCTTTCCCAAAGCTCTGAAGAGAAAGAGAGAGCAATCTTTGCCACCAATTGCCTGGACTTCGTGACTTTCCAAAGTACTATTAGATCTCTTTCTTGGCTTTGCTCTTGACAACAAAGTATCTGATTTTACTGAAGATATACCTTTTTTCCTTGACCAAAAATCAGTGTCCCCTGAATTACCTGCAATGAAGTAACCAAAAACTTTGAAATATGCAGAAATGATAGTCCATTATAGCCGATAACTTTTCAGCAAAAAATAAGAAAATGAATACAAACTATGCTATCAATGTGAGTACTTCCTCCATTCAACACATCTATAGAACTCTTGTCTGCATCATCTTCCCAAATCACCAGCTGGGGGAGTATTCTTCTATCTCTTGATGTTGAATGGACACCAATAGTGCATGTAGGTTGCACAATGGATATTCCTAGTTCTTGCTTCAAGAATAGTCCATTTCCTTTTCTGGTCATATACTTCTCTTAATCTTATTTCTTCTGTACATTTATTTTGGTAGGTGATATACTGCAGCCTACTCATACCCACCATGAACTTTTCCACTGCCCTTTGGGTGGCCCCCAATTTTTTGGAGACTGATATTTCATAACTCTCAGTCAGAGTATCACCAGAAAAATGCTGATGTTAAAAAGACTCCCCCCATCCCCTACCCCCTGGAAAAAGTTTGGGGTCATTGAAAGTACAGCATAAATGACCTAAGGCAATCCATAAGATAAGTAAGTTTCTGGACAAAAGGTGTTGTTTCCCCACCCAGCTTTTCCTATATGGAGGGTCAGGCTGGATTCTCTTGAATGGTTAAGTCTCTCACTAAGGTGATCTCCAGTGTAGAACAATATAATCAGTAAAATATCACCTGCAAATAGAAGCATCTGAAAGACCTCACCACCCATAGGGGATCTCTCTTCCATTTGGACTATCTTGCATGGATCACTCATCCATCTGTTTTTCATACCTTGATGGATACTGAGAATTTTTTAAGTTAACTTTCTATTCCTTCGATTTATACTTAGGAGATACCACTTTTAAGGTGATATTTTTCTCTACAAAATCAAATACTTGTTATGGTCATCGAGTAAAAAGGTCAGTAGGGTCTTGTATTTTCTAACATCCTTTAGTCAATTATATATATATATATATATATATATATAACCTGCAAGATCTGTTTGGCTATAAAATATCAATGCCCATTTCCTTCTACTCCCTTCGTTAAAGATGCCTTCAACCCATGTGTATTTTTATAAAGATATTTTTTCAGTATCTTTTATCCCCAGATCTTTCTTTTTTGTTTTCTTCTTAAAACATTCTCCACGTGTGTAAGTGCTAGACTCAAAATTTATTTCTCTAAAAGTGTAGAAAGAAAGTCTTTATAGAAAAGAATCAGTTTTATGTTGGAATAACTCTCACTGGAAGGTATGGAAAAACAGTAACAAAAACCCACCCAGAAGTTCAATATGTAGAGCTCTAGGATCTTTTCCAATATATTTTTGAGGACTTAAAAAGTTCTCTAAATGGTAAAGAGTCAGAAAGAAATATGATTTATGGTAAGAAAGTTATGATATAATTTCATTTTGCAGTCAAATACTAAATTATTACTTGATCACATGCAATCCAACTTTCTTTTACTAGTATGTATAAAATATGCTAGTATGAAAATACACTAGTATGTATAAATTTTTTTTAACAATTCAAAATCATCAGCATTTCTTAAATTCAAAAAGGAATTCAATAAAATAAATTGAAATAAAATACATCATTATAAGAAGTATAGATTTAAATAAAATAATGATTTCATTTAATTCATAAAACTGATGTATGGAGCAATTAAGACATTGCTCCTACAAAGTATGGTCTGACAGCACCTACACAAAGTGGTCCCTGAAATGGCAAAAAAGCTTGGTGGTGAACTCCGCAAAGCAAATGAGGTTTGGTACCAGGTAAAAAGGCTGCTCACATGACTGACTACCTTGTGCACATGTGCACAAACATTTCCTTTATCTTGCATTGCAGCTGCACATTTCCATTTTTTTTTGTGTGCGTGTGCACGTGTGTACATGTGCATGTGCTCCCACCAACTACCCAGATACTGAAAAGTTTTAAGAGTTACAAATATTGTCTTTCCATGTAAGAATGTAAACAGTTCACTTATGGTAAGTGCCTTATGACTTCTCTTTGCTGTTTACTTTTTCATGCTTCTTCTCATTCTTGTGTTTGAAAAGTCAGATTTTCTTTTCAGCTCTGGTCTTTTCATCAAGAATGCTTGAAAGTCCTCTTTCTCAATGAAAGACCATATTTTCCCCTGAAGTATTATACTCAGTTTTGCTGGGTAGGTGATTCTTGGTTTGAGTCCTAGTTCCTTTGACTTCTGGAATATCCTATTCCATGCCCTTTGATCCCTTAATGTAGAAGCTGCTAGATCTTGTGTTATCCTGATTGTATTTCCACAATACTGGAACTCTTTCTTTCTAGCTGCTTGCAATATTTTCTCCTTGACCTGGGAACTCTGGAATTTGGCCACAATGTTCCTAGGTGTTTCTCCTTTTGGATCTCTTTCAGGCGGTGATCGATGGATTCCTTCAATATTTATTTTGCCCTCTGGTTCTAGAATATCAGGGCAGTTTTCCTTGCTAATTTCCTGAAAGATGATGTCTAGGCTTTTTTTTTTGATCATGGCTTTCAGGTAGTCACATAATTTTTAAATTGTCTCTCCTGGATCTATTTTCCAATGAGATATTTCACATTATCTTCCATTTTTTTCATTCTTTTGGTTTTGTTTGGTGATTTCTTGGTTTCTCATAAAGTCATTGGCCTCCATCTGTTCCATTCTAATTTTGAGAGAACTATTTTCTTCAGTGAGCTTTTGAACCTCTTTTTCCATTTGGCTAATTCTGCTTTTGAAAGCATTCTTCTCCTCATTGGCTTTTTGAACCTCTTTTGCCAATTGAGTGAGCCTATTTTTCAAGGTGTTATTTTCTTCAGCATTTTTTTGGGTCTCCTTTAACAAGGTATTGACCCATTTTTCATGCTTTCTTGCATCTCTCTCATTTCTCTTCCCAGTTTTTCCTCCACCTAAGTTAATTTTCAAAATCCTTTTTGAACTCTTCCATGGCCTAAGCCCACTGGATATCTATTTCAGATGTTTGGGGTACAGAGGCCTTGACCTCTATGTCTTTCCCTGATGGTAAGCATTGTTCTTTCTCATAAGAAAGGAAAGGAGGAAACATCTGTTCATCAAGAAAGTAACCTTCTATGGTCTTATTTTTTTTTTCCCTTTTCTGGGCATTTTCCCAGCCAATTACTTGACTTCTGAGATTCCTCTCCACCCCGCCTAGATGCACCCAGCTGGTGCTTGGGGTCTGAAATTCAAATGCTGCTCCCCAGCCTCAAGGCTTTCCTGGGAGGGAGCGGCTGCTATTCGATGTGAGCTTAAGTTCTGGTGCTCAGGTGGGGGCAGGGCCACCTCCCAGGCTCAGTCCCTCAGGGGCTTTATGCGGAGACCTTCAGTAATGGAGCACAGCTCCTGTCTGCTCCAGGAGTCTTGGCCGCTGCTGCTCTGCCCCTGCCTCTGCCTCCCAAGGGGGCCTGAGTTATGGAGACACCCCGCTCCCCTCTCGGCCAGCCCAGAAGTCTCTCTCACTGACCTGTAGCGCCTGTGGGTGGAGGGACCTTCGCAGCCGCTGGAGATTCTGTCCCTGAAGCCTGCTCGGATCTGCTCTTCTCGGGGCTGTGCGGCTAGGGCAGCGCAGGGGCTCTGCTCCTGCGCAACTGACCTTTGGGGCCGGTTTTTCAGGGCTCTCTGAAACGGACATCTCCTCCACTGGGTTGCTGCGCGGGTTCCACTGCTCCAGAATTTGTGGGGAGTTCTTTTTACAGGAAATTTATGGGCTGTGGGTTCCGGAGCTAGCATACGTGAGTCCTTCTACTCTGCCATCTTGGCTCCTCCCTCCATTTCCATTTTTTAAAAGAAAAAACTTTAGACTATATTTCAGTTGTTACCATTTTAAATTGCTACAAATATTTTATTTCACTTTATTATTGACTATGAAAAAGCCATCTTCACTTATATAAAACAAAACAGAATTATCACCCATATTTACCTTTAAAAGAAGAAAACTGGAGACTGTTTATTGCACTTCTTATATCACCAGAACATCCTTTACAAAGCAATTCTAAAGATGGCTTGTCAGGGACAACAATTTTTCCTCCATCCTTAAGCAAGAAAGCGAAAAACAAACATTACTTTCTGAACTACTGAAGAAAATTAGGGGCACACTGGTACACTAGAAAAGACCTCCATCTTATCAGATTAACTGCCAAGATTTCATTCAAGTGAAAATGCAACAGTGCTTTACACTTAATTAGTAATCATCTATGAAGTTCACATTGAATTTAATATAAATTACAGAGTATGAATTATATTTATCTTTGTTGCAGTTATGCTATTTTAAAACTATCCTACTGCTTATCATATGGAATAACAGGATATTAATAATTCCCTACACTAAAGTTTTCAACCAATTTATCTATTTTCAGTACTAAGAAGCCACAAAGTGTATACTTTTATGGTCCAAAATTTCCTCAGAAGCAAGCTCAGAGCAAAAACCTGAAATCAGGGATTCTTAACTTATTGTGTTATAGGCCCCTTTACCCTTCTCTGAATTATTTAACTGTGTAAAATATATAAGATTACCAAGGAAATCAAGTAAATCAAAATAGTTATCAACACATTAAATGGCCACTTCACTCCTGGTTCTACCTCCTCACTTGCAGCCTTTCCATCTCAGAGATGCTCCTATTCCAAGGCCCTGTGATGGCAAGCAAAATATGGACCTTTTTGTTTTTATTTTAGTATAATCAAGTGCCTCTGACTGAATCTTGCCTTCATCAATCAAGAGTCTTTACTAACAGTAAAGTACAGAAACAAAAGTAGAAAGAATGTACGTATTTGTATTGTTAATTATTTTAATGTGATTAAAGATCTTCCCCACCCATTAATGGGAATTTGATTAAGGAAGATTAGTGGGAAGGCCCATGCCTTTTGTTAAAGAGGCACTGGTTCTCAAGGGTTGTGATGCCCTCTGGCTCTAAAACAGGTACAAATACTCTGAGTTGAGGCTTTACTTTAGGGCTTAAGGTTTGAGTGCCCAGAGAAGACTCTGGGAATCCACTAAAGAAGCCCCTCAGCTTTGAAAACTCAGTGATTCCCTCTCTGGTAACTATGGTCAGACAGTTGGGGTCTGTTGATCTTTTGGTTTCTCTGTATTTTCTTTGAAGTTCAGGGTGCAGACTCCCCTGAATTAGGTGAAAGATATATGTGCTTGGTTATAGGAATGATACATGATTGTTAACCCCTCAAAAGTTGTCTTTCCTTTTATGAATGCAGGTCTAAGAACCTGTGATAGCAGGCCCCCCTGTGTATGCTGGGGTGCTTACTGATACAGGTTCTTTCCTACCTGGTGAGTCCTTGGCTCAGACCACCAACCAGAGTTCAAAGAAAGGAGAGATTAATTCTGGCTGAGCAAACCAAGTATTGATATAGGGAGGATGAATAGTACAGTTTTCCTATCACAATGTTTCCCAACACAACTTCATAAGAAGATTCTGTTGTAACTTAACTAATTAACTGCTAGACATTCATGTCAATGTCCAAAAGGCATCTAGAGTTTAGCATGTTAAAAAAATGCAACTCATCTCGTTTTCCATAAACCCCTTCTTCTGAACTTCTCTCTTTCTGTTGGGGCACTACCAGTTTGCAACCTTGGAGTTACCCTCCACTTTTCACTGTTCTTCATTCCCATGTCAAATTAGTTTCCAAATCTTGCTGATTCTACCTTCCCAAAACCTCTCATACTGTTCCTTTCTCTCCATACCAGCTACCACTCTAATTCAGGTCCTCACCTCTCACTGGGGCAACAGCCACCCAACTGGTCTCTTGTAGTCCAGTATCCCTTCTCCCAATCCATCCTATTCAGAGTTGCCAAACTGATACTCCCGATACACAATGTGACCATGTCATTTCCCCACTCCAAAATCTTCAATGACTCCTTATAACCTATATGACAAAATTCTCATCCTGCCATTTGAACCATTTATTATGTAGTTATCATCTACTCCTAGCCAGTTGTATTTCATAGTTAATGCTCTGTTAGCCCTTCCCTACAAAACACTTCATCTCTTGCCTCTGTAATTTGTCTAAGTGGTTTTTTCAAGCCTAGAACATACTCATCATCTCTGCCTCTTAGAATCCCAAGTTTCCTTTGAGCACAGTACAGTCAACCATTCCTTCTAAAAAGAGGCCTTTCCTGATTCTCTTGGTTGTTTATACTCTTTCTCTCTTGGAAATGAATATCATTTAATTACCTGTCAAGAAAGGGTAGAATGTAAGTTCCCTAAAGGCAGGTACTATTAAGATTTTGTACTTGTTTTCTAGTACCTAGGATGGTTACTTAAGAAATGTCTGTTGGTTGGCAGGCTTATATGCAAGAGATTGTATGCTATGTTGTGACAGTTTATCAACTAACCTCCAATGTACAGGATTTCTGACACTTTTATTGGTAGATAGTTGCATTAGTAATCTGTTTAATGGGGGATAAAATGAGTAGTTAAATGACTCTCATATTCACAGAGTATGTTGGTAGTGAATCCAAACTACGGAAGCAAGTGCTGAATTCATAGTACAATTAATGTAATGGCTATAATTTATAACACAGAAGGCCCAGAAAAGAGAAATTTAAATGGGAAATGCAAAGTTTACTAAGAGAATCCTTTAAAATGACATTACTACATAAATGTTATCAATGTTTGAAACTTACCATATTAGCTTCTAACGCTGCTATTCTACTAAGAACTTTCATCATAATTGTTGGTGCCACAGGGTTGAAACTGTCAGAAATTTTTAAAGGAAAATAGTAGTTAATGACATTCTAAAGATGTAATCTATGAATGCTACAGGAGGTGCAAAGAAATCATCTTACCTAATATTCGATATAGAACACTCTTCTTGAATTTCTTTGGGGAACAGTAATCTCTGATTACTGTCTCCACTGAGACTATCAGAGATTATAAATACAAGAGAACATCGCCCTAGCTGCACAAATTTCCTAAAATGACAGAGAGCAAAAGTTAAGACATTATAATGTTGTCAATTATTAATTTGGAGCTTTAGTAAATGTCATTGAAATTTACCTTAGTATTTCATGTAAAGTACTTGGATCTCTATAAAACTGATTAGGCATATCCTATTGAAAACACAGAATAAAAATTAATATAAGTCCAATTGCAGACATACTTTTTATAAACAGGTAAATTACCAAGTAAAGCCTCTCCCCAACTTAACTTCTTTGTTCCAACTAGGAGAATGCAGGATAATTTAAAGTATCCATCAGTCAACAAGAACAGGAAACTACTAAACAAGATAGTTGATAACAAACTATCTTCACAGAAAACAGTAAATTGTAAAAATGCACATTATGTCTTCCTATAATAAAATTCATCTAATCTTACAAACAAGAGATTTGTGTTTCTCAATCCCACATCAATGATACATTACTTAGAACTCCTAAGTATGACCTAAGTCTAAGCAATATTTGAATATTATTTCTGAAACATGTCATAATCTCCAACATGACAACGTCATCACTATCAGATAAGACAGAAATACCCAAATTTTGGAGGCAGGTATAGCTTTTCAAGATTTTTTTTTTACCTCAACTAAAATAATCTTCTTATCAGTGTGCAGACAATCACCAAGCATCTGTAGTTTGTTATATTTATTTGCTCTCAACAGAAACTCCTGAAAAATAGTCACCTGAGATTGACTAGGAATCATATGGAAACTTGATTCTGAAAAAGAAGCATTTTTCTTGTCAACAAGTCAGAAAACACATAAATGATCTGTCTTTTGTTTAGGAGAGTTGTTTAAGTGTTCAGTAAATGGTTGTCAAAAGACATTTACTATGAGTCCTAGCTTCTGGTATACTACATGGCTATATATTTGGGGAAAAAAAATTACTTAAATTCTGTGGACTTCAGTCTCTAACCCTGAACATGATGAGGGGGTTAGACTAAATGATTTTTAAGGTTCCTTTAGCTCTAAAATTTTCTGCTGCCCCTCCTAATATTCTCAAGTACATCTCAGAACTTCAGCTATACTTATTCCACCCCCACAATTACTCATTTGTCTTTCTAGCCACCATTCATGTAGCTAAGGAGGGAAGATTGTTTTTACTAACTGAAAAAAAATAAAAGCCTAAAGCAAATCTTAGCCATAATAAACAGAAGAGTTAATGCAGGTAGATTTCTGGATATTTTAAAAACAATAATAACAGTGAAGTCTTAAATCCTCCAAAAGGCCCTTAATACCCAGTCTACCATAAGAGAGAAGTTTCTTGCCTCAGTCAAAGTAATCTCTTTAGTATGGTACAATATTTCATCTTGCTGTCATACTACTCACATTAAATGCTATGATCAAATAAATAGTGCTGAGAGAAAGGAAAGTACAACTCTAGCTTGCCCTGGCCACTACTATGATCCTGAATGTGTTGGGAAGATAATAGAGTTGGAGGAAACCTCAAAGACAATCTCATTCATCACCCTCTTTTTCACATAAAGAAACTAAGATCCAAAGACAGTAGCCAAAGTCCCACGAGTGAGTCAGTAGTAAAACTAACATTTGACCACCTCCCCATCCTCTCCTCCTGCAACTCAAAATTCAAGTGTCTTTGGATTCCGAAGAGAAGTGTGAGCCTAGCTTTATGACAACTCCTAACTTCACACCCAAGGAAATTTTTATCCAGTAGCAGCATCAGAGACTATGTGATACAGGATGAACTTCCATCTGCTTTCAATACAGGAAGTACCCCTCCCTCTCTAATTGACAACAAAACAAATCTCACCATGATTAAACCCATCCTTCATATCATGTTTTCTGGAGTCTAGAAAAACAGGGTTAATCCATTCTTGTACTTCAATACCGAGATCCTTAACTAGTATTTGTAGAGTTGCTGTTTTTCCACATCCAGGAGGACCTGTAATTATTAGAATAGATCCGCCCTACAACAGACAAATATTATACATTAAAAATGAAAAATCCTAATGAAATATGCCAGGATAACAACTTCTTTAATTTTACTTAGCACTTTTCTATATTAACATAATAGTAGAGCTTTCCTATCACAGCAGCTGGTAAAATGAAGAAGTCTTTTAACAGAAACTTCTTGAATTTTGTTAAACAACCCTAGATCAGTCTGAAGACATCAATCCTCTATAAGACATTTTCCTTCCACTTTTAATCAGCTCGTTGCAATACAGTTCCACTAGAACATGATAATAGAAGTGTAACTTAACCAAGAGATGGGGAACCCCGACCTGGAGTGAATTGTCTTACATCTCCCCCTCAACTGCTATCCACTAGATTATGACCTATTAAAGACTATGCCTATTCTCTTGTCTTTGGAATTTGAGTTCTTACTAGCAAACAGAATATCTAGCATTGTGTACATGCTAACACAATGAAATTATAAGACCTCAAACTTGGGCCACCCATTTTATTTCTGTTGCGAGAATGACCATCACTCCATGCACCTAGATTTGCAAACACGGTGTAATCATCCATTCCTCACTCTCCCTCACTCCACAAAGACTTTCATCTCTCTACACACATAGCTACTATATTTCAGACCTTTATCAGCTTACTCTTAGACTACAGAGTATGTAATTATCCTAACTGGTCTTCCTACTTCAAGTGTAAACCTCACTCCAATCCTTCAATCCATCCATCACAGAGCTAACAAAGTGATTTTCTTATAAACATGTCATTCTCCTACATGATAAATTCCTGTACCTCTTTAGTGCCACTAGGATATCAAATATAGACTCCTGGCTTTTAAAACCTTTCATGATACATCCCCAACCTGCTGCCTTATCAGACATCATGCTCCTTCACATACTGGATAAACTAACCTTCTTGTTGTTCTTGTATTGTTTTTGTAACAGAAGTGTTGAATTTGGCTAGAAGTAGCCCATAAAACTCCCAATGAAACCCAAACCAGATTAAAATGTAATTGGGAAATGTTTAACAAAATAAATAAAATGCAACAGAACATAGATACTATTAATCTGTGGTTTTCTAAACCTCTATGTAGCCCACAGGGTTGTTTTTATTTGAAACTGATACCACAGTCTCACATAACATTCTATCTCCCATCTCTGTGCCTTTGCGTTGGCTGTCCTCCATCCCTGGAATGCTCTCTCTTCTCATTTCCACCTCTAAGAATCTCTTATGTCCTTTAAATTACTTTGTAATTAGTTTGTATATATTCATAAACACATGTTGTCTTTCAAGATAGAATGTAATCTCTGTAAGGGCAGAAAGTGTTTCATTTTTGTCTCAGTCTCTTCAGACATAGCCTTGGGACAAGGTACTTAGTGAATTCTTATTGATTCCCCAGATCCAACAAGTCCTTTTCTTCTGAAACAGCTACATGTATTTAACTTCTGACTACAAACTGCAAAGCAGTATTAACATTTACAAAGCATTTTAAACAAGATTATGACTAATTTTTAATTACCAATTTTGGTTGCTTCTCAAAAACATGAGCTTTTAACCAGGTTTCAAGTTCTTCAACTTTCTTCTTATGAACAGCAAGTTCATTCTAGCACGAAAGATGAAAGTTTAAGAATTGTTAAAACATATTTTGATTTCAAAATAATAGATAATAACTCACATTTATATGACGCTTAAAGTTTTTACACTTTCTTCAAAACTACTCTGGGAAGCAGTGTATGTACCGAACACTTCAAAGTTAAATGAAAAAAAATTTAGTACCAATGCTAAACAGATAACAAAACAGACTAGTAATAAACTGCCTAATAAACAAATGGTCAAAGGACATAAAGTTGGTGTTGGAAAATAGGATTCAGAATTCTGGATCATTACTTACAATATAGGGTTGGAATACACCCTACTATCAGGGACAAGAGGAGGGTAAGAATTTACCAAGAAGTATCTTACAAATAGAATCTAAAAGATTTTAAGCCAAACCGGATGAGAGATGGAGAAGAACGCCTATGTCTGTCCCTCAAGATATGTATTAGAGAGAGTAGCCACAAGGAAGAAAGGATAGAGCTGGGACACAAAAATTCACAGTAGACAAAAATCAAGGCGAGGAACCAGTAGTAAAACTCAAGGTGTCAGGTGTCCGTTTGCAAAATCAAGGAGAGGAACCAGTAGTAAAATTCAAGGTGTCAGGTGTCCGTTTGCAAATGCCCAAGATTTAGGCAAATAAATGAGAGAAAAAAGAGGTCCTATAGGATTCAAGGAGGTAAGTTTGATCTACTACGCATCCCTGTGACCTAGGCAAACAAAACCCAGAGACGGGATAATGAGTGTGAACAAAAATACTTCATTCAAAAGAAAAAGGGGCTGGGAACAGGGTAGCATTATATATTAAGGGGGTATATATACTCAAGGGACTAGGTATTCTTGTGGAGTGGTTGAACAAATTACGGTATATGAATGTAATGGAATACCACTCTGCCGTAAGAAATGACCAAGGGCAACTTCAGAGAAACCTAAGAAGTCTTGTGTGTGAACTGATACAGACTGAAACGAGTAGAATCAGAACAATTTTGACAATGATAACACTGCGAAAACAAATAATGTTTAAATTCTCAACTCTGATCTAACCAGTAACAATCCTACCAGAGCCGTAATGAAAAATGCTACATATCCTGAAAGAGAAGTGGTAGAATTAAGTGTGTGTGTGTACACATACACACACACACACGCTTGGATATGATAAATGTGGAGATTTGTTTTGATTATGTGTATCTGTTACAAGTAAGGAGGAGTGAAAGAAAATAAATGGTTGTTAAATGAATAAACAAAACTTAAAGCCATTAATTAAAAAAAAATCAGTTATAGTCAATCCAAGAACCAGAGAAGGGAAGCATGACAGAGAATATCTGAAGGTCAAAGGAGAGAGAAACAAGTGTATTCATCATTGGGACGTACTACAGAAAACCTGGATAGAGAAGGGAAATAAAGGAAGACTTTGGGGAGGAGATCACATCTGTTACAGAGGCATGATACAGTGTATACTGACGGAAGGACTTAATTATCTAGACATCTGCTGGAGTTTTCTCTGTCAAAAGCAAAACAACCAAGAACTTCTTGATTTTCTGCCATCCTTTAAAAAGAACCCCACAAGGGGAAATATTTTTCTAGCACTGGTGGTTTATGTTGAATCCTAGGAATCTTAGGGAAGAAATAAGCCTTCAAACTTAAAAGTCTGTGATAAGGAAGAAACACGGGCATAGTCTGAAATGTGCCCTAGATTTTTGAAAAGCAGAGTTTGAAAGAGTTCAGAGCAAAGACAGATAAGATCCCAGGGAATTTTGACTTCATAGGAAGACAACCTAAGAAGATGAGATCTCAAGAATGAAAATTTAAAAACACAAAGGTAAACAATTCTAATAAGGAAGAAAATTGGAATTTGTCCAGAGACCATCGTGGAGGCATAGGGTACTCAACACCCAACAATATCCAACTTAGATTTTAAAAAGCAATGTACAAAAAATTCAGAAAAGCCAGTTAACTTATAATTAATATAAAAGCAATGATCCTGCCAAAAAAACATGAGGACTTGCAGATGCCACTGGATGGAATTCATGGTTTCACTGGTCTGCTGATATTATTAAATCATAAGGCTTTAAAACAGTTCATAACAGAAAACGCATCACTAGAAATGAATTGAGGTTTTATTTTTTCTTCTAACTCATCATAAAAGTAGTTAAAATTAAAATTAAGTTGAGGGAAGAGGGAGAAAAATTACTTCTTTTTGTAACCTGAATAAATTCCACATTTAAGCTAAATCAAGATTCATGAAAAGCACTAAGGAACATGTGTTGTATGGAATCACTAACTGAAAAAAAAAGGGATAGAGGTATCAGTGTGAAAAAAATTATACAAGCAAAACACAAATTTTGTAGCTCACTTAGAAAAATTTAAAAAAAAATTCACGTTGTGAAATGCTTCCATAATCTCCTCAACTGGTGTCATTTTCAATAAAAATTTAAAAAAAAATTCACGTTGTGAAATGCTTCCATAATCTCCTCAACTGGTGTCATTTTCAATTCCCTCTTAAATTTTACTGCTTGAAAATAACGAAATGATTTTGTACCTGAGTTTCTGGTTTGTATTTATCTACCCATGGTTCATTTTCAGACAGATCTTCATTTAAATTTGATTCAACATTATTCTGTTTTGAGGAAGATGATTTTCCTTTTTTTCTAGCTGGAAACTTGCTACTTTCTAATATGGAAGACAAATCTTTTCTTCTCTGATGAAAACTATTTACTCCCAGAGATGCAGTTGTAAGAGCAGAAGAGATGTCTGTGTTTCCAACAAAATCATCAAATGAAGGCTCTACCCAGTTGGTTATCTGAGGGGAAAAATCAATGTACATAGTATGATTATATAATCTTTTCCCATCCCTAACCACAGTATATAAGGTTCTACAACATCTAACAATCACAAACTTACAATACTGACTTGCAACATATTTACCCACAGTAATTGAAATAAGGTGGGTTTTTTGTAGCTATAATTTCTGTCTAGCAATTATGGTGATGCAAATCAACATTCTCTGTAGCTGATATCAATGTTAACTATAGTAGTATCATTTCAATAAGCTATGTTACCTTTAAACTTATGTGAACAAGAATAAACATTTACAAGTTTACACATTTTGTAATTACAGCCTGATATGCCTCTTCACTGCACAGAACACCTACTATTTGAGTAAATAAAAGACAGGCAAGAGTTTTAAGGAAAACTGAGATTTATCCCTAATAAATAAAATGTTAAAACAACCCAACAAGTGGTTAGTTAATTCCTATTATGTGTCAGGCATTGTGCTGGGGACACAAAGACAAAAATTAAATGTGTACATCTGCCTCCTTTATTTCTCTTTTCTGTAATTTTTTATTTATGCAACAAACATTTAGAAATCAACTGTAAGAGAGTCCAACTTGCAAATGCAGCATGAGTATTTCAAGAACTAAAATTTTTAGGATGGATTTCTTACATCCTGATCACACTGGTTACTAGCTAGCAATACTTTTAAATGTAGAAAAATCTATCAAAATTCAGCACCTTTGCCACCTTTGGGTAATCTGTCCAAATTGTTTCCCTCTTGAATGCAGAACTTTGTATTAAATGCTGGCTAAGAGGAATGGGTAAATCAAGTTTTCTTTAAAAAGTATTTTATTATTGATTCCCTCACATAAAATACAGGATTTTTATTTCCATCTTATAGGAAATATCTAAATGATTTACTTACAATTACAGCCAGTGTTGAAGTTAAGCCACAATGCTAAACCCAGATAAGCAGCAATTTCAGCAGCGCTACCCCCGCCCCTCATGTCTCGCCTTGTCCCTCAAATTTAAAGTCAAAGCAGTTAACCCTTTCACACGGTGACTTTCCCATAAGAAATTAGATGGAAATTTTAAGAGAATTTTCCGGAAGCCAAAGACACATGCCTATGACCACATACTTACCCCAAATTTTACAATAAGGCACTGTAAAACATCCCATAAAAGAAAAAGGAAAAGTTCAATCTTCTTCTATGGTACAATGGGAGGGCCAAAAAATTTTATGTGCATTTTCCAGATCGCGGGGGCACTGTACATCTAATGGAGATGTGAAAGGGAAAATTGTATACCCATGCAGAATAAGGTTATGAGACTAACTACCAGCTCTGCCATACAGCTAAAAATCCACCTGGTCTCATTTTAAGCCACTTCTGTATTTTGTGAGATAAGCTGAATTACAGCCATTGCTGTATTAGACTTTATTTGTAACCAGTTATGTTTATTTTCAATAATGCTTCATACCTTTGTGGAAGATACCTTTCGCCTAAGAGAAGTTTTTGACATTATAAACCTTGATAGTTCCCATCCGTAGTATAGAACCTGCAGTATGTTAAAGTATAAATCACCTGAAAAGGAAAGAAAATAAATTTATGGAAGGCTTTGTCTTTTCTCCCAAATTAAGAAAACTACAGACATGAGTATTAAGTCATAATTAAAGTAGGGCTCAAAAACAGGTATTTATTGTATTGATGTATTTCTGTCTTCTAAGCTGCGTGACCATGGGCAAGTTACTGCCTCACATTTTAAAACAAGGATTAATGGTATCTATACTACCTACCTCACAGAGGCTTAAATGAGATAATGGATTAAAATGGTTGTGCAAACTTTAAAATGCTTCCTAAAATAAAGAGATAGTACAGTGGATAACGTTAGACTTGGGAGTTAGGAAGACCTGAGGGTTCAAGTCCTGCCTCAAACACTTGAATAATCCTGGCCAAATCACTTACTCCATTTGTTTTCTCCTTTGTAAAACAGAATTATCACCTACCTATCTCATAAGATTGTTGTGAGAATCAAATAAAAACAAGCCTAAAAAGCTTGGAAAGCTAATGATATAAATGCTCATCGCTATTATTTACAAATAACAGTGTAACGGAGGAAAGAAGTGAAAGTTACAAATATTTTCTTCTGTTGGAGTTAAAAACCTATACCGCAAAATTAATTTTGTTAATTGCAGCTGGGGCAACTGCTTCATTTGCGGTTTTCATCCACCGTAAGCAGAATGTCTTTGTAAGAAGTCAGAGTTGGTAAACTGAGCACACTTTCCACCTGTGGTGCTGGAGAAGACTTGAGATTCCCTTGGTCAGCAAGGAGATCCAACAATACTTCTAAAGAAATTCAGACTATTCATCGGAAGGACGAACATCGAAGCTGAAGCTGAAATACTCTGGCCACGTAAGGAGAAGACAAGACTCGCTGGAAAAGACTCTGGTGTTGGGGAAAGGGGAAGGGGACGGCAGAGGATGAGAAAGAGGGATCGTGTCACGGAAGCAATGAACGTGAGCGTGGACACACTTCAGGAGATAGAGGATGGAAGGGGCTGGCGAGCAGCCTCCCAGGAGATCGAAGGGTTGGCAGAAGAAGAACCATTCACTAAGTACGCATGGAGCGCCTACAAGGGTTCAACCGTGTGCACAATTGGAGGGTAGTTTCCATTTATAAAGTCCTGAAGGGAAAATTTCTAATCAGGGTAAAAGAGCTTAACTCTCCGGAAAAACAAAAGCCAATAAAAATCGAACACATTACTTCTCAACACGGTGTCTAAGTTATCTACAGGGCCTTTTATCCTTAAGGCATTTGGCTTTCCCATACTTAAAAAAAGTGCTTTCTTCGGAAAACCTGATTTTTTTTTCTCAAGAGGGCGCAAACACCTTGCAGCCTGGGCCCGGCAAGTCCGGAGGCCGGCCCTGGCCAGCCCTGTCCGGGGCACACAGAAGCTTCAAACCAAACCGTACCCCGACCTCCGGAGGCGGACAGAAATCACACCTGCGGACGTCTGGGGCATTTTCAAGCCAGGCGGAACGTTAAACTTCCGGCCTCACACAGCCTTTACAGCTGGCAGGCACCGGGAAGGACACCGACCAAGAGACCCCGGGGTCGGGGAGCTCCCCCCTCCCTCTCCCCGGCTCCCTTCTCAGGGTGAGGAAACAGAAAAGGGCACTTCCGGTGCGCCCGCCGCAGGGGGCGTGCAGAGTAACGGGCAGCCGGCTGACCGCAGGACCCCCGGACCCTCTTAAAAGCCGCAGGCGCCCGGCCCAGACCCCGGGCCTTGGACCCCCGGGGGGCCCTCGCCCGCCCGACGCCCGCTCCCTCCCGGCCTCCGTACTCCTCCTCCCCCCGCCCCGCGCTGGCGGCTGCTCGCGGCCGGACCTGGAAACGGCTCCGGGTCACCGTCCGGCAACGGGCGCGACGGGCAGGGGCTCCGTCCTGGCGCCGGCCTCACCTGCAGGCAGCGCGCAGCGACCCTGCGGCATCCCCCCCGCCCGGGGAGGCGGCGGCTACGGCCCAGGTCCGGCAGCGGCAGCCAAACGGCGCTCCGGGGGCCAAGCTGGGAGCCCACGCTGAGGCCCCGCCTCCCGGCTGGGGGGCCTTCCACGGCGGCGGGCGCCTAGGCGACGGCGCCAGAGGGGCGGGGGGAGAGGAGGAGCGGGCCGGCCGGGCTGTCCCGGGCATTGCCTGTGCCGGCGGCGCGGATTTGCTCGGAGGCGCTGTCACAGAGGGGCTGCTCACCAATGGGCGGGAGGGGCGGGGCGCGGTGATGAGGCCGGGAGCGGGCGCTGGCGGGCGCTCGAGGACCCTGGGCCCGCCCCCTCGCCTCCCGCCTAGGCCCCTCCGCCCGCCGCTCCCTGGAGGAGAGCCCAGACCGGGCGGAGCCGGCCCGCCGCGACCATGAGGCTGCCCAACATCCTGCTCACGGGTCAGGGCCGCGGCGCGGGCGGCGGGGGTTGGGCTGAGGGCCGCGGCGCGGGCGGCGGGGGTTGGGCTGGGGCCCCGGCTCTCGGCGGGGCGGCGGGGGTTGGGCTGGGGCCCCGGCTCTCGGCGGGGCGGGGGGGTTGGGCTGGGGCCCCGCCTCTCGGCGGGGCGGGGGGGGTTGGGCTGGGGCCCCGCCTCTCGGCGGGGCGGGGGGTTCATGCCGTGGGTCCGTCCCGGGTCCCCCGTGGTGTCCCTCAGCTGCCCACGCGGAGGTGGCGGGGGGAGGCGTCGGGGCTGCCGGGCGTCCGCGGGCTTAGCCGGTCCGGTCTCTGGGGGTGTCTCCCCCGGGCCCCCACCCCCACAGTGCCCGCGAGAGCGGAGCCCGGCGTCCGCAGTGTCCGTTGGGCTCGGGGTCTCGTTCGGTGCTGCCTGCTGACGAGGGGAGCTTGGAGCCGAGCGGGAGGCCGTCGTGGCCGCCTTTCGGTCATTTCCTTAGCGTAGACTCTAAGGCAGCCACTCGCTGCCTTGGAAAGACTTTTGGCTTCTGGGGAAGCCTTTGTAAATGCCCGTGCCCGTCGCTGAGACCCGCGATACGGCCCTAGGTGGCCCCGATGTTTCCAAAGGTCGCCCTGCGTGTTTGTGTCATCTCCGTGGGGTTACCCTAGTAAGAACTTAACCGACCAGCCTTCCTGGAAGAGGGGGGCAGTCTTCCAGGACAACCAGATTTGGAGACGAGGAAACGAGAGTGGCATAAGATCGGATAAAAAGCTGACCGTTTAGCTTTGGTGCCCTCATGAAGCTGTCAGGCTAAAAAGTAAAGTTCGCAACTGGTTTGGCAGGCGCGTTTATAAAAATTTCTCTATAAGAGTAAATAATTGTGCATTCTGTTACAAGAAGAGAGGTCTGAAGATGGTATGTGACAGTACGGGACCTGAGCATCTACGGGCACTGTTGATTCTTGAGAAAAAGCCTATGGTATAACTGTATCTGGCCAATATGTGTTTGACAGCGTGTGGCTTGGAAAGAGCTGAATTTAGAATCATAATAGTTGGATTTAAATCCCAGCTTTGCTACTCAGTGTTCTCGAGCAAGCCCCTTCATTTCTTGATTGTTTCCTCATCTGTAAAAAGAGGAGTAGGAGCTTGATGACCTCCAGTGTCTCTTGTAACTCTAAATATATGATTCTTAAGAAGGTGATAACTTGTCTCTCATTTTAACCTTAGATATCTTTTATGGATTATTTTATAGGTACCCCAGGGGTTGGAAAGACCACACTAGGTAAAGAGCTTGCGTCAAGAACAGGACTGACATATGTTAATGTGGGCGATTTAGCACAAGAAGGTAAACTTCATACTTATCAAAGGAAACTTTGCATCATAGATGCATTGTGATTTCAATAAATACAACACATGACAGTGTAAAGGCATAATGAAGAGATTCATCTTACTTGATTCTGTGTTGGATAATAGTAGTACAGTGTCTGTCTTTTGCTAACCAATTCCAAACTCCTTTGCATGGCCCTTGAAGCCTTCAGTAGTATTATGCCACCTTACTTTTTCCAGCCTTATCTCCTTTCATGTCTCTTCCTCTCAACAGACTTCATCATCCATAGATAGTATTGTCATTTTCTCCTAAGGTAGCCTGCTGGAGTCGTTGGACAACTGTAAAGTTCTTTTCCTGTTCTGCTTTATTATAACTTTTGATCCATTAATCCAGGTTCTGACTTTTACTTGTAATGTCATCTTCCCTTTCAACATTTAAACAGCTGTTAGGTCTCCTTTAGTCTTCCAATGAGGCTAATCACCTGTATTTCAAGTGTTCTTTGACTTAATTTCCATAACTTACCATGCTGGTTCACCTCTTCTGATTTAAACTTGTTCTCCACCTGACATTTAGTTAGTATAGTTCCATTTGTACATGAAATACCACTGAAACCCTCTGACTTAGTTGATAAGTTTTAGGGAAATTACAGAGGGCACGAAAGTTGAATGATTGGTCACACAACTGGTGTCAGAGGTGATATTGCTTTCAAAGACTCCCTGACTCCAAGCCTAGCATTTCATCTACTACTACATGCTATTTGTACATCTAATAGTAATCTATTAATCATGATATCTGCTAATGGCATAGGAATGATTTTGAATGATGTAATGTTTCTTATTTCTTTAGGACAGTTATATGATGGCTTTGATGAAGAATATGAATGTCCCATTTTGGATGAAGACAGAGTAAGTATAAGATTATGACTATTTTTTTGGTTTGGAGTTGTAATTTCATCATTTTGGGGAATTCCCCATACCAATGTTGTGTTGCAACTCTTGTGAAATTTATATTCTTAGAGAATTGCTTGGGGGCACAAAGAAGTTATATTACTTAGCCAGAATGGAAAAGCTATTCTGTGTTGGAGGCAGGATTTGAACCCAGGTCTTCATGACTCTAATGCAAGTTCTATATCCACAGCATAATGGTTATTGTTGCTGCTTATATATTATTGAATACATCACTATGTTGAGGTTTTATATTAATATAATTAATAATCACTAGCTTACTTTATGCCCTTTATGTTTTAAATATTTTCTTACAATTAAAAATACTTCTTATAATTTAATGGAAAACATTGATATTTATTATACTTTTTTAACAGGTAGTTGATGAGTTAGAAAATAAAATGAAAGAAGGCGGAGTTATTGTTGATTACCATGGCTGCGACTTCTTCCCTGAACGATGGTTTCATATTGTTTTTGTTCTTCAAGCAGATAATTCTGTATTATATCCAAGACTTGAAAAGAGGTAAGAGAAAATGAATGTTACTTATAGAGCATTATTTTACTTTTTAAATTAAATTTTATTTTCACTGTGATATAGTCTCTCCTCCCCTCCCACTCTAAACCCTTATTGAGAAAGTAAGAAAAACAAAATCCATGTGACATTCATGTAGGGTCAAGCAAAACAAATTCCTGTATTGAGACCATGTCAAATAAAAACCAAATACCACACATCTCAGTCTGTATTCTCTGCCTTTGGCTTTTCCATCCCCTCTGTCAGGAGTCCTCTGGAATTGTGTTTGATCATTGTATTGTTAAGAGTCTTTCAAAGTTGTCTTTTTACACAACATTGTTATTGTATAAATTGTTCCTCTGGACTGGTTCTGCTTGCCTCTGTCTGTATCATTTCATGCAAATCTTCCCAGGTTTCTCTAAGACATCTTCCTTGTTTATTATAGCACAAGAGTATTCCATCACATTTGCGTACCATAATGTGTTCAGCACATGGATAAGTGTCACCTCAGTTTCCAGTTCTTTGCCATTACAAAAAGAGTTGTTATTAATGTTTTTTATGGATGGGTTCTTTCTTCTTTCCTCGATCTCTGGGGGTGTAGGCCTAGTATTGGTATTGCTGGGTGAAAGGACATGCACCTTACGTGGCACATTAAACCATTATCCATAACACTGACCAAGAGCAATAGAACAGATAGTTAATCTGAGAAAGAAGTCATCTTTACTATTTTATAATAATTATAAAAGCTCATGTTTACATATCATTTTCTAGTTAGAAATCTTTTCTCATCATGACTGTTTGAGTAGGTAGGGACCGTACTATTCCCGCTTTACAAAAAAAGAAATGAAGCCTAGCATTGGTAAATGATTTGCCCCAGGACCTGCAGCCTCTGAATATGGAACCAGGATTTGAATTCAGATTTCTTTAGCACTGATTTCCTTGACTTTTTCTTCTACATGTGGTTACCTTACCATTGCAAACTTCGTCTATGTGGAACAATATTCTGATTTTAGATTAAAAGGATTAGTTAAGATCTAGACAATATTTTCTTAATGGATAGACTAATCTGACGGGTCAGATTGAAAAATTTTTATTCTTTCATGGTTTCTCCAGGCAGTAAAAGCTTTCTTTGACTGACGGTGCTTGATAAATGCTTTCCAAGTGGCTAATTGGAACATACCTTGTGGAAAGGCAGCAGATGACTCTCTTCTCTCAAATAAAAAGTCCTAGGATTCCAGTAAAGAATCCTTCTGGGTAGAACATTAGAGAGTAGTTGCCTCAGGGAAGATGTTTGGAATGCAGGTCTTGGAGAATGTGTGACTGAAAACATTCACCAGTCTGTTAGCGACCTGTTGGGTTAGAGATTTAACCTTTTTCTTAATTGAGGCTCAGCATTTTTGGAATAGAGAAATAGAACTGTTGTCTGTGTGTGAAAGGAGCTACGTATCCTGTCCTCTACCCTTTTCTTTAATTTTAGAATGTAAGTTTAACTCTTGATAACACCAGTTGTAGTTATGTTTTCTCTCTCCAACTAGATTATTCTCTCTGCTCTTTCTGAGCAGAGGTTATGTTATATATTTCTCTACATGTAGCACCATAATAGGCCCATCCATAACAGTGCTCAGTGTAACTGGGAAAATTGAGTTATGGGCAGCCTGCAACACAAGTCATGTTTGAACTTGGGGATTGGTCTCTCAGATTGGAGTTTTGACATTCTTATCTAGCTGCCTCTCAGATTCTGGAAATTATAAACTGTTGTCTCTGGGTTTTAAAATGAAAAGTTTAGAAAATATTTTTACATCAACTTTCAGCAGGTTTTTGGAGGGAGGGTTGGTTCCTAAACAAATACTTGTTCCATTCAGATTTTGTACATATGTGTCTAAACCCCAACTTTGTTTTCTAGGGGATACAGTATAAAGAAACTGCAGGACAATATTCAGTGTGAAATTTTCCAAATTCTTTACGAAGAAGCCATGGCCTCCTACAACCATGAAATAGTACACCGACTGCCCAGCAATGTACCAGAAGAACTAGAGAATAATTTAGGTCAGATAATGAAATGGATTGAGCAGTGGATAAAAGATAATAATTGAACCTTGAGGACAAAGCATGGACTTTTCAAGGTTTTCCACAGGATGGTTTTGAAGATTTTCTTGATGATTTTTAGTTCCCCGTGCAGTAGAAATTAAGACAACGTACACTAAATTTTATGATCCAGGATTGTGTTGTAGAAGTAGCAGGTGGACAGTATATAAAGTTGAGTTATAACTAATTAATTTTTTTCTCCATGAGAAAACTGAAAACCCCCCAAATACAATGAATAAGATATTAAGGACTTTTTAAGTTTAGGACTATTCAGCATTCTCATTTACTTTGGCTAACTGCTAATGAATAAGCAAATTTGAGAAAATAGGTGGAAACCTTTAATACTTGACATGAAAAAGAAAATGAAGAATAGGAAGAACTGCTGACGTATAAATAAAAGAGTCTAAGGATAAAGCCATAAACATTACATTAAGTCTTCTATTGGTGGTGAATTGCTGTTGTTATTTTAATCTTGGAAGTTGGTTATAAATTAGGATAGTCATAAAATAAATGATGAGATCTTTGAGAAAATAGCATTTTTTTTTAGTACAAGAGCTCACTGAGCTCTTTTGCCTATAAAATCACTGCTGATCCCAGCACTGATAATTATGCCTGCAGAAGAGTAAGCCCATCATGTTTTCCATATATAGAAGGGCAGTGGCAAAGTCTTCTGTGCAGCCATGGAAACCACAAATATTAATTTACTGGGTGACTAATTTCAGTCTTGCTACGTTTAATGAAAATTCATGTGATAATGCTTTGCTACCATATAGGTGGTGATAATTATGAGATAAAATTTTAAAATACAGTGATTATGTATTTCATGAAGATGTGTTTAACATTGATAACTAGCTCTTTTCCCCTTTTAAAAGTATCTTTCTGTGCCTTACTGATGTGTTTTTGGACTACCAAGCAGGCTTTAGCCTTGTTCCTTTAGCTATGCTACTCTGCACTCCTTCCTTTGCTGAGAATCAGTGCTTTCAGAGGTCACCAGCAAGTCTTGGCTGCCAACAACTTCAGTCAGAAAGTGATCAGTTGGTGTTTTTGTGAAAGGAAGTCAGATTTATTGTTGGTAAGGACCTGAATGTCCAGCTTGCCTTTAGGGCATCTCCACTTGGACATACTATTAGCTTCATAGATTCAGCCAGCCCAGAGAACACCAGATTGATAGTAGAAACCTGAGTTCACTTCTTGTCTGATATCTACCAGCTGTGTAACCCTGGGGAAGTTACAAGCTCTGAGCTTCAGCATCCTCTTGTAAAAAATGGTCACTGTTAGCTGCACAGAGACACTGTGAGTAAAGTGATTTATAAACTTAACAGTGACATAGAATTGTGGTCAGTTATATTTCTCCAACTTGCTCCCATTTCTCACTTTACTATTTTTGTCTGTGGTGCCACAGTTCACCCTCTTTTCAGTGTTCATTGCAAAGTTTCACCAGTTCTACCTCTTTGACATGTCTTGGATCTCCCCTTCTCTGTACTTACTCGATTACCATCTTAGGTAAGCATAGGCCACTGCAAAAAGCCTCCTGCTTCATCTCCCTCCTCTTGGCATTATCTTTTTCCACATGTACCAATTGTACTTCTATACCGTACCAATGATATGATTTTAAAGCACAGGTCACATTATATTGCACCTCTGTTCGTTGCTTCTTATATCAATATGAGTTCTTTTTGACATTTAAAATCCCTCATAACCTGACTGCACTTTAACTTTCTGGCCTTATTATACATCCTACAGTCCCCTTCCCGACCCACAAAATGTGCCTTTTCTATCGACTATCCTCATACTTTGAAATATATTCCTTAATCCTGGCTCTTACTCCCTAGTTTCCTTCAAAGCTCAACTCAAGCACAGAATTCTACCTGAAGCCTTTTCTCTTTCCCCAAGCTGCTATTGCCTTGACTTCCCCACCCCTTCAAATAACTTTCTGTTTGTATATGTCTTTCCCTCAAGAGAATATAAGCTCCTTGAGGGTAGGGCCTCTTTCATTTTTGTCTTTGTATTTTTATCACCTAGCACTAGTGCCTGGCATACATTCTTAATGATTGTTTCGAAACCTTGGTATTAAACTCTTCCCTCTCCCTCATGTTATATCTAGTCAGTCAATTCTACCTTCATGTTTCTTAAACTTGTCGCATTTCCCTTTTGTTTCCACCTACACCCTCTATGTAGGCCCTCAAAGTCACTGGTATTCATTATGCTGTACATGCTCAAGTCTCCCCAGTTCTCACAAAATATGCCTTCACTTGACCCTTTTTTTTTATCCAGCTGTTTTCCCAACCTGTGCCTTGCTATCACTGACAAACAGATGCTTCTGCTTCATCACCACCCATTCTTTTCTTCTTTGAGGATTTTGTCGCAATATTCTCCCTCTGACATCACCAGTGACAGTTGCATATTGTGATCATCCCTATCTATTGGAGGAGTATCCTCATATGACTTTAGAGACATGATACACCTTTGCTTATCCTCTGTATCAGTTACTTGGTCTCACTATATTTTTTCTAAGTGCTTAAAGTGGATATTTTCCAGTATTCTGACTGGTTGTCTTTTCTCTCTTGGCAATCTCACTTGCTGCTATCATTTCAGCAATTGGCATATTACTCCAAGTCTGTATTCCCATTTCCAGTTATCTGTCTCCAGCTGCCTGAGATACCTCCATTTGGATGTCCCACCAGCCCTTGAAACTCAATATGGCCAAGATCTGCCCCTCACTTATAACAGAATCTCATATTCAAAGCTTTGCCATTAATAGTAGAATGTAAGGTTCTGAAGGCCACAGGCTGGTTTTATGTCCATAGCACAGGATGACAGAGTTAGGAGATGAATGGGACCTTAAAAGTCATCTAATCCTAACCCTCATTGTAGAGATAGAGAACTGGTGCCCAGAGGGGTGAGGTGAGGCTGTTTGTTCTGTTACACAGATAGTAAGTGGCAGAGACCGAATTTGAATTCAGATTCTCCAACTCTAGATCTAGTACCAGTACTCTTTCTACTTCACTGGTTTACTTTGAAGCAAAAAGTATGAGTTCAACTTTGATAAACACCATCTGAAATTCCCTGTAATAGTAAAAAACTAGTAGGTTCCCTGTTGCTGTTCTTTGAAACATTACATTCTATAATGCTTGAGAGCAGTATGACCTTTTGGGATTTGCCAGGGCTGCATATAATTACTCAGACACCCAAAGGCTCCTCACCCTAATCTGAAGCATTGGAAATACTTCCTTTTCATGTTCTTGGGAACATCTGTAACAAAGTAGCCTCATGTGTAAAGGCAACAGTACTTTTAGAGCGTGAACAGGAAGCAGTACCTAAATGTGATAAATTTTAAAATTATATATAGTGGTAAGGCCAACTTCTAAAGAGTTTCTAGGCAGTCCTGAAAATTGTTTAAAAAGCTACGACTGCCGCTGAGGCTTCTGGAGTCAGTGACTAATGTTGGCCAGATCTCCTTGCTTCTCCTCTCAGCCTGGTACATTCACGCCACCTTCCGCATCCGTTCCTTCCCTCTTCGTTCTGTCATGACTAAGTTAGTACAAGCTCTTGTTATTGCAGGGCTCCTAACTGCTTCAATAGTCCACTTTCTCCGAACCATTTTCATTCTACTCCCAGAATTATTTCCTCACACACATAAATCTAGTATCACTACCCCAAAATAAGTGACATTGTCTTGCCTCCTAACAATTAAATATGGTGAGTATTTCTTAAGCACGTGCTACTCCCCAGCTATCTTTACCTTACGTCACTGCCTAGCGCTCGAGCTTCCACCCTGGTGTCCTGTTTGGCGTTTTTATCTCGCTCTCTCCCAGCGCTCTACCTTTGCCCCCCTGCACGGTGAGTCTGGCACCGTTCTTACCTTTTCCTGCTTTCTGCCTCTAGTTCTGAAAACTAATCCAGTTCAAGTCCACCATTCCTAGAAAGGACACGTTAACCAATTGGCCTGAGACTTTACTCACCCATCACTTTGACTCCCAAACACAACATCCTTCTCTGGCCACTACTCTTTTAAAAAACTATTTTTAGTTTTCCAACATTTACTTCTATAAGTTTTAAATTTTTCCTCCTCCCTCCCCAAGACAGCCTGAAATCTGATAAAGCTTTACATATACATTCCTATTAAACATTTTCACATTAGTCATGTTGTACAGAAGAATTACAGTGAACGGGAGAAACCATGAGAAAACAAAAAAAATAATCTGCTTTGCTCTGTTTTCAGACTCCATAATTCATTCTCTGGGTGTGGATGGCATTTTCCATCATGAATCCTTTGGAATTGTTTTAGGTCCTTGCATTGCTGAGAAGGGCTAAGTCTATCAAAATTAGTCATTGAAGACTGTACAATGTTCTGGTTCTGCTCACCTTACTCAGCATCAGTTCATATAAATCTTTCCAGGCCTCTCTGAAGTCTGCCTGGTCATCATTTCTTATAGCACAATAGTACTGCATTACATTCCTATACCACAGCTTGGTCAGCCATTCTTTAATTGATGGGCATCCGCTCAATTTCCAGTTCTTGGTCTGGCCACCACTCTTAAAAGCTCATCACATTTTAGGCAAAAAGGTAATGTGATGCCGTGGACAAAGGGCTGGCCTCGTGGAGGACCTGTATTAAATTCTGTTTCTGGCACTTACTAGCTTTGATGCAGTCACTTAACTGCTCAGTTCCCCAGGCAGCTCTGAAACTCTGTTAGAGTTGTTACATCAGCAGTCCCCTACACCAGTTAGAGCTCACATTCTACTAAGTGTTAAATTTCCTTTGTACAGCATCAAGGCCCTTCATTATCATTCCTTTTCTACCTTTACCTTATTCTGCATAAACTAAACTACTGCACTACACTGCAGACATCCTGTAGCCTCCAGACTTTTCTGTCTTGTGCTATATGTTGTGCTGGAAATAATCCTCTCCATCCTCCACTCCCTTTTGTGGTCACCTTCACGATATTAATTTCTTTCACCTTCACTCTGAAAATGGAAGTGAAGGATCAGCTTCTCAAAGTTGGTCAGGTCCTCATGAGCTGTGTAGCTGAACCAATACATGAACAAAGATAACCTCAACCTCAACCACAAGCCATGAAGTTTTGATCCATCCTTTGCTTGAAGACTGACAGTGACCTCCTCTGACAGCTAATGCTTTTTATTGTGTAATACTGTTACCTTGTATGATCATGGTTTTTTGTGTCTTGTCCCCATTCTGGAACACGAGCTCCCTGATGGTAAAGCTATCTTCCCCAGTCCTAGCATAGTGCTCTGCATATGGTAGGTACATAATAAATATTGAATAGCTGTTGAATGTCATAAATGTCATGCAGTATTTTGGGGTTGGGGGTGGGAAGGTGCTGATGGCACGAGGAGCAGGAAATTAAACCATTATAGTTTTCCACCCCCTTCCCCCAGCATTAATGTTCAGTTGGGGCCCACTCTGCATGAGCCCATTTGGGGTTTTCTCCATCTTCCCACAGTAACTTCATTAAAACTAAACTTGTCTTACTATCAATCACCCAAATATAAGATTGAAAGCCAGAAGGGGTCTTAGTGTTCACCTGGACCAACTCCTTTATTTTTTCAGATGCAGACTTTAAGGCTCTGAGCCCTTAGGTAACTTCCCCAAGATCACACAAATAGTAAGTAGCTGACTGGGATTGCAAACCAGCTCTTTGGATCCAAATCCATTGTATTTTCTATTGCATGCCCTGCACATGCCTGCTTTCATGTCCTCATCCAAATTCTACCTCTCCTCAAGACCCACATGTACATGTATGTGTAAAGGTTCATGCGATAAGAGTCCACATTGCTTCCCATTGTATTCAAACTCCCATGCTACTCACCTATATCTCAACTGCGGTGACACTTTTTTACACATTATTTTAGTATGTTATATTCCATTACATCATAGGTTTCATGTTTATGTTATCTTGACCCCCATCCTATCTCCTACCCCAGTAGTGCAAATTCCTGGGGCATGGGCACCCTAACTTGTGTTGTACTTTGCAGCACAGAGCCCAGTAGGACACAATAAGTAGCGGTTAAATTGTACTGAACTCCACGTGGTCCAAGAATCACAGTTGAAGCAAGAATGCCAGACAAGCCCTTGAGCCTCAGAGATGCAGATTGCCGAACTTAAAGAAACAATGGCGAGCCTTATGAGCCAGAATTTAGCACTGAAATCAGGTGTCACTTCGTATGGTGTCCTACAGAGATTATTATTTTTTTTTTTTTCTGATCAGAACCCCTTCTGTCCTGGCCGGAGCCCTTTGCACCGAGCTCGACCTCCTAGCTCCATTCTCCCCGCCCCCCCTCACATCCCCGGAGCCTGAAGTGCCCCTAAAGGAAGGAAGCCAGGGCGCGAGGGCGGGCAGGGAAACGGGAGAGGAAGCTGTGTGTGCACACCCTCTCTGGCAATACCAGTTTATCTTCCTGCCACCTCACCTTGCCTGTCCTTGCTCAACGTCCCGGTGCACCCTAGGCTGAGGGCGCTGTGCCAGTCGGGGGGCAACTCTCGGAGCGAACGAGGGGGGCAGCCTCCGAGCAGCCCCTAAACAGCCACAGCCAAGCCGGGCATCTGGGTGGCACCGCCTTCCCCCACGATCCGTGAGTGCCCAGGTGAGTGCGGGCGTGCCCGGGGTGCCAGCCAGGAAGTGGGGAGGCTCTTGGGGGACTCAGCTGCTGAACGTCCTCTGCTTCCCCTCTCCCGCTCCTTGAGGGCTGGTGATGGTGTCGGGGGAGTTGGGCAGGGAGTGGAGATCGGCCAGCGCCTGGCCCGGGGCAGATGGGAGCCCCTACGGAAGCGAGGCCGAGAGGAGAGGGAGGCGGGGTCCTAGGAAACAGCTTGTTGGATTAGAAAGAGGTGAAGGCTCGGCCACCTCCCCCGCACCAGTTACGGAGGGCCTGGGTGAGAAACCCCCTCTTTGAAACTTGTCAAACTTAGGAAACGAGATGATTCCGGTGGATAGGCAGCACTGCTTCTGAAGGCCCCCGAGAGCCCTGGGGAGGCAACCTGAGCTGGGAGCTGCTTGCATCTCCCCACAAGTGGCCGGGTAGCAGAAACTTGCTTTTTCCTTTCTCTTTACACGATCATAGGCTGGATGTCACTCTAATGTAATCCCAGAGGCTCCGGTGGGTTGTTGTTTCCCCCATTAGCCTGTGAGCTCTTTGAGAGCAAGGACTTCCTTTGAATCCTCAGCATTAGCACCGAGCCTGGCACATAGTAGGGGCTTAATAAACACCTGTTGCCTGACTGGCATTTAAGAACCTTCCCAATAGGACTCCAGTCCTTGACAGCTTTATTGCCCCTTCCCCAGGATAGGGTACAACCAAAAAAGGCCTGCTCCTTGTCCCCTGACTCATCAGGTCATCTCCAGTCCCCTTGAGTAGGGCAAGTTGTCTGTCCTCTGTTCCAGGAATGTGGCCCCTTCTGAGCTTTTCAGAATCCTTTTCTTTCCAGGAGAACTTCCTTCAAAGCACTATTTCCTCCATGACGCCTTCACTGATCCTTGCAGCACAAGATGTTTTTCCCAGAAATTTTTTTAAGAGTCGTTTTGATCTCCCACTCTCCCCCATTGCACTCAGACTCGTATGTGCTTTACATACATTTAAATGTTTACACGTGGTATCTTTCCCTAGAAAAATATTACCTTGAGTGAGGGACAGTATCATGTGTTTTCATATTCCCATTGCCTTGCATATAGAAGGCAGCATATTTGCTGAACTGGTATTTTTTTCATGCAGGAATATCTTTAAGTAGTTTTCAAAGTATGTATGATCCCCTTCATTCTATCCCCCAAATTCCTGGAGAATTTTGGTAAGGATGATACCGTGCAACATAGTGTCAAGTTACAGATATGAAATGTTGGTGTAGCAATAGAAACAATTTAGTATGTCCATGTAACCAGTTGAATCATTTGCCTAGGCATCTCCTGATACCATAAATGTGTCAAAATTGCTGCGGTCTAAAACAGACCTGCCCAACTTGACAGTAGGTAGGAACCAAAATTAAAATAGGCTAAACTTCTTCGAGTTGTAGATAGGTTAAACTAGAAAAAGACAGATGATGGTTGGTTGCCATGGGTCACATGACAAGAGTGTTAAGAGACAACCCTACATTTTTAACAGGCCACAGGTGTGCAGGCCTGCTCTAAAAGGTTGGTATTTTTTTGTTTTATAAGATCCATAAAAGGGTGAACAATGAGAGTATGACAATCTTTGTGGGCCCAGAGCAGTTTGTGCCTTGAATCGAGGTTGATTCTATCAAATATTAAGTGCCTGTTGTATGCCTAGGCACCAAAGGAGATGCAAAACTTACTTAAGTAGTCTGTTCTAGTGAAGTTTAATATTAGAGGACTAATCCCTTACAAAGAAATTAGTACAGATCAACCATGTTGCAACAGACAGTTGTAACGTAGCATTTCAAAGAAGTTCTAAGTGAAATTGTGAAGTTGTTTTTGGGTGTGTGCCTATGTCTTTCAGCATCTCTCTGTCTTTCTCTTTGATTCCCTCAGCCCCAACCTCCACATACCAGTGACCTCATTATACTCTAAAGTCTACTGTGGCAGCCCTTGCTTGGGACCTTTGGAGAGCTCCTTCCTTTTAATTTGGATTCCTTGTCCTCTACCACATTCCATCAAACTTTGCTTTCTGTTCTCATTGATCAATAAAATTGTTACCCCTTTAGATCATACTTTTGTCCATTTTAACCAGGGCCTAGAGTATCTCCCAAGGAGTAAGTTAGAGACTCAAACCATTGGAAGAACTTTAGAAATCTTCTATTCTCCCCCTTCCCTGTAGATGCAGATCTACATTTGCTGAATGAATGAATGAAAGAGCATTTAATAATATATTTAATTTAATAATTTATTAAATATTAAATATTAATTTAATAATATGCCAAGTAGCATCCTAAATACTGGTGATACAAGTGGAGACAGTTTCCATTCTCAAGAAGCTTACATTTTAATAGGGGAATCAATGCACTTTTGGTTTGGAAAGTTACAAGGCTAGGGAGTAGGGTCATAGGTCAAAAAATTCCAGGAATGGTAGTATGGATTTCATTACTATTCCTGGAGCAAGAAGTGGAAATCAGGGCAAGAGACTACTGGCAAGCAGGAAGGGGAGGAAGCAGAGCATGAAGATAGTTGAAATGCTGGGTCTGGGCTAGTTGGTTTCTGGACCTAATGTCATGGCTGCAAAAAGATTCTCAAGGAGATAATTGACTAGTGGATGAGGGGAAGCATGACTGATGACTGCCTGAAATAGTGGGTAAGAGTTTTCTCACTGAGAGTTCCTTATACCAATGAAATTAGAACTTTGGGAGGAAAGTAAGGAGTGTCAGATGAGTAGGGCCAGCTTTGAACACGGATTTGTAATATACAGTTATTCTGAGTTTATACAACTAGGTCCCACTTATGTAACTTCCCTTTTCATAATAGTGGTGGCAGATGCCACAGGAACTTTATTTCTTCTTCAGAAGGTGTGCCTTCTGCTATCCTTTCCCCTCTTGCCCTTCAACAGCTATAACACAGATACACGTGCAGCTACCTGGAACCAGCTCATGCTGCTGTAGAGAGCTGGTAAATTTTCATTGGTAAAAGCTATCAATCAGGGCTTGCTTGTTTTGTTAATTGTCTGAACTTAAGAAAGTGGTGGAGAAAACGTTAATAATACAGATCAAATTTAAAAGTGTATCCAGCTTACATTTTTTTCCCCAGAGAGCCAATTGTTAAACATTTACCAGCATACTCTTGTAAAGATTCCATCTTCATTTAGGGTCTGTCTCTCTGTTCACCCCCAGAGCTGATCCAGACTTGGTCCTTTGACCATAGGTCTGGAGGTGAGGAAGGAGAGATTTGATCCCATGGCTGAACTTTGATTTCCTATCCAGGGCCCCTGTCCTCCTTTTGGCCCTAAGTCTACTGCCTTTTCCCAGAGATTCCATATGTATTCCTTGCCTATGCAACAGTTTCCTCATCTGTAAAAGGAGGTTATAATAATACTACCCCACAGGCTTGTGGTGAGGACTAAATGAGATAAAGTTTTATATAAATTTCACATTTATATAGATGCTAGTCATTATTAGTAGTATTGTTTATAGTAAAGGATATATACACCATCCCCAATGCACTTCATGTAAAAAAGGATTTGTATTTGTCTTCTGTTTTCAAAGAGGACCCTGACATCAGGGAAATGATGGCATTACCTGCAGCTGACTTAGTTTTGAGTGAAGGAGGGCTGTGCAAGGTCACCAGCCTCACTTCTCCTTCAGAGTCATCTGGATCCAGTGACTAGATATTCATCAGGATGACTAGAGATGACCCAGGATGCACTGGGAGACCTTGGCCTTTTAGGCTAAGGTCTTTTTAGGTACTCACTTGAAGTAAGGTAACACCCATTCAGTGAATGGCCTTGCCTCTTTAAGAGGTGAGTCAAGGGATGGCCTCTTTAATTAGAAAAAAAAATCAAGCTGGGTGGGGAACACCCTCAGGGTTGCTGTTTCAAAGAGAAAAGAAAAAACAAGGAAGAAAGAAAAAAAGGAAGAAAAGGAAAGAAGGAAGGAAGGAAAAGAAGGAAGGGAGGGAGGAGAGAGAAAAGAAAGAAATGAAGAAAGAAAAAGAAATCTAGCCAGTAAACTCCAAGTTATCTGTGCAGCTTCTGGCCATCAAAATTTACCTCCCTTTGGAGAGGAGAAGGAGAGGGGGAGGGAAAAGATGAGTTGAGTTACCCAGCTAGCTGGTTCCTCATTCAGGAAGCTCAGGTCTACTCACAGGTTGTATTTGTCCTTCATTTTAGAAGACCATGACATCAGGGAAATGATGACATGACTTGCAGTTGACTTTGATTTGAATGAGGGAAGATTTATTTTTTTTTAATTAAATTATTTTATTTGTTTTCAGTGTTCTGCAATCACTTCCATATATCTTAGATTTTTTTCCCCTCCCTCTCCCAACTTCCTACCCCACTCCCTCCCTGAGACAGTGTACAATCTTATATAGGTCCTATTAATTACATTTTCATCTTAGTTATGTTGCATAGAAGAATTAAAATGAATGGCAGAAACCATAAAACAAAACAAAGCATAATACAAAAGAAAATGGTCTGCTTCATTCTGCAATCCAATTCCATAGTTCACTTTCTGGATGTAGAAGACAAAGGTTTGTTTGTTTTGTTTTTATTTTTTTTATTAAATTTATTTAACTTTTTACATTCATTTTCACAAAATTTTGGGTTCCAAATTTTCTCCCCATTTGTCCCCTCCCCCCACCCCAATACACCAAGCATTCTAATTCCCCTATCACCAATCTACCCTCTCTTCTATCATCCTTCCCTTCCCTTGTCCCCATCTTCCCTTTTGCCCTGTAGGGCCAGATAACTTTCTATTCCTCATTACCTGTATTTCTTATTTCCTAGTAGCAAGAGCAATACTCAACAGTTGTTCCTAAACCTTTGAGTTCCAACTTCTCCCCATCCCTCCCTCCCTACCCATTTCCTTTGGGAAGGCAGGTAATTCAATACAGGCCATTTCTGTGTAGTTTTGCAAATGACTTCCATAATAGTCATGTTGTGTAAGACTAACTCTATTTCCCTCCATCCTATCCTGCCCCCCATTGTTTCTATTCTCTCTTTTGATCCTGTCCCTCCCCAAGAGTGTTGATTTCAAATTGCTCCCTCCTCCCGTTGCCCTCCCTTCCATCATCCCCCCCTACCCTGCTTATCCCATTCTCCCCCACTTTCCTGCATTGTAAGATAGGTTTTCATACCAAAATGAGTGTGCTTTTTATTCCTTCCTTTAGTTGAATGTGATGAGAGTAAACTTCATGTTTTTCTCTCAGCTCCCCTCTTTATCCCTCCACTAAAAAGTCTCCTGCCAGCCTCTTCTATGAGGGATAATTTACCCCATTCCATTTCTCCCTCTCTCCTCCCAATACATTTTTCTCTAGCCGCTTAACTTCATTTTTTTAAGATATGATCCCATCCTATTCAGTGCACTCTGTGCTCTCTGTCTCTGTGTGTGTGTGTGTGTGCACGTGTGTGTGTGTGTAATCCCACGAACTACCCAGATACTGGAAATTTTCAAGAGTTACAAATAATGTCTTTCCATGTAGGAATGTAAACAGTTCAACTTTAGTAAGTCCCTAATGACTTCTCTTTGCTGTTTACCTTTTCATGCTTCTTTTCATTCTTGTGTTTGAAAGTCAGATTTTCTTTTCAGCTCTGGTCTTTTCATCAAGAATGCTTGAAAGTCCTCTTTTTCATTGAAAGACCATATTTTCCCCTGAAGTATTATACTCAGTTTTGCTGGGTAGGTGATTCTTGGTTTGAGTCCTAGTTCCTTTGACTTCTGGAATATCCTATTCCACACCCTTCAATCCCTTAATGTAGAAGCTGCTAGATCTTGTGTTATCCTGATTGTATTTCCACAGTACTGGAATTGTTTCTTTCTAGCTGCTTGCAAGATTTTTTCCTTGAGCTGGGAGTTCTGGAATTTGGCCACAATGTTCCTAGGAGTTTCTCTTTTTGGATCTCTTTCAGGCGGTGATCGGTGGATTCCTTCAATACTTATTTTGCCCTCTGGTTCTAGAATGTCAGGGCAGTTTTCCTTGATAATTTCATGAAAGATGATATATGTCTAGGCTCTTTTTTTTGATCATGGCTTTCAGGTAGTCCCACAATTTTTAAATTGTCTCTCCTGGATCTATTTTCCAGGTCAGTTGTTTTTCGAATGAGATATTTCACATTCTCTTCCATTGTTTCATTCTTTTGGTTTTGTTTTGTGATTTCTTGGTTTCTCAGAAAGTCATTAGCCTCCATCTGTTCCATTCTAATTTTGAGAGAACTATTTTCTTCAGTGAGCTTTTGAACCTCTTTTTCCATTTGGCTAATTCTGCTTTTGAAAGCATTCTTCTCCTCATTAGCTTTTTGAACCTCTTTTGCCAATTGAGTGAGCCTATTTTTCAAGGTGTTATTTTCTTCAGCCTTTTTTTTGGGGTCTCCTTTAGCAAGGTGTTGACCCATTTTTCATGCTTTTCTTGCATCTCTCTCATTTCTCTTCCCAGTTTTTCCTCCACCTGTCTAACTTGATTTTCAAAATCCTTTTTGAGCTCTTCCATGACCTAAGCCCACTGGATATCTATTTCGGATGTTTGAGGTACAGAGGCCTTGACCTCTATGTCTTTCCCTGATGGTAAGCTTTGTTCTTCCTCATCAGAAAGGAAAGGAGGAAACATCTGTTCACCAAGAAAGTAACCTTCTATGGTCTTATTTTTTTCCCCTTTTCTGGGCATTTTCCCAGCTAGTTAGTTGGCTTCTGAGATTCTTTTCCACACCCACCTCACCTCCAGATCTGCCCAGCTAGGGCTTGGGGTCTGAGATTCAAATTCTGTTTCCCAGCCTCAGGGCTTTCAGTGGGGGCAGGGCTGCTATTCAATGTGAGATTAAGTTCAGCTGCTTGGGTGGGGGCAGGGCTGCCTCACAGGGCTCAGTTCCCTCAGGGGGTTTATGTGGAGACCTTCACCAATGGATCAGAGCCCCTTTCTGCTCTGTGAGCCCCTGTCTGCTCTGTGAGCCCCTGTTCACTGCTGCCTCTGCTGCTGCCTCCTGAGGGGGCCTGAGTTATGGGGACACCCCGCTCCCCTCTTGGCAAGCCAAACAGGTTCTCTCACTAACCTCTGGCATCTGTGGGTGGATCTGCACAGCCGCTGGAGATTCTGTCCCTGAAGCCTGTTGGAATCTGGTCCTCTCAGTGCCCCGCAGCCAAGGCAGGGCTGGGCTCTGCTCCCGGTCCAGTGTGCAATGGACCTTTGGTGTCAATTTTTCAGGGCTCTCTGGAACAGAAATCTTCTCCACTTTTTTGTGCAGCTTCCACAGCTCCCCACAGGTATTTTATGGGCTGTGGGTTCGGAGCTAGCATATGTGAATCTTTCTACTCCGCCATCTTGGCTCCTCCCCTCAGAAGGCAAAGTTTTGCCTCAAGAGTCCGTTGGGAATTTTTTAAGTCCTTGCATTGCAATGAAGTACTAAGTCTACCAGAAAAATTCCTCATATACTGTGGTTGTTGCTGTGTACAAAGTTCTCCTGGTTCTGCTCCTTTCACTCAACCTCAGTTCATATAAATCTTTCCAGGCTCTCTGAAGTCTTCCTGTTCATCATTTCTTATAGCACAATAGTATTCCATTACATTCATATACCACAATTTCTTCAGTCATTCCCTAAATGATGGGCATCCCCTTGATTTCCAGTTTTTGGTCACCACAAAGAGAGCTGCTATAAATATTGTGGGACCTTTCCTATTTTTATGATCTCTTTGGGACAGAGTCTCAGAAGTGATATTGCTGGGTCAAAAGGTATACACATTTTTGTAGCCCTTTGGGCATAGTTCCAAATTGCTTTCCAGAATGGTTAGATCAGCTCACAGTTCCACCAGCAATGAATTAGTGTTCCAATTCTCCCACATCTTATCCAGCATCTTCATGTTTTGTCATGTTAGCCAATCATATAGGTGTGATGTGGTACCTCAGAGTTGTTTTGATTTGCATCTCTCTAATCAATAGTGGTTTAGAGCATTTTTCACGTGACTACAGACAGTTTCCTCTGAAAACTCCCTATTCATATCCTTTGACCATTTATCAATTGGGGAATGATTGGTATCCTGTACATTTGACTCAGTTCTCTATATATTTTAGAAATGAGGCCTTTATCACAGACACTAGTTGCAAAGGGAGGATTTATTTTTAACAGGATCAACAGTCATTGTTGGAAGTACATTAATCAGAAGTTAGTGCTTATAAAATAAGATTGAATTGGACTCTTTATACGAGTAGCGCATTCCAAGAGGAAAGAGACTGATATTCTATTAAGTGTTCTCCATTAAAGAAGTATTTAAAAGGAAAATGTTGGTATATTTTTTTTCACTTTTTCCTTTTCATTGCTTTGTTGTTGCTCTTTCTCACTCCTTACATTATTGCCATTTCCCAATGATACACCCTCTCACTCAACAGAGTGTTCCCTAGTGACAGATGGTTGTTCGGTCATTTCAGTTGTGTCCTATTTGGGGTTTTCACGGCAAAGATCCTAGAATGGTTTGCTATTTCCTTCTCCGGTTCATTTTACAGATGAGGAAACTGAGGCAAAAAGGGTTAAGTGACTCGCCCAGCGTCACACAGTAAGTATCTGAGGCCAAATTAGTACTCAGAAAGATGAGTCTTCCTGATTCTGGCGCTCCATCTACTGTGCCAGTTAGCTGCCCTGTAACAGATACATACTGTTAAAGTACAAAACCGATCAGAACATCAGTCATGTCTGGAAATACGTATCTCATTCTGCATTTGTTATCTGTCTCCTCTCTCCTGAGAGGCAGGAGCTGTGGCTCACCAATAGGATAACTTTCCAATTCTATTGTATATGATGTGGTATCTTACTTCATGCTTCAAAGATCCATGATTTCATCAGTGTGGGAAATCTTTCCATGCATGGAGATCACAATTCCACTAGGCCCAAGTGTAGACCATTTGGTGAATTGCTGTAACCAAAATAATCCACTACCTTTTAGGAAATCTTCCAGTGATGAATTTCTCTGAATTTTGCCTAGGCTAGTCCTCAGAAAGTACATTCTAACCTTGGTCGGCCCTTACAGTACTTGCATTTCCCTCGTATAGAATTCTAGCACTGAGGCTCAGCCACATATAACTATTTTTTTTTATTTTTCAGTGCAGAATGTCTGAGTTAGAAAGAATCTCAGATAGTATTAATGAAAACCAATTTCTCTGAAACAGAAGAAAACACTTAAAATTTTAAATTTGTCTTTTTTGTTACTAAATTACTTAGGAATTTGAGTCAAAAATATGATAATTCTTTAACATATATTAGATCACTTAATAGTTTAGTCATATGCAATACATTAAAATAATTTTAAGCTTGCATACAACTTTATCACATACTTAGAACTTTCACTTATATCACTTCATTTGATCATCACAACATGTCTGTGACGGAGACAGGGCAAGATTTTATTAGCCCTATTTGATAAAGACACTGAGGTGCAGGTAGACTACTGTACCTGGAACTAGAACCTGTGCTCTGAATCTGCAACAAGAGCTCTTCTTACTAACGTCCATGAAGCAATAGCTTTGTGAGGATCGCAGGAGATAAAATGAACAAGTTCAAAGAAGTTTGTTGAACAAATAAAATCTAAAATGAGAAAGGAATCAGGTCATTGAAGGGGGGGAAATAGTGCTTACACAACCCAAATGACCTTGTATATATAATAATATGTACATGTACATCCTCCACCAACAAAATATGTGCTTCTTGAGAGTCAATAATTCATTTTTATCTTTGTATTCCCAGGGCCCGGACACACAGTATATGCTTAAATGCTTGTTGATTATTAGGTATATGATGTGTCTTCATAATAAAAGGGAAAGGAACAAGGGCTATACTAAATGGTTTACAAATATTGAATACTGACAACAACCCTGAGAGGTCTGCAGGTGCTTTTATTATCCCCATTTTGCAGTTGAGGAAACAGCCGCAGACAGCGGTTGGGTGGCTTGTTTGGAGTCAGATAGGTAAGAAGCATCTTAGGTCATATTTAAACTTAAATTTCCCTCACTTCCATATAGCTTGCTTGTGCATGTGAATAAAGTTGCTTGAGGGGGAAAGTAGGTAATGATGGGATTAACAAATAATTGTGACATTTTATTTAGGTATAATATATTCGGTCAATACCTGTTCTGGTATTTAAGTTGTCTGAAAGCTAACTTTCTGTTGTGCATCTAAGAAAACTTACAGTTCTTCCTGTCCATGGGATTATGTTTTATATTCTCATTATATCAAAATGAAGTATAATATTTGCAGTATGTTGTTCAGTTTAACTCATATTAAGCTTTTAAAATGTTAAGCGCAATTCAGTTTCATTAGTGTTTTTGGTTCTTGACAATAGTAACATACCACTTTTAAAAAAATGCATAATTCATATGATACTGGTTTTAATGAACTCTACCAATACTCACAGGAAAACCACACTGCAACTGGTTTTTATATTACTAGTTTTGATTTCAATCCCACTTAACATATGCAAAATTGTTTTGTAAATATAAATATATAATCAAAGAAAAAGACATTATTTGTACAATAATATAGGAAAATCCCAACTTACAAAGAGGTTTATATTCCAATAAAAAATGAAACTGAATGCTGTGTAATTATAATAGGCAAGGTTGACTCCAGAAATTAGGGCACCTCCTTCCCTTCACTTCAGAGGTGGGGAATTATGGGGATGGAATGTTTCATGTATTATTAGATATAATCAATGTGCTGATTTTGTTGAATTATTTTATCTTAAAAAAAAAAAACAAAACAAGAAAAGACTTGCCAAATGTGAAGGGAAGACACGTTCATAAATTAATGTAATGGGAAAAATTTTTAAGAGACTGAAAATAATAGGTATCAATAAAACACTAATTTAAAATTTAAAAAAAGAAACTGTTTTCCAAAAGTATCTTTGCATGTAAATTGTTTGGATCTCAGAACACATTTTCCCTTTGAAATGATGTTATAAATAACCAAACAACAAGAATTTTCTTGACATATAATTCAGTTCAGTAGTGCACAGCACCATGGGAATACACAGGGAATACCAAGTAAAAGAAAGAGTCCCTGTCCTCAAGGAGCTTACCTTCTGTTGAGGGTGATTGCTGGTTGTCCTTTGTTCTCAAAGAAGACCATGGCATCAAGTGAATTGGATTTAAGTGAGGCAGGGCTGGGCAGAGTCACCAGCCTCACTCTCTCCTCCAGAACCATCTGCTCTAGTGGCAAGTTATAGATCAAGGTAACTGGAGATGGCCCCTGTTAAGAATGATACATACACAATAATACAAGCTATACGTGAAGTAATTTTAAGAGGTAGAGAGTGCTAATAAATGCAGGAATTAAGAAAGACTTCCTTAAGGAGCTGGCACTTGCACTATGAGTGACAACACAATTTGGAGTATGATAGGCATCCTACAAGATTGAGGTGAGAGGCATGAGATGGAGAGGCAAGTCTGGAACAGAAAGTGGAGGAAAGGAAGAAGTAAGGTATAGAGGTATAAAAGGACTTTGAATGCCAAACAAGCATTTTGTCTTTGCTCCTGGAGGCATTAGAAAGTCCCTGGAGTTGATTGATTAGGATGGGATGAGATGATATAATTTAAACTGTGCTTTAATGAAATCACTTTAGTGACTGAAAAGAAGGTGGATTGGGGTGGGGAGAGACTTGAAGTTGGCAGATCCATTGCTGTAGTTCAGTGTGTTCAATTCTATGGAACATATCTGGTCTATCCCAGGACCACTGGCCATACCTGGAAAGGTATGTTGGAGGTGTATTGTGACAAACTTTAAATGCCAGATTTGAGTTTATATTTTATCCTAGAGGCAACATACTTGCTTTTTATTTGTTTAAGTAAGGAGAGGGAGAGAATGGCATTGTTGAATCTGCTTTTTATTAAAATCTATTTGGCAGTTACACGAAGGATGAATTGAAAAGGGAAGAGGATGAAATCAAAATAGGGAGACCAATCAGGAAGCTACTGTGATAGTCCAGGTGAGAAATTACGAGGTTTTGGGCTGGGATAAAAGCTCTAAATGGAGAGAAATGCTAGAGATGTGGATATAGCATCAACAAGATTTGGCAACTGATTGGAAATGGGGGTTGAGAGGGAAGGAAAAATCAAGAATTACTCCTACATTGTGGATGTTAGCAACCTAAATGGAGCATTGGGGATTGGGTTGGGGAATTTAAGAGTTCTGTTTTAGATAAATTGAATTTGAGATGTCTAAAGCCCATTCAAAATGGAAATGCTACACAGATATCTGTTATTTTGAAAGGGGCCCTGCTAGTAATGCACTAATTCAATCAATCAGTTAACATTTATAAAATGTCTACTAATCCCTGGGAATAGAAGACAGGCCAAAGACAGTCCCTGCCCTCAAGGAGCTCACAATCCAGTGGGGGAGACAAAATGCAAACAAACATGTACAAAGTAAACTGTATACAGGATAAATAGGAAATAATTAACAGAGGGAAAGGTGCAGAATGTAGGATTTTTGTTTAGTCCTACCAAACCTTTGGCAGAGATACTGGAATGGTTTGCCATTTCCTTCTCCAAGCTCATTTTTTACAGATGGAGAAACTGAGGGTCCAGGATTGCAAAGCTAAGTATCTGAGGTAGTCTGCCTGACTCTTGGACTGGCACTCCATCCACTGCGCCACCTAGCTGCCCTCGACATCAACAACAAAGGCAAAGCTTCCTATAGAATGTGAGATTTTAGTTGGGACTTAGAGGATACCAGGAGAGTCAGCAGTCTGAACAGAGGAGAGTGTTAGAGATATGTCAGAGAAAATGCCAAGGGCCAAGAGATGTCTCATTTGCAGAATCACCAGAAAACTAGTGTCAGTGGATCAAAGAGTATGTGTCAGGGAAAAAGGTGTGAGAAGCCTGGAGAGGTAGGAAGGAGTTAGGTTATGAAAGGCTTTGAATGCCAAACAGAGCATTTTGTATTTCCTCCTGAAGGCAATAGGAACTCACTGCAGTTTATTAAGTAGGGGGATAGGGTGACATGATTGGACCTGTGCTTTAGGAAAATCACTTTAGTGACTAAATGGAGGGTGGATTGGGGTGGGGAGAGACTGGAGACTGGCAGATCCACCTGCAGGCTATTTCAATAGCCCAGACATGAGGCAAGGAGGGCCTGGACTCGAGGGGTGACACTGTCACAGGAGAGAATGTAGCATATTGGAGAGATTCTGTGGTTCAGTTGTTTCCTTTGTGTCTGACTCTTTGTGACTGCATTTGGGGTTTTCTTGGTAAAAGTACTGGAGTGGTTTGCCATTTCCTTCTCCAGCTCATTTTACAGATGAGGAAACTGAGGCAAAATTTTAAGTGAGAGATAGTGAGGAGTCCAGGATGACTTCTAGGTTGTGTTGTCTTCTCCTTCCCTTCTGAACCCCTTGTAATATGGCTTTATCAACAACTCAAACTTCCCTTTCCAAAGTTACCAATGATTTCTTTTAATTGCCAAGCCTAATGACTTTATCTCAATCCTTATCCTTAGTGATCTCTCCATAGTATTGCTGATCACCTCTTGAATACTCCCTCCCTTCCAGGGTCTTTTTTGGACACTGTTTTCTCCTGAACTAATTAATTGTGGGTGTGCCTTAAGACTCTGTACTAGGCTCCTTCTCCTTTTCTATACTATTTTCCTTGGTGACCTTATCAGCTGTCAAGATTTCAATTATCATCTTTATGCAGATGATAGGCAACATACCAGGTAGTCCTGGAGTCAGCCAGATTCATCTTCCTGAATTCAAATCTAATCTGGCCCCAGATATTTCCTAGTTGTGTAAACCTGGGCAAAGTCACTTTACCCTGTTTGCCTCATTTTCCTCATTTGTGAAAATGAACTGTAAAAGGAAATGAGCAAACCACTCCAGCATCTCTGCCATGGAAACCTCAAATGGGGTCATGAAGAGTGGGACATGACTGGAAAATAAACAACAGAATGTAGATGATTCCAGCCCGATCCTCTCTCAGCAACAGTCATCTACAAAGTCCATTATTTCCCCTCCCAACCTACCCAACTTCCTTATTACTGCTGAGGGCCCTAACTACCGTTCTCCCAGGTGCACAGACACCCAACCTCAGTGTCATCCTCTACGCCTCATGTCTCCCCACCTACCTAATCTATAGCTAAATTCTGTCATTTCTACAATTACAGCATTTTTCCTATTTCTGGCCTCTTGTCTTCTCAAACAGCCACCACCCACAGACCTTCATTACCTCTCAAATGGGCTTCCTGCCTCAAGTCTTCTCTCCATATAGTCCGTCCTCCACTCAATGGCCAAGCTGATCCTTCTGAAGTCCAATTCTGACCATGGCACCCCATCAGCTCTAGAGTATTTACAGTAGAACTTCAGTTTATGAATTTAATTTGTTCCGAGATTCTGTTCATCCTGTGATTTGTTTGTATTGCAAAACAAATTTTCCCATAGGAAATAATGTAAAGTGCGATGATTGGTACCACATCCCCAAAAATATTCACACAAAAATAATTATTTATAATTTTAAGTAAGTTTTTTTGTCCCTAATGTGCCTGAAATACAATAGCAATGATTAGTACACAATATAAATCGAAAATAAAATAAATTAACCTGCACTTTACCTTTGAGAAGAGTCATAGCTGGCATGAGGAAGATGAGCGGGTGAAGGAGGAAGAGTTATTTCTTGGAAGGAAAATCTCCTTCTATGAGAATATCAGGGATTTCAGCGTCAGGAGTGTTCTCTCTTATGCTTCTTTCACTAAAAGGAAGACAACACTACTCCCTTCACTTATTTTTCATTTTTTAAAATCACTTGCATGTTTTGACTCACTGATTGTTTTTCTTTATGTTCACTTCTGACTAGAAATCTATCTAACAACACTTGTTTTTGACATTTTTTCAGAATGTCACAAAAATGTGACATTGCATTATTTTTAAAAATATTCGTGGCTCCCATCGCTACAGCTTGGCTTTTCAACAATATTTTGATGTTCGTACGGCAAATTTTTGTTCATCCTGCAAGACAAATTTTGCTAAAAAATATTCCCCATCCAGAGAAGCATATGTAAACCAGGTTACTCGTAAACCGAGGTTCTAATATAAACTCTTTTGTTTGTCACTTAAAGATCTTTATAACCTGGCCACTTCCCACCTTTCCAGGATTTTTCCTTCTTTACTTCTCCCACAAACTGGATGATCCATCTACACTGGCTTAGTTGCACTTCCTGGAATACTATATTTCATCTCACCTCTCTTTCTTCTCCCTGCCCTATTCCTAGAATACTCTACCCCCTCACCTCTACCTCTTGGTTTTCCTGGCTTCCTTCAAGACAGAGATGCTTGAGTGGTTTGCCATTTCCTTCTCTAGCTCATTTTACAGATAAAGAAACTGAGGCAAACAGGATGAAATGACTTGCTTAGGGTCACACAACTGATAAGTATCTGAGGCCAGATATTCTCCAGGCCTGATGCTCCATCCACTGGGCCACCTAGCTGCCCTTGTAATAGGGTAAATGTTGATAAATATGATACAAATAAATAAAAACTCTTGGAGGGGGAGTCCTGAATAATTTTTATGAGGGTTCTCAGGCTAAAAAAATTAAAAACTACTGGATTAGCCATTATTCTTTTTATCATTTGTAAGCCTTATTTTCAAGTGACTCCAAGGGATAGTTGAATTCCTTACTTCTTGACCTATGTCTAGCTGTCATGGGATGAAAGATACTTAAGTTGTGGGTTGATGGCAGTAAAATTGCATTTCTTTGGAATTCTGTCCAACCAGTTGTTGAGAGAGCTGAATATTTGAGAGAAAGCAAAAAATGCAATTTGTTTTCCCAGATTTTGTTGTATATCTTGAAGTTGATCACCTCAATTGAATTCTGTTAACATCACCCAAAATACTCATCTTTTTAAAAAAAATACATTTTATTTTGGTGTCTTTTGTCTTTACATCACAGTGGTTTCCCACCCTCCCTTGTGACAAAGAAAAACAATTAAGCCAAAACATTTGACACAAAAACCTTTTCTGACAGTGCATATTTATGCCCTCTTAGGCGCCCCCCCCAGTAGTCTCCCACCTCTCTGCAGTGAGGGAGGAGGTATGTTTCATCATCTCTTCTCCAGGCCATTCCTTCCTTGGGTTTTTCAGTTATTCCAAGTTCATCTTCCTTTTAGGGATCTTTTTATTTACATTGTTGTAGTCATTATATGTTATATTCTTGTGGCTTATCTTTTTAAGTATATGCAAAAGTGATAGTTTTTTAAAATACCAATTTGTAATCAGGTTGTATATTTGACAGCAGTATGGTACAATGGGACCAGAGTAGATTTGGAATTGAGGCGTGGGTTCAAATTTAGATTGTCACATACTGTGGGCCAATCTTTTTTGGGTCTCAGTTTTCTCATCAATACAATAAGGATAATAATAATACTTGCACTGTCTTACACAGGGTTGTTATGAGGAAGGTACTGTGTAAACCTTAAGTCCTATAGAGATATGAGTTGTTATGAAGAAAACCATGGAATTTTTAAATGACTGCAGTGAAGCAGATGGTTTGAAATTACATGTATTTCATCCTCATTTTGCACAGGAGGAGACTTAGAATTTTGTTGCATTCTTTTTAACAACTTTCATTCAAAAGGTAGGAGGCAACAGTACACAAGAGGATGCTAAAGGGAAGTTTCATTCTCATTAAGGCATTTCTCATCAATTTTCCTTTAGAAATAAGGACAAGTAGTAGCATCACAGAATGCAGTGAGACCTTTCCCAGGATTACAGGCTAGTTGTTATCTGCTTTTGGGGGCAAAGGGGAAACATCTCAGAGGATTTGTTTTGTTTTGGTTTTTGAGGGGCTCAGTAGACAGAGCACAATGGGCCTGGAGTCAGGAACACGAGTTCAAATCTGGACTCAGGTGTTTACTAGCTTTGGGCAAGTCACTTAACCTCTTGCCTCAGTTTCCACAACTTCAAAATGAAGGTAATAATAGCACTCATTTCCTAGAGTTGTTGAGAGGATCAAGTGAGATAACATTTGTAAATAGCTTAGCACAATGCTGTAGCATACAATGAGCACCTAACAAAATGCTTGTTTCCTTCTGTCTTTCTCTTAGCATGTATACATTCAAAGTGTCTGTTTTATTGTGCTTGGCTAGAGACTGAACATGAAGTAAAGAAATGGGCCAGGCTTTGATTAGGAACAGTTGGGACTGGACAAAAGGATGTAATTTCAGGGGCACTGTGAGACATTATTCTCCTTGAACATGCTTAGCTCTCTACTCTCTATGCCCTAGATTCTTAGGATTCAACAATTAGAAAGTCATTCCTTTTGGGGGCAGAGCCAAGATGGCAGAGTAGAAAGACCCTGCTCTAGCTCTTCCCCCACAGCCCATAAAATACCTGTAAAAAAATGACTCCAAACAAATTCTAGAGCAGCAGAAGCCACAAAACAACAGAGTGAAATTCATTTCCAGCCTGGAAGTCTGACAGGAAAGGTCTATTGCACTGAGTGCAGAGTGGAATGCAGTCCATGGGGCCCAGCCCAGCCTTGGTAGCACAGCACAGTCAGGACAGGACTGGAGCAGGCTCAGATGCAGAATCCCAGGCAGCAGCTGTGGTTCTCAGATCCTTCAACCCACAAACTCCAGAGAAAGCTTCAAAGGTCAGTGAGAAAGCTTTTTTCACCTGGGTGAAAAGGGAGCAGGGTCCTCCCCTAGCCTTGGCCTCAGGTGGCGGCAGCAGCAGCATCCATTTTTGGAGTCCTCTGCCTAAAGACCCTGGGGGAATTGAGCCACTGACCTGGGTCTCAGCCCTGAGTGGTGGTCCTAGGGTGAGGAAGAGTGCTGGTATGGTGCAGCTGGTGGAGGCTCTGGAAAAGGAATTCTACTTGCAGATCCTGGACAGAAAAGCTTTGGTAGCTCCCAGACCAGAGCACAGGACAGGAGAGGATTAAACTCCTCTCCCTTAACTGTGCCACCTTGGAGGAACTGAGAACTTACAGGTCCCCAGAGTATATCCCCCTCTTGACAAAGGACTCAAAAGTCAAGTAACTGACTGGGAAAATGCCCAAAAAAGGGGGGAAAAAGTAAGACTATAGAAGGTTACTTTCTTAGTGAACAGGTATTTTCTTCCATCCTTTCCGATGAGGAAGAACAATGCTTATCATCAGGTAAAGACATAAAAGTCAAGGCTTCTGCATTCAAAACCTCCCAAATAAAAATGCAATAGTCTCAGGCCATGGAAGAGCTCAAAAAAGATTTTGAAAATCAAGTAAGAAAGGAAAAGGAAAAAATTGGGAAGAGAAATGAGAGAGGTGCAAGAAAATCATGGAAAGCAAGTCAACAACTTGCTAAAGGAGGCCCAAAAAAATAACATCTTTAAAAATAGACTAACTCAAATGGCAAAAGAAACTCAAAAAGCCAGTGAGGAGAAGAATGCTTTAAAAAGGAGAATTAGCCAAATGGAAAAGGAGGTTCAAAAGCTCACTGAAGAAAATAGTTCTCTAAAAATTAGAATGGAGCAGATGGAAGCTAATGGCTTTATGAAAAACCAAGAAATTACAAAACAAAACCAAAAGAATGAAAAAAATAGAAGTGTGAAATATCTCATTGGAAAAATAACTGATCTAGAAAATAGATCCAGGTGAGACATAAAAATTATGGGTCTACCTGAAAGCCATGATCTATAAAAGAGCCTAGACTTCAACTTTCATGAAATTATCAAGGAAAACTACCCTGATATTGTAGAACCAGAGGGTAATATAAATATTGAAAGAACCCACCAATCACCTCCTGAAAGAGATCTGAAAAGAAAAACTCCTAGGAATATTGTAGTCAAATTCCAGAGTTCCCACTCAAGGAGAAAATATTGCAAGCAGCCAGAAAGAAACAATATTGTGGAAATACAATCAGGATAACACAAGATCTAGCAGTTTCTACATTAAGGGACTGAAGGGCATGGAATATGATAATCCAGAAGTTAAATGAACTAGGATTAAAACCAAAAATCACCTACTCTGCAAAACAGTATAATACTTGAGGGGAAAAAATGGTCATTCAGTAAAATAGAAGACTTTCAAGCATTCTTGATGAAAAGACCAGAGCTGAATAGAAAATTTGACTTTCAAACACAAGAATCAAGAGAAGCATGAAAAGGTAAACAGGAAAGGGAAATCATAAGGGACTTACTAAAGTTGAACTGTTTACATTCCTACATATCCTACAAGATAATATTTGTCACCCTTGAGACTTTGCTCAGTATTTGGGTAGTTGGATTATATATACATATATGCACACACACACGCACGCACACAGAGGGCACAGGATAAGTTGAATAGGAAGGAATGATATTTAAAAAATAAAATTAAGGTGTGAGAGAGGACTCTATTGGGAGGAGAAAAGGATAAAAAGAATGGGGCAAATTATTTCTCATAAAAGAGGTAAGAAAATTTTTTCAATGGAGGGGAGAGTGGGGAGGTGAGAGGGAAAAAGTGAAGCTTACTCATCACATTTGGCTTAAGGGAGGAATAATATGCACAGTGAATTTGGTATGAAAATCTGTCTTATGGTACAGGAAAGTAGGGGATAAGTGAGGTGGGGGGGATTATAGATGGAAGGGCAAATGGGAGGAGGGAGCAATAAGAAGTAATCTCTTTCAGGGAGGGACAAGGTCTAAAGAAAGAATAGAATAAATGGGAGCAGGATAGGATGGAGGGAAATATTATTAGCCTTTCACAACATGACTACTATGGAAGTCTTTAGCAAAACTATACATATATAGCCTATATTGAATTGCTTGCCTTTGCAGTGGGGATGGGTGGGGAGGGAGGAAGAGAGAGAAGTTGGAACTCAAAGTTTAAGGAATGAATGTTGAGAATTGTTTTTGCATACAGGTAATAAGAAATAAGAAATACAGGTCATGGGACATAGAAATTTTTCTTGCCTTACAAGAAAAGAGAGAAGATGGGGATAAGAGAAGGGAGGGGTGTGATAAAAGGGAGAGCAGTTTGTGGGAAGGGATAATCAGAATGCATGGTGTTTTGGGGTGGAGGAGGGGAGAAATAGGAAGAAAATTTGGAACTCAAAATCTTGTGGAAATGAATGTTGAAAATAAAAATAAATTAATTTATTAAAAAAAAGAAATTCATTCCTTTGCTTAAGTATAAATCAACTTTGCAGAGGTAATTTATCAAGTTTTATTAAAAATAAATGGGATTCTGAGATTCTTTCTCCATTGGTTTTAATTGAAGGTAAGGAAGGGAGAGCATAAAGACATTCAATTCAGTAAGTATTTATCAAATACCTACTATGTCCAGGCATAGGGGATATAAAAGCCAAAAACTTTCCGAATGAGTCCTGTCCCCAAAGAACCTACATTCTTCTTATGATGAATACATAAAAAGAATAAAAGAGTAGAGAAAGGAAAAACTGGGACAGGGAGGAATTTTCTTGCTTCACAGTTTTGTCAAAGACTAGCTATGGTCAATGCCTGTCTTCATCATTTAAAAGTGAATTTATTCCTAAAACTTTTCAAATTTTGTCGAGTGTTTAGACTTTTGTAGATGATGCCAACTCAAAGGTTAAATTTGATGGCTATTCCAAATTCAAAGTAATCTGTGAATCCTCAACTCCTCAAACTATATAGCACATAAGCTCCAATTAATAGATTTTCCTTTCAATAGTCAGCCAGAATATACAATTAGCTTTAAGTAAGGCATTTACTGAAATGGGTTGTATGAGGAATAGAAACAAAATATATCCCATAAACCCCTCCCACAAGCACGTCTAACATTAGAAAGGATATGTATATATACACACAAGTCATAAGGAGTGAGTCACACATTGGGGTCATGTATGGTCATGGCATGTTGGAGGGAACATTTCATATCACTAATATTCAGGATCATTGTTGTCCTTGTTCCTGATTGTATTGGTCTCACAGTCTCTGCTAGATTATGTTAGGGACCCCAGGAGTCTGAGCCTGATCTCTCGGGCCCACAGGCTTATCTGACCAGCAGAGGCCTATGGGTCTTGGTGGAGTTCAGCTGTAAGCAATGACTGAGGTGGGAGACAAGATAGTAAGAACTCCGTTTATTCAAGCAGTGAGCAGTGCTTTTATCTCTTTTCTGACACCAGTGCCCCAAGTGAACCTATCAGCTAGTAGTTTGCCCTTGTAAGGAAGTAATTTACCTTAAGCCAGCACTAACCAGGGTGGACACATAGTCCCTAGAAAGAAAAACATTTTGGGCTTCTTTGGTCTCAGAAAATCCCGGGAAAATAGCCTTGAGCAAAACAGGGGCGGAACCTTGTTCATGCCTTACCAGTCTCCCCTCAGTTTACCTGAGTCGTGACTAGTGAATGCCATCCAAGAGGCTGGGGGTTGGCAATTCCCTTACATGATTACACTCCACTGGCAGCTGCTGTGTACTGATTGGCTATGGCTTCTACTAGCCCAAGCTTCTGACTTAGCTGAAGTCTTCAGTGGTTCTGCAGTCCAAGTATGAGGCTGCATAGGAGTCATATGGACTGGCTTTTTCTATCTCCAAGGATCTGGAAGTATCAGAAAATCCTTTCTCTAGAAGATACAGTGCTTGGAACTCTCAAAATTAGGAATTCTTAAACTTAGATTTTACCCATGAAGCAACCCTTAAAGCAGATGCTGATGCTTCTGTGATGGTAGGCTAGATTATATCTAGGGATCATCCACATAGAATGACCACATACTTTCTGCTATAAGACACCATTGCTCATGGTGGGAGAGAAGAATTAAGAAATCCTCTTCCCCCTTGGTGCATTCTCCAATAAATAAAATAAAATTATTAATAGGCTTGCTTGAAGTAGGGATATCTTAATGTTTTCTGAGAAGTTATAGGAGGAGGGGTAAAAATCTCTTTCAGCTGATAAAGCTTCAGAAATGGAAGCCACTTATATTTGTATAACACTTCACTTTCATTTTATGAGGGTCTTCCTTTAAATAAAACAACATTGCCTACCAATTTCTTTCCAACTGCTGAATAGCACTTAATATCAAGCTCTTTACTTGATATGTATTGAAACCTGTAAAAAAATTTTTAATGGCATTTTTAGGACGAGAGTAAATCATCTTTCTTTTTACAGTTGCATTTTCAAGAGCACAGAATGTAAAGACTGGGTCTTATTTCCTACTCTCTTTTCCTCCAGGCATCGATACAAACAATGGTGGCAGTAAATCAGAGGTATCAACTTGATAAAGTTGATATTATCACCACTGTCATCCAACAACAACAACTGCTTTGTTAAACATATGTTTGTTTTTTTTTTTGTTTGTCCCATTGTTTTTTTTTAATATAAATTTATTTATTTAACTTTTTACATTCATTTTCACAAAATTTTGGGTTCCAAATTTTCTCCCCTTTTCTCCCCTCCCCCCACCCCAATACACCAAGCATTCTAATTTTCCCTATCACCAATCTGCCCTCTCTTCTATCATCCCTCCCTTCTCTTGTCCCCATCTTCTCTTTTGTCCTGTAGGGCCAGATGACTTTCTACTCCCCATTAACTGTATTTCTTATTTCCCAGTAGCAACAACAATACTTGACAGTTGTTCAAATTCTCCCCATCCCTCCCTCCCCACCCATTCCCTTTGGGAAGGCAGGCAATTCAATATAGGCCCTATCTGTAGTTTTGCAAATGACTTCAATAATAGTTGTGTTGTGTAAGACCAACTGTATTTCCCTCCATCCTATCCTGCCCCCCATTGTTTCTATTCTGTCTTTTGATCCTGTCTCTCCCCGAGTGTTGACTTCAAATTGCTCCCTCCTCCCATTGCCCTCCCTTCCATCATCCCCCCTCTTGCTTATCTCCTTCTCCCCCACTTTCCTGTATTGTAAGATAGGTTGTCACACCAAAATGAGTGTGCTTTTTATTCCTTCCTTCAGTTGAATGTGATGAGGGTAAACTTCTTGTTTTTTTCTCAGCTCTCCTCTTTTTCCCTCCACTAAAAAGTCTCCTGCTTGCCTCTTGAATGAGATATAATTTACCCCATTCCATTTCACCCTCTCTCCTCCCACTACATTTCTTTCTCACCATTTACCTTGATTTCTTTTAAGATATGGTCCCATCCTATTCAATTCACTCTGTGCTCTCTGTCTCTGTGTGTGCATGCATGTGTGTATGTGTGTGTGCTTGCATGCATGTACGTGTGTGTGTGTGTATGTGTGTGTGTGTGTGTGGTCCCACCAACTACCCAGATACTGAAAAGTTTTAAGAGTTACAAATATTGTCTTTCCATGTAGGACTATAAACAGTTCACTTTTGGTAAGTCCCTTATGACTTCTCTTTGCTGTTTACTTTTTTATGCTTCTTCTCATTCTTGTGTTTGAAAGTCAAATTTTCTTTTCAGCTCTGGTCTTTTCATCAAGAATGCTTGAAAGTCCTCTGTTTCATTGAAAGACCATTTTTTCCCCTGAAGTATTATACTCAGTTTTGCTGGGTAGGTGATTCTTGGTTTGAGTTCTAGTTCTTTTGCCTTCTGGAATATCCTATTCCACGCCCTTAGATCCCTTAATGTAGAAGCTGCTAGATCTTGGGTTATCCTGATTGTATTTCCACAGTACTGGAATTGTTTCTTTCTAGCTGCTTGCAAGATTTTTTCCTTGAGCTGGGAGTTCTGGAATTTGGCCACAATGTTCCTAGGAGTTTCTCTTTTTGGATCTCTTTCAGATGGTGATCGATGGATTCTTTCAATACTTATTTTGCCCTCTGGTTCTAGAATATCAGGGCAGTTTTCCTCGATAATTTCATGGAAGATGATGTCTAGGCTTTTTTTTTGATCATGACTTTCAGGTAGTCCCATAATTTTTAAATTGTCTCTCCTGGATCTATTTTCCAGGTCAGTTGTTTTTCCCATGAGATATTTCACATTCTCTTCCATTTTTTCATTCTTTTGGTTTTGTTTTATGATTTCTTGGTTTCTCAGAAAGTCATTAGACTCCATCTGTTCCATTTTAATTTTGAGAGAACTATTATCTTCAGTGATCTTTTGAACCTCTTTTTCCATTTGGCTAATTCTGCTTTTGAAAGCATTCTTCTTCTCATTGGCTTTTTGGAACCTCTTTTGCCAATTGAGTGAGCCTATTTTTCAAGGTGTTATTTTCTTCAGCATTTTTTTGGGTCTCCTTTACCAAGGTATTGACCTGTTTTTCATGCTTTTCTTGCATCTCTCTCATTTCTTTTCCCAGTTTTTCCTCCACCTGTCTAAGTTGATTTTCAAAATCCTTTTTGAGCTCTTCCATGGCCTGAGCCCACCGGACATCCCCCTGGGATGTCTGGGATACAGAGGCCCCAACCTCCACATCTTTCCCTGATGGTAAGACTTGTTCCTCATCATCAGAATTGAAAGGCAGGAACATCTGTACCCCCTCAAAGTAGCTTTCTATAGTCTTATTTTTCTTCCCTTTTCTGGGCATTTTCCCAGCCAGTTACTTGACTTCTGAGATTCCTGTCCACCCCCTCCTAGATCCGCCCAGCTAGTGCTTGGGGTCTGAGATTCAAATGGGCTTTCCATGGCAGGCAGGACTGCTATTCAATGTGAGCTTAAGTTCTGGTGCTGGGGTGGGGGCAGGGCCACCTCCCAGGCTCAGTTCCCTCAGGGGGTTTATGCGGAGACCTTCGGTAATTCCCCTGAACTTCTGCCTGCTGCTCCAGGAGTCCCGGGCCGCCACTGCTGCCTGTGCCGCTGCCTGTGCCTCTGCCTCCCGAGGGGGCCCGAGTCACGGAGACACCCTGCTCCCCTCTCTGCCAGCCCAGACATCTCTCTCACTGACCTGTAGCATCTGTGGGCGGAGGGAACTTCCTGGCTGCTGGAGGTTCCGTCCCTGAAGCCTGCTCGGATCTGCTCCTCTGGGGCCGCACGGCCAGGGCAACACAGGATGTGCTCCACGTCCGGAGAGCTACAGACCCCTGGGGATGGCTTTCCAGGGCTCTCTGGAACAGAAATCTTTTCCACTGTGTTTCTGCGCACCTTGCAGCGCTCCAGAATTTGTGGGGAGTTCTTTTTGCAGGAAATATATGGGCTGTGGGTTCGGAGCTAGCATACGTGAGTGTTTCTACTCCGCCATCTTGGCTCCCCCCTCTGTTCCATTGTTTTTGTCATTACTTAAGCAGGAGAGATTTATTTTCTTTTCTTCCTTCCTTCCTCTTTCTTTCCTCATGTATAGAAGACTCCCTTTCTGTCATATTAAAAATTTTAACTTCATTTCTTTTTTTTAAAAATTATTTATTTATTTAATTTTTTACATTCATTTTCACAAATTTTTGGGTTCCAAATTTTCTCCCCTTTTATCCCCTCCCCCCACCCCAATACCCCAAGCAATCTAATTTTCCCTATCTCCAATCTGCCCTCTCTTCTGTCATCCCTCCCTTCTCTTGTCTCCATCTTCTCTTTTCTCCTGTAGGGCCAGATGACTTTCTATTCCTCCTTAACTGTATGTCTTCTTTCCTAGTTGCAACAACAATACTAAACAGTTGTTCCTAAAACTTTGAGTTCCAAATTCTCCCCATCCCTCCCTCCCCACCCATTCCCTTTGGGAAGGCAGGCAATTCAATATAGGCCATATCTGTGTAGTTTTGCAAATGACCTCCCTGATAGTTGTGTTGTGTAAGACTAACTGGATTACCATCCCTCCTAACCTGCCCCTCATTGTTTCTATTCTGTCTTTTGATCCTGTCCCTCCCCAAGTGTTGACTTCAAATTGCTCCCTCCTCCCTTTGCCCTCCCTCCCATCATCCCCCCCCTTGCTTATCTCCTTCTCCCCCACTTTCCTATACTGTAAGATAGGTTTTCATACCAAAATGAGTGTGCATTTTATTCCTTCCTTTAGTCAAATGTGATGAGGGTAAACTTCTTGTTTTTTGTTTTTTCTTCTCAGCTCTCCTCTTTTTCCCTCCACTAAAAAGTCTCCTACTTGCCTCTTAAATGACATGTAATTACCCCATTCCATTTCCCCCTCTTTCCTCCCACTACATTTCTCTCTCACCATTTACCTTAATTTCTTTTAAGGTATGGTCCCATCCTATTCAGTTCAACCTGTGCTCTCTATCTCTGTATGTGTGTGCATGTGTGTATGTGTGTGCATGCGTGTACATTTGTATGTGTGGTCCCACCAACTACCCAGATACTGAAAAGTTTTAAGAGTTAGAAATATTGTCTTTCCCTGTATGAATGTAAACAGTTCACTTCTGGTAAGTCCCTTAAGACTTCTCTTTGCTGTTTCCTTTTTCATGCTTCTTCTCATTCTTGTGTTTGAAAGTCAAATTTTCTTTTCAGCTCTGGTCTTTTCATTAAGAATGATTGAAAGTCCTCTGTTTCATTGAAAGACCATATTTTCCCCTGAAGTATTATACTCAGTTTAGCTGGGTAGGTGATTCTTGGTTTGAGTCCTAGTTCCTTTGCCTTCTGGAATATCCTATTCCACTCCCTTCAATCCCTTAATGTAGAAGCTGCTAGATCTTGTGTTATCCTGATTGTATTTCCACAGTACTGGAATTGTTTCTTTCTAGCTGCTTGCAAGATTTTTTCCTTGAGCTGGGAGTTCTGGAATTTGGCCACAATGTTCCTAGGAGTTTCTCTTTTTGGATCTCTTTCAGGTGGTGATCGATGGATTCTTTCAATACTTATTTTGCCCTCTGGTCCTAGAATGTCAGGGCAGTTTTCCTTGATAATTTCATGCAAGACGATGTCTAGGCTCTTTTTTTGATCATGGCTTTCAGGTAGTCCCATAATTTTTAAGTTGTCTCTCCTTGATCTATTTTCCAGGTCAGTTGTTTTTCCCATGAGATATTTCACATTCTCTTCCATTTTATCGTTCTTTTGGTTTTGTTTGGTGATTTCTTGGTTTCTCATAAAGTCATTAGACTCCATCTGTTCCATTCTAATTTTGAGAGAACTATTAAATTCAGTGAGCTTTTGAGCCTCTTTTTCCATTTGGCTCATTCTGCTTTTGAAAGCATTCTTCTCCTCATTGACTTTTTGAACCTCTTTTGCCAATTGAGTGAGCCTATTTTTCAAGGTGTTAATTTCCTCAGCATTTTTTTGGGTCTCCTTTACCAAGGTATTGACCCATTTTTCATGCTTTTCTTGCATCTCTCTCATTTCTCTTCCCAGTTTTTCCTCCACCTGTCTAACTTGCTTTTCAAAATCCTTTTTGAGCTCTTCCAAGGCCTGAGCCCACCCGCCACCCCCCTGGGGTGTCTGGGGTACTGAGGTCCTGCCCTCCACGTCTTTCCCTGATGGCAAGAATACGTCCTCATCATCAGATCCGAAGGTCGAGATCATTTGCATTTGTTGGAAAAAACTCTCTATAGTCTTATTTTTCTTCCCTTTTCTAGGCATTTTCCCAGCCAGTTACTTGACTTCTGAGATTCCTTTCCACCCCCGCCTGGATCTGCCCAGCTAGTGCTTGGCCTCTGAGATCACTTCATTTCAATAGTTACTCCCAAAGCAGTAGTTCTTTGGAACTATAGTGGCTATGGTGGTGGCTTCAAATATATTTGATCAGTTTGATGAGGGGAGACATCCTCTGATCTATCTGAGGGAAGGAGGGTTGGGCAAGATCATCATCCTCATTTTCTCCTCCTGAGCCATCAGGATCCAGTGACCAGATATTCATCAGGATGACTGGAGATGGTCCAGGATGTACGGGGAGACCTTGGCCCCTTTAGGTCAAGGTCTATTCAGATACTCACTTAGGGTAAGGTAACTCCCTTTTAGTAAATAGGCCTGTTTAAGAAATAGTCAGGAGATGGACCTTTTAATGAGCCAAAGGAAAAATAACTAAATCAAGCTGGGAGGGAAACAGCAACAGTTACTATTGATAATCACTCTTAAACCAGTAGGGTCCAGAAAACAGCCCTTAAGTGGAGCTTGGGCAGAGGTACAATCTATGGGTTTTAGAGTGTAGTAGGTTTAAGGTTTTGGGAAAGGGGAGAGAAGGGAAGGGAAAGAGAAGGGGAGGGAAAGTAAAGGGGGAGGGGAGGGGAGGGGAAGGGGAGGAGAAGGGGAAGGAAAGGAGGAGGGAAGAGGAAGGGAGGGGAAGGGAAGGGAAAGAGAAAGGAATGGGAAGGGGAGGGAAAAGGAAGGACGAAATCTAGCCAGTAAACCCCAAGTTAACTGGTTATCTTCTGGCCATCCAAATTTACCTCCCTTTGGAGAGGAGAAGGAAGGGGAGGGGGAGACAGACAGAAGAGGAGGAGCTGAGTTACCAGCTAGCTGGGTCCCCGTTTAGGAAGCTGGGTCTACTCACAGATTGTGTTCGTTGTTGTACCTCCTTTAATGTAACATAAGCTAATTTATTTGATAATGCCCTGTCTTGCTGGAAGGGACTGGGTTGATTTGTTTCATCAGTAAGATGTTGAATTCAGAGGAAACAATAACTCTCAAATTTTCAACAGTTTGGAATCAGGAATTCTTAGAATTTTTATTTTTACATTTTTAGTAACTAAAACCAGTATGGGTGGCTATATGATTTTTAAGTTTCTTGTTTGCGATGAAGTTTGTTGTTGCTCTTTGTGCATTGACGATGGCATAGTCGCAGGTAGTTGTTGAGAGTACTGGGAGCTTTCCATTCATTTTCCCTTAAATTTGACCTTTTCTAATAAATTCAAGTGTTATGACTATTTCTCTTATCTTTAGATAAGTGTGTTCCTCTGTATATCAAAAGCACATTTGACTAATGAGTGTGGTGATTGAATTGCCCCTGAAACTGGAGGAGGAAACCTTTGGAGGGGAAGATGACATGACAGATGGAGATCTAGGAAATGGACTTGGCAGAAAACCTGGTGGTATTTATGAAATAGAAGATTCAAATGCATCTAATTCCAGAACAGGATCCTTTCCTTCATCTCCAGAAAAGGGGGAAGAAAACAGCAGTACCATTTTTCATTATTTTAAGCATCATCATTCACATGGTACATTTTCCAAAAAGCATGGATTTGCAGGTTGTAAACAGCAAAATAACACTGGTAAGACAAAGTTTCTTATTTTTTCCCTCCCTTATTCTGAATGATTATAGCAAATGACATTCTTCCTAATACTCTGATTTAAGTACTCAGTTGTGACTAGAAATTCTCTTCTGACTATTTCATTGGATTATGAAATATGGTTATGAGCGCTCACTTTTTTTCCCCCCACCAATTTTTTTTGGCTGGCACAAAGGTGCTGCCTTAAATATTTTGGTATATGTGGGACCTCTTCCTTGACGTGCTCATCAGATCTCATGTGTTAAATGATCATCTTTAGACAGATGACTTTCAAGTTTATATCTCCATCCCTAACCCCTCTCTTCACTTAGCAACTGCGTCTTCATGTCGATGTCCAATAGGAACCTGAAACTGAACAGGTGTCCAGCAGAACTCATTAATTTATTTTTGTGGTGGTTGTTCAGTTGTGCCGACTCTTTTGTAACGCCATGGACCACAGCACTTTCTATCCTCCACTATCTCTTGAAGTCTGTCCAAATTCATGTTGCCGTGATACTCTCTATCCATCTCATCCTTTACCATCCCCTTCTCCTTTTGCCTTCAATCTTTCTCAACATCACAGTCTTTTCCTGTGAGTCCTGTCTTCTCATTATGTGGCCAAAATGTTTAAGGTTCAGCTTCAGTATTTGACCTGCCAGTGAATAGCTTGAATTAATTTCTTTAAAGTATTCCCACCCCTAAATCCCTCTCTCCTCCAAACTTCACTTGAGGTTCACAGTCTTGGAGCTATCCTTGACTTTTCCCACTCCTTCAACCCCTCCATCCACTCGATGAAGCTTCGTTAATTCTAACTCCACGGCATACATTCCATTCATCCCTTGTGTCCTGGATCACAGTCTATTCCTGCTTCATGTCATCATCACTTCTCTCCTGGACTAGTGAATATCCTATCACTACCACCAGAGGTCATCCCAAACCAGTCTTTCCCCTCTCCTGAGATAAACAAAGAGAAGAGTTTGTATTTTGTCATAGAAGGAACAGTTAGATATTGGAATTCATTGGTTAGGGGAGTGATATGGTCAGACCTGAGCTTATGGAAAATCACTTTGGCAGTTTTCTTGAGGATGGACTGCTTTAAGCAGGGAAACCAATTAAGAAGCCATGGTAACAGTTAAGCTGGGAGGTGATGAGGGCCTGAGCTAAGGTGGTAACTTTGTGAGTAGTGAGGAAGGGTCTGATTTGAGAGATGTAAAGGTAAAAAAAAAACCAGTATGATTTGGCAACTGATGAGATGTAGAGGATGAAAAAGAGAGAGAAGGCAAGGAGAAGTGGAGGTTATTAACTCAGAAGACCAGAAAAATGATGGAGCTCCTCAGAATGAGAAAATTTGGAACAGAGAGGTAGGTTTGGGGATAATGATAATGAGTTCTCTTTTGGACATGTGGAATTTGAAATCAGGAAATACTGAGACTGGATATATAGATTTATATATAGGGAAAGATACACAGTAATCTCTGTTAAAAATAATTATATTCATAGCAGCTAATGAATAAAGAAGTTAATTGGTTATACATGATGATCAGAGACTTAATTTGAATCTTGGTCTCTTTAATCCCAGACTAATATGCTTTCTACTTCACCTTCCAATGTTGTAATACAATATACTGTGCCAAGAGAGTGTAGAGGAAGGTTCTTAATTTTTTGTGTCTCATGGGCCACTTTAGCAGTTTGGTAAAATCTGTGGACCCCTTTTCAAAGTAACATTTTTTGATGGCAAATATAATAGTAATAATGATATATAAATATATATTGGTAAACCATTTATAGGAGCAGCTAAGTGCTGCAGTGGATAGAACACCAGTGTAGGAGTCAGGAGGACCTGAGTTAAAATCTCACCTCAGACACGTGATACTCACTAGCTGTGTGACCTTGGGCAAGTCACTTACTCGCAATTGCCTCCTCCTGGGTCATCTCCAGTCATCCTGATGAATATCTATCTGGTCACTGGATTCAGATGGCTCTGGAGGAGAAGTGAGGCTGGTGACCTGCATAGCCCTCCTTCACTCAAAACAAAGTCAAGTGCAAGTCATGTCATTATTTCTCTGATGGCATGGTCTTCTTTGGCAATGAAGGATGAACACACACATAACTTCTATGTGGCTGCTAAATTAATAGACCTAAAACATTTCACACCTTGCTCATTTCACACTTCTTTCCCCTGGAAAAATCTTCAAAATCTCCCTCTTGCTTCTTAGGTAAGCCTGTTTGTTTGATGTTTTACAACCTTTTATTTAAATCCCTCCATATTTTCTACCTATTTGTCTTAATAAATACTAGTTGATGGACTTCCCATCTTATTTCATATTATTTCCCTTTCCACACTCTTTGTTCCAATCAACACAATTGCTAACTGTTCCCCATTTATGATGTTCCATTTCTCTCCTCTGCCTTTGCACAAATGGTCCCCCTCTCTGGAATGTGACCCCTCTGCCTCATAGCATCTTTAGCTTCCTTCAGAGCTCAGCTCAGGCAATATCTCCTATAGGATCTTTCTAGTTTATTTAAAACATATACACACCTATATTTATTTACTTGTGCATATATCTCTTCCTTCCCCTTTCTAGTAGAATATAAACTCCTTGAAGGCAGGAATAGTTTTATTCTCGTCTTCGTACTTCCAGGTTCCTTCTGTCTTGGTCCTTGCAGTGTATAGCAGTAGTGGTGTGTATTGCTGGGATTGTGGGTATGGACAACTCATTTACTTTGATCACATACTTTTAAATTTTTCTAAAGGGTTGCTTAATCAATTCATAGCTCCATCCCCTTACTGTGTATTAGTGTACCTGTTTTCTTGCAGCATTGTACTTCCAGCATTGATGATTCCCATCTTTTATCATCTTTGGCCCTTTGATTACTGTTAAAGGAAACTGTTAAGGAGTTGTTTTAATTGTATTTCTCTAATTATTAATGAATCAGAATATTTTTTTGTGGGGGAAGCTGTTCATATTCTTTGGCCACTTCTCTAATATGGAATCCTTTGCCCTTTTTTCTACTGCTTCACAATAGTCAACATGGAAGTGGAAGTGGAAGTCACAGAACTAAAGCTCATTGCTATCTATTTCATGGGTCACTATGGCTAAAAATTTCATTTTCTGACCAACCCATTGGTGATGATCCTCCTACTTAGTACACTTGTCATCATCCAGCATTCAGTCTCTCTGTAAAATCTGCTAAAACTTATATTTTACTGACCTAGCCTTCTACGACCCAGAGTTACCTCCATGCTATAATAAAGCATTGGAGTAGCAATTTTCTAGAGAATGTAAAGGGATCTGACACTAATAATGTTAATGCACATTTACATAGTACTTCTGATGAGAATGCTATATATGTGACCCTAAACAAGTTAAATAACTCAATAACTTATTAAGTTAAATAACTTATTTGTTGTTGTGGGTTCATTTCAATTCTGTTGGACTCTTCGTGACCTCATTTGGGGTTTTCTTGGCAAAGATACTGGAGTGGTTTACCATTTCCTTCTCCAGCTCATTTTGTAAATGCGGAACTGGGTCAAACAGGGTTAAGAGACTTACCCAGTTTCACACAGCTATTAAGTTCTGAGATCAGGTTTGAACTCACTGAGACGACCTTTCCCAATTTCAGGTCTGGCAGCTCTACCCACTGAGTCACCTAGCTGCCCCTAGGGCCAAACTCTTTGACCCTAGTTCCCCATATGTAGAATGGACAATTGATATGGTTAAGTTCTTATGTCCCTTTTCTGCACCAACCTCTAATATTCTAAAAATATTGTTTCTTTTAAAACCATTTAAGATCTTCCTCTTTTGTCAGAACTGTAAAATTGAGGACTTGTGTTGCATGATCTTCTTTAAGGTTTTTTCTGGCTCTAAATCCTATGATTGGTGTGATAGCACTGTCATTTTTTAACTGTGCCACACTGGCTCTGCCACTGTGATCTTGAGATATTCCACTGGGTTAACCCGTTCTTGAAATCTTATCACAAATGATCAAAGATTATAAGAAGTTTTCAAAAGACATGCAAATGATACATGTGAAAAAATACTCTAAATCACTAATGATGAGAGAGATGCAAACGGTAAGGACTCAGATTTCATCCCAAATTATCAAAGATGATAAAAAGATGGAAGGAGTCAATGTTTGAACAACAGTGGAGAGACAGGCAATTAAATACGCTGTTGTTGATGGAGCTATGAATTGTTGTTACCATTCTGGGAAATAATTTGTCATAAATTATTCACACCCTTTGACTCCAGAATGCCATTGCTAGACATGTGCCCGGGGAAGTAAAAAGCAGAAAAGTCTTATATAAAGTTTCCAAATACTCATAGCAGTGCTTTTTGAAGCAGCATAAAACTGGAAACAAGTGTGGATGCCCATTATTTGAGGAGTGGCTAAACAAACTGTGGTCTATGAATATAATGGGATATTTTTGTACTGAAAGAAATGACTAGGAAGAATTCAGAGAAACATATTAAGACCTTCTATGAATTGATACAGAACAAAGTAAGAGGAACTGAGAATTAAGCCAAAAATATAAGGAGAACTGAGAAAAATAAAAAATGAGCATGGTGTGAGGTAAAGGAAAATAACACTAAAAAATCAAAACTAAAATGCAATGGCCAATCTTGTCAAGAAAAAACTGAGAAGAGGTAAACTATGGAATTTTTCTGCAATTAGACAGGATGATACATCTATTTTGCTTTAATGGTAGCCTTTTCTTAAAAAGGAGAATTCTGATTGGAATTGGTTATTGAGAAATATTGATGATATGGAAAAAAAGAAAAAAAAACCCAAATAGTACCTTCTTAGAGCCTCAGGGAAAAAACCATGTTAATTGTGCCTAATTACTAACGTTTTGGTTAATGTTCAAAATAACAGTAAAGAAGAAAGCAGTATTAGTAATTTGTTACCCATGGTAAGACATTCTGTTTATTTAACCTCGCTCAAAAGACTAACAATTTCTCCTTCTTAACGGCTCACTTGAAGGTTGGTCGTTTGTGTTTTTCTGTGTCATTGTCACAACAAAAATGAGAACTGTGTGATTCTTATCTCACTTTATTCATGTAAGGCTAACCTTTAGAAATTCCATACAAAATTGAACAGTTTCAGAAAGGGAAGAGGTGTAAATTAATTTTAGTCATTATTCTTGTGAAATTAATTATATGTAATATATCACAATATTCCTGACTCAAATATCCCTATCATTTTATTGATGAAATTGAAACCTAGTGTTAGCACAGTGCCTGGCACATAGTAGGGGCTTAACAAAATAATAATTGATTGAAACCAAAAAGTATAATAAAATCAGAAACTCTCCAAATTACTTTTCCATTGGGTTTATCTATGGAGGTAATAGATAATATCAGATTCGAATCTCTGTCATGGTCCTTTCTTTACCTATTACAGAATGAATTCTTACTGTTGGTCTGTATCTTTTTTTTTTAATTTAATCTTAATTTGTGAATTGTTAGACTGAGTAGTATGTGCACTTTAGTTTGATTCACTTGTTTTTTGGAAAAAATGTATTTGATTTCTGATAAAAAAGGATATATTTTATCTTCTTAAATGTTAGAAGTATTAAATTAATGCATTTAATTTCATAGATTTTACTGATGCAGAATTATCAAATGAAGAATTAAGGCAACGACTTCATGATGTCTTACAGGTAGGTTCTTTGATCTTTGCTAGTGTGAAAACTGTATTTGAATCCAAAATAGAGATTTAAGTAATATTAAAGGCATATGGAAAGCAAACGTTTAGTTTTCTAGATGTCACTAAGTCCCAGCACGTTCCCTTTTTCAGTCTCAGAGTAATTGCCTTTTATCTTCACACCCATTGTCTCTCAAAGGGATTATATTTGGTAATGAACCCTTCAAGACTCCTCTTTCTTAGCATTCCCTTTAACAGTATAGCCGTATCCATATGTCGCTCATCTCTTTTCTCCTGTTTTCCTGCTTTCCTTGAATCCTCCTAGTCTTTGAGCAGCTTGCCCTTGAACAGCAAAGAATAGTTCAGTAGGATGAAAAATGAGCATTTTCATAAGGGCTGACTTTTGCAGAGGGAGGTTTAGAGTGGGAGCATTGAACATGAACAAGTAGGTATGAAACTGTTTGTAACTTTAGGTGAATGTTAAGTAATCACTGAGGTTTGGCTGCCCTGGATTGTCCTAAAACAATTTAATGAAGCAAGAGCAAAGTCTTCAAAATTCTAATCGTGCTGATTATTTGATTTGCAATGGGGCATTCAATTTTTAACCTGTAGGTCATTTATTTGTCATATACTGCTCTGAGGCAGTATAGTATTATTATATTATATTATTAAATATAAGCTAACTGAATTTACGTTTCATAAATGGGTGTGTGGAGGAGGAAGGGGAGCCTAGCCTTACTTTTTCTGACTTTTCCTTGTTTAGGAAGTAGAGGTTCTACGAATTGAGCTCGAAGCATCACAAAGACAACTTGAAGGAAAAAGGGAAGCAATGAAAATTCTCCAAAGCATGGTAAAAAACTGATTAAAAAATAGTTGTAATTGTGTCCACATATATTGGTATGGTCTCCAATATTTAATGTTAATCAGGAATCTAGTTTTTTTAATCCTGTATGCTTTTTGCTGACCCTTTATTTCTTTTTTAAATCTTTTAATTTATTCACTTCTCAGTCACTGCAAATTGACTAAATATAAAATTATTTCAGCTATCACCTATTTATCATATGTATTCATAGAAATCTGCCTCCTCACAAATCAACTTTGGTCTTTGGTTTTCCCTTAAGAAATAATAGAGATGAGATATAGGACCTGAGGTGGAATGTGCGAGACTATTTTGTTCTTTAAAAATTAATTTATTTTTATTTTGAACAAACACTAAATAAAACAAACATTTCCATATACATAGTAGAACAGAAGAAAGTGGCTTGTAGATGAAACTATGGATCTCTTTTAGGAACAACTTGCTTTTCTTTTTAATTATATGCTATATGGTTATAAAATATATAATAAATTCATCCTATAGTTTTCAAAGTTGTCTTATTTGTGATATTTTTTCTGGACCACCTTCTGTTAAGAGGGAAATTTTAACATAGTAGAAGTAGTTGGGAGACCTTCCAGAAATTTTTGTTGGGGAGCCCCAAATTCCTAGCTATGTCACTGTATTGATGATATAATACTTCTCTTTTTAGCTATTAGAGATAAAATTTATTTAATAAGAAAAGTTCTTTGTCACACAGACATTTGAGAGTTGTCTAATGTGCCTTTAAGCCTTTGATACAAGTTAGCAAATTTCTAAGCTGGTATTAAAACAATATGTTATAGAATATTGTTCCAGAGCTGTTTTATGATTTATTATTTTAGTTGTTTCAGCATTAACCATTATGTAATTATCTATTTTATTTTTAAGTCAAATTTATATTCTCTTCTGTACCGTGGTAATCAAAAAAAACCCTTCACTGTACGTATAGGAATGATTACTGGTGAGCTTTAAATGAATAATAGTTAAACTTTGTTTTGGTTAGGCAATATTTGGTAAAGCTACTAGCCATACCAAAGAAATACTTCAAAAATCAGAAGAACAGAAGAAATCTTTGGAAAAGGTAAGACCAGCTTTCAGAGTAGACTGTATAATGCAGCACAACTTTGAAACGAAAGTCTACATTTATTACTTTTAATTTTTGAGGGCCCAGGTTTTGAGGCCTTTGTCTTCCTCTTTCTTGTTTCTTTCTCCTTCCCAGTTTTGCATTTTGGTGAATAATTGTTTTAATGGAACTTATTACATTCTGATTTATACTATACTTTTTCATCTGTTCGCCTGATAGATTCTTCTAGATTACATTCACTTGATTAGATTTGAAATTAAGCTGGTATTTAAAAATCATGTGGTAAAAGTAACTTTCAATTACTATCTTCAGGACTGACTTCACAATTAGGTGACACAGTTCAGTCAGGAGTTTGGTACTTTTACTGACTTTGTTTTCCACCTCTGTGCTAGAGAGGTTGTATCGTCATTGAGATCAAGAGGTAAAAAAGTAAAATATATGAACGTGACTGTCAAGAACTTCATGTGCTCATCTCTGGAGTTTACACAATTACAAACCACTTGGCATGTGTATATTTGTGTGAGAAACTACTGAGAGGAATGTTTTTGTGTCACCTTTAAAGGTATAATTGTAACTAACAAGATAGCTCAATCATCCTGAGAATATTTATCTCGTAATCAACTGTTTAACCAGTTATTTACATTAGATTAGGTTGGGTTTATAAGTTGTTCCTTCTCATGAGACACATTTGAGGTTGTTTTTCTTTTCGTAGGAAATAAATGCCCTGCAATGGGAAATTGAATTTGATCATGATAGATTTAAAACTGTAGAGGAATCTTGGGCCCAAAAATATGACAGGTTTGTATGTGGCAGTGCTACCTTTTTTGCTTTTCAAATCAAAATAAATCTTCAAAATGAATATAATTTAACTATGTCTCTCCTTTCATGTTTTAATCCTAAACATGGATGAGTAATAATTATGTGTTTTCTTACCAGCAGTTCCATGTTTTCCCATTAATGTTAGTGTTTTTTGGTATTTAAATTTTGCTTTTATGAAAATACTTTTAATACGTTAGAAAGTTTCTCTCCTTTTTTGTTACCACTAACACATGGCATCTTTTCTTTGTTAATGATTCTCTCAGAATTTTCATTCAGGTCCATTTGGGAAACCATGAAATTGACATACCTAGCTGGTGCCTCATAACTATGTGCTGAGTTAATAGTGGAGAGTGAATTAATTTGCTTTGTATTTGTAGAGAGAGCACGTTTCACAGAATTGCTAAAATATTTTAGACAATAATAAAGACTTGCCATAAGTTTTTAATGTAAATGTAAAATATAAAACTTTTCTCTCCCCCTAGCTTTCCATGCCCCCCTCATAGGATTTTATTTTTTCCAGTTAGAGATAGTTTTCAACATGCCTTTCTTTAAACTGATGGTTCCCAGTAATCCAAGAAACTTATGGAATGAATATTCCAAGTTGTTTTCAATTAGGGATGATTCACTAGGAAATTTGCCTAGTATAAAGTGCTAGTCTTGGAGTCATGAAGACCTGAGCTTGAATACTGCCTTAGATATTTACTAGCTGCGTGATGATGCTGGACAAGTCTCTTGCATTCTTTCCTCAGTTTTCCCATTTCTAAAATGGGGATAATAGTAGCACTACCTTATAAAGTTGTTGTGAGAATCAGATAAGATAACATTTTAAAGTGTTTTACAAAGCATTATTTAAATGCTAGCTATTGTTATTATCTCTTAAAAAGAAAAAAAAAGAAATAAGATTGTTCTTTTAAGATTGTGCTGGACGTATGATTGATGTGTAAATGCCTATTAGATTGAATTGAAACTATAGCAAAACAAAAAGTTTAAAATAGGTCTGTGTGGAAAACTCAGAAAACTCAGAGATGCTTCTGGAGAGAATTACTACTTGAATAAAGCAATTTACATAAATTCACGGGAAAGGGAACACTTTAAAATGACCACATTCCATTAGATTGACTTTTATCTCAGTGTTAACTCATAATTTAGAAACTATGTACTAACTACTTAAAAATAAGAAAAACTAGTTTTTGTATTCTAATTATCATGATGACAGTATTTTAACTCATTTGAGTTAATTTATAACTAGTCATGATTTATTATTAGTCATTATTTAGTCATAATTTATAAGACAAAAATTTTTTTCTTCTAGAATATACTGTGAAAATTCAATCCTTAAAGAAACTTTGAAATTAAGAACAGAAGAAGTTAAAAGGCTCAAGTCTGAAAATGCAAGTGAGTAAAAACAGTTTTGGGAGGATTCTTTGTTATAAATGTTAATTTAGTGAAAATTATGAACAATTATACAATTAAGAGAAATCTATTAGTGAAAGCTGCATTTTATGATTTTGCCAGAACCACAATTATTCCTATTATCAGCATATAATTATTTGTTATACTAGGAGATTAAAAAGCCCAGTGGTGAATTTAATGATTTATTTCTTGAAATCTAATATTGAGATTGGAAGAATTGAATATCCTTAAAACTTTGGATGAATGTGATTTTATGATAAAGGTCAAATTCCATATTACAAAATATCATTACAACATAAATCCTTGTATAACAAAAAATTTCCAACACTGCCAATGATCTACTTATTTCAAGCAATAGGGAGGCAATATGGTGCAGAATAAAGATTCTTGGAATTGGAGTCAGAAGCTCTGTCCCTTACTACATTGGGCTAATTATTTAGTTTCTCTGGGCCTTAAGTTTCTTCACCTATAAAATGAGAAGACTGAAGAAGATCTTGACCCGTTCTAAAACTCTTACATTTATGATTTAATAAGCATTATGACAAAATTCTATTATAATAAAGAATTTGAATGGAAACTTAGACCCCATTTGCCTCAATTTCCTTATTTGTAAATGAGCTGGAGAAGGAAATGGCAAATCTCTCCAGTATCTTTGCCAAGAATTTCATGTTTGTTTCTCGTTATATGCAGAATGTCTTCAAAAATCTTAGTGCAGTTTTAACCATTAATAGATTAAAACTACAGTAAGACTTTTGGAATATTCTTTACATGTCATAATTTTCTATCCTGAAAGTTCCCATTTATTTATGTGAAATATGTAAATCCTATAAAATAGTAAATTACTTCCTACCTAATGTGTTGAGAACCCTTTAGTTCTCTTGACAATTGGTATGAATTCCAGTGAAGCATGTGAATGATCTATTGTTTATTCCTCAAGCTGGCTACATGACCAGTCCCTCAATTCTTCTGAGTATATGTCTTCCTAATGATACTCTTTACTTTGTTTTTTAAGTGTAATTCTTGGCTTGTTTTGTGTTGTTATAGTCTGCTCATATCCAACACTCCATGATCCTTTCATAGACTCAATTTCAATTCTTTGGAGATTGTGGTTTCCCATGACTCATGGTCATATGATACCAGTAGAATATTGATCTTAGGATCATTAAAGGCGTTCCATAGTTTCCCAAAGACAACTCAGCCTACTCATCTCCTCCTCCTCCTCCTCCATTTTGGGCCCAGTATCTGTTTGTTGTAATCCTGCCGCAGATACTTCCTGGCTGACTGACCTTGGACAAGTCATGTAACCTCTTTTGCCCTCCGTTTCTTCATCTACAAAATGAGGATGATAATAGTACCTACCTCTCAGGATTGTTGTGAGGATGAATTAGTACTAATGTCTCTTTTTTTCCTGCTACTATCATTATAGTGAACGGTGGAGAAGGCAGCACAGGACTGAGCACCATTGTGTACTCTTTTTTGTATCCTGGATTGTCATAGCCAAAAAGTTTCCCACCAAAGGGCCAGCCTGCATTAGTGTTGAGCCTTTCTTCAGTGAAGTAGTCTGGTTAAAAACAGACTTTTTCTTTTGATATGCCTGTATTTGAAATCTTTCCAAGGTGACAGAGACTTGTCAGTTTTCTCTTTAAGTCATTTAAATCAGTTGATTCAGTTAATCAAATCAATCAATTAAACAGATAGTTATTAAGTTCTTGATTCACAGCCATTACATGATGAGACATCTCAGTAGGCCTTGAGATTTGTGTGTGTGTGTGCCTGTGCCCATGTATGTACTAAGAGAACTTCTCCATCAACATATGTGGCTTATCATTCAGGATATATATCTTAGACCAGAGGTGTTGAACTTTTGGGCAACAGGCAGCCTGCAAAACTCACTAGTGTAGCCAGAATCAGGTTAAAATCTAAATTGGGAGATGTTTAACAAAGTAAAGAAAAATACAGTACAACACAGAGAATGTTAATTTGTAGATTTCTAAGTCAAAATGTAGCTTACAGGGATCAGTTCATATTTGAGTTTGACACTACAGTCTTAGACAGAAACTGCAGATAGACAGACAGATAAGCAGGCATTCCTAGGCAGAAATTCATGAGAAAATATGGAGGTTTCATCTAATTAAAGTGCTCCAATGGGTCTGCGATCTTATTCCATATGATGCAGGTCACAACCCTTCTATACCGGTTCTTCCTATATGGTTCTTTTTTTTTTTTTTACTTAAAATTGTTTATTTATTTTATTTTTGATTTATGGAATAAAACAAGCATTTCCATGACATACTCTAATCAAATAGAGGATTGGAAATGAAACTACAAATCTATTATCTACAACTTTCTATTCTTTTAAAATATACAATAGTTATCATATGTTACTTTTTTTCCTTTTTTTCCTTCTCTTCTCTCATTTCCATGTCCCTCTTGCTCCCTCCCCACCATGGCTACCATTAGGCAGAAATATGTATATTTATGTAATACCATTCTATACACACTTTAATTTATCAATTCTTTCTCTGGATACAGATAGCATCTTCCTTCATGTGTCCTTTGTAATTAATTTGGGCATTTACAATAGGCAAAATGACTTATTTGCTCAAAATTTTCCTTAAAACAATATTGCTATTATTGTATAAATTCCTGTGTAAGTCTTGTCCATATCCTCCCTATCATAAATCTGATTGAGGAGGCACCTGATGTGCTGGAATATTTCCTCTATTTCTCTTGACATTATGAGAACAATAGTGCAGCATGTGGACCACACAGGGTTTATTCCTTGTTCTCACCAAATGACTGGCCCTTATTTTCCACGCGTACATTTCTTTGATAACACCCTTTACTCTTTCTTCTTTTCTAATTTGTAATCACCAGTTGGTACGGCATTGTAGCCTGCTCGTGTCCACCACACTCCTCTCTGTTGTGCTGTTTGGGTGATCCTTAATTTCAGTTTTTGAAGATTGTGATCTCTCATTGATTGTCAAGAATGAAACATCACCAGAATAGTATTAGACAATAAGGTTGGAGTTAAAAAATCGGCCTTAGTTTCATAAGAAGAATTAGAACTTGGCACTTTCCCAAAGGAAATCCACCCTGTTCTCTTCTGTTTGCTCAATTCTGAACCCCACTCGTTGTCCATTTGCAGAACCTATCTGAGACACATGCCCGGATGTATAAGCTCTCTCAGTGTCCATTCCATAGTCTGGACAGTAGTAGGCATTCTGCACCCACTGCATGGTGGTGGTGGGTTTTTTTTAAAGTTTGTTTTTTCCTGCGTGGATAGCAAAGCCATCCTTTGGGTGATCACGAATCTCATTCAGAAGGCACTGCTATAAGTAAAAGATCAAAAGAGAATATAAAATTATATCCACATAGAGTTAAATCTATTAAGTCCTAATAAACTGCTAGGTTGAATGAAGAAAGAAAAGCATCTTAGTCTCAAGTTCTTAACATCAGGTCCATGGACTCCTATGCGGTCTGTGGATAAATTTTACGGGGTCTGTGAACTTGGATGGGAAAATTGCATTCTTATTTCAGTATAAATGGTTTCCCCTTTAAATTTATGTATTTTATGCATTTGAAAACATTATTCTTAGAAGAAATCTGTAGGTTTCACCAGGCTACACTAACAGGGTCCATGACACCAAAAAGGTTAGGTATCTCTGAACTAAACCAAGGGAAGGTATTGAGAAAGGAAATATTTCAGAGTAGTTTTAAACATTAAAATTCTATTTGATTTATAAATCATGCAATTAAATTCTTATTATGTGCCTCAGGGGGAGCCATCTGCTCTCACAGGTTCTAAGTTACAGTTTGGAGTGAGGTAAAGAAAAATCTTCTTGAGTTAAAATAGTTCAAGGAACCCATTTTTCGATACAGAAGCTTTTACCTTGAAAAATAAACTACTTTCTTTAAGTTTCTGCCATCCAATAGGGAAATTTCCATTTTCATCCATGTGGTTTATGAAAAACTGTGACCAATAGAAAACTATAAGCAAGGTTGGCTAGGTTGACAATTTGTCACCTGTACTAAGTATGTATCTTAAGATTCTGTTATTAGATAAACATCACAATCATCAAATTCTGGTGAATTGCCCCCAGCCATTTAAAATTCTGTGTTTTGAGGGATTTTACCTGAAAAATTGGAATAATTTTCGTAAGTGAATCAATTCTGTGGTTGGGTAGTTAGGATGCATCCATATTGTTGACAGCCACATTTATGTGTACATAATTGTACATTTATTTTGTGCTCTACGCTTTATAAGACCCTTTTGCATCTCGTCTGTCATTGAATCCTTACTTTATACTTAGTAATGAGGTTGGTTTTCTGCCTAATGCCAAATTCACTTGTCCTCCACATCCAGTCAACCTCCAAAGCATCACCGTTTGGTCAGCTCCATTGCTCCTGACTGTTCTACCGCCTTCCATTCCCACCGTTACTATCCTAAGCCCTCATTCTTGATTTAGGCCATTGCTGTATTTACCTATCGTTGTCTTTGCTCCCATATAGTTTCTTTCCCCATAGTCCATTCTACATTCTGCTGCCAGGATAATGGTCCTAAAGCACTCATATCTCAAAGAACCTTTAGTGGCTCCCTATTACCTATTAGAATTAAGTCCATATTATATAAGATTGTCCTTCCGTTCTCAGACCTAAAGCCACCTTTCCAGTCTCCTGTCCCATCCATCTCCTTTTGCATGTTATGCTATAGTTGAACTGGACTATTACCATCCCCTGAGCAGGACTCATGCTTTCTTGCCTCTGTGCTTGGTTCATCTTCTTGTTTTGTCTGAGATTTCCTTCTCCCCCATGATTTCTACCTATTAGAACCCTTCTCGCATTCAATACATGACTGACTCCAATGCTACCAATCCATTAATCTTTCCCTGATTCTCCAAGCCAGAAGTTATCTCTCTTATCCTTCACTCTCATAGTACTCTTTTTCCCTCTCTTCTAGTACTTAAAAATCATGTTATAGTTTGTTGTGTCTTGCCCGTTTCTATAACTAGAATGTAAGTTCACTGTGGACAGGCTAATGATCGTTTTTTTTTTTTTTTTTTTTTTTTTTTTTTTTTTTATCTCTCACAGCAAGAACAAGCACACAGAGTAATCGTTTAGTAAAGGTTTGTTGACTTGAATAATACCTTAGAGCGGGGATGGGGAACCTGCAGCCTTGAGGATGCTTGTGGACCTCTAGGTCTTTGGGTGCAGCCTGTTGACTGAATCCAAGTTTTACAGAACAAACCGTTTTATTAAGGGGATTCGTTCTGTGAAGTTTGGATTCAGTGAAAAGGCCACAGACACGTGCATGGAAGGCCACATGTGGCCTCGAGGCCACTGACTCCACACCCTCGCCTTAGAGTATTCATGTGACCGCTAAAGCAATGACTGTGACTTATGGTATGGCCTTGGCATGGCAATCTCATTTAAAATCTTACATATTTTCTTCTCTAGCTTTGAATCAGCAGTGCCTGGAGTCTGCTGCATTGCTTGATATAAAACAGCAGAATCTTGTTCAGGAAAGCATGTGTTTCAAAGGTGGCTCCACAGAGGTTACAAGTCTAGAAGTAAGTATGTTGGAATTTTTGAACAGCATGGGACATGGGGAAGAGAGAGAAAAGCTTTTCCTCTTTTTCTTTTCTTTCCTTTAGATTTAAAGTGCAGTGGCACAACATGCCTAATATGGAAATATGTTTTGCATGACTGCACACATATAACCTATATCAAAGTGTTTGTTTTCTCAATGAGGGGGAGTGGAGAAAGGGAGGGAGACAAGTTGGAATTCAAAATTTTTAAAAAATGTTAAAAATAGTTTTACGTGTAATTGGGGGAAAATAATATATTAAATAAGTGTCAAAAATAAATAAAGTGCCATGGCAGTTTAGGCTCTCCCATGGCTTGTTTTATCTTGAATAGATCTCAGTTGCCTGTAGTTATTTGCAAGTTGTCTCCTTAGTTAGATTGTGAAATCCTTGCTTTTCTTTGTATCTCTAGCACTTAATACAGTGTCTGGCACATATCGGGCACTTAATACATGCTTCTTGACTTGACTTTCATCTTTTCATACCTGGGGTGAGAGAACAACCTTGCTTACATCAGGCAAACATTTTTTGCTTCAGTGATTCGGTCGCTGTGTTACTCTTCTTACGGTTGTTACAGCATCGTGATTTGAAGAGTCAGGTCTACCCCAAAATTCTGGGACAAAAGTACTTTTGTTTTTATCATATATTTATATTTATTTATAATATGTGAATTATTTTAAATAATTTTATTTTCCTATGTAGTAGTATTTTATTTTTTTCCAATTTCAACGTAGAGTTTTCAGCATTCACTTCTATAAGATTTTGAGTTACAGATTTTTTTCCCCTTATTTCCCTTCCTTTCTCCCTCCCCAAGATGGAAAGCAGTTGGATATAGGTTATATATATATATATATATATATATATATATATATATATATATATATATATATATATATACACACACACACACACAATAATATTAAAATATTTCCGTGTATAATATGAATTCTTAAGAAAAAAAGTTGAGTGTGTTTTGTGGTGTAGTTATTGTTAAGAAAGCTTGAAGGATAATGAATTCTGGAATGTCTGTCTATCTATCTGTCTATCTATTCACACTCACACTCACACCCACATTGCCTTCTCAAGGAGGAGGAAAGAGAGAAAAGGGAGGGAGACAATTTGAAATTCAAAATTCAAATCTTAAATTCAAGATACACACATATATGTATGTATAAAGTTCATATATGTTTGTGTTGAGACAGTTGTTGGGGAGTGGTTTCTTTGCATGTTTCACACACTGTGATGTCACTGGTCCTCTTTGAAAATGAAGGACAAATCACATGGTGTCTATGTACATATGCATATACACACATATAATATATATAACCAAATGATAATTCTCTATTGTCCCATCCTCAGTATATAAGGAATATGTAGAACTTAGAAGAGACTGATGGCATGACTTGAATGGTTAAAAAAATAGCAATAAGAAAAATGAGGGAAAGTAGATCTAAGAGAAGACTTAAAGAGTGATGTCTTAATAATCCTTATAACCAGAGGGTTGTTCTTCAGTGGGGAACTAGATCAAGCACCGAGTGCCCTACATAACTGGTGGTGGGGATCTGATGAGAAAGAGCATGAAGTAGTTATGGCTTATCTCTTAATAGAAGGGACATGGATAATTTCAGTACAGTGACTTAAAAAACTCTTCTATTCACATATAAAATGTATTTTATGGTTGAGATTTTGTGATTTAGTTATGTTTTACAGGAGCAAATATTTAAAGTTAGTGGTAGTCACTTAATATACACGCCCAGCAGTAGTGGAGGTAGAATGGATATTGTTTGAATTAGCAAAGAAAAACGAATGCAGCAACTTAAGTTTGTTGCACAAAGTAGAAATTAATAGGTAGAAAATTAAAAACTGATAATTTAATTAGACCACATTCCTTTTGAGGACATATAAGTACAGGAAATTGATGTCAGTATTTGAAGACATTGATACTGAAAAAAAGAGAGCTAGATTTGGTTTTATTACGTTCCAAGTGAATAAGATTCTCTTCCCTAGTTGTTAGCTCTCCCTATCTTGTGTATGTTTTATGTCTCTTCCTTTTTAGTGTCTTTAAATATGATTGCAAATGATGTGCTATGTATGACATTATTTCTGAATTCACAGCTGGCAGTACTTGGTGCTTGCATCTGTAACCATCCCAGAGGACAACCTTGTCCCTGTGCTAGGACGGCTGCAACTGCTAGAAAACAGCTTCTTCAGCTGAAGCAGGAGGTGATGCTTAGTTTGGCCAAAGGGGCACAACTATTACTGTGGTTTATCTCTCCATTTTTAAAACAGTGGGATTAATAGGAAAGTCACACCTGTAATGATTATTTTGTGGTGACAAATATTGATTGCTGAGATTTACTTGGTTTTCAGTAGTATAAGTGACTTACAAATTGTTGTATTAGAATTAAAAAAAAAACCTTACCCTATGATTTCACTAAGGCAGGTGGGCAGCACAGTGGATATAGCACCAGGCTTGAAGTCAGGAAGACCCGAACTCAAATCCTGCCTCAGACACTTGCTAGTTGTGTGAACCCGAGCAAATCACTTAACCCTGTTTGCCTCAGTTTCCTCATCTGTAAAATGACCTGGTGAAGGAAATGGCAAATCATTCCATTATCTTTGCCAAGAAATCCCCAAATGGGATATGAAGAATCAGATGTGACTGAAATGACTAACGTGTATATATCTCAGTGCTATTTGTATATATATGTATGTATGTATATATATATATATATATATATATATTTCTTGTATGTGTGTATGTGAGTGTGCATTCATGTTGCCCCCATTAGAATGGAAACTCCATGGGGTCAGGGATTTTTTTCCTTTTTCTCTGTCTCCCTAGCACTTAGCATATAGTTCTTGGTGGCATTTAATAAATGCTTATTGACTGACATACAACCCTGCTCATGATCTAGATGGATCCACAGGGTACATGCACAAGGAGATCTTTAATCAAACTTAGGGTTCATGGTATTACAAAATTTGAGAGTTGGAGGGGACCTCAGTGACCATGTAGGCCAACTGAGGATGAAAGGATCTAGCTTATTTTTTAACAGTTTTCATTGCTAGAAATTTTTCCTAATGTCAAGCCCAGATTGACCTCATTGCTGCCTGGTAATGCCCTCCATGGCCAAACAGATTAAGTATGATTTCTCATTCATGTGACAAACCTCACCTACTTTTAAGACATCTATTAGGTCTCCCTGCCTTTCTCCCAGAGCCCTCCACTGCCAGGCTTCTTTTCTGTAGGCTAAACATGTTGAGTTCCTTTTTCCAGAACTCAGGAACTCAGTTGTCTCGGTCGCTTTTCACTGGCCACTCTACTGTTCATCATTATCCTTCTTACACTGTGGCACCCAGAACAGAATAAAATACTCAAAATGTTATCTGAGCGCGATGGGATTATCGCCTTTCTATTCCTGGAAGTTGGGCCTTTTCAATGCAATTAATTAATGCTCTTAATCACAGTTATTTTAGCTACTGCATCATATTGAGCTTGTATTCCACTAAGCATTATTAGAAAGATTTTTTTTAGAGGACAAATTGTATGTGATTAGTTAATATTAGAAATATAAGCTCTGTTTTTTTCACATTATTATCCATGAGGTCAGAAGAGATATTTTTCATATCAAAGAGAAATTTGTTTCAGAGGAGGGGAATGGACAAGGAACTTAAGAAGGCCAAGGTGACATATCAACAGACAGAAAAACATCTTAAAACACAGTGCTTATCATGTCGTGGGGCACTGATACTTATCAGACGATATGATGCCAATGTTAACCAGCAAAAATAAAGCTGGAACATGTAATTAGGATAGGCATCATTATTGAACGGAACATTCCTGACATGATTTTAGAACAAAGTGCTGAAAGACAAGGGTTTAAAATCAATGGAACAACATAAATAAATGCAACAAAATAAAAATTAAAAGCTTCAGAGTACGTTGTTATATGATTTCTTTAAGATCTTAAACCAATGGAAGTACTTAAAATATTATTCTATATAAGCTTCTTAAGTCAAATTTTTGTGTTTTAATGAGAAGAGCTGTATTTTGTTAAAAAGAGTACTTCTAGAACTTGCCTAGGGCAGCAAGGTGGCACAGTAGGTAGAGTGCCAGGCCTAGAGTCAGGAAGACTTATGTTGCCGAGTTCAAATCCAGCCTCCTACTTGTAGGAGCTGTGTGACCCTGGTCAAGTCACTTAACCATGTTTACCTCAGTTTCTTCATCTGTAAAATGAGCTGGAGAAGGAAATGGCAAACCCCTCCAGTATCTTTGCCAAGACAGCCCCAAATGGGGTCACAAAGAGTTGAACATGACCAATCAACAGCTAAACAAAGACTTTGGGTAAGTTATTTTCTGTAGAAGTAGACTCACTTTAGAGCTATATATTAAGTGTGTGTTATAAAGACGAACTTCGTAGATAACTGTGAAAAAATCTGCTAAGTACGGATATTAAGTCAGTAAGCAGGGATATATAAGCAGGTATATGTATGTAATATTGTATATGTAATATATATTATATAATACATGAGATATACATCACATATAATATTAAACACACATATTAAATATGTGGGTAGAGTACCTACCAGTCCTGGAGTCAGAAAGCCCGAAGTTTAAATCTGGCCTCAGACACTTACTAGCTGTGTGATGGTAAATCACTTTACCTCTGTTTACCTCAGTATCCTCATTTGTAAACTAGATAATAGCAGTACCTACCTCTCAGGTTTTTTCCAAGGATCAAATGGGATAGTAGTTGTAAAGCACTTAATCCCGGTTGCTAGGAATGCCTGTCTCATTAACACGAAATACAACTTTCTCAGTGATGCTACATGACTGTGAGTCAGAGAACACCAGGTTCCTAAAGAATTAAAATTAGAAACAACCCAAAGGGCCATGGAATGACACATAGTGGGCAGGAACAGGCTGCAGTGTTCCAGAACTTATGACATACAATAGGGATAATAAAAATTATGGCTAACATGCATGTGGTTTTTTATGGTTTACAAAGCACTTGCCCTATGTTATCTCATTTGGTTCTTCATAACAATCCTTTGAGGTAGGTACTACAGGTATTATTTATCCCCATTTTACAGATAAGAAAACTTAGCATTTATAATGGTGCTTGTAATATAATAACAGTGCCTGGCATTTATAATGGCACTTATTGTATAATGATAATAAATGGCATCTATAAAGGTGCTTTTGGTACAGTAACAATACCTAGCAGTCATAATAGCTTTTAAAGTTTTGCAAAGCACTTCACATATCTTAACTTTTGCCTCTCACAACAACCCTGAGATGTGTGCTATTGTTATCTCCATTTTACAGATGGGGAAACTAAGGGAAGCAGAGGTTAAATGACTTGCCCGAGGTCACATAGCTGGTAAATATCTTAAGGCATTTGAACTCAGGTCTTTCAGATCTTGAACTCTTTTCACTATGGTACCACCAAGCTGCCTCTGAAACATAAAGTGACTTGCTTATGTTTAGATACTTATTACATATATTTCAGAGGTGGGATAAAAACCCAGGTGTTGCCTGACTCCAAACACATATTTTTTTGGACAAATCACTCAACCTCTCTGAACCTCGGTGTTGTCATCTGTAAAATCTACATAGTCTCTCATTTGCAACTCAAATGAGATAAGCAAGAGAATTAATCTCTTTGCAAACTTGAAGGTTATATTAAATTCCAGCTAATACTGCTAACTAGACACATGAGATAAATGACATTACAAAAGATGTTTATGCCCAATATTTTTGGGCTGTATGTATAGCAAGAATAAGAGACAGTGGATGGCCCAGAATCCCCTCAGCACTAACGGAGTGAGAGGAAGGCCATTAGCCTGTTGACTAGAGCCTCAGTGGAGGTTTTAGGGGAGGATATGGACAACTGTTAAGCAGAAAGAGATGTAATGAAGAGCTTTTAATATCCATTGGTAGAGGGGATACACACAGTAGATAAAATCAATGATCTATCTCAGCACAAAGTGGTCAACAGGGCTAAAATTGTACTTATTAATCAATTTATCTCCCCAGCCGTCAAATAACATGGAAATAATCCCTGACCATCTACAATTTTTTAGATCAAGGCTGTGCTAGAAATCTGACTTCACTACAACAGTCAGAATATTTATTATGAACCTGTCATTCATTGGCTATCAAACCCCTCCTAGCTGTGTTACCCTAGGGGAGTCACTTAACCATTGTGTCTCAGTTTCCTCAGCTGTAAAATGAGGTTATTAATAATGCCTGCTTCACAAGGTTGTGTGAGAGATTAAATGAAATAATATTCATAAGCATTTATTACAAGGTCTGGCATATAGTAGGTGCCTAATAAATGCTGATTTCCTTCTCAGCCCCCAGGGAATTTTAATAATCAATTTGCTATTCAGCACTTTGCCTGGAGTCAGGAAGATCCGAATTCAAATTCCTCCTCAAGACACTTACCGGCTGTTTAACCTTAGACAAGTCACTTACCCGTTGTTTGCCTTAGTTTTCTCATCTGTAAAATGGGGCTAATAACAGCACCTACATCTCAGCGTTGTTGGGAAGATCAACTGAGATAATATTTGTAAAAGAGGATGAGCATATTCCTGGCATTTTTATGCTTCCCCTTCCCCTTTGTTATTTATTAAATTCTGTATTTCTTCATTTGTTTTGATTTGGCTTAAACTATTCCCTGATTTAACTCTGGTTACATAATGAGAAATCAGGACTCATTGGAAAAGACCCTGAGGCTGGGAAAGATTGAAGGCAGAATGAAAAGAGGACAGTAGAAGATGTGATAGATAGTGTCATGGAAATAAAGAACATGAACTTGGAAAGACTTTGAAAGGCAGTGGAGGATAGAGGGACCTGGTGTGCTGTAGTTCTTGGGATCACGAAAATGAACACGACTGATCTACTGAACTGAAATTCCCAGGTTTTGCTAAAGAACTAAAAGTTAAACGAAATACATAATACCAATCATGTTGAAATTCTACTTTGTGCCAATATTTTCTCACTATATATTTTATAATAACTTTTTATTTTGTAATATTTACCCCTATGGGTCCAATGAATCTTCAATTTCGCCTCACTCTCTCCCTCTCCCTTCAGTTCCTTCTCTCCTAATCTACCTGCTATGCCCTCTGAGGTCATAGGAGCTCATACAGAAAATTAAGTCAGATCTCTTCCAAATGGAACTGACTTAATTTTCTGCAGGAGTGTCCACACCCTCAGAAGGTTCAGTGGACAGCTTGGGGATAGAATGGGAAGAAAAGAAGACATTTCTTGTTAAACACTTCACCCTTTGGAAGCCCTATCTCTTTTGAGCCAGAGACAGGGACTTTTTGACTGAGTTACGTGTTTCCTGTCTAAGGCATTTTCTCTATCCTCAACTCTACCTCCTTCCCCCTGAATAAGTTTTTGTTTTTTATTTCTACTAAGACACAGCTTCTCCTTCAGGACAGTGTTTATCAAAATTTCCTCTTACTAATCCTTCTACTAAAAAAAAGATTCTTCTTAAACTGTTAGCACAGTATCGAAATGGATGTAAATGGGATACACGTTTTCAGAATCTAGTCTCTTGAATTTTGACTCACGACCTTTTAGCTAAAATTCTTTTGCTGATTTTCAGTAATATGTATAGCCAAAATGCCACGGGGGCTGTAAACCCTGAAGGCTCAGATGATGAAGTTTTTGAGGTCTGGCTTCTGCATACCTTATTCTGAGGTTATGATGGAATTCCAGGCCTTGCTGAGAGGTCACATCTAGTGACTCACTGAACAATTAAAGTATTGAGCAGTCTCTAAAAAGTAGCAAAGAAAAGCAGTATGCAAAAAATATCCAAAAGAAACCACAAATAAGTGTTTGAACTTTTCCAGGGTTTTGTTTTTCTTTGTTGTTATTTTTATTTAGAAAAAAGTAAAAATAAGTATAGAAAGAGTGTGCTATTTCCACCACATCACCCCTTTATAGTTTGGCAAGATATTTCCGAGTCTTACACTAATCATAACAGCCAGCAAGCACGAATCAGCCTTCATGAAGGTCGCTTACTACAACTTTTCTTTCTCTTACAGTTAGACACATTAAAGAAGCATAAAGAAGAAGCTTATATAATGGCAGACGCATTCAGGATTGCGTTTGAGCAACAATTAATGAGAAGAAATGAGCAGACCCTGAGATTGACACAAATGAATAAAACTTGTAAAAAACCAAACAAATGGCTGAGCTGGAAACACCTTAAGGATGATGGTAATTACATATCAGCAAAACAGGGTTCATATTTAGGGGTCTGGGTAATTCGAATAGATCTCGAAGCATGCCAGTTTCAGTTGTGCTCTGTTATAATAAGGCTATGGCATATAACATCTCACTCTTGGTTGTCTAGTTGACAAAAACCATCTATGGGAAAAAACCCAACAATAGGGCTGTTGAAGGACGCAGCTGCAAGTGAGAATCATGAGGTCATCTCATAAATTCCCAACAGATTTTCTCCTGATTCTTCCATGTTCCTAGGAATGAATACATTTAAAAGAAAATTATATGCTATTTACAAACGTCTAAAGGGAATCTATCAGGAAGAAACAATCATTTGGATAGGGGCAATGAAAACCAAGTTGAAATGATATTTTCAACAACAATTACGTTTTGCTTAACCTCTTCACGATGTTTGCTTTTTTCAGTTCTCCTAAATGGGTAATAAAAATTCGTTCTCTGGTACAGTACTGTATTGTGTTTGACTCTGAAGGAGGCTATTAAAAGTAGAATAATAGCTTTCGTTTTCTCAGTCTCATTTTCTTCATCTATAAAATGAAGGGATTGACTTAGTTGATGTCCAAGGTTCCTCACAACCCTAGATCTACCATACTTTGGCACTTAAAATTAAGATTTCCTTCCTAAAATGTCATGTTGATCATGTGAGGCTCATCTTATGTTCTTTACTTGTTATTTCTTGCTTATTAAATGTAATTTTAATTTGTTTACTATTTTTATTTACATGTAATTTTTGTTTGTGAAACATAATTTTAGTGATAACATTTTTAAAAATAAAATTGGCGTTTAAGAAGTAGAATTAAATCGAGAACTATAGAATTCCAGAGGCTCAGAAATGTTAAGAGACCTCAGAGGTCCCAAAGATTAAATGACCAAACACTTGTTGACTGTGTTGAAGAGTTCTTGTCTTACACGGGTAGATAGCTCTCAGGGTCCTATCCAAATCTAACTACCATGATTTCACAAACAAAAATTACATTTAAATAAAAATAGTGAACAAATTAAAATTAAAATTGTATGGACCTCAAAGGAGGAGAGGTCACTGAGTGATGGTAGGAGGAGAACCTGAAAGTGCTAATGTGCAGTGGGAGACACAGAACATAAGGGGTAGATAAGGTAGTCAATGAGGTATTAAAGATTTAGTTGAAGTATAAAAGGCTCACAGTGGTCTAAATATCTATAAGGTGTGAAAAAATTCTCTGTTTGGAAAGCCAGCTGTGGGAGAAAGGATGATGGGCTGGGAATTTTTCTCTCCCCTCTCCCGACTGGCCATAGCATCTTTTAGTAGAACTACTTGGCCAATTAAATACTGTGCACCCAGCCAGGAATAGGTCCAGAATTAAGGCAAGAGATAGTTATATGAAGTGTGACCTGTGTGGAGAGAGCCAGTCTTGACTCTTAAAAACTGAGTTGTAGCGAGTAAGAAGTCCAGGGACCTTAGCTGAGCAACCTATCTAGTAGAGATGCTCCACCCAGGAGGAGTATATTGTGGACATGAAAACGAAGAGATCTGGGGGGTTCTGTACTGCCAGAAATATCAGTTGCCTAGTGCTTACTCTACATGTAGTCCTTATATGGATATCACTCTACCAGTGTGCCCTATGTGTTTGTTCTTTCCACTGATTCTCTGCTTTGTTGTGAAAGAGTATGACTAAACTTTGGCAGGGAGGGTAATGTTCTATGACTATTGTTTTTACAATGCTATCTCAGTAAATGCTTTGATCTAATTGTCTCTATTAATTAACTTTTAAAGGCAGTCAATCATACCAGTGAGGGGACTTGTGAGCTATAGATTTAGTAGCATGGACCCACAGATTATGGTAACCACCCTTTTGGGACCCCGTTATTCAAATGGATGGTTGGCCTAGAAGAGGAGGGCATCATATAAATGTTTTATTTATTTATTAAAAGCTTAACATCAATACAACCTACTGAGCTTGCTTAGTAACTGTAATTTTGTTACATCACAGTTTTCCTGTTATTCCTTCCATGTCCTTATTTGGATTTTTCATTCATTTTCATTTTCTAACTTTTATGTGTTTATAGTTAATGTGTGGTCCATTTTTGGTTTTTTTGCAACTTTCATACCAACAAGATTTTGTAAATTCATAAACAAAACAAAATTGGAAGGAAACAGAACATGTAAGCTGTGTTATTATTTTGTTAAAGTTAATTTTTTAAATCAGAATGAAAATAGAATTTTTCTATTTTTCTTTGGTATTTTATTCTTTATTTGGTTTGTATTCATTGAAATTTAAAGTAACACTTTATTTTAAAACAAAGCACTTTTCATTTGGCATTTCCCCCCTTTTCATCATCAGCCTCTTTTGACTGGAATTTGTAAGTCAGGCTATAAACTAAATACACAAGCTTTCATCTGCCGTGTAAGTTTACATTTTTTTGAGATGCATAGCTCAACTCCCCCTCTATAAAAGCATTTGATTAGAATACTATCATTCTTTTTTTGCTACATTAATTTGCTTATTTTTAGTTTTCAATATTCACTTCCATAAATTTTAAATTTTCTCTGCCTCCCTCCCCTTCCTTCTCCCTAAGATGGCATACAATCCCATATAGGCTTTACATATGCATTCTTATTAAACATATTTCCGCATTAGTTATGTTGAAGGAAGTACTTCTTAAAATATCAAAATATAAAGTGTCAAATTAACAAACTGATTCATTTCTACCAAATGAGTTACGAAGTTACATCCTCCAATACAGGTGTTTCGTACCCTCTTCCTACTAGAATACATTTGTTGAATAGGATTTTTTTTTAATGAGGAAAGATTTTACTGTGGTAGACAGATATTCAGATGTTTAGGAAGCAATCTGTATAGGGGAGAGAATGCTTGTGCGGGAATTAGGGGACCTCATCCATGCCACCTAATAATGTATCCTTGGACATGTCATGAGCTCTCTGAGCCTCTGTTCCCTCATTTGCTGATTATTTTTTTAATTGGATATGTACTTTTTAAAAATTTACTTTTAGTTTTCAACATTCACTTTTATAAGATTTTGAGTTCTAATTTTCCTCTTCCCTTCCCTGCCCCCTTCCCAAGATGGCATGCAATCTAATACAGGCTAAACATGTACGATCATATTTAATACATTTTTACATTAGTCATATTGTGAAGAATCAGACAAAGGGAAAAACCATGAGAAAGGAAAAAGAAGAGAGCATTCAGACTCCATATTTCTTTCTCTGGATGTGGATAGCATTTTCCATCTTGAGTCTTTTGGATCTATTTATTTTTTTAAGGGTGTTTTATCTGTCCGCTCTCTCAGATTCACCTCATAGGGTCATTTCAATTGTGACTTAATGATCTTTGTGAGATGAGAACACTGCTCAGTTCTGGGGTCTTTGTCAATCCTTGAGTTGACTGTATACATATAAATATGAGCTAGTATTATTTAGTTACTATTGTGTTTCACTTGGATTTAACATGTTTAATTTTAGGATGTATGTTACAAAAGAAGAACTTTGGACAGAAGCTAATAGGTATACTGGAAGCCAATTCTAAGAAAATAGAAGAGCTGGACGATCCTCAGGAAATCTTTCGAATCCTAATAGATTTGGTCAGTATCTTTGTTTTTTTTTGGGAAATTAGGCACTTATCTATTCAGCCTTATTTCTTGTAACTTCCTCATGCAGATCATCTGTTCCTGCCAACTTTATCAGCTTGTTGTGTTTTACTCCTTAATGCAATTTGCTCATCTCTCTCTTTATGTCCTTAATACCATTCAACCCATGGAACACTTCTCTCCCATCTCTGATCATCCATCAATTCATGTCCTTCCCTAAAAACCTGGAGACTCTACTCATAATCTGCCCTATTGCACTTATCATCCTCTTCAAAACTAGTCTCAGAGTGTTTCCTTATAAATCTTCTTTGATTCATGCCACCCAGTTCTAATTATTCCCTTTATTCAGTGTTTTCTCAAAACTTATATATTCTGATCATTTCAAAGGTATAAATGATATGGCATGTTGGCTTGTAAGTCACAGAATGCATGTGTGTGTGTGTATATATATATATATGTTCTATCTTTCCAGTTTCACTCCAGGAGACTCTGAATAAAGGATATTGCTTTCTACTGATTTTAACTGCATACAAAGTTTATATGCCATGGTTACTTACTAAAAGTTTGACATTGTCAAATTAATGACCAAAAAATATGGCATAGTAACTTCTTATTATAATGTACCATCCTTGGAATATATTTACATACCGTCTACCAAAGCAGTCTTGTCAAACTCAAAAAGGAACAGGGCCACAAATCTATGTATAATGATTGGGCCTATGTTGATTTAATTTTAAAATATAATTTAACGCTTTGTTTTATTTTTATTTATTATGTTAAAAATTTCTCAATTACATTTTAATCTGATTTGGACATCCCTTGAGATTTTGCAGGTCAAATAAGGTTGGGGGCTACATGTTTGACACCTCTGTACTAAAGGTCTGTTCTAATGTTTTAAGGCACAAAAATGACCCAGAAGGCCATTCTATGGCCATCCCAGTGAACTCTGTCTGGGTGGCTTTGCCACATCTATGAAGGTTTTGAGTACAGGCTAAGCAGTAGACTCTGCATCTATCCATTTTAGGACAAGGCTGACTATGTGTAGAGAACCCCATATCCATTAAATAGTGAGCTCTGTGAGAAAGGGAACCGGTTTTTGCTTTCTTCTTATCCCCATTGTTTAGCACAGTGCCTGGCACATTGTAGACACTTAAAGCTAGTTGATGGACTGCCTGACACATCCTCAGAATGTTGACCACTGGATTTTGTTCTTCATTCATGGTAGTTGTTAAGAAGTCAGCGGGAAGAGTGATGGAATTACCAATGTTCCAAAGTGTCAAAGTCAGGCTCAGTATTTATTGCCTTAATTGTGCCTCTTTTATTTCCCATACATGCAGTTGAATGATAAAGAAGAAGCTTTAGCTCATCAGAGAAAAGTTAGTTACATGCTTGCTCGGGAACTGGAAGAAAAAGATGCTGGAAAGAAGAATAAAGACCAGGAATCTGCGAAGGAGGATTCTCCATCTGAAAGCCACCCACCCCAAACTTCAGATCCCCCTAGTTTGTTTGATCCTGCAAGTTCAAATTTCCACATTCTTAACTCTAGGACCTGTATTTGTTCAGTCCCTAACCACAACATAGATGAGACTACCACAAGAACACTTCAAAAATCACATTCTTTGCGATCAAGGATCAGGTTTTTTGAAGAAAGTCAAGTTGAAGAAACAGATGAAATTAGAATTGAAAGTGGTTTGTAACTGTTTTTAAAAATAAGACTTTGTGTCTCTTACTGTGTTATGAGAAGTTTTTCACCTATGTTGCACTTTCTGAACCTTCCTAATTTTACAACAATAATTTGGCCATCTTTATGGGAACAATACATTTTTCTATAATTTAAAATTGTGATGACATATGTGCTTTGAAATATTTTTAGTATGGTATTGTGTTTAGTGTTTATTTGTTAACGTACCGAAACTAAGCACATAAAATGATTTAGGAAGAAAATAGAAACATAATTATTCAATTAGACTATATAACAGGACCCTCTGTTGGCTAAAGGAGCATGGAACAGTTTTAAAATGTTGCTCCATGAAACTGGCATCCAGCCAATCCTTCCAATGAAGTATATTAGCTATTTTATTAGCTGCTAAAGCAGTTTTTAATCTTGGCTTTTTCAGTGAACTATTTGATGTAAAAATTTAAGAACTAAAAGTTCCGTTTTGCTAGCTTCAGTCCAGAATTTCAGATGATTAAATTGTCCCTTGGTTGGTTTCTTTGGACAGAGCATGCAAGGAATTTATTGCTTGGCTCTGGAGGGGTCTTCAGAAATCATCTAGTCTAACTTCCTGCTTTTATACATGAGGAAACAAGCCCAGAAAAGAGTCTCACAGGAAGGAGCAGAACTCAGATCTGTACTTACGTCTTCAGACTCAAATCCACCACTCTGTTTACTGTGTCACTGCCTCTTAATGATCTGATTTGGACATTTTGTATAACTCAGTGGCCCAAACAAAATAGGTACTCTGAAATCATTGCAGCTTAGGGAGTGTTATTATAAGAAGTGGAAGTCAGATTTTCACCTAATTCCAATCTTTGGTGAAAAGTCAAGTTAAAAAATGTGTGGAGATAGAAGAGATTGCACTGCAGTCTTGAAGTTAAAGAATTTGTGCAATAAGACAGGTGATGAAATAATAACTGATAATAACATTAGTAGTGCAAAGTGCTTTTGTTTTTCCTATGGCAAAGTTTTTCAGGCCTCAGAAACTTTCACTGCTGGATTTAAGATTTTCAGGTTGTATTTTTTTAAACTAATAAATTACCATGTTCAATAAGACTTCTCCTGAAGACAGACTTCAGGAGATAGTAAAGGACAGAGGGGACCTGGTGTGCTATGGTCCACAGGCCATGAAGAATTGGACACAACTGAGTGACAAAGCAAAAACGGCAAAAGGTAATCTGGAAAATTGTGTTAATATTTATATAATTTATCATTGAAGGAAGAAAATTTAGTATGGCGTTAAGGAAGTCAGGAAAAAATTGAGCTCCAGATGGAGATGTGCCCTTGAATATAAAACAAGTATTTGACATTTTTAATATTTTATTCCTAATCTAAATAGCACAGACAAGCTGCATGAGGGGTCTTGTGACATCTTACCTCACCAGCATTATGATGACTATAGGAAGTGTTTGTAAAATTTTTTGAGTTCTTCAGAGAAAGACAATTAAATTTTTAGTATAAGAGTAATATTTGACTTAGGATCAATAAACATAAGGCACCATTTCTATGTGCTGCATCACATAGTTTCAAACCAATTTGCTAAATAAATATATCAACAGAAACATTGAAGGTGTTCTATCTAAAAACAAAATTTTGCTTTGCTTCTGTGCTGTCTTCTAATAATTTGACATTTGTTGGAAATACTTTGCCATTTTAGTTACTTTTCATTTACTTTTGCATTTTTATTGCCCATTCAAAAATATGAAATCTGACTGATAACCTATATCCTGCTTATATAGCCATTTGCCTTTGATCATTTATGACTTCAGTTAATATCTTGTCTGTGTCTTTCTGAAAACTTGTTTAGATTTTTACTAGTGGTTAGAGGTAATCTTTTAGTTTTTCTTTCTGTTTCTAAAAGTCTATATTATCATTGAGAGTTGTTTATATATACATACCCATTTTGAATATAGTGTGACCCATTTGTACTGTATATTGGTACAAGCCAATGGTAATAAGTGCATTGAAGATTTATTTATATCAGGTTTTTACTGATAAATGTTGTTTTGTTCTGGAACTTGTTTATTCTGAGAATTAGCTGAATTTGGTAATGACAACCTGTATCATTTTGGGTTTCAATCCAACATCTTTCAAAGATTTAAAGTCCATCTTTACTACTATCTACACATCATCCATGATGCCCTGTGGATACCTTTCTTTATGCATTTAGCATCACGTTTATTCTTTCTCTCAACATCATCCTTGGAGATTTTATTATCCATATTGAGGATTTCCAAGTTCCTAACCCTTCATGACTACAAACCTGACTCACTCTGCTTTACACTAGCCATCCATTAGTGGGGCCACACTTTAGTTTCATTTTCCAAAGATGTGGCCTTATCTCCATCTTCTTTAACTCTGCATTTGTCTCTCTCCCACCACAGCTTTCTTATACACCTGTGCATCCTACTGTGTTCACCAAACTTTCTCCTCATTGTCACAGAGCATTTTTTAAATTTTATTTTTACATGTAAATTACATTACATGCCAATTACATGTAAATTTCTTTTAACAATTATTGAGTTTTGATTTCCAACATCTTTCTCACTCCTTCCCCTTCCCTGTCCCTGAGATGATAAACAATCTTATTTAGGTTATATGTGTGTAAGTGTGTAAAACATTTCCACATCAGTCATTTTGTGGGAAAAAAACAAGAAAAGGAAGAAAGAGAGAAAGAAAGAGAAATAATATGCTTCAGTTGGTGTTCAAGTGCCATCAGTTCTTTCTCTGGAGTTGTTTCATCATGAGAACTTTGGGATTGTTTTAGATCATTGTACTGAATTTTAGATCATTGACTGAATATAAGTCATTTGCAGTTGTTCATCATACAATATTGCTGTTACTGTGTACAATGTTCTCCTGATTTGATTATTTCACTTGTCACAGAGAATTTGAAGTCATTCAACCTGTCTCACTTCGACAATTCATCATGTCCTTCTTGCCTGATTTAAACTTTCTTGCTATCCTGGTGTCTATATGTAACAACTTCTCCAGCACCCTGGGTTCCCTAATATCCTAAATTCTTTCCCAGATCTTTTACCAAGGTCTAAGCTCTTTATGAAAATCCCTTGTCCTGTATCTGTGCCACAATCTACTTTCTTTAGTCTTCTTCTGAGATTATAGAACATGCTTAGAAAAAGTTCCAAAATCCTGCAAACCTTTTTCATCACCCATTCACGTAATTTAATTCCCAACTGCCCTCAGTACTGGTCATTAATCTTTTTCCCCCTCCCTCATTGTCTTTCTAACACACTAATCATATTGTGATCATGAGTGAAATCATTGGAGTTCTAAGGAACTAACTAAAGACTTCTTAATACTTTATGCCTAAATTTCCAAAAGAGGCTTTCAAGTAACATTGAGGGTTTGGGTATCTTAATTCCACAAGGTAATTTACTATAGGTGTGACCCTGAGATAAAATTATCTTTTAATACTTGAATATTTATTTTTGTACAAAAATAGAGAAACTATACTATGTGTCACAATATTATTCAACATTGTTTTAGATCATTTAAAATAATTAGACAGTATGAAATACTTGAGCATATACCTGCCAAAATATAGGAACTATATAAACATAAACAGAAAATATTTTTTATACAGATACAGTCAGATTTAAATAATATTTATTGTTCATGGGTAGGTAAAGTCAATATAGTTTTTAAAATGAGATTTTAACCTAACTTGCCTATTTATTCAATGTCTCCCTAATTAAATTACTAAAAAATTATTTTACTGAGTTAGAAAAAATAACAAAATTCATTTGGAAGAACAAATAGCCAGCAACTTCAAAAACACCAGGGGAAAAAAGATGTAAAGGAAGTAGATTCAGCAGTATCAGACCTTAAATTATATTATAATAAGGTGAGAGCATTGTTGAAGTATAAAATGTATGATTTCAATTATTTTAAATTAAAATTTTCTTGCATAAATAAAGTTATGTAGTCAAGAATAGAAGGAGTGCAGAAAATTAGGAAAAACTTAATATTGCTTTTGATATAGGAAAGGATGAGCTGGTTGGTTTAGAAAAACATGGAAAGACTTGGACTTATGAAGGAAGATGCCATCCACCTTCAGAGAAACAAATGACAAGTGGAAATAAGCACAGTATGGTCTTATCTGTATGTGTATGAGTGTATATGTGTATATATGCGTATGTTCATAGACATCTATGTGTGTATATATATGTGTGTGTGTGTGTGTATATATATATATATATATATATATATATATATATATATATATATATACACATATATATATATATCCATACAATGGTAGCCTTCTTTAGAATGGGAAGAGAGAAGGGGAAATAAAGTAAAAAGTACACAACAGGGTGTGAAAGAGAACCTACAAGGGAGCATAGAAAAACTGGGCAGCTTTGAAAACAATGTGTAGTATTTATTATGTAGGTTTTCTTGAAATGGAAATTCATTGTTTTATATTGAGTCCTCTCTTATGTTTTGCTGTGTACATGGCAATGGTTTTCTTTTCTCATTTTGTATTTAAGTTTAAAATAAATTTTCAAAATTTATAACCTCCCTTGCCCCAAACTAAGGAACAAGACTAGTTGAAGGCAGGGGGGAGGACAGGGAATGGGAATATTGGACAAGAAGAGGAAATTGGGGTGAAGGGAAGGGAGTTAAACAGAATCAGCTTAAAAGAAAGATTAAAGTAACTGAGGAACATGATATTGTGTCTGCAACAGAAGAAGGAACTTGAAACTGAAAAACTGCATAGGCAATAATAAGACAGCTAGAATTACAAGGGAAGTGGTCAAATGGGAAAAATCTTGGTATCAAAATTCTCTCATAACCAAGCTATATAACCAATTGAATACATATAAGACTAATAGCCATTCCCCAATATGTAAATGGTCAAAGGATATAAACAAATAGTTCTCAAAAGAATTGCATAGTACTCACAACCACATGAAAAAATGCTCCAGTTCACTAATAATAAGAGAAATGCAAAAAGCAATCCTAAGGTTTCACCTTACATCCTGAAAATTGGCAAAAAATGACCAAAAAAAAAAAGGTAACATTTAATGTTGGAGGGGTTGTAGAAAGATAGGTACACTAATAATACATTGTTGTTAGAGCTGTGAAATGATGCAATCATTTGGGAAAACAATTTGGAATTGTGCAAAGTGAATGATATGTCCATACCCTTTGAATCAGACACTCTGTTGCTGAGTTTATACTCAGGGAAGCAATGCATAAGAAAAAAGTCCTCATATATTTCAAAATATTTAAGATAGCAAGAATCGAAAACAAAGTAGATGACCATCAACTGGAGAATGGCTAAACAAATTGTGGTAGAAGAATGTAATGGAATATTACTATGCTGTAAGAAATGATGTATATTGAATACAGAGAAGTATGGAAAGCTCTATATGAACTGATGCAGATTAAGGTAAGCAGAGCCAAGAAAACAATATACACAGTAATTACAACAATGTAAATGGAAAGAAGAGTGATACACCAAAGCAATCAAAAGAAAATGATAAAATAATTAAGTTTAAACAGGACTCAAATGAAGATAAATGAGAAGACAGCCCCAATCTGACCCTTAATGGAGGTGGGAGGTCCACAGGTGTTACATATTGCATATATTTTTGGATTTTTTTCAATGTATTGATCAGGTATTCTACCTTATTTTTCCTCTCCAAAAAAATAGTATTCATCATGTGGAATGCATCTCTTGGAGAGGTGGGGAATATATGGGACATTATCATTATGTAAGGAACAGAAAATATAAATAAAAACTTTTTTAAAAAACAGTTCGAATTGGGATAGGAAGTTTAGGAGGTCCTTTGCCCATCAGAGGAAGATCCTGAGGGAATATCCACTTATATCTGGAGTCATATGTTAACTTTTCACAAGGATTTAAAAGATCTTGGAAGGATAGCCAGTTTTCCACACAACCAGGTGGATCCCTCATATGGAGAGGGTAGCAGAACCTTCCAGCTGCTGTCTCTGGAAAGGATGTTGTTTGAATTCTGTCCTCAAGACTCCAAAATGGCAGCCTCCTGATGAGGGGACAGTTAGCAGACACTAAGGGAAAGAAAGATTAAGAACTAATGGCAGCTAGGTGTTGCAGTGGATAGAGCACTGGGCTTGGAATTTGGAAGATTCATCTTCATGAGTTCAAATCTGGCCTCAGACACTTACTGTGTAACCCTGGGCAAGTCACTTAACACTGTTTGCTTTAGTTTCCTTATCAGTAAAATGAGCTGGAGAAAGACATGGCAAACCACCTTAGTATCTTTGCCAAGAAAACTCCAAACAAGGTTACAAAGAGTCAGACATGACTGAACAAGAAGAGAAAGAAATCTCCAAGAAGACAAATAAGAAATTACTCAGTCACGTCAGAGATCCCAGGATTACCACATTTAAGGTGCCAGGTAGGAAGTGGGGAAAAGAAGACTGTTGCAGTAGCCCAAAAACTTCAGGGAAAGTCACTACAAAGGAGAGTAGTGGAGACCCTCAGGATGATGATGATTGTCGCATGTATGGGTGTAAGGGAATTGCCAACTCCCAGCCTCCTGGACAGCATTCACTAGTCACGACTCAGATAAACCGAGGGGAGACTGGTAAGGCATGAACAAGATGGCTCTGGGAGGAAGGGTTCCGCCCCTGTTTTGCTCAAGGCTATTTCCTGGGCCCTGGGAGAACAAAGAAGGCCCAAGATGTTTTTCTTTCTAGGGGCTACGTGTCAGTCCTGGGCAGTCCTGGTCATAGGTATAGAATTTCCTCATTAGGTCAAACTATTTGCTGATAGGTCCATTTAGGGCCCTGGTGTCAGGAAAGAGATAAAATCACTGCCTGTTGTTCTGATGATAAACGGAGTTACCTACTATCTTGTCTCTCGCCTCGGTCATTACTTACAGGTCACTTCACCAAGGCTTACAGGCACTGCTGGTCAGATAAGGCCTGAGAGTTCAGGCTCAGACACCCTAACATATGGGTACCACTTGGGTCTCCTCTGCTCTGTTGGCCTTGCTCTCCTATCAAGTATTTTGTCTTTTTGATCACAAACATATTCCACATAAACAAGCTTGTCTTAAGTCTGATCTTTACGCCAAATCAAAAAGTTTTAGACTTTTGTCTCCATGCATTTCCACTCCATTGTAAGTGAGAAATTCATATCTGGCACTTAACCAAGAGTCTGCTCTGTTTTCTCTTTGTGAACAAGATTATTGATGCCTGTACTTTTCCAAAGACAGAAAAGTCTGCTTGGAGGGTTGGAGTGGCATATGTGCCTACACAGTCCCATTCAAGGACTACTTAGAGATGAAATGTACTTTTCCGTTTGCTTGGAATATTGATCTAATTGTTGATTTTTTTGGTCCAGAACAGAGCAGGATAGGGAGGGCCAGGAAGCAAGGGTCTGGAAACTGATGGTCTAGTCCTACTTCCTGTTGGACTTCTCCAAGCAGTGTATGTCAGTCCAGAAAGTAATTGTAGCTGCTTTGACTCTGGGTTTTGTTCCATTGAGAACAAGGTTGACTAAAATTTTCGGTGTTTGTGTTTGTGTGTGTATGTGTGTATTTCTTCTTTGACTATTTTGTTTCTCCTTTGCTCAAGTGAAAATGTGTTCACTATGTATTACACTATGATTGTGATATCTTTATAGTATGGGGAAAATACTGCAGGAATTCAGAAAAAATGTCTGCTTTAGAAACCTCCAGGATTTTCTCAGTAGGTGAGTAATTTGTTCTCTGTGCTTTGTAATCATTTGAGAGTTAAATGGTGAAATTGTTCTTAGAAGTCCATGAAATATCAATCAGGCTTTCAGCCTAATTTGATTTCTAACAAATCCTTTCTTTGTACTAGCCCTCTCTTTCGTAGTTTTTACCATCAGTCAACTGCTGAAATTCCTTTAGTATATTCCTGGGTTTCAGAAGGATTAAGGAATTGGCCAAAAAAAAGTCAATGATTTTCTTTAAAAAAAATATATATGTATATATGTGTATCTCTCTCTCTCTCTCTCTCATATATATATATATATATATATATATATATATATATATATATATATATATATATATATATATATGAATGAATGTAAGCTACACAAGTAGGAAATGAAATTCTAAAGACATACGCAAAAGCCATTGTTTGGTTCAGCAAGGATATCATCACTTCCTCCCTGAACCTGAACCATAAGTTTTCTAAATAGCTAATTTTCTTTTCCTGTCAAAAAAAAGAAAGGAATGAACCGTAGAATCCGAATACCATAGACACTAACTTCCATTTTGGTCAAGAAACCAGCTGTAGTCTACGTATTATATTTCCTTCAACACTTCCACAATCATTAGTCCTCTGTTTTGTAGTCTTTAAAGTCTGTAAAGATTTGTCTTTCTTTATAGATTGTTCACTACTGCTCAGACTCTTTGAAGTCTTGTAAGGCACTAATAGCTCTTTCCAGGAGATGTATTGGCTTATCTATAACAGTGACCTTTTCTCAGCTCATGATATGTTACTTAGGAATTATCAGTTAAAATAACTTTTTCTTTATAACTTCAAAACAGAGAGCAATTTCTCTCTATTACATAAATGACTTGCTAACAGTTGGTGCATGTGTATGAAGTGCTTAGGTGAAGTAGATTCTCCTCTCTTCACCCCAAATTACAATGAAAATCTTCCAGAAAAGGCTACCTTTGGTCCAAGATACATGGGTAAGCATCAACTGAACCTATAGCTCATAAACCCCCATCAATGTGTTTACCTTTAAAAGTCAGGCAAAGATAGATCAAGCTCAAAAGGCTTAAGGTAAAAACATTTCATTTAATAAAATGGAATGCTAATAAAAGTAGCAATAAAAAAAATCCCCTAGGCAATCTAGGCCTGGTTTCCCCAAATACATGCACCAGCAGTGAGAAGAGTGTATATAGAAGACATGTGAAGGGGCCCATGTGTGGACAGGCAATTCATGCCTCAGACACTCCATGGGCACTATTATTAGGCTGATTCCTGCTGTTCTTCTCCAGGTACCTACCTACCTACCTGTCTGTCTGTCTGTCTATCTGCCTGTCTGCTTGGCTCTGCTAAATACTGCTGTGCTGAATGCTACAAAACACAGTCCTGTTGGATATATGGTATTTAGGCATTATCAGTTCTAGTAACTTCCCCCTTTACCCCAGATTTCGAGCTAGAGGGGCCTCTAAGATCATCTAGTTCAGCCCATTTGTTTTATAGATAAAGAATCAAGTGTGGAACCTCACTTTCAGCTTCTGGTGTGAGCTGTTCTTTGGCTATAGTAATATCTCTTCCTCCTAAGAAGAATGAGCTCTGCAGCGCTCTTTTATTCCAAAAGCCAGAGACTTTAAAAATAGTTCCTTTAGAAAAGCAGCTACCTCAAACAGGAACCAACAAAAACATTCTCTAGGGAGGAAAAGCTTGACTTTTCCCTCCTTATGGAATGACTTATCATATCCAATTCAGTCTTAAGTATAGAGACTTCTCATTTCCAGCAAGAGATAGATGCTCAGCCCCAAGTGCCAATCTCTTTAGAATAGACAGGCCTAGCTAAGTAGTTAGTGCCTTCAGGTTTTCAATATTTTCTTTGGACCCAAATGCCTGATCTAGGAGCTTTTATGGACAACTTATTCTTGGTTATAGTGAGCATTCTCTATGCTTTCTGATTTTAATCTCTGAAGGTTAGATTACACCAAATAATTATTCACAAAAAAATTTCTAGTCCAATACCTGCCAAAAAGCTATGAGGTTCTCAGACTTTCCCAATTCCAACTCTCCCATATAAAAGATTAAGTGGGAGAAAAGCACAAAGAAAAACTAATTAAAAAAAGAATGTTAAAAATTGCCTTTATAAGTAATTTTAGGGAGAAAAACCCAAAATGTTACTTAAAAATTTAAAAAATAGCATTGTCATTTTACTTTTATCCAAAAGATAGGTTATTTTCAGTTCTATCAGGCAGTGATTCTTCATCACTTGATATGTTTTTTTGAAACACCGCCATGCTTATACCTCTTGTCATATAGATTGGACAACAGATAGATCTTCCTGTTGTCTAAGAGGCATTCAGTTCCCCAGAAAGATATTGTTACTCCCAAGAATTTCTCATACTATGATGATGAAATTACAGAATTCATATCCTGAGTCAAATAGGACCAGGAAGGAAGGGATTGAGGAAGAAGACATTACAATCAGAGGCAGCCCATTCCATCCTACTTATGTAGGAATCGGTCAGATTAGATGGCCCTTTCCCCTCCCATTCTGTAGTAGTTGCGTTCTTCTTTTGGCCTTGGATACACATCCTCTTAACTGAAGTTGTGATATATGAATGTAATGGAAGACTATAGTGATATAAGAAATGATGAACAGGAGGCCTGGAAGGACTTATATGCACTGATGCTGAGTGATACTGTACACAGTAACAGCCACAGTGTGCGAGGACTGTTTCTGATAGACTTAGCCCTTCACATTAATGCAAGGACCTAAAACATTCCCAAAGGACTCTTGAGGCAAAATGCCATCCACATCCAGAGAAAGAACTATGGAATCAGAATGTAGAATGAAGCAGCCTCACTTTCTCCTCCTGAGTCATCTGGATCCAGTGACCAGATATTCATCAGGATGACCCGAGGTGGTCCAGGATGCAATGGGAGACCTTAGCCTTTTAGACTAAGGCCTTTTCAGGTACTCACTTAAAGTGAGGCAATGCCCATTCAGTGAATAGGCTTCTTTAACAAGTAGTCAGGGGGATGACCCCTTTAATAGAAAAGAAAAAAAATAGATAAATCACAATGGGAAGGACAGGAGCCTCATTGGAGAAAACATCTTCCCTGAAACCATCAACTACTTCTTCAATTACTCTTTTTAACAATTTCCCTTTTAACACATTCAATGGCAAATAACAGAATAACTCCTTTAATTATATTAAACAAAAAGACATCCCCATTTTTAGTTTGGTACCATAAAACAGAAAAATTCTAATAATCTAGTGTTATAGAATTAAGATCAACACAGCCCTCCCTCACTCAAAACAAAGTCAAGCGCAAGTCATGTCATCATTTCTGTGACGTCATGGTCCTCTTCGAAAACGAAGGACAAGTGCAGCAATAATCCTTCAGTGACTTACTAACATTTTTGTGGTTGTTTCAGTCACATCTGACTCTTCATGGCCGCATTTGGGGTTTTCTTGGCAAAGATGCTCCTTCTCCAGCTCATTTTACAGATGAGGAAACTGAGGCAAACAGGGTTAACTGACTTGCCCACTTAGTAAAGTCACACAGTAAGTGTCTGAGGCCATATTTGTGCTCAGGAACATGAGTCTTCCTGACTTTAGACCCAGCAAGCTGTCTGTTGCGCCCCAGCTGCCCTTAGTCCTTAGCCCCTTGTCCTTCTCACCCCTTCCCAAGACAGCATGCAATCTGATATACGCTATACACGTACAACCATATTAAACACATTTTCACATTGGTCATGTTGTAAAAAAAAAATCAGAACAAAAAGAAAATGGTATGCTCCAATCTGCATTCAGTTCATCGTTGTTCTTTTTTTCTTCTGGATGTGAATAACATTTTCCATCCTGAGTCTTTTGGAATTGTCTTAGATCATTATTGCGTGGCTGAGAAGAGCTAAGTCTATCAAGTCGGTCATCTTACAATGTTGCTGTTACTGTGTACATTCTCCTGATTCTGCTCACTTCATTCAACATCATCCTGTGTCCTTCTTTCACCTGGTCCCTGCAAATTGCCCCCAGTCATGAGACTGCCATTGTTTGGGTCTTGAGGTCAGAACCCAAATAACACCTGTTTCCCCTTGTCTGAGGCAAGATTTGAACTCACATCTTTCTGACTCCAGGCCTGGCACACATTCTGTATTCTCTACAGAAGGTTAAATATCTCCCATTTGTGCTCCAGTACTCTATTTCCTACCATGTAAGAAACATTGACATATAGATGTCTTATTATCACCACAATTCAACTCAACAAATATTGCTAATCACGTATGTCCAGAATTAAAGTTGTATTCTTTCTGTCTGCCCTCTAAGGCAGAAACTTTGGCATCATCTCTGACTTTTAATTCTCTCTTTTAAAATATTTTTTTCTTTTTAACTATAAACTTAATAAGCATCAATTATGAATATTTCAATGTATAAAGGAGGTCAGCAAAGAGGATTTTTCAAAGTCATCTAGTCAATAAGCGCTCTATGTCCTGGGCATTATGCCAAGGATTGGGAAAACAAAGAAAGGCAAAGACAGTCTTTGCTCTGAAAGAGCTCACAAATTCAGTGGGGGAGACAATATGCAAAGTATATACAAATAAGACATATGCAGGCTAAATTGGAGATAATCACAGAGGGAGGGCACTAGCATTAAGAGGAACTGAGAAAGGCTTCTTGCAGAAGATGGAATTTTATTGTGTTTGTCCTCCATTTTTAAAGAGGAGCCCGACATCAGGGAAGTGATGACATGACTTGCAGTTGATTTTGTTTTGAGTGAGGGAGAGTGGTGCAAGTTCACCAAGCCTCACTTTCTCCTCCTGAGCCATCTAGATCCAGTAACCAGATTCATCAGGATGACTGAAGATGGTCCAGGATGCAGTGGGAGACCCTGGCCTCTTTAAGCGAAGGCCTTTTCAGATACTCACTTAAAGTGAGGTAATGCCCATTTGGGGAATAGGCCTTGCCTTTTTAAGAAAGGAGTTAAAGGTTGGCCCCTTTAGTTGAAAATAGAATAAAACAAAACGAAAAAAAAATCAAGGTGGGAGAAACCATGAGAAAAACCAAAACAAATTAAAGCATAACACAAAAGAAGATAGGCTGCTTCATTCTACATTCTGATTCCATAGTTCTTTCTCTGGATGTGGATGGCGTTTTGCTTCAAGAGTCCTTTGGGAATGTTTTAGGTCCTTGCATTGCTGTGAAGGGCTAAGTCTATCAGAAACAGTCCTCGCACACTGTGGCTCTCACTGTGTACAGTGTTTTTCTGGTTCTGCTCATTTCACTCAACATCAGTTCATATAAGTCCTTCCAGATCTCTCTGAAGTCTTCCTGTTCATCATTTCTTATATCATGCTATTATTCCATTATATTCATATACCACATCTTATTCAGCCATTCGCCAATTAATGGGTATCCTTTCATAAACTGGGGAATTTCTCAAATTTTTCTAAATTTGAATCAGTTCTTTATATATTTGGGAAATGAGATTCTTATTGGAGAAAATTATTGTAGATTTTTTCCTCAGACAGTTATTTCCCTTTTCATCTTAGCTGCGTTGCTTTTGTTTGTGTAAAACCTTTTATATTTTAGCCTCTTTGTTCATAGTTTATTTAAAAATTTTCATAAAAATATATTAGAGTTATTAGTCTACAGTTTTCCTTCTCTGTTTTTACTATCCATGGATCAGATATCAAGACCATATTTGTAGTCGTTTTTAAAAAGTTTTTTGTACCAAAATGAATTATCCATTTAACTTTAAATTAACATTTTTCTTCTTACCCGTGCCACAGATCAATAAAATACTCTGCATTAAAATTCAAATCTTGAAAAGTAGAACAGCGTTATACATATATACATAGACATTATATATCATTTCAGATATATTTAACCTAGGTTTTACATTTCCAGTTGTCAAGTTAGAATATAAAAAATAAGTTGAAAAATCAACTTCAAAAAGTTTATTTTTCCTTCAAGAAAAAGTATGAGTAATCGGAAAATGATTAACTTAAGTGAATAAAATATTGCACAGAGTCATTTTCATTTTGTGGTTGCTAAACATTCTACTCATTCCTGGAAATTACTGAACCATCCAATGATGTGAAACTAAATGGTCTTTGTTGTCATCATAACTTTCATCACTGACAAATTTCATTCCCATTTTCATATCTTCTTAATCACTATCTTGAGATCATATTTATATCATAGACAAAATTTGGCAGGATCCTTTTTTTTTTGTAATTTTTTCAAACAATTTGAATGATAGCATTCACTTGCAAATCCATCTAGTTCTAGGAATTTTTTCTTTGGGAGTTTATTTATGGCTTGTTCAATTTCTTTTTCTGAAACCGGGTTGTTCAAATTCTTTATTTTTTCTGTTCATCTGGGTGTTTTATAATATTTTGACTATTCACTCATTTTATTGACCAGTTTTATCATCATGGATAGTTGGGCAAAATATTTTCTAATAACATCTTTTATCTCTTCAGTTGTAAATTATCTTTAAAAAACTTTTTGATACAATTTAGTTTTCCCATTTAAAAAAATGAAATTATTTAATTTGTTTATCTAGTTTGTTATGTTTTTTTCCCAAACAACGAATTCCTAGTTTTATTTATTCATTTATCTTGGAAATTTTTACACGCATCTTTCTCTTTGTCTGGCATTTTGTGCTAGATTCAGGTCTCTCCGCTCCTTCCTGAGCTCTGACACAGGTCAGTCAGATGTCCCTTGATAATTTTCTTGGTTTCTGAGACTTAAAAAAACCCCAAAAGCAAAAAACCTTCCTCTCCCTAACATCTAACACAATGTCTTGCATGTAGGTGTTTATCAATTGCTTATTGAACTGAACAAGACCATGTGTACATTAGAATGTGGTGCATTGGAGAAGTAAAAAGGACTGCAAGAGCTCAGAGGGGGAAGAGGTTATTTCCAGTTTTTTCCTAACTAATTCTACTGCTATATACATTAATTAAACTAGAAAGTTTCAAGAACTGTTTTGAAAAATAAGGTGTGATTCTTGTAATTGTAAATATCAGTTGTAGCCTGTTTCTGTGTATTCTGTGCAAGAAAAGTTTAAGTGAAAACACCTGCATGTCAGAGCTATTCCTGAGGTCATTTACTTCAGAAAAAAACAAAACAAAACAGTTGCAAAGCAATTTCTGTTCTATGACCAGTCAATCCATTGTACTTATGATATCTAAATCCTATATCATAGCTCTAGAGTTGGAAAGGAATTCAAAGACCTTTTAGTTCATTCTCTTAATTTTACAGATGATATTTAGGGAGGTTAAATAATTGCCTAAGGTCATTCAAGTTGTAAGCATCAGGTACAGGATTTGAACACAGATTCTCTCATTCCTAAGACAGTGCTCTTTCCTAAGGGTTGCCACAATATTTTCCTGTGTTCTTGATCTTCTTGTGATCAATTTAATTCCAGAGCTGTAACTAAGAATCTGTCCTCCTCAGACAAATAGTATTAAAGGTGTTGTCAGTGACAGAGCTCATTGGACACCTTGGAACACTGAAAGCGAGGAAGCATCATTGGTGAGAGAGAAGCTCATGCTAGCACACGTAGGGTGTAAGAATGCTGTCGGTGCCCTCTAAATTTGATATTATTTAAATTCAATGCCCTGGCTCCTATAGCTACATCCTCCTTATAGCTTTACTTAATTCTAGTGGTCCAGATCCTAATCCTAACCCAGACACAAAATCCCACCATGGAGCTTGGGAAGAGAATATGGTTTTATTGAAGGATCTCCTTTGTATCCAACTAAAGTAACAGCTGGAAGCCAGGGATGCAGAAAATCTTTAAGTCTGAGTCAGAAAACTGTAGCAGTTAGGAGCACCAACAGTAGTTTCCCAGCTATCCTTAGTTATCAATTAACCCTGCTACCCTCTCAAACTATCATTTTTATCCCTTCTTCCTTTCATAGATAAATTCCTAGAAAGGGTCAGCTATGTTCATTGTCTTCATTTCCTTACCTCCTACTTCCTCCTCCTCCCTCTCCTCCTCCTTTTCTTTCCCCTTCCTCCTCCTCTTCTTCTCCTTCATTTAATAAATATAACAGATATTTCAAAATATGTTTCAGTTTTCAGTTCCATAGTACCATAGTATGGCTTCTTTGTAGTCACTTCTATCCCAAGATCTATTAACACTCTCTTACTCTCTCTTTTTATTGCTTAATTTTCATTTGATTTTTTCAATTAATTTTCAATTAATAAGCTCATTTTTCAATTAATAAGCATTTATTTTCATGAATGATTAGTTTTTGAACAACAGTTCAAAGTATGTGCCTTATCACTCCCTGCAATGTTATTTATGAAAATGCCATACAAATCTTTTTTGTTGGTTCTATAATGCCAAGGACAATGTCCTGATTGACTTTGTATCTCCTTCAGTGCCCACCAATGTATTTTATATACTGGAAGTTCTTTTTTTTTTTTTTCTGAATGAATGAATCTATGGTATCAGCTATGAAAAACCAACATATGTCCTCTACTCATGTCCCCTGTTCTGTAGCTTCTGCCTCCTCCTCTGATTGTGGGCTCCAACTCTTGTCCCTGGTTCCAACAGCAATCAAGTCAACAGTATCATTCCTGTAAAGGACCTGCCAATCACTTGTGTCTCCAATGACCACTCCCTCTGACTTTTCTAGTTGAAATACTCCTCTTTGGCTATGATTCCCCTCTATGCGTTGTGTTTCCCTTTTACAAGACAAGTTCTTTGAGGGTAAGGGCTATCTTGCTTGATTGTATTTCCCGAGCTTAGCACTATTTAGCATTAGAGTTTAATAAATGATATTTCATTTATTCATTAATAACTTTTTATATTTTTGAAGTGTTAAGTATAATCCATTAATTCATTAAGTATAATCTGAGCAGAAGGATAAGTTTCTGTTCTTTCAGACTGGTCAGAAAATGAAGTGGTTGATGAAAAATTTTTAAATGAGAATAATTATACATATGTACATATATATGCATATATACCTATGTATATTTAACTATATGTGCATCGTACCATATATGTGTGATGTGTACATAGATATTTGCACCAAGTGTAGAAATATATATATATATATATATATACAAGCACTCAGGTACTTGTTGACTTGAAGTGAGCTAAATATTTCATACATGTGTATCTTGTGTGTTCTACCTTACTTTCTCAAGGCCACAAGGGCTCCATATCCTCTTGGGGTACTAGGGTACCAGGATAGGCTTGGGTTGGCTTTTTCTCCATTGCCTTAAGCCTCTATCAGCTGTGTCCTCCTACTGTTAGGGCCCAGTGACTAGTACTCCAATTCCATTTAACCACTTAACATCAGTTAGCTTTTACAAAAGAACATTTACTTCAAAGCCTCTGCCATAGAAAACAAATACATTTCCCCCACCATGTCTGGGGCATTCTTTCCTCTACACAACCTCAGTTTCTAAGTGGGGAGTAAACTCAGTTTTGCTCAGTTCATGTCCAAGGGTAGCATCTCTGTTCAATGAGTCTTAGTTTCCACTGAGTGGGTGGGTGGGAGCCCAGAGGTCCTCCCAAAGATGGCTCCTTTGTCTTGGGACATCAGTTCTGTGTTGACTACAATACTCGGCTTGGGCTTTGACACCCAGATTCCTGTAACTTGCTCTTCTGACCTTTTGAAACTTCCAAGGTTGGGACTCCATTATCACTGGATAGTAGGAGTGAAGGGCTCACCTGGATCTATCTCCCAGAAGTGAATGAAGCAAAGTGACAGTAGCTAAAACTGACAGGCCTTTTAAAATGCCTTGACAGTGGTTCAGTGAACCTCCTCTTCAACACCTGGTTGGCCTCCTGGAACTTATTATAAAATGTCTCCACATGCTATACAGTTTGTTTCTCCCACAAAGTTCTGTTATAGGTCATCCTGATTCTCCCAAAAGTAGGCTTCCCAGGTTCTCCATGGGAGGAGATGCCATCCCAGGTTTTTAATGCGTGGCAGAACCCTCCCCCATCCCTCTGTTACACATGGATTTGGTCTTTGGAGAATTTGAATAATTTAACCTCCTTCAGCTTCTTTTCTTCCTCCATTCAATTCAATAAATATTTATTAAGTACCTCTGCAGAAAGAAGTACTGTGCTAGATGGTTGCATCTTCTATCAGGAAGCTTAATATTTACTTTTGTAAGAAATCATTAGGGACCAGATGGAGCCAGTATGCAATCAAGTTCCAAAAAGCTGGTCTGGAAGAAGTCAATGGGACCAAGCCATTAGGAAAGATAATTGAGAGCTGTCTGCATAGTCAGCTCCCAAAAGCAAGGCCTAAACCTTTGTATCACTGGCAATATGTTGTATATAGTAGCTGCTCATCTGAATTGACATTTTAGATGATGTGGTTAGTATAGTAATAAATCACAAAGATAACCTGTATTCACTTTGGTGTCTGGAAGAGATAAGAGAATCCTATGTGCTCCTTCTGTCTCCTTCTTTGCTGTACCTTTATCCACATAACACTTGCTAATCATAGAGGTGCCCTCCGAAGACTCTGTCCTGGGTTCTCGTCTCTACTTTATGTTGTTTCACTTGGTGATCTCATCAGCTCCCATAGATCCAACTATCAACTCTATGCAAATGAATTGCACATGGATTTGTCTATTCTTAACCTCTCCTGATCTCCATCTCACATTTTCAAATGCCTACTGGACATTTGAACTGGATGTCTTATAAAACATCTTAAACTCAACATGTTCAAAACTGAAATCATTAACTTCCTCCTTAAACCATTCCCCCTTCCAAAACTCCCTGTTAATATCCAGGGCATCACCATTCTCCCAGTTGCCCATCAGATAATGCTTCTTGTGGGAGCTTAGGGGGATGGATTAGATTTCCTCTTAGACCCTTCTATAGACCTAGGATTCTATAGCATGAAAATATAATTCACAAGAATTACATGTCTATTCTATAGTGTAGATAGAATATAATGTAATTCATAAGAATATAATAAAGTATCCTAAAATCATGTGAAAGGGAAGGGAAAAAGGGAAAGAAATAAGAATTTATTAAGTATTTGATATGTGCCAGACACTTTGTGAAGCACTTTACAAACATTGTCTCATTTGTGTGAAACACAATTTGATCTTTCAAGAGTCAAAAGACAATTTAGAATATTGCAGCACTTCCTCAAGATCATTACTAGAAACATCAGGTATCATGGCATGGTATTTATACCTGAGTCTGTAATGGCTAACTTTGTGACACACAATAATGTTGTATTTTTTTTTTAGTGTTAATAGTTTTCAACATTCATTTCCACAAAATTTTGAGTTGCAAATTTTCTCCCCATCTCTCCCCTCTCCCCACCCCAAAATGCTATGCATTCTGATTACTCCTTCCCCAGTCTGCCCTCCCTTCTGTCACACTCCTCCCTTCTCTTATCCCCATCTCCTCTATTTTCTTGTAGGGCAAGATAGATTTCTATACCCCATTACCTGTATTTTTTATTTCCCACTTGTATGCAATAATGTTGTGTTTTTAATAAATCCATGTGTAGCAGCAAGCACCCTGACATATCCAGGATATGCACAGGTTCTTAGATCTGTTTTTCTAAAAGGAAAGCAACTTTTCAGCAATCTTCTTTAATTGCATTGACCAACAGAGAAAATACAAGTATAGAAATAAAGACCAACAAACAGGGCTTCTAATTGTCCGACCATAAGCAATACATATACCACAGATCAACAGACAGATTCAATTGTATCACCATTACATACATACACAGTTACCACAAAGAGAAACACCAACATATGAGTTTTCAAAGCTGGGGTGGGGGGTCCTTAATGGCTACGCAGAGTCTCATCTTCCAAAGAGTAAGCCCTAAAGCAAAACCTCACCTCAGAGTATATATACACTTTTCAGAGTTGGAGGGCATCATGACCCTCATGCTCCAGTGCCTCATTAGAAATTAACAAAAGGTGTGGGCCTTCCTACAAAACAAGTCTCCCCTAAACAAGCTTCCCTTAATGGGCTCCACCTGAGGTCCATTAATGGGCAGGGAAGATCTTTAACTCTCATTAAAATAAATCCCATTGACATTACATTCCATGTTATCAGCTTTAGTTTTTTTCTTTGATAATGGAGGATTCAGAATGTGCAAAGAGCCATTCCTTATAACATAGAATTTTTAAAAAAATAATAAAAGAGACAAAATTCAGCAAAACCAATCAATACATCAAAAACATGAAATTACATGTGAGTAAATCAAACATTGATTTGATATTTTATATTTGAGTCCACTCCGCAGTTGATCCTATTCTGTAATGCTATTCCACATTTTATATAAGGACTTTTCTCTCTGGGTGAAAAAGCTCATGAGTTCAAAAGTTCAATCTTCTTCTCTAAAGTTAGATGCAAAAGTTAAGTTTTCCTATCGATCACTTTTAATTAAAGAAAAACTCTGAATTAAGGTTAGAAGTTCACTGCTCTCATTAATTCAAAGGGAACTGTTATCTCAGCATCACCTGCAAATCACCTTATGTCAAGGAAACTTGTTGTCTGTCATAACTTCAGCTCCAGAAAAACTCCATGACATCTGTGTGCTATCCTTGAAGGCCTACAAGCTGACCTGTAAGATATACTGTCCATCCTCGCCCAATTAAAGAAAGTCATCTCCCTCCTAGAAGCCAGGAAGTTTGCTATCCCTGGTCCACTATTAATAGCCTAAGATGCAGGTGATTCTCATAAATCAATCAGAACTTCCTCTAAGATGGGGGTGGTGGTGTGGTGGTCATTGGCCCCCCATAACTATTGGCCCACTTTCCTTAATGTAACCAATTATCATGTCCTCACCCCCATGATGCTGCTAAGCCTATACTTAATTGCATTATTTTCTTCCCCTATATTGTTCCATGCTTATAAAAAGGAGCTGCTTCTTCCTCGGGGTCTTTTGGCCCAGCCAAGGTTGTCATTTGACCTACTTTATTAACTCTGCTAATAAACTGTTATCTTACTCTGAGAAAATGTGCCTCAGTTGCCTTCGCTGAATTTCATTCGAGACACATGTACATGCTATGTTCTGTTTTTGTGGGCCTCCACCTTTGCAAAGGAGTTGGAGGAAGTATCTTCTCATATGTTTTCTTTGAAGGCCAACCAAACTTATTCTTTATCATTTTGCAACCTTCATTTTAATTGTTTTTGGGGGAGATATTTTCACTTCCATTGTTGTTGTCATTGTGTATATTATTTTCCTGGCTCTGCTTTGTATGGGTTCATGCAAATTTTTTCATCTTTCTCTGTATTCGTATTCTCAGTGTCATATTTGTTGTTTCTTACAGCACAATAGTATTCCATTACATTCATGCGTCACAGTTTGTTTAGCTATCTGTGGGAATCCATTTTGTTTCCAGTTCTTTGCCACCACAAAAAATAGTTTGGTGTATATGGAGCCTTTTTTTTTTTAATCAGTGACCTCCTTGGGATATATGTATAGCAGTAGAATTTCTGGGTCAAAGCTTATGGACATATTAGCCTTTTTATTTAGATAATTCTAATATTTTTTACAGTACTAACTCACACCTTTGCTAACAGTGAATGAATATTCCTGTCTTTCCATAACCCCTTGAATACTATTCTTGTCGTTGCCTATTTGTCATGATCTGAAGCCTTAGGGTTTTATTATGTGACTTGGAAAGCTGTCCTATTTATATGTTTCCTTTTGGCCTTCTTTTTGTTCCCTTCCGTGCATTAAAAAAACCCTCCAATGATGTCCTTTTCTTTCTTTTCCATTCTTTTTTTTATGCAACCATATTAGTCCTTGCCCAATTCCCTTTCCTTACTGGGTGGGAGGAATCTTGGTAGAAAATATGAATAATCAAGCAGAATAAATTCCTACATTGCCCAGGTACAAAAATATATGTCTCACTCAGCATCTTCAATCCATTATGTCTCTTTGTGGATGGTATGCTTCCTCATCAATCCACTGGAATCATGATTAGTCATGGAATTGATCAGAATGATTAAAGTTGTCTTTAAAATATTGTTGTGGAAATTATTCCTTGGTCCTGCTCTCTTCTTTTCATGTCAGGCAAGGCAAGGATGAGACTCCCTCTGCATGTAAGGCAAGGATGAGACTCCCTCTGCATATCTGGAGAGACTGATGGACGCATACAGATTATACACCCCTTGGACTCTGATGAGTCCCCCGTTTGAATTAGTTACATGAAAAGTGGGGAGTGAAGTGGACATTATTCCTCCCTGGGCCCCTAGGTTGAGAGATAACTGTTAGGTTGCTGGGCAGGGTTGGATAACCTGCCTAGCAACAGGCTTTTGTTGGGCCCCTGTCAAAACGTTATTCCCCTCCTTGGGTTGTGAAATATCTGATGAATTGTTAACAGCCATTTTCTGTTTAGTCCCTTTGCATGGCAAGAACCTGTGCCCCCCTAATGTTAGACCCCTTTGCCAGGGAACTACCCTCTGCTGGGCATCCCCTCTTCCTGACAACCACTTTCGTTGGGTGACAACCATTCTCTGATTGGATCCCTTTCCTGGCACCTCTTTTCTGTTGGGGTCCTTTGCCTAGCAGTACCCTGACAACCACTTTCTGTTTGGGGGCTCTTGCCTAACAATAAGGCCCGCCTCCCCCCACTCCTGCTCTGTCAGATCTATGTTTGTTGTGGAAACCGCAAGGCTGTACCAAGTAGTGCCGAAATGCTTAAAATGCACACACCCACCTCAGTTCGGGGCTGTCTCCTCTGGGTCTCTCCATGAGGCAGCTGCCAACCTGGCTAATAAATGACGCTCTCAAAATTCCTAATTGACTCTTGCCTGTGCATTACTCACTCCGTCCATGTCAACTACTTTGTTTTTTACTGTCCATTACCCTCTACCTTGCACCCTTTCCACAGCTTCCTCCCCCACTCCAATCTCTAATTCCCTAACCATAAGCAATTTAACACTGCCACTGCTCCCGGAACATGTGTCATTCTACTTTTCTGTGGCTCCACTTATCATCCCTGTAACTTTCAAACCATAATATCCATTGCTGTTGTTCAGTTGTATCTGACTCTTTCTGACCCCATTTGGGTTTTTTTGGCAGGTACTGGAGTGGTTTGCCATTTCCTTTTCCAGCTCATTTTACAGATGAGGAAGCTGAGGCAAACAGGGTTAACTGACTTTCTCTGGGTCACACAGCTGCTAAGAGTCTGAGGCTGGATTTGAACTCGGAAAGATGAGTCTTTCCTGACTCCAGGCACAGCATTCTAAACACTGCACTATCTAGCTGTCCCTAAAATACTTATCCCTTACGGTTATTCCCCCATATACCTACATTCTCCATTGGAGCAGCTAGGTGGTGCAGTGGATAGAGCACCAGTGCAGGAGTCAGAAGGACCTGAGTTCAAATCTCACCTCAGACACTTGACACTCACTAGCTGTGTGACCTTGGGCAAGTCACTTAACCCCAACTGCCTCATCCTGGGCCATCTCCAGTCATCCTGATGAATATCTGGTCACTGGATTCAGATGGCTCTGGAGGAGAAGTGAGACTGGTGACCTGCACAGCCCTCCCTCACTCAAAACAAAGTCAAGTGCAAGTCATGTCATCATTTCTCTGATGGCATGGTCTTCTTCAGCATCGAAAGTGAACACACATGCACTCCATTATAGAATGATACCAACTGAGAGCAGAAACTGTCTTCAGTTTTTGTTCCCCCAGCTCTCAGTACTTGGTATATAGTAAGCTTAATAAAGTGCTTTTTCTTTAATCCCTTTTCAATATCATAACTTTTATTGCTAAATACTTTGGCATTACTGTTTAAGATCAAAGCTTATACATTTTATCAGTGCCTGTCATCCTCTACAATTTGGGGGAAATGGGGTTATCTGGACATTTTCAGACAACTAAAACTCACTTAGAATCTCAAACTAAAGAAATAAAATTTTTGAGGGAAGTATGAGGTGATTACCAGAAAGGACTTATTGGAATATTTAATTGATTCAGTTACTAATGCATCAGTACTATGAAATAAGCTCCGGTGGAAAGATTAATGCTCATTTTGTAGTCCATAAATTTTTGGGCAGCTCTTTTGTTACTTTGGCCAAGTCTGCAATAATACCCGGATCCCACATAGATCTTTTGTTACTGCTTCCCTCATTTTAAGTTTATATGAAACTTTGCTGTGGTAAATATAGCATCGCTCAGTCATCATGAGAACACCGTCACATGAGAGTGACATTTCATTCTCTTAGCAGAACACCAGAGCTCATGTTTTCAGCGGCTGAGACAGCTTTTCTTGTGACCATTTGCAAAAAGAACTAAATATAGAAGAATCCTAGAGGATGTTAGGATAAGACTTCTGTTGACTGTCAGTCTGCCTGGAATCTGGAGTTTGGGGATGGGAGGAGGTGCGTATTGGAGACGGATAATGGGAAACTACTTTGAGATGAAGAAGTTATCTTTTAGCACGGGAAGTGCAGGTAAGGGGGAGGCAGGTGCATCTAGACAGGCTCCTGGTCAGCTGGAATACGGAGGGGAGGTGCTGGGGAGGGAGGATGTGGACGGTCAGCAAGGGGAGGACCGGTCAGCACGGGGAGGATCGGTCTGCACGGGGAGATCTGTCAGCACGGGGAGGACGGCTCAGTACAGGGAGGACCGGTCAGCACGGGGAGGACCGATCAGTATGGGGAGGACCGATCAGTATGGGGAGGACTGATCAGCACGGGGAGGACGGCTCAGTACGGGGAGGACCGGTCAGCATCGGGAGGACCGGTCAGCACAGGGAGGACCGGTCAGCACGGGGAGGACCGGTCAGCACAAGGAGGACGGCTCAGTACAGGGAGGACCGGTCAGCATCGGGAGGACCGGTCAGCACGGGGAGGACCGGTCAGCATCGGGAGGACCGGTCAGCACGGGGAGGACCGGTCAGCACTGGGAGGACCGGTCAGCACTGGGAGGACCGGTCAGCATCGGGAGGACCGGTCAGCACAGGGAGGACCGGTCAGCACGGGGAGGACCGGTCAGCACGGGGAGGACGGCTCAGTACAGGGAGGACCGGTCAGCACGGGGAGGACCGGTCAGCACAGGGAGGACCGGTCAGCACGGGGAGGACCGGTCAGCACGGGGAGGACCGGTCAGCACTGGGAGGACCACGCACTGAATGGTCATGCGCAGCCGCTCCGTCCAGTTTCCTTATCTTGATGACCTCCAGTTTATCCCGTAGACATCTTTGTGTATGGGCATAGCTGCGTGCATGTCTTTGAGGGCACCTTTCTCTGTCGAGGCAACAAGCATCTATTAAACACGTACCGTGTGCCCGGTAAACCCCAGGGATGACAAAGAACCGAAAAAAAAGAACCCTGCCCTCCAGGAGTTTTCGCTCCGATGTAGCTCTCCCGCTTAGCGCCATGCCTCGCACGACGTGGGCGCTTAACAGAGGCTCGGTGACGAGCTGACTTTTGCGGAAGCGACCCCAGCGCCCCCCCTCCCCCTAACACCCCCGGAGCCCGCAGGCAGGAGGAGCCAGCTCCGCGGTGAGGCCGCAGCAAGGGCAAGCCTGGGCCGGAGCGCCTGCGCGCCTGCGCGAGGGGGCGGGGCGGGCTGCTCCATTCCTGCCCGGATCCAGTGAAAACAATCCCGGGCCGGCGCCGCCTCCGGCTCGGCCTCGCCTCCTCCGTCCTCCTCCTCCCGGCTCGCTCGCGCCCTCCTCCCTCACTTCCTCCCTCCTCCCTGGCTGCTGGTCTCTGCGCCTCCCTCGGCAGCGGGAATCCGGCCGGAGCCGGGCGGGACGTCGGCTGGGACGAGAGGAGGAGGTAAGGCGCTCCCGGGGCCTCGAGCCGGGGCCGGGCCTCAGGCCGCGGCGGGCGGCTGGGCCGGGGGGCCGAGGGGCCGAGGACGGGCCGGGGGCGGGGCGCGGCTGCCTGGGCCCGAGCTCGCTGGTTCCGGGAGGAGCCTCGCTGAGCCCTGCCGCCCTCTCCCCCCGGCTGCCCTCCCCCTCCCCCCGGCTGCCCTCCCCCCCCCCCCCGGCTGCCCTCCCCCCCCCCCCCCCCCGGCTGCCCTCCCCCCCCTCCCTCGCGAACCCCCACCCCCCGCCGCGGCAAGTTCAGGATCCCAGGAAAGCTGCGGCCCCAGGGCGGCCAGGTAGGAGTCACCTGGCGAGGGGCCGGCCCTCCCCGCCCCCGCCCCGTCCTCCTCTGACCGTCCCCAGGCTGTCCTTACCGCCTTGACCCCGGCCCCCCTCTCCCCCCTTCCTTCCCTGTGTACGGCAGGAATCCTTAACCTGAGATCCATGGAGGGATCTCAGCGTCTGTGCTTCTGGTTGGGGAAACATTGTATCTCTTTCCAGTGTAATCCCGGTGTATTGTATTTTATGCATAAACAGCCCGTCATTCCGGTGTCTGCACTGGACACCCGGTGAGTCCGTGCCAAACAAAAGTCACAATCATTTGTTCTGGAGACCGTCGGAACTGTTCCCGCAGGTTATTTGAAAACAGAAGGCCCATTTCTGTGACTGTATCGGCAGTCCTTCCCAGAGCATAAAATACCTTTTTAAGGAGACTCCCGTAGCAGCCCTTCAGCCCGGCGCCCGGTTTGTCTGGGACGTAGTAACTCAGCGCTGAATTTATGCATGTTGATTGAGCCCTACCTTTCCCCCCATTCTCCTAGCTGAGCAAAGTTTCGTTGCAAGGTTGATATAAAATACTCTTGTACATTTTTTTAAAGAGAAAGTTTTGTAAGTATCACTGGTGGGAGGTGGGAGACGTGTCCTTCAGGTAATAAGGCGAGATTTTCATTTGTTGCTTTGGGAATGTCTTATTTTATAGCCACATCTTTTTATGTGATGTATTTGGAGACTGTGCAAAAGTGATGTTGAAATAGGGTAGTCCAAATAAAAGTTCAATAAATAGTTTAAAACATTCTACGACACTCAGATTTTTTTTTTTTAAGTTTGGGAAATAGGTCCGTGGCATCATCCACAGCAGAGTCTAGGGTGTGACTGTGTGGCTGAGCACAGATTTGGAGTCTGGATTTAGATCTCTGCTCAACTGCTTAACTAGATGACTGCATAGTAAGTCAGTTCACCTTTCTAGACTTTAGCATGCTTATCTGTAAAATGGGAGGGTTGGACTTTGAAATTCTCTGATTCTAAAAGCTTCAGCTCTTTTTGATATTTAAGGCTCCCAGCCTTAAATGAGTAGGTTACGTTCAGCTCATCTAGTCTGATTTATTCCTTCTGGCTTTTCCTGGTGGAAATGACATGAGAAAGGGCATGGAGTTGAGAATAAGGGTGATATATAGGTAGTGACATAAAAAAGGCTAATGTTAGTGGAACAAAATGTTATTTGGTGAGCACTGGGAGTGTTTAAGTGTGTTCTAGTCAGATTTTAAAGACCTCTCCTTTTTCTGCCTAAGACTTTTCCATTTTATTCTATAGGCGAGGTAGGGAGGCCTTGGGCCGCAGTTGGATTTGGCTACATGGTTAAGAAGGATAATATAACTGAGTGAAAATGGACTGAATTGGGGAGAAACTTGAAGCAGGAATTTGAAATTTTATCCTGTTATTTTAGGTTATTTCTCAGAAGAGCCTGCGTTTTAAACTCATGCTGTTTCCACCAATCCTTGCAAATCATTTGATATTTATTTATTTTTTCTTCGTCTTTTCTTAGTCTAGTTTCTTGGTGAATCTTAACTTAGGCTGGATTCATCTAGTGCTGTGCTGAGTCTTTCTGCCTCCTGTCTGTGACATTGATGAAGATATGGATGGCAAGCTAATAAAATTGTTGACACAAACCTGAGAGTAGCGTATTTATGCTGTTATGTTTGTACATAAAAAGATCTGAAGGTCCATCATTAGATGCACCAGACCTAGTTAGATAAAAGACATTATAATAGTGATGTAAAATCCAATACTTAGATTAAAAATCATTCCCACAAATGAAAGATGTATAATGTGGGGGAAAATAGTTCATATGATTAAAAACTCAGTGGTTTCAGTGCATTCTGCACTTCTTTGAATGCTTCCATGCTTTGCACAGTTTTGTCCCACATTTGGAACATAAATCCTCCTCTCCTCTGCCTTGTAGAATTCTGAGCTTCCTTCCAAGTGCAGTACAGGTTCCTCCTACTTGTTATTAGCATTTTCTTTCTCTTAAAATTACATTTTACTACCTGGCACATATTTTATATTTATTTACCTATATCCATGTTGTATCTCTTCAGTATAATATAAGCTCCTTCAAGGGAGGGTGATGTTATTTTTGTCTTTGTATCTCCAGCTCCTAGAGGGAATGTAGTGTAGCGATGGATCATTTAGGAAGCCCTGATGTACTGGCTATGCGAATATACTTCTCTGAAGTCTTTAAGTTGCAAAGTGTAGATCTGCTTTAGTACAAGGGGTTCCTCATTCAGGGATCCTTGTATGGATGACATCACAAGTTGGGTTAAAAAACCTCACAATTCCTGGCATATGGTAGTCATTTAATATATATCAAGCCCACATTGATTATTTTTGAAAGTTGTTACACTATGCTACTTTTATAATGTAGCACTAAATACCTTCATGATTAATCGTATATGTACATTTTAAACTACTTGTTCAACAGATCACATTCCATTTCTGTCTCCTCCAAAAAGATTGCTTTTGTCATCCCCACCCTTTCTCTTACAGGCATACCTTGGAGATATTGTGGGTTTGGTTCCAGACCACCACAATAGAGCAATGCAATAAAGTCTGAGTCACACAAATTTTCTTCGTTTTCCATGCATATAAAAGTTGTTTCTACTGTAGTCCATTAAGTGTGCAATAGTATTATGTCTGGGAAAATGTCCATACCTAAATTAAAAATACTTTATGGCTCAAAAATGCTAACCATCATCCGAGCCTTCACTGAGTTGTAATTTTTTTGCTGGTAGAGTGTTTTTGCTTGTTAGAAGCCTGCTGACTGATGAGTGACTGCCCAAGGTGACTGCCCAAGGTTGGGGGGCCTGTGGCAGTTTCTTAGAATAAGACAATTATGAAGTTTGCCACATCAATTGACTCTGCCTTTCACTTGAACACCTAGAGGCCATTGTATGGTTATTAATTGACCTAATTTCAATATTACTATATTTCAGGGAATAGAGAAGCCAGCAGAGAGGGAGAAAGACAAAGAACAGTCAGGTTGGTGGAGCAGTCAAAACACACAAAACACATATCGATTAAATTCACCATCTCATATAGGCCCTGTTGGTGGTGCCACCCCCCCCCCCCAAATTCCAATAGTAATATCAAAGATCACTGGCCACAGATCACCATAATAGAATAATTATGATGAAAAAGTTTGAAATATTGTGGAATTACCAAAATGTGACTCAGAGATAGGATGTGAGCGCATGCTTTTGACTTGGTGCAAGTCTGCTACAGACCTTCAGTTTGAAAAAAAAAGATATGCCTATATTTTCAATCTTTCTCTGTCGATTGGCTCATTTCCTGCTGCCGGCAATATGCCTGTATCTCCCCCATCCTGAAAAAACCCTCCCTTGATTCTTCCATCCTTCTTATCTCCTGTATTTCTTCTGTTCTTTGTAGCTAAACTCCTAAAAAATGTCATCTGGAATGGGTGCCTCCACTTGTTTTCTTCTTACCTCCTTCTTAAGCCTTTACAATATAACTTTGAATCTTATCCCACTGAAACTACCTTCCAAAGTTACTAATGATCTCTTAATTGCTTGATCCATTGGCATTCTTAATATCCATTCTCCTTGACCTCTGCAGCCTTCGACACTGTTGATCACTGTCTTTTCTTTGATGTCGTTACTCTCTAGGCTTTTAGGACTTCGCTCACTTCTGGTTCTCCTTCTATCTGACTACTCCTTCTCTGACTCTTGTTGGATCCTTTTCCAGATCACAGCCATAGGTAGCCCTCCGGATTCTGTTCTGGGCCCTCTTCTCTTCTTTCTCTGTACTTCTTAACTTGGTGATCCCATCACCTCTGGGGTAGGCTTTATAAGTTTAATATAAACTTCTTGGTTGATTTTTTAAAAAAAAAGTTAAAATCTTTACACAGTGCATTCTGTACCTCTGCAGAGAAACTTTGTAATAGTACATTAGAACAGTTGGACTGTACATACTCAGAATTCATAATATCAGATAGACATAAAGCAATCAGAAGCAATTCTGGAGATTAAAGCATAGATGTTCAAGTAGTTTAATATGTTACCTCATAGTTTTAAAAGGTAGCCATTAGGCAACTTCACCTTTGTGGAATGTAGCAGAGTACTAGGAAGTAAGCAGAATAGTACAGTGATCAGCCAAAGTAAATTTGATAAAGTTTTTTTTGCTAGGTCCTAAGATTTCATTCCTAGGAGAGGCTTTCACTCAGCTTCTGTTTCTTCTTATTTTGCACATAATTTTTTTAAGTTTGGTTATCTTTTCTTAGCCCGTGGTGTATTAGAAAGAATAAAATAAAAAGGAACAGGGGTACTTGAAGTAATTAACTTGTAGTGAGAGAAGAGAAGGGTAAAGCTCTAGATACAAGAATTGAAAAAGCAGAACATAACAAAGGTTTATTTTATGGAGGGATAAACAGATAAATAAATATTTATTAAATGCAATACAAAGACAGATACTTTCAAGATACTTTTGTAAAATAGGGATAATGATTCTTGTACTACCCAACCTCTTGGTCTTATACCAAGGTGCTCTGTAAACTTTTGAGTTGGGTTATTACTACTGCAACTAATATATAGTTGGTGGAAGACATTTTCTAGTAGGCAATATAAGGGGTAGTGTAATAAAGGATTAAAAAAAGAGGTACAGTCAGCATGTTGTGAGAAATTTGGAGGAAGTGAAACTTTAAGCTGCTAGGTAGGGGACAGCTTCATAGAGTAAGTAAAGTCTTGATGTAAGGCAGGGTTTCAATATCTAGTGATAGGATTTGGGGGAGTTCATTCTAGGCATCAACAGAGGTATAGTTGTAACAGCCTCCTGGAGGCTAAAAAAAAGTCTTTAAAATTAGGAGGTTGAACTAGATAACTTTGGAGGTCCCTTTCAGAGCTGTGATCCTTTGACTCTTGGTAAATATACCCAACAGTGGTATTATTGGGTCAAAAGGTATGAATAATTTATAGACTTTTTAGCATAATTCCAAATTATTTTCCAGAATATTTAGACAAATTCACATCTCTTCCCCAAAAAGAAATTAGTGTGCCTGTCTTCCTATAGTTCTTTTAGTATCTTTACTAATATACTGAATCCGGGGTAAAACCTCGGAGTTATTTTCATTTACATTTCTCATTCTTATTTGAAGCATTTTTATTTGGTTATTGATAGTTTTGCATGTCTCTCCCCACCTCTTATTTTAAACCAATTACCTATTGGGAAATGGCTCTTGGTCTTATATATTTGTATCAATACACTATAGATCTTGTATATCAGATGTTTATTTGAGAGATTTGATGCAGAGTTTCAAAGTTTTTTCTCAAGAGTTTTTATTCTGATTCTATTTACGTTATTTTTTTTTAAAGTAAAAGCTTTAAACCATTTAACAGGAACATGCACAGTTTAAATGTGCTTATTAAAATGGTCCTTATTTACCAGTGACACAAAAGTGGTATAATAGATAGTTGGCTTTATGGCTAGAAAGACCTGGATTTAAGTCCTGCCTGACCACATACTGGCTGTTTGACCTTGGCTAGTTCACAACTTCTCAGGGAGTTTCTTTTTCTTTTTTTCCCCTTAATTAATTAATTAATTAATTTTTAAAAATATTTTACAATCATTTCCCTAAAGTTAAGATTTTGTCCCCCCACCCTTCCCCCACTACCCCCCTCCCTCCCCACGACAGCATACAATTCTGTATAGGTTCTACATATACTTTCCCATTGAGCACATTTTCACTATAGTCATGCTATGTAGTCGAACTAAAATAAATGGAAGAAATCATAACAAATCAAAACATAATACACTGAAACCCACCCACACACAAACATGATCTGCTACATTCTGCAAATGACTTCCATATTTCTTTCTCTGAGTGTGGAAGGCATTTTGCCTTAGAAGACCGACATTAGGATTTTTTTTTTCTCAGTAAGTTCTTGTGTTATTACTAAGTTCCAAGTCTACCAGAAAAAACTCTCGCACACTGTGGTCGTTGCTGTGCACAAGGTTCTCCTGGTTCTGCTCCTTTCGCTCAGCATCAGATCATATAAGTCCTTCCAGGCCTCCCTGAAGTCTTCTTGTTCATCATTTCTTATGGCGCAATAGTACTCCATTACATTCATATACCATAATTTATTCAGCCATTCCCCAATTGATGGGCATCCCCTTGACTTCCAGTTTTTGGCTACCACAAAGAGTGCTGCTATAAATATTTTTGTACACGTGGGACCCTTTCCCGTTTTTATAATGTCTTGGGGATACAGTCCTAATAGCGATATTGCTGGGTCAAAGGGTATGCACATTTTTATAGCCCTTCGGGCATAGAGGGAGTTTCTTTAGACAGTTCTAAGATCAGAAGTTGTGATGAAGTTAGCTGTTTGTATTGGTAAAGATAGTGTCTTCATTTAGGAGTTTTTGATGACAGTAAAAGCACTGATCTGGTTCTTGTCCCTATCCTTAAGTACTATTTTTGTCATCCAAACTTCTAAACAGAAAATGTTACATTTCTTGAAAATACCTGACAGTTTGACTTTAAATAATTTATTCTAAATTAGCATGGTTTATACCCTATCGCTCAGTTTGACTTTAAATAATTTATTCTAAATTAGCATGGTTTATACCCTATCGCTCACTTGACAAATTATTATGAAATTAAGCATATTTTTAGTACTTTATACTAATTTTCATAGACAAATACTACTTCCCCCTACCTTCCCATTCTAGCAGTTTTCAATTTTGATGATAATACAAAATTTGTAGTTTTTACATATAGAGAATACTTCTCAAAAGAATATTGTTGTGATAATGCTAGTTTTCCTTGGTAAATGTGTCTTGACTGTGATCCATTGTTTGAATTGTTATATGGTTTGGAGGTCACAGAACACTTGTATTTTTTCTCTTGTAAATTAAGCATTTTGTCTTTTGTCACTGTTATCCTGTCAAGACAGTATGGTACATAGTGGTAAGTGTTCAGAAGTCTGGATGTCTTAATTCAAAGTCAGAATTGAGACAAATTCTATTTAAGGCTGTGATCAAGTTCCTTATACTTTGTGTCTCAGCTGCTTCAGCCATTAAAAGGGGGTAATGCTAGTGCCTCCCTATCACTTCCAGGATCAAATATAAATCCTCTGGGATTTAAACCTCCCTAACCTCCTTTCCTTCCCACCTTTCCAACATTCTTATATCTTACAGTGTACCATATGCTCTGTGATCCTAACACTGGCTTTCCTGCCCTCTTCATTTCCGTCTCTTGACTTCCTTTAAGTCTCAGCTAAAATCCCACTTCATACACAAAACTTTTCCTTATCTTCCTGATTCTAGTACCTTCTGTTGAGGTTAGGGGGGCTTACCCCAAAATACCGACATGCCAGGTCCTACTGGAATGAATTCTACACAGGCCTTCTTAAAGCCAAAGAAAAACAAAGTTTATTAAAGATTCACTATACTGGGTTGACTCTTAAGGAGCCTAACCATTTGTAACACTTGTATTCACAAGTGGGCCGGATAGAATCTCAGCTAGACGGAGTCTGAGCTGGATTGAATCAGAGCGCCTTCATGGAGACGAGATGGAACTGAAAAATCCACTTGTTGCCAAGTGGTCTTGGGGTCCCAGGAATTGTCTTGATAGATCAAACCCAGGGAGGATCCTGATGGGAGTGGCTGGTAATAGGATCCAAGGGAGGAATGTCAGAAGAATGCTAAATAGTCTGGACAACAGGATTTTGATAAGATAGGAAGTATCTGGGCTGGGAGAGATGGAAGGGGAATCCAAGGAGTGCCCCCATCCCCAAGGCAAGACTTTCTGGGGGCTCCTCAGACAAATGGGACAAAAGCCCTCCCCATCCAAGGGGAAAAGATTTTGACTTGGCCTTGTACCCCATCACCTTCCTTCTGTTTTATATTTCCAATTTATCGCAAACATAACTTGTTTGTATGTAGCTATTTTTATATTGTCTCTCCCGTTAGGCTGAGCTTCTTGAGGGCAGAGACTACCTTGCTTTTTTTTGTGTTCCTAGTGCCTGTCACTTAGTAGACACTCAGTGTTCATTGACTGACAGTGCTTTGTAAACATTAAAACTCTCCATTAATATAAGTTTTAATTTTTGAATATGTTTGGGAAAGAATCATAGTAGGTTAAAGTATGACTTGGAGTCAGGAGATCTAGGTTTTCATCCCAGTTTTGTCACCAGTTAGCTGTGTGATTTTAGTTGTCATGTAACCTGTTAGAAGTGAGCCTGTCTAACAATCCTCCAACAGTGAGAAACTTGCTCACCTTAAATAAAGAACAATACCTGTTGTGAAGTCAGGTATTTTATTAATCTTTACGTCACTTCCCCCTGAATGGTCAGGTATCCTCCCCAGAAAGGTTACAGGAAGACTACAACACATGCAGGAAGATGGGGCTTCTTATACTGTTTTCTGAACTTGGCTCTCCTGTGACACTGTTCCCTGGCCATGTGACTCCATGTTCTCTTTCCTCACACAGCTCCTTGGGCCTGCTCATTAGTTTCTCACCTCTAACCTGTCCATGCTAGGTCACAACCCTTATCACCTAGGAATGTGGACAGTGGAACTTTTTCACTTCCCAGAAAAGCCCCCCTCTTTTTCTTTATTAAAATTTATATTTCCACACCTAAATCCAATCAATAAATAACCTTCTTATATTCTTTCCCCTATGAATTCTTCCCTTCATCTGTCTCCCCATTATATGAATATGGGAAGGGAGCAAAGTTGACTGATGCATTGTCAAATTACAAGGGGGTATTCCTCTTGTTATATGTACAGATACAACGATTCAAAAGGAAAAGGAGATCAATGAATTGTCCATTCAGAGGTTCCACTCTCATACAGCAGTCTGGGGAGGAACATCATCCGATGCAGTTTTCTGGTGTGGATGCTCCTTCAAGCTGTCTTCAGCATGGCATCTCTGCATCTTTTTTCCCTTTATCTTCTTGTAGAAATCCAGATGTTCACCCTCCTGCAAAACTGACCTTGATACAACTTTAGATTACCATTCCTGCGCTTTATACTCTTATCCCTCTTACAAAATCAAAATTGGAACTTTGGCCAATTGTCATGTTTAAGAAATCCACATTAGAACCCAGTATTTACATCTTAACATTAATTCACTATTCATTTCCCCCATCAGGAAGATGAGATTTCACTAAGGAGTCAATAATAGACTTATAAATACAATAAATAATCATTTTTAACACAGTATATATCACATCATAAAACAATTCCAACTTCTGGTCATGTGATGCTTCTTTTAAAGCATTTACAATATAGACCACAAACCATTTTTCTTTTAACATTAACCAATTGAGACAAAATAATAGTTATGTATGCTAAACCTCACAAGCCCTTGACCTGATTGTCTCCACAGTATTACTAAGAGTTAAAGGACCCTAACTTATTGTTATTGGTCTAAAGTCCTAAGCCTAACAGCTTAATTTTAGACAACCTCAGATGTTCCTCTACCAACAATCTATTATTGAATAGATCTGGTATTAAGCTTACAAAACTTTTGATTATAGGAAATTGCCACCAGGAGTAGGGACATTGCAGGGAAACATTTCCCTAACTTGCTGTCAGTTCCAGACAGAAGTAAATTGTCAACTGATATTCAGCCAGGCTTAAAGTCTACCAGGTGTCAGTAGGGAAATTAAGTCAGGAGAATCCTACCTCAGCCTAGGCTGAATAGCTGTTCTCCCAACCTTCCCAGGAGATCACCTTTTTGCAGTTCATACCAGCATCTCACAGGCTTACTGGCATCATGGATCAGTGGCTCAGACAGCCTTTCTTGCTATCCGTACCTGGAGTTAGACTCAGAAGAACAGTCAGTTAATAGTCCTATAAAATCTTAAAATAGCAGGTTCCAATAATCAGTTGTAATAATTTCACATTGGCTAAGGAATATCTTGTGAAGCCAGTCTTAAGTAGCTTACATGCCTTTCTATACTTGTTCTAGTTCCTGATTAAATAATAATCAAAAAGTCTAATTTACCATTAAAACCATAAGTTATTGCTCTAATAGATTTACATGTTTCCCAAGCTTCTCTATCCCTTTCTAACCATGCTCAACCAAAAAGAATGAGCTCCACATGTGATAAGTTCAAACACTAACTTCAACTTATGTTCATGAAATGAATTCAAACTAAAACAGAAACATTTAACTTTTCCATCAATGCCAAATTTTACCAGAGGTTACCTGCCTCTAAGAAACTTAGACTGAAATTCTTTTCTGCACGCTAAAGATGTCTCTGGTTTAGTCTCAGTAGTTAATTGGTCTTTGTAGCATGTAAAAACCTTATTATAAACTGGGAACTTTGTCCATTACCCCAAAAGAGTTTGAGTGCCTTTGTCTAAAAGGGCCCTGGAAAACCTCACCTTGAAAGCTCCTTGGATTTCTCCACGTGAACTGGCTCTCTAGAGGCCCATAGAAGCGTATCACTATGCCCTATCAGTCCAGTTGTCCAGGTTACTGGCCACTTCCATCAAGACTATGCTTGGAACCCCTAGACCACCTGGGACCGCCCTTCCTCAGTCCCTTTGTAGATAACAAGCTTTGACCTTCTTTAGCTGAATGATGACTTGGGTTGAATTCATTTCAACAGGACCCGGTGTGTTGTTGTTTTTGGGTCCTCAACAATTCCATACAATTACAGTTAACTTTAAATCCCAGTCTTGTTCTGTGGAAAAATGATACAACGTCACATTTATACTTTGGTTTCCTTTCCTCTATCTAATTATTCCCATAATATTCAGAATGTTCTATTGCAGGGATTTTATCTTTCGTAAGAGCATACCAGAGTACCCATTTACCCAATTAATTGAAAACAGCAAGATTCCACTACTTGCATTGTGCTTACATTTTAGATTGTCTGCTTTGATTATAGAAACATGCCATGAAGATGAAAATGACCTAATAGATATCATCTCCACTTTATAACCAGACTCAGAAATAGCCAAAGGGGAAAACATTTCTTTTCAAAGGAATGCAATGGAGAAACTGAACCAGAAGGATCCCATCCCAGGCTGAGGACACAATTGTCCCCTGAAGTTTGTACATTATATGACAGGTTTCACTTCCAAAAATTTTACCAGGACTCACATCTTAAATTTTAAATTTGTCCTAAAAACCAATCACTATAGATTATTCATCACCCAAACAAATTCCTGGTTTAGGAGCTCCATATAAAGTTTATACTTTACATAGAGATTACAACTTTAACAAAGCGAAGGGCCAAGCCTCTTGGGTGATCATTTTAGACTCTTCAGCCCCTGGGTAGGGCCAGCGCCACTCCTCTCCTTCTGTCATAGAAAAAGTTAACATCTCTTCTCCAAGCATCTCCAGGTTCAGATTACATCTTAAGAAGTCCTTCTGTAATGACGGGACTTAAAAAGGAAAGGGGGATGGGGCCAGAAGGCTTTCTTAAAATTTACAACAGAGCTTCCTGAAGCCATAAAATTCCTGGTCTCCCTTATCTTGTCCCTTATCTTCCAACCCCCCATAAAACCTGAAGTTATTATAACAAATAAGCTTACAAATATAAATTTGGTAGGTAGACCTTTCAAAAATCATACAAAAGATTTTACAAAATATTTCTTCATACAAATATTTTCCTCTTTTAAGAACAATTTACATTTATCACAAAACACTCATGAACCTAATTGGCAAAAATTACAAGATCTAAAACCAAGGCCTTTTCATATTTGACCATAAGCTTCCTTTTACAAACATACTTTTGTAAATGCTTGATTCACAGCAAAAACAATTTTAGTTAAAGCTTCCTTCTTAATAGCAGAAATAAACTTTTAACATACTTAATACATCCTTAGATGGAACAGGCTTGAAAATCACACCCATATATAAAATATATATACATGTGTGTGTGTGTGTGTATATGAATATTTTTCCAAGGATTCTTATTTTCCCAATAGGAATTCTACAACACAGAAAGAAACTCTTACAGAATTCATAACAGTTTTTTTTTAACCAATTCATCATTAATTTACAATGCAATTTCCAATATAACAACATTTAGATTAGTTTACTTAAAACTTTAAATGAGCCATTACTCCATTCAGCTGAATACATTTCCATATTACCTTGCACAGTATTTCATCTCCTTAGCATCACATGGGCCCACTCTATCACCTGATATCCTTTCAGAGAGAGTCATCTCAAATTTAATTGAACTGTTAACTATAGTAAATCAAGTTACATGATTTTTCTTCTCTTTTCTTAAAATACTTTCTCACAGCCTCACTACTTACCGAAACCATCTGAAAGCGACCCATCCAGAAGTATTCAAACCTTATTATCTGCCTTTCCTATTTGCAATCAAACTTTTTATCTTTCCAAGTCTTTCAATCCCATTACTCAAATTATCTGGCCTTTCTCACATCTTAACTATAACTGTCTGCACTGGAATTCCCTTCTAGCTTAAAGCAAAGAAGTTCGCTCTGCCATTATATAGCAAACATCAGCATCTTCACTGCTGATTTATAACCAAATATAAGTTTCAGATTATCAAATTTCTATCACATTCTTTTAAAACCCCAATCTACATGTAACAAATTCCAAATTTAAAAACTGTGTAACAATTGCATTAGTTTGATGTTGTATCTAACATACACTCGTCCTTATGTTAAGTACCTTACAATCATAAATGCTGGACAACAATATCTTTTTCTGCTTAATCCTGATAGGAAGCGCATTCTCAGATGCTGTTTGTTATTCCTTCAGGATAGATTTTAACTTGAATCATATCAAACCTGGATTTGTAATCATTAATCATAAACATTTTAGCCCTCCTTTTTTAAAAATACTCTTGCTACTTACAAGAAAACTTTATTTATAACTTCCCATAATCTTTTTTACTCTGCTTCCTTAAAGAGCTGAAAAGCCCTCTTCCAGCTCCCCTCCCCCCTCCAAGACCCACCAGATCAGCTCTCCCATTCTCATTCCAGCCTTTAAATAATATGGTGGGGGTAACCTTCTCCTTGTCCATGTTGGTCTGAGCACATGGACAGAATTAATGCTTCTAAAAGAAATCACTGAAATTCCAAAGTGAATTTGCAATTTTACACACATAGTCTGCACTTAATTTAAACATAAAGTACAGATTTTAGCTTTGAGATCTCATTAGCAAAAACTGTTTTGAATCAGATTAAATAGTCTTCCTGCCCAAGAAAAAGACCTAAATAATTTAATACTGACAAAGTGTGACTTCCAAGCATGAGGCTTGGGAGTATGTGGGTTAAAAAGACCCTTGCCCAAAATTTTAATAAATTAAGGAGGCTTCTTGAGGTAAGAACAGAAAATGATTTATTCAGTTCTTGCGAGAAAGGGGTATCCCTCCACCAGGACGGAGCTGATGGAAGGAGGCAACTTACCGAGATCGAAGCACAATCATATACCCTAATGCAGAGAATCCCACTCCCCACCATCCCACCTCTCCCTTTGCTGAGGGGAGGGCTTACAATCTAAGCTTGAAAAACTAGACAAGACCCCGCAAATGTTCACCTCTCCCAACACACTTCCTTATTTAATACCTAACTTACTGTTGATGTGGCTATTCTATAACTAAAGTAAAAAGGAGGGGAGAGGGAAAAGGGGAGCTTGTAACAAACAAAGGGGAGATTTGAGTCCAAGTTTCTCCTACAGTCCACAGCACTTTCACAGAGAGAAGGGAAGGGCTCAGTTGCCCACAGGGCTGGATTCTTGGAAATCGGGTATCCAGAGAGAGAGGCCTTGTGGAAAGGAAATTTTATTTAGAAAATACAATACTCCCCATATTTTTTTTGTAAAAGTCTTCACAATTTCCTTATTTCACTCAGGAGCTTAATAACAGTTATAATTACAATCATAGTAAACTATTTTTAAATCTTTAAATCCAGTAACCTTCCATAACTTTGTCTGTTGGTTTCCAGTCAGCCTAAACATTTTCTTAAGAATACTCCACCATCCTACCCATATCCTCCCCTCCTTTTATATTTCAAATAAACCAAATACTCACCATTTCTTCCGGCTTCTTTGTTCCTTAAAAAGAAACTTAAAGGTTAAGAGCCTAATAATTTAACTTATCAAGACAGCCACATTTTTTTTTAGTTGAATAATCCGCAAAGAGCAAAAATCTTTTATCTTCACTGAACCTTGCCGGGGTTCTAGAATGCAGAAAGATTTTTTTTTTTTTAAAGCAACTTATTAAAAGTTTCCGACCTTTCTATTAACGCTATTATCAAACCAAACAGTAAAGCATTCTCCCCCCCCCCCCCCTTTTTCTCTCTCCCCAGCTCACTCACTCCTCTGAGGCTACTTTAATTAGGGAGGGAAGGATAGGGGAAGATTAAGAGATAGCAGAAGTCAAGGGAAAGTCCTCTGGCTGGCTGCATGGCTGCATTTACAGTTTAACAAAGCACTTCACAAACACACAGGCAAACCCAGAACAGATAGAGCAATAGAGATCCTCTCTTTTTAGGAAATAAACTAATTTTAGATTAGACGGTGACCCCATCCCCTGGCCATGGGATTCCATGTTCTCCTCCCAGATAGGCCCTTCCTCAAACAACTCCTTGGGCCTGCACCTTAGTTTCTTACCTCTAACCCTTATCATCTAGGAATGTGGACAGCAAAACTTTCTTACTTCCCACAAACTTGTCTGTTCTTTTTTTCCTTAGCTGGGAAATGAGAATGATACTCCTTTTTACTAATTCTCAGGATAATTGTGAAGATGAAATGAAATACAGTTGGTGAAAATTCCTTTGACAAGGGAAAACCACCCTACAGAAATACTGTAAAGATCAGAGTGCTCGGAGTGATTCATACTGTTTCCTCTCTAGGCTTCCTTCCTTGCCACAGAATTAAACTTGACTTCTAATTAAACTTGACTTCTGGTCTTCTCACACTGCAAGTACTCTCTGCCCTTTCAGTCTCCTCTGATTGATCATTTTCAAAATGGAAAATTGAGTGGCCAAAGCTGGTCATGGTTAGTCCTCTTTGGGCTCCATTGCTACCTCTCTAGATTTTCTCCACCATGCTCCTCCATAGGTATCTTTACCCCTCCCTCACACCTTTTTTCAGTTTCCTTTTGTATATTCCGCTGTTAGAATGTAAGGTCCTTGAAGGCAAGGTCCTCTTTTTTTCCCTGCTTGTATTTGTTTATCTGGTCCTTAACACATTACCTGGAAGAAAGCAATATGAGCTTACTTCATGCTTGTTAGCTTGCTTGACTACCACTTTCAAATAAACTTGACAGAAATTTTTCTCAAAAAAGTTTTTTTAGAGGGGATTGGTCTGGACCTATGATTTGACTGTTGTAATGAACTCTCACTTTGTAGAAACTGCTTCCATCAATATATGTTGGCAGCTTGCCTATTATACCTTATATAGTTTTCTAGGGGAAGGAGAAGGTAGTAAGCATTTATTAAGGGCCTACTGTGTGCCAGACCAAACACTTTATGAATATTATCTCATATAATCCTCACAACAACCCCGGGAAATAGGTGCTCTTATTATCCTCATTTTACAGAAGAGAAAACTGAGGCAGACACATTGAGGGACTTGCCCAAGGACATACAGCTTAAATATCTGAGTCTAGATTTAAATTCAGATCTTCCTGCCTCCAAACTGTTTGGGGGCACAGAGAGGCTTTGTTATAGACATGTTAAAGGCAAGACTTGAACCTCTGCTTTCCTGTCTTGAAGGCCATTATCTGCTGTTCAGTATTGCTTCTTATAATGTATTTCCTACTACTTTATTATGTGTTACTGTTGAACATTTGTTAAATTTTATAATATTTATCAAATTACTTTGCAGTTATTTTTATAATATCTTTTTTTTTGAAGTGTCATTTTTCAGATAAGACATCTGAGGTACCCAAAGATAAAACAATTTGTTATAGATTTCACAGAAGCTCACTGATATAATCAGAATAGAATTAAGGAAGATGAAGAAGTGACTATAGGCAGAGTGATATAATGGCTCTGAAGCCAGGAAGAACATGATTCAGATCATGTGGCCATGAGCTAATCATTTAACCTCTCTGTGTTTCAGGCATATCTGAAAGACTCTAAATTACAGATAAGTTGCTCACTCTTCTTTATTGATGGGAAGGAATTTCTGTACCTGGAGTTCCTCATACAAAAGAAATCACCAGTTCATACTTAAAAAGTAAAGCATATTACTTTGACCAAGAAGATACAGCTTTCATCATAAAATAGTCAGTAACCTTTGCCATGGGTTTTCTGCATCACATTAATATAGTGGAAGAATAGAAGGAACATTTTTATTTTGTGACAAATCTGTTTCTCAAAAGTCCTACTCTGGTGATATTTTATTGTAGAGGTAATAATGGGTTCTTCAAAGTCTCAGTCATCAGAGGCAAGCTCTGGCAGCAAGTACAGTCCTGGGGACAGAGTGGCTTCTGACTGAGGAATGGTTTAGCCAAGTATAGGGAGTTTCATCAATAATAGATTGGGCTCAAGATGATGAATTCTTTGGTCATAAAAGCAGTGCAAAATTAAAAGATGGCCCTCAGTTTAATTTGACTTTCTGTGAAATGCCAGTATCTGAGTGGTGAATATCAGTTGGGCTTATTCTGCTTTGTTTTATGCAGGCTGTCTTCCATTCTTGAAATGTACTCTCTCCTCACCTTTCTCAGATTACTTATCTTCCTTTAAGACTCAGCTCAGTTGCCACCTTCTCTAATCCATTTAGCTATAAGTATTTTTTTCTCATCTCAGATATTCTTAAAATATCTTTATTTCTTTTCTGTCCCAAGTCCATGTCTTGTGTTATATATGGCTGTGCACTTGTAGAAAATAACTTTGGTGAGTCAAAGGCTGTTTTCTCTGTGTTTTTTTAACCTTCCACCTAATGCCATGTTTTATATATATGCACTCAGTACATTTTAGGCACTTAGTAAATATTTGTTGAATCTAATTAAAAGTATGGTAGAGACCACTAGGAATCACTCAGTTTTTAGATCTCTTACAAATAAAGTTTATTTTTTGTACTAGATATGAGATCCTTGTTTAGTGATTATTAAATTGATACATTACTGAGGAACTTTTGACATTCTTCCTCTGGAGGGAGCTAGTGAAGCTAGTGGACAGAGTGCTGGTTCTGGGCTTAGGAAGACCCGAGTTCAAATATTGCTTCAGATACTTAATTAGCTGTGTGACCTTGAGCAGGCATTAATCTCTGTCTCCCTTTAGTTTCCTCGTTGATAAAATAAACATAATAACTGCATCTAACTTCTAAGGTTGTTGTGAGGACCAAATGAAACAATTTATAAGGCACTTAGCACAGTGCTTGGCACATTGTAGGCACTTAATAAATGTTTATTTTCTTCTTTTCCTTCCTTCCTCTAAATGGAAGTAGAAAATGTACTTAAAGAAGTTGCAAATAAATGAAAGGACGACTTTAACTGTCCCTGAAGAAGTAGATAAAGGAGTTAGTAGAATCGACCTCATGGTAGGCCCAAAGAGAAAAAGATCTCCAATTTCATGGGACCCCTGATCATTTTATTTTGCTGTATCATGGTAAACAGAGAAAAGGAAGTCATAATGAAGATACTTGTATCTCACTTAACTAATTTAGGAGTCAGTATCTGTTGCAGAATGTGAAAAACTAGAGATTAGGTCCTTTCTATCTTTAAATCCATTATGCTGTGAAAACTTTCAGATGATCCTTCAAAACAAGTTAACATATAAGCCTTTATACTTGGTGGCTTCAAAATAAAACTTGATAAAAGAGGACAAAGAATATTGTGTTGGAAAATATGGGTCAGTCAGTCAGCTAGCATTTATTAAGCGCCTATTATGTTCCAGGCACTGTGCTGAGATTCAAAAAAGGGCAAAAATAACCCTTACTGTTAAGCACTTCCTGGTCTACCAGGAGAGACAACCTGCAAACAGGTATGTGCAAACAAGATATGTACAGGAAAAATTGAGGATAATCACAGAGGGAAGACATTAAGGTTAAGTAGGACTTGGAAAGGCTTCTTGAAGAAGGTGGGACTTTAGCTGAAAATTTAAAAAAATCCAGGGAATTTTGGAGGCAGAGATGAGGGAGAATATTTTAGGCATGAGGGACAGCCAGTGGAAACACTCAAAGTTGGGAGCTGAAATGTGATGTTTGGGAAAGGATACTTGTCATAAGTTTGTAAAATATGTGGAGGAGAGTAAGATGTAAGAAGACTGGGAGAATAGAAAGGGACCAGGTTATTTAGGGCTTTAAAACCCAAACAGGATTTTATATTTGATCTTGGGGGAAATTGGGAGCCACTGGAGTTTACTGAATCACTGTTCAGTTTGGTGATCTGGTCTGACCTAGTTAGATTTAAGGTCATCTTGATAGCTGGGTGAAGGATAATTTGAAGTGGAGAGAGAAATGAGACCAAATTCCTGTGTACCATTAGTATATGAAAAAAAGTTATAATGGATGCTTTTTGTTTTTTAATCTATCACTTCATAAGTCTTCCCTTGAAATAAAGAAAAACTGGAAAATCAACTATTTTAGATATAAATTATGCCTGACAACATTTACAGAATTTTACCTTAGTGGTTCCTTAACTCTTTTTGGAAAGAAAGAAGTAAGTTTCATTATCATGAATACTTTCTTTAAGAAGAAGGTAGAAAGGCATGGACACGGTGAGTACTCAACAACACCAAAAAAATTGTATCTTTAAAAATACTAATTGACTTGTTACTATTACAGAAAAATTTCGGAATTCTCTTGTCTTCGTTCCAGCAGATCTTTAACTAGTTAGGGCAAAGGGTCAAAGCTAAGACACATTGTATGTAATTACAGTTGTAAGTTAGTGGTATGTGAAAAATGAGAAATGAATACAAGTAAAATCATTGACCTTTGTTATTGCTTTTAGAGCAGTTTAACTGTTGTAAAACAGTTGCTACAGTGAAACAGCGTAGAAACTTCTTTATCAAGTAGACGTTTGCCATTTCCTTGCCAAGTGAAAAAACAAGGTAGTGAAGAGCTAACCTGGTTTCAAGAAGTGCATTTGCAGACATTACAGTAGATGACGAGGGAAAGCTTGAGTAGCATTACTTTATAAAGCAGCACATTGTAACTTGTAAAGGAAGGGCCAGGAAACAAGCCTGTCAAAAAAGTTAGCATGAGAGCTAACTAAGGCAGATCTTCCCAAGAGCTTCTATATCTTAAACTGGATACTTTATTTTTGGGGATTTTTTTTATCACAAGAGATACTTTTAGGAATATTTTCCCCCCTGTTTGTAACCTCTTGAGTAGGTGGGTGCTGTACATAATCCTATTAGTGACCATTTGGGAAAAGGGTACATTAATTTTGTTAACACTTAGCATATAATGCCTTTTAAAAAAAATGTTCATTTACAACTCCACCAGCAACATACTAGCTGGCTTGTTTTTGTGCCAGTCACTGTGCCAGTGACAAGGGTTGGAAAAACACAAGAACACCAAGACTGGAATTCCCTGGGTAGGCCATCTGGAATGAGTTCACAGACTCAAGCATTCTTGAAGTCAAGGTGGTAAAGATTTATTATCCTTTTCAGTGGGCAAGAGTTCTTAGGGAATATGTGATTTGAATGGGGTACACGTAAAGTTTATATGGGATATTCTATAGTAAAGCATGTGCCAAATATGCTAACTAGGTGATTCAGGGCAAGATTAGGGAGTGGTTAAGGAACTGTCAGTTCTTAAAGAAACAAGCACTTTTAGTATCTACTCGAAGATATTTTACCTGGAGTTCATTGGGAAGTAGCCCAAGGGGTGGCTACAGGGAAGTCTGGTTTTAGGCCTGAAGTGTCACTAAGTCAACTAAGTTGGGGATGACTGAGAAATACCCAGGCTGCTCCCATCAATGTCTTGTTAGACAAGATAAATGTAAGGAGTATACATGCATCTAAGTCTAGGATACATTTGATTGGTCAGTGAGTAGTAAATATCTTTATAATCCAATACACAGTTCATCTAGTACAAAAAAATTTATAAACTTAAATTATAAATTCCTTAAGTGCAGCTGGCTATTGTATCAGGAAGAGAGATAGAGGTTTTGCTAAGGCAGGCTGTCACTGGGCTGGGGAGAAACTTACGGGGATAATGTTTTGAGGATAGGGAGAAATGTGTTTTTAGAGAGAAATGTGATTTTAGAATTAGGGTCCAAGCACAGGGACCCAAGTAACCCATCACCAGTATTATATTTTGTTGTTTTATTATCTGTGCCATTTTGGTGTTAGGAGGCAGTCTTTTGCATTTCTTTAATTATTAGAGATTTGGAACATTTATCATGTGGGTGTTGAAAATTTCTATGTCCTTTTTCAAGAATTGTTTATTCATATCTTTGAACCTCTTATTTGTTGGAGAATGGTTATTTCATTTGTGTTGTCAATTGCATATAAATTTTAGATGTCTGACTTAAGAATATCTGATGCTGATATTTTTTGCTTATTTTCTCTTGTTTTCAGTATATTACTTTTTGTAGTGCAGTGCTTTTTATGTTATATAATTAGTTCATTTTATTTTTTTCCTCTAAGACATAGCTGGTTTGGAAATTAGAGCCACATTTGTCTCAAGAGGAATTTGCTAGAGTGTTGTCCTCTATTTTTTTTTTAAATTTATTTAACTTTTTACATTCATTTTCACAAAATTTTGGATTCCAAATTTTCTCCCTATTTATACCTTCCCCCCACCCCAATACACCCAGCATTCTAATTTCCCCTATCACCAATCTGCCCTCTCTTCTATCATCCCTCCCTTCTCTTGTCCCCATCTTCTCTTTTGTCCTGTAGGGCCAGATGACTTTCTATTCCACATTAACTGTATTTCTTATTTCCTAGTAGCAAGAACAATGCTAAACAGTTGTTCCTAAAACTTTAAGTTCCAAATTCTCCCCATCCCTCCCTCCCCACCCATTCCTTTTGGGAAGGCAGGCAATTCAATATAGGCCATATCGGTGTAGTTTTGCAAATGACATGTGCATGTGTGTATGTGTATGTGTGTGCATGCGTGTACATGTGTGTGTATGGACCCACCAACTACCCAGATACTGAAACGTTTTAAGAGTTACAAATATTGTCTTTCCATGTAGGAATGTAAACAGTTCACCTTTGGTAAGTCCCTTATGACTTCTCTTTGCTGTTTACTTTTTCATGCTTCTTCTCATTCTTGTGTTTGAAAGTCATATTTTCTTTTCAGCTCTAGTCTTTTCATCAAGAATGCTTAAAAGTCCTCTGTTTCATTGAAAGACCATATTTTCCCCTGAAGTATTATACTCAGTTTTGCTGGGTAGGTGATTCTTGGTTTGAGTCCTAGTTCCTTTGACTTCTGGAATATCCTATTCCCTGCCCTTAGATCCCTTAATGTAGAAGCTGCTAGATCTTGTGTTATCCTGATTGTATTTCCACAATACTGGAATTGCTTCTTTCTAGCTGCTTGCAATATTTTCTCCTTGAGCTGGGAATTCTGGAATTTGGCCACAATGTTCCTAGGAGTTTCTCTTTTTGGATCTCTTTCAGGTGATGATTGATGGATTCCTTCAATATTTATTTTGCCCTCTGGTTCTAGAATCTCAGGGCAGTTTCCTTGATAATTTCCTGAAAGATGATGTCTAGGCTCTTTTTTTGATCATGGCTTTCAGGTAGTCCCATAATTTTAAAATTGTTTCTCCTGGATCTATTTTCCAGGTCAGTTGTTTTTCCCATGAGATATTTCACATTCTCTTCCATTTTTTCATTCTTTTGGTTTTGTTTGGTGATTTCTTGGTTTGTCATAAAGTCATTAGACTCCATCTGTTCCATTCTAATTTTGAGAGAACTATTATCTTCAGTGATCTTTTGAACCTCTTTTACCATTTGGCTCATTCTGCTTTTGAAAGCATTCTTCTCCTCATTGGCTTTTTTTTTTTTTTTTTAAATTTATTTATTTATTTAAATTTTTTACATTCATTTTCACAAATTTTTGGGTTCCAAATTTTCTCCCCTTTTATCCCCTCCCCCCACCCCAAGCAATCTAATTTTCCCTATCTCCAATCTGCCCTCTCTTCTGTCATCTCTCCCTTCTCTTGTCTCCATCTTCTCTTATTCTCCTGTAGGGCCAGATGACTTTCTATTCCTCCTTAACTGTATGTCTTCTTTCCTAGTTGCAACAACAATACTAAATATTTGTTCCTAAAACTTTGAGTTCCAAATTCTCCTCATCCCTCCCTCCCCACCCATTCCCTTTGGGACAGCAGGCAATACAATATAGGCCATATCTGTGTAGTTTTGCCAATGACCTCCCTGATAGTCGTGTTGTGTAAGACTAACTGGATTACCATTCCTCCTAACCTGCCCCTCATTGTTTCTCCTCTGTCTTTTGATCCTGTCCCTCCCCAAGTGTTGACTTCAAATTGCTCCCTCCTCCCTTTGCCCTCCCTTCCATCATCCCCCCCCTTGCAATATCTCTTTCTCCCCCACTTTCTTATACTGTAAGATAGGTTTTCATACCAAAATGAGTGTGTATTTCACTCCTTCGTTTAGTCAAATGTGATGAGGGTAAACTTCTTGTTTTTGTTTGTTTTTTTGTTTTGTTTTGTTTTTTTTTCTCAGCTCTCCTCTTTTTCCCTCCACTAAGAAAAACTACCTGCCTCTTAAATGACATATAGTTACCCCTTTCCTTTTCCCTCCCCCTACATTTCTCTCTCACCATTTACCCTAGTTTCTTTTAAGGTATGGTCCCATCCTATTCAGTTCAATCTGTGCTCTCTATCTCTGTATGTGTGTGCATGTGTGTATGTGTGTGCATGCGTGTACATGTGTATGTGTGGTCCCACCAACTACCCAGATACTGAAAAGTTTTAAGAGTTACAAATATTGTCTTTCCATGTAGGAATGTAAACAGTTCACTCATGGTAAGTCCCTTAAGACTTCTCTTTGCTGTTTACTTTTTCATGCTTCTTCTCATCCTTGTGTTTGAAAGTCAAATTTTCTTTTCAGCTCTGGTTTTTTCATCAAGAATGATTGAAAGTCCTCTGTTTCATTGAAAGACCATATTTTCCCTTGAAGTATTATACTCATTTTAGCTGGGTAGGTGATTCTTGGTTTGAGTCCTAGTTCCTTTGCCTTCTGGAATATCCTATTCCACGCCCTTCGATCCCTTAATGTAGAAGCTGCTAGATCTTGGGTTATCCTGATTGTATTTCCACAGTACTGGAATTGTTTCTTTCTAGCTGCTTGTAAGATTTTTTCCTTGAGCTGGGAGTTCTGGAATTTGGCCACAATGTTCCTAGGAGTTTCTCTTTTTGGATCTCTTTCAGGTGGTGATCAATGGATTCTTTCAATACTTATTTTGCCCTCTGGTTCTAGAATGTCAGGGCAGTTTTCCTTGATAATTTCATGGAAGATGATGTCTAGGCTCTTTTTTTGATCATGAGGTTCAGGTAGACCCATAATTTTTAAATTGTCTCTCCTGGATCTATTTTCCAGGTCAGTTGTTTTTCCCATGAGATATTTCACATTCTCTTCCATTTTTTTGTTCTTTTGGTTTTGTTTGGTGATTTCTTGGTTTCTCATAAAGTCATTAGACTCCATCTATTCCATTCTAATTTTGAGAGAGCTATTAAATTCAGTGAGCTTTTGAGCCTCTTTTTCCGTTTGGCTCATTCTGCTTTTGAAAGCATTCTTCTCCTCATTGGCTTTTTGAACCTCCTTTGCCAATTGGGTGAGCCTATTTTTCAAGGTGTTAATTTCCTCAGCATTTTTTTGGGTCTCCTTTACCAAGGTATTGACCTGTTTTTCATACTTTTGTTGCATCTGTGACATTTTTCTTCCCAGTTTTTCCTCCACCTGTCTAACTTGCTTTTCAAAATCCTTTTTGAGCTCTTCCAGGGCCTGAGCCCACCCACCACCCCCCTGGGTGTCTGGGGTACTGAGGCCCCGCCCTCCACGTCTTTCCCTGACGGCAAGGATACGTCCTCATCATCAGATCCAAAGGTCGGGATCATTTGCATTTGTTGGAAAAAACTCTCTATAGTCTTATTTTTCTTCCCTTTTCTAGGCATTTTCCCAGCCAGTTACTTAACTTCTGAGATTCCTTTCCACCCCCGCCTGGATCCGCCCAGCTAGTGCTTGGCCTCTGAGATTTAAATGGGCTTTCCTCCTGCCGGCTGTCAATCAGTGAGCTTTAGTTCAGGTGCTGGGGTGGGACCAGGGCTGCCTCCGAGACTCTGATCCCTCAGGGGGGCCTTATTCAGAGACTCTCAGGAATGGAGTGGGTGGGGGCGGGGTGGGGGGCCCGCCTCCCAATCTCAGCTCCCCTGGGGGTCCCGAGCAGAAGCCTTCTGCAACAGAGCGGGGTGGGGGCAGGGCCGTCTCCCAGGCTCAGCTCCATCAGGTTTTATGCGGGAATCTTCCGTAATGAAGATCCTGCCTGCTGTTGGGGGATTCCTGAGTCCCGGTCCGCTGCCGCCTAAGCCGCCGCCCACACCTCCGCCTCCGCTTCCTGCTCCTGTCCCCGCCGCCACCGCTTCCTCCCGAGGGGGCCCGAGCCACGGAGTCGCCCTGCTTCCCCTCTCCTTCAGCCCGGCCTCTCTCACTGACCTGCTTCTGTGGGCGGAGGGACTTTTCCGGCTGCTTCAGCTTCCGTCTCTGAAGCCTGCTCAGATCCGCTTCTCTGAGGCCTCGGCCAGGTCAGTGCTGGGGGTTGGGTTTACTCTCCGGGGCGCGCCGGACCCTGGGGACGGGTCCTCAGGGCTCCCCGGAACGGAAATCTCCTCCACTCTGCCTCTGCACACCTTGCACTCACCCAGAATCTATGGGGGACTCTTTCTACGCCAATTCCATGGGCTTTGGTTTCGGAGCTCGTAAATGTGCGTCCTTCTACTCTGCCATCTTGGCTCCGCCCCCCTCCTCATTGGCTTTTTGAACTTCTTTTGCCAATTGAGTGAGCCTATTTTTCAAGGTGTTCTTTTCTTCAGCATTTTTTTGGGTCTCCTTTACCAAGGTATTGACCCATTTTTTATGCTTTTCTTGCATCTCTCTCATTTCTCTTCCCAGTTTTTCCTCCACCTGTCTAACTTGATTTTCAAAATCCTTTTTGAGCTCTTCCATGGCCTGAGCCCACTGGACATCCACCTCAGAGGCCCCGACCTCCACGTCTTTCCCTGATGGTAAGCATTGTTCCTCCCCATCAGAAATGAAAGGGGGAAGAAACATCTGTTCCCCAAGAAAGTAGCTTTCTGTGGTCTTATTTTTCTTCCCTTTTCTGGGCATTTTCCCAGCCTGTTACTTGACTTCTGAGATTCCTCTCCACCCCCTCCTAGATCCGCCCAGCTAGTGCTTGTTGTCTGAGATTCAAATACTGCTCCCCAGCCTCAGGGCTTTCAGTGGCCTGCGCAGCTGCTATTCAATGTGAGCTTAAGTTCTGGTGTTCAGGTGGGGCAGGGTGGCCTCTCAGGCTCATTTCCCTCAGGGGGTTTATGCAGAGATCTTCAGTAATGGCCCTGAGCTCCTGTCTGCTCCAGGAGTCCCGGGCCGCTGCTCCCTCTGCTGCCGCCTCCACCACCACCCCACGAGGCAGCCCGAGTCACGGAGACACCCCACTCCCCTCACGGCCAGCCCAGAAGTCTCTCTCACTGACCTGTAGCGTCTGTGGGTGGAGGGACCTTTGCGGCCGCCAGATGTTCCGTCCCTGAAGCCTGCTCAGATCTGCTCCTCTGGGGCCGTGTGGCCAGGGCAGCGCAGGGGTGGTCTCCGCTGTCTGGAGTTCGACAGACCCCTGGGGACGGCTTTCCAGGGCTCTCTGGAATGCAAATCTCCTCCACTGCCTTCCTGCGCAGCTTGTACTGCTCCAGAATTTGTGGGGAGTTCTTTTTACAGGAAATTTATGGGCTATGGGTTTGGAGCTAGCATACAGTGAGTCTTTCTACTCCGCCATCTTGGCTCCTCCCCCTCGTTGTCCTCTATTTTTGAAAGCAATTTATTTAGCATTGAGATGTTATTGAAATGCTTGGTAAAATTCATTGGTGAATCAGTTTGATAGTCATTTTAGTGTGGTAGTTAATGAGCTTTATCTGGTTGATGTAAGTTTACCTAGGTTATCGTTTCTTTTGTTAGTCCAATATTTTGCATTTTTGTAGGTATTCATCCTTTTTATATTTTCTTGGCATAGCAATATATATATATATATATAATCTTTAATAAAGTTCTTTATTATTTCTCAACTTGTAATTTTGGCCTTCTCATTTCTGATTTTGAGCTAAACTTCCATATCTTTCTCTACTCAGCTCCCCTATCTCATACAGTTTTATTTTCTAGTCTTCCCTGATTTATCTCTACCTCCTGAGCTGGAAGGTATCTGTGAGCTGTGCTTCCAGGTCCATGGGCTTTTGAATGTCGTCTTGTGTAGTATTAGACTGGCAGAATGTACTTACTGTGGTTTCTTTTAGGATTTCTTGCTCATATCTTGATCTGGTGCTCTTGATAGAATGGCAGTGAGGAAGATGGGCTTGTCCCAAGCAGTTGTATACCCAAGATGAAGACTTAACTGTTGCTATCTTGGGTTTAGGTGGCATTCCTACACAGAATTCATTCATGAAACGGTAATTGACAATATTTATGTGCCTCTTTCAATAGGAGTGACAGTGTTTTTCTTAGCTTTAGTATCCAATTATAGTTTCTCTTTCATTTTGCAGTGTATTGCCATTGCTCATGGTGGTTTCTGATAATCATATGACCTAGACTTACAGCAAAAGTGAAAAGTGTGCATCTCGTTCTAGTGCTTACAAGTCCCCTTCATCCTCTTCTTGATGATGAGACCAAGGAACAATAGAAAAGCTTTTCAGGGAAATTCTCTTCATAATCAAACAGCTGACAGACATGTAGAGAACACAAAGTTCTGAAGCTTACTTTTTGATGGCTCCAATAAATAAAAGAACATTTAACTAGGTAGGTCATAACACAGTCTTTGAGAAGAGAGGAAGGAAGGAAAGAAGGAAGGAAGGAATCTAGCCAGTAATCCTCAAGTTAACTGGGAAGCATCCAGCCATCAAAATTTACCTTTCTTTGAAGAGGAGAGGGAGAGGATGAGCTGAGTTGCCCAACTGACTGGGTCCCCATTCAGGCAGCTTGGACTACTTACAGGTTGTGTTTATCCTTCATTTTCCAAGAGGACCATGACATCAGGGAGATGATGACATGATTTGCAGTTGACTTTGATTTGAGTGAGGGAGGGCTGTGCAAGGTCACCAGCCTCACTTTCTCCTCCAGACCCATCTGGGTCCAGTGGTGCCAGATATTCTTCAGGATTACTAGAGATAGCCCAGAATGTATTGGGAGACCCTGGCCCTTTTTAGGCTAAGGCCTTTTCAGGTTCTTACTTTGAGCAAGGTAGCACCCATTTAGTGAATAGGCCTCTTTAAGAAGTGAGTCAAGGGTTACCCCTTTAATTAAAAAAACATCAAACTGGGAGGGAAGACCCCTCTGGGTTGCTGGTCCAAAGAGAAACAGTTACTATTGACATTCACTCAGAACCTTGAGGGTCCCAAAGATAGACATTAAGTGGTGCTTTGGGCAGGGACCTGTTGTGATCCAATCTGTGAGCTCCTGAGTGAAATGGGGTTTGAGGGTTAGTCTTTGAGAAAAGAGGATGGCTTTTCTCCTAAAATATAGACACTTAATGACTGTGATCTTGGGTAAGCTACTTAACCTTTCTGGATCTCAGTTACAGTTTCCTCATCTGTCAAATGAGTGAATTATACTAGGTAATCTCCAAGGTATCTTCCAGTTTTTTAATATATAATTTATTTATTTTTCAGTTCTTAACATTCACTTCCATAAGAATTTGAATTAAAATTTTCTCCCTACCCCCCACCCCAGGACAGCATACACCTCATCCACCCCTTCCTCCAGTCTGTCCTCCCTTCTATTACCCACCTTTCTTCCATCCCCTTTCCCCTTTATTTTCCTGTAGGGCAAAATAGATTCCTATACTCCATTGCCTGTATGGCTTAATTTCCAGTTGCATACTAAAACAATTTTTAACATTCATTCTTAAAGCTTTGAGTTCCATATTCTCTCTCTCCCTCCCCACCCACCCTCATTGAGAAAATAAGAAATTCAGTATTGGTCGTACATATGTAACAGTGCAAAGCACTTCCATAATATTTATGTTGTAAAAGACTAACCACATTTCCCTATGTCCTATTCTGCCCTTTATTTATTCCATTCTCTCCCTTGACCTGTCCTCCCATGATAGTGTTTGCTTCTGATTATCCCTTTCCCCAGTTTGCTGTCCCTTCTATCATCTTCCTTTTCCTGTCCCCTTCCCCCTTGCCTTCCTGCAGGGTAAAATAGATTTCCATATCCACATGAGTGTGTGTCATTCCCCCCTTAAGCTAAATCTTATGAGAGTAAGGCTCAATTATTTTCTTTCATCCCCTCGGTCTTCCCCTCCATTGTAAAAGCTCTTGTCTCTTTTATGTGAGATGATTTGCTGCATTCTACCTCTCCCTTTCTCTTTCTCCTGGTACATTCCATTCAACAGTAAATTTTATTTTTTTAGGTATTCTCCTTTCATATGCAGCTCACCCTGTGCCCTCTATATATGCGTGTGTGTGTGTGTATAGATACACACACATATACATGTATACATGTACACACATACATACTCACACATACATATGCATACCTATACATATATAGCATACACATATATACATAACAATATACACCTACATACACACACACACACACACATATATATGTATATATACATATTATTCCCTCTAACTGCCTTAATACTGAAAAAGATCTCATGAGTTACAAATAACATCTCTCCATGTAAGAATGTATGCAGTTCAACTTAAATGAGTTCCTTAAGGCTTCTCTTTCCTGTTCACCTTTTCATGCTTCTCTTGATTCTTGTGTTTGAAAGTCAGATTTTCTCTTCAGTTCTGGTCATTTCTTCAAGAATGCTTGAAAGTTCTCTATATCATTGAATAACCATTTTTTCCCTTGAAGTATTACACTCAGTTTTGCTGGGTAGGTGATTCTTGGTTTTAATTCCAGTTCCTTTGACTTCTGGAATATCCTATTCCAAGCCCTTCGATCCCTTAATGTAGAAGCTGCCAGATCCTGTGTTATCCTAATTGTATTTCCACAACACTTGAATTGTTTGTTTCTGGTTGCTTGTAATATTTTCTCCTTGACCTGGGAACTGAGGAATTTGGCTACAGTATTCGTAGAACTCTTTCTTTTCAGATCTCTTTCAGGAGGTGATCAGTGGATTCTTTCCATTTCTACTTTACTCTCTGGTTCAGGGCAGTTTTCCTTGATAATTTCTTGGAAAAGGATGTCTAGGCCCCTTTTTTTAATCATAGTTTTCAGGTAGACCAATAATTTTAAAATTATCTCTTCTGAATCTCTTTTCAATATCAGTTGTTTTTCCAATGAGATATTTCACATTGTCTTTTATTTTTTCATTCTTTTGGTTTTACTTTATAATTTCTTGGTTTCTCATAAAGTCATTAGCTCCCATCTGCTCCATTCTAATTTTTAAAGAACTATCTTCTTCAGTGAGCTTTTGAACCTCCTTTTACATTTGACCAATTCTGCTTTTTAAAACATTCTTTTCTTCATTGGCTTTTGGGGTCTCTTTTGCCATTTAGGTTAATCTATTTTTAAAGGTGTTATATTTTTTATCTTCTTTTTGGGTCTCCTTTAGCAAACTATTGACTCACTTTTCATGATTTGCATCGCTCTCATTTCTCTTCCCAATTTTTCCTCCACCTATCTTACTTGATTTTCAAACTCCTTTTTGAGTTCTTCCATGGCCCAAGACCATTGCGTATTTTTTTTTGGAAGTTTTTTATGTAGAAGCTTTGACTTTTCTGTCTTCCTCTGGTGATATGCTTTGTGCTTCCTCATCTGAAAGGATGGAAGAACATACCTTTTCACCAAGAAAGTAACCTTCTATAGTCTTATTTTTTCCCCTGTTTTGGGCATTTTCCCAGCCAGTTACTTGACTTTTGAGTCCTTTGTGAAATAGAGGGTATACTCTAGGGACTTGTAAGTTCTCAGTTCCTCCAAGGTGGCACAGTCAAGGGAGAGGAGTTTACTCCTCTCCTGGCCTGTGCTCTGGTCTAGGAGCAACCATAAGCACTCCTTTTCTGCCCAGGAACAGTGAGTAGGGTTCCCTCTTCACAGCCACCACCAGCTTTACCATGCCAGCACTATTCCTCACCCCAGGACCATCACTCAGAACTGAGACCCAGATAAGCTGCCTGATTCCCCCAGGGTCTCTAGGCTGAGGGTTCTGCCACCGCCCTGGGGCCAGGGCTGGGGCCAGACCTCGCTCCCCTCTTCCCCAGGTGAAAGAGCTTTCTTACTGATCTTTGAAGCTTTCTTTGATGTTTGTGGGTTGAGAAATCTGGGAACTGCAGCTACTACCCATGATTCTACTCGCTGAAGCCTACACCAGTTCTGTCAGTGCCACATGGTCCAGGCTGGGCTGGACTCTGCTGCTAGACCTTTCCTGGAGGCTTTTCAGGCTGTCTGGGGCTGGAAATCTTTCACTCTTGTTGTTTTGTGGCTTCTGCTACTCTAGAATTTGTTTGGAGTTATTTTTACAGGTATTTTACGGACTGTGGGGGGAGAGCTAGAGCAAGTCTGTCTTTCTGTTCTGCCATCTTTGCTCTGCCTCTCACCCCCATCTTCCACTTTTAAAGCCCTCATTCTCAGTGTCTTCTTTTACCTGACATTTAAGATCACTTCTGTGTTTTGGGCTGCTGAATCATATTGAATTTGCAATCCAAACCCCCCAATTTTTTTTAGACAAACTACTGATTAGGTATATCTTTCCCATTTTGTATTTGTAAAATTTCTCTTTTGAGTCCAAGCATAGAACTTGACATCAGTCCCTATTAAATTCCATCATATTTTATTTAACCCATCTTTATAGTGTATCAGAACCTTTTTGTATTTTTCCATCATCTTTCATGTTGTCACTATCAGTTTCTTGTTATCTGAATACTTGATAAGTATCCCATTGAAGACTTCATCCAAATAACTGATAAAATGTTAAATAACACAGTATTAGAGAACTGTCCCAATTGACAGCGACTTAATAATGACTTATCCTTTTGGTTCTGTCGTTCCTAACTTTGGATCCACATAACTATACCATCTTCCAGCTTTAAAAGTACAGGAACAATTTTTAGATGAAGAAATGAAAACTGTCAGTAGTCATATAGAAATACTCTAAAACACTAATAATAGCATAAATGCAAATTAAAATGACCGAAGTTAGTTAACCTTACTTCCAGCAAATTAGCAAAGGTGATAAAAGACACAAATAGTGTTGAAAGAATTGTTAATTTGTCTAACCATGTTGGAAAACAATTTGGAACTGTGCTGGAAGAGCTGCTAAGCTGTTCAGACCCTTTTGAGTCAGTGAGCCAGCTCATGGGCATATACCCCAAAAAAGCCATATTGGAAATAAAGTGTAAAGAAATATTATTACTGTCTGTGAAGTGAGAAAGCTGAATTAGGCACCGCATGGGAACTGATGCAGTATGAAAGAAGGAGGATCAAGGAAAGAGTTTACTTAACAGATTGAGTAATGTAAATGAAAGAACACGTGAAAAGACATCAGAATTCAGGTCAATGCAATAACTAATCTTTATTGAGGGGAACTGATGATGAAACATAACCACCTCAATAGGGGGTGGGAAACTACAGCTACAGAATGAGGCATACATTTGCAGATAGGGTCTGTGGGTCAGTTTGTTTTTCTTATTCTATTTATTTGTTATGAGGGATAGTTCTTAGGAGAGGGAAATTGAGAAGTGACAGTGATGTAAAAAAATAAATCAATAATTTGACAGTGTCGAAGAGGAAAGGCTTTGTTTCGTGAAAATGGGGGCCCAGTTAGATTAGCAGTGGGTTCTCTAGCTCCTCTAAAGACTTTGTGGTCTGTTATATTTTAGTACCCTAGAATTAGAAACTATATAAAATCAATGTATTTTCTGAAGATTATTGAAGTACTGTACAAAGAGAGAGAATCAAATTAGCCTTGTATGATATGTGTTTGATGAAAGCCATTTCTGGTGGCCTTTTGTAATTGCTACATATTTTTCTGAATGTTTTCTAGCTGTTCCTTTTAAATATTACTAATAAAAGTTTTTCCAGGAATTTGAGTCAGGTTTATTTGCAGAAGAATCTCTTGCCTCTTTGTGGAAAACTTTAGAAGACAAAATGTCAACTGTAAGGGCCCTCAGCAGCTGTCTAATCCATGGGTCCTTAACCTGAGGTTTACAAACTTAAGAAATATTTTGATGACTGTATTTCAATATAATGGGTTTTCTTTGTAATCTTACGTATTTTACTTCAAGCATTTGTAACGGCAAGGACCCTGGCATACACTTGAGGGTCTGCTGTAAAGATTCTTAGATCAGTTTTTCTAAAAGGAAAAGAGCTCTTGAAGAGTCAACAAGACTTTAATCAAGCATGTATATATCACTTAGTTCAGGGGAAAAAAGTTATAGTACTCTGAACTTCAGAGAAAATACAAACAGAAATTAAAAGCAGAAATTACAAACAGAAAGACCAACAGACAGGGCTTCTAACTGTCTGATCATAGGCAATGTGTGTGTGTTCGTCCTTTGTTGCTGAAGAAGACCATGCCATCAGAGAAATGATGACATGACTTGCATTTGATTTTGTTTTGAGTGAGAGAGGGCTGTACAGGTCACCAGCCTCACTTCTCCTCCAGAGCCATCTGAATCCAGTGACCACATAGATATTCATCTGGATGACTGGAGATGACCCAGAATGAGGCAATTGGGGTTAAGTGACTTGCCCAAGGTCACACAGCTAGTGAGTATCAAGTGTCTGAGGTGAGATTTGAATTCAGGTCCTCTTGACTCCTGCACTGGTGCTCTATCCACTGTACCCCCTAGCTGCCCCTCTTAGGTATTACATACATCACAGATCAACAGATCCAATTGTCTGACCATTTTATATATATATATATATATATATATATATATATATATATATACACACACACACACACACGCACATACATACATACATACATACATACATACATACATATACATAGTTACCAGACAGAGACGCACCAACATGTGGGTTTTCAAAGCTGGGAGGCTCCTTAGTCCCTTCCCAGAATCTCACCTGGCCTGTAAACAGAATATTTCCAATGAATAAGCTCAGAAGTAAAACCTTTCCTCAGGGTATGTATATATACACTTTTCAGAGTCAGAGGGCATCAGGACCCTTGAGAACCAGTTCTGCATTAGAAATTAACAAAAGGTGTGAGCCTTCCTACAAAAGAAATCTACTGTAATCAAGCTTCCTGCCCATTAAGTCTCATTAACATAATTAACATTACAGCATTTAAACTTACTTAAACTGAGGAAGGGTACATAGGCTTCTGCAAATGAGTTCAAAAAGTTAAATTACTCTTGTTACAAAAGGAAAATAAAAGTATGGTCCTGTCCTAATGTGTGCTGAGCCAAATTTCTATACCTTAAGTTTTTAACCAGTGAAGTAGGAACAAAGATGAGGACCGTAGGGATTACCCAGCAATAAGGATTATTAGCTGGCTGGGAGTGGTAGAGGGGGAGCCACGAAATAAAACCAAGCAATGGACAAATAAGTGTGTCGTGGACGTGATGAGAGTGGGAAGTCACGGATTTGGAGCCCGGACTGCTGGGTGTGGATCGGCCTCTGTCCCTTACTTTCTACTGGGCTTTGGGCACCTCAGTTCCTCATCTATAAAGTTAGAGGTGGATTGGATTATGTATTTCTAAGTTCCTGTCCATGTCAGAATGCTATGATTAATCTAAGGGTTAGTGGTAAATGAGGGAAAGATGTTTGTAGTTAGGTGAGCTTTGAAGACTGTGCTGAAGAGAGCAGTGATAAATCCCTTTCATGCTTCATCCTTCAGTTTTTCTTTGAGTGACTGACAGTAGGGACTATAAATGTTGGACTGTAAAATGGGTGCATGGGAAGGGAGTAAACATTTATGTAGCACCTGCTAAGTGCCAGACCCTGTGCTGAGCACTTTTTACAAATACTACTTCATTTGATCCTTACAATAACCTTGCAGGGTAAGTGCTATTACTGTTCCCATTTTACCACTGAACAAACTGAAGTAGACAGAGGTTAAGTCATTTGCCCAAGGTCACACAGCCAGTGAGTGTGTCTAGATTTGAACTTGGGTCTTCCTGACTCCACACCCAACCATCTATGTATACTGCATCACCTAGCTGCTTCTAGCAGTGAGTCTTGCCTAGTATCAGCATAGCAATTCTTTTTGGTTTTTATGCCTTTAACCCTGACCTCATCCTCTTTTGAGTTACTTTCCAAGCTTTTATATGTACTTTCATAGCTTTCTGATATATGAAATTTAGCATGTTTTTCCAGCATCATCATTTTTGCCTGGTCATTTAGACTTCTAAATATTTTTCTTTCTTTTTAAAGCTCTTAATCCCTAGCCAATTCATTTATCCAACCCTGAAACTTTTTTCTCTATAGTGTCTTCTTTATTTATACATATTTATATTTTTATATTCCTTTTCATTTTTGTAACAACGACTCTAATCTACTTTTGTCTTGCACTTGGATCAATCATTACTTTCCTAGCAGCTTTCCTTTTCTCCATTCCATTTTCCTAAACACAGTTGCAAGGAAAATCTTTCTTATAGTTTTTATCATGTCACTTTGCTCAAGAATCTGCAGTGTTCCCCACCTTTGAAGTTCCTGCATTAATTAATCCTACTGTATCTGGAAAAACCTTATTTATAGCATTACTGCTTCTCTTGACCTCTACACTCAAGCAAAACAAATCTGTTGTTTAGCACATAGGACTCTTATCTCTGACATTTAATGTTCTTCACCTCTTTTTCAGACCTAACTCAAACCTTATTTCTTCAAAGAAATATTTCTTAATTCCAACCCATTCTAATCATTCCCTTTATTCTGAGTTCTGTCTGTTCTTCTTAGGTATTCAATTTGTACTGCGTCACTTTATATTTGCTATGCTGCTACAGTTGTGTTTTTCATTATATACATATATATATATGTACATATATACATGCATACATAACAGATATATTATGTCTTTATCCAACTAGATTTTAAGCTGAAAGTCAGGTGTGTTTTTGGAACTATTCCATAGCAACAAATATAATACTTTTTGCACAGTGTATGTTCAAGGAATACTTGTATATTAAATGAAATATTACGCTTTTTTTTGCAGGTGCAGAAAGAGTGCTACAATATTATTACAACAACAACTAGAATGGACGGTTACTTTAAAGCTGCTGTCAACGACTTGGACAAGCTCCTTGACGATTTTGAGCAGAGTACAGGTCTGTTTTCATTCGCCCCATTACAGGGAGATGGGATCGTGTTTAACACCTGATAACCGTACCCACATTCTTTACAGGCAGTTATGTTTTCAGCTCTTTGACGCCTCTCGTGAGGTTTTACTGTGTTGTCATGTCCGTCTTAGCCTAATCTTACTCTAAACACAGATTGCAGCGTGGTGAAACTAAAGAGCAAGTTGTAGAGACTCAACACATCTGCCTAACTTAGATAGCTCAGAATATGTGACACTCATGTTAATCTTAGTTTAACCTTCATTTTTCATTTGATTTGTGGGCTGTGGGTAACGTTTCTTAGAGAAAGAAACATTATGCCCTTAATTTTGTGTTTTCATTTTAAATAGATGAACATGATCCTTACCACACGGCAGAAAATGCATTCAATGCCAGCTACTGTTCAATTTCTTCAGAATTGCCTTCCTCACAACCAGTTCCACTAGTACCCAGAGATCAACAATGTTTTAGTAGTGGTACCACCTCAGAAATATTCTGTGGAACAAATGAGCCAGCAACAAATGGAAAAAAACTTGGAGGATTAACATCTCCAATACAGAATGAAAAAAATTTAACAGGACTTGATCTTCTTTCAACTGTGGATGGTGGCGCTTCCAACGAAATCCAGCCTTCGAGCCTGGGACGATGTGGTATACCAGTCTGTGACCTTATCAGTGACATGGGTAATTTGGTTCATGTGACACGCTGTCATGAAGATATTCAAACATTTCTGCCAGATAATTTACAAGCCAATACAGATTCATTGATTGGGTTGGATTTGTCTGTTTTACCAGCTACAATTTGTGCTTCATCAGAAGGTTATGGCGATGTTTCAGATGAACAGAATTACGAAGGCAACTCTGCATTACAAAAACCAGAAAATGTTGCAACCAAAGAATTGGGTTTAAAAATAGATACAGCAGCTTTAGAGTCATGTGATCACAATAGAACAGCCACTTTAGAAGACAAAAAGATAAATGATCAACTCGAGCAAACTCATGGCCTTAATTCTGTATATGCCTTGATGCAACAGAATCCCAAAACATTTGATTCCAAAGACAAAAAACACAACTTGCCTTGTGAATTGTTTGAAGAGGACAGATCTTTAGTGAAACAGGAAGAAAATGTGACAAGCAGAAATCAAATAGCAGAGTCCAGGGAAATAGATGGCATGAGTGCTATAGCTTGTGATCTTCCAAAAAGTGAAGGCTTACACATAAATGATTCAAGTACAAGAGGTGAAAAGTATAGCTTACCTGAATCTTCCTTTCAGGAGGATAGGGTTTCTTTACTTAGAAAACAACCTACGGAAGAAAATTCATGTCATTTAGACCTTAAAAGTGACAGTGATGTGCTCCAAGATGCCTCTTCCACTTTACATACTTCTAGTAAAGAAGTAGAATCCTCCTTGTCTTGCCTTCCAATCTCTGTGTCTATGTGTGGCTCGCTAATTGAAAATGAAGATCAGAGTGATATTTTGCCTCAGAAGGAACAGGTTGATAGCATAGCACAAGATGTCATAACTGTACATGAATACATACCCAAGAGTATTGTTTTAGATGAGGAATCATTTAAAGACACTGAACCCTCTAAACAAAAGGAACATACACATATGATTGACCAGATGTTTGTTGAAGATCTGGCAAGTGGAAAGGTGGATCCTGGCCAGATGCCTACTAGAACTGAGCCTTCTGAACATCATTACACTGATTTTTCTATTGCCACAGACTCCAAAATAGAGCATAATGATGATGTTCTGTCACCTCGTGATCATTGTGAAGGTAACACTTTTTCAAATAGTGGTGGTATTAGGCAGGAGTTAGATTACTTTAATATTGATGAAGACTTAACAAGTGGCACTTTGATTAGTGATGCTGAACTTGATGCCTTTCTGACTGAACAGTATCTTCAGACCACTAGTGTAAAGTCCTTGGCAGAAAATGCAGATAATGGGGACTCTCACTTGAATGAAATGAATGTGAAAGACCTGGATAGTGAAAAGACCAATAATATGTATTTCAACAATAAAGAGGTAGTAAAGAGTGAAGTTGCTCATATTACTAGTATTTGTGGAACAGTTGATAAACAGTATACATCAGAGAATGTCGGTCTGTCCTTAGGAGAAAAAGGCATGTTTCCTATTCAGCCAGAGATAACTAACAAGCCTGAGGTTGGTAATGAGTTGTCTGGCTCTGATACTAACAGTCAGGTGGCACATGCTGGAGGAGCTAGACCTAAGCAATTACTTACCTTTCAGTCAAGAACCACGAGTCCGAGAGATCTGAGCACGCCTAAAGCACAAGATGTAGCAGAAATGGGATCCAGTGCAGCAAATTTTGTCACCTCTAAAGCTTGTTCTGTGGACACTGCAGCTGAATTTAATGTTAGCCACAGTGTTGACAGTGGAAATAGCTTGGAAGCTGGAGATAGTTTCACAGCAACAAACAAAGACCTTGTTCCTTTAGCTGAAAAGGCTTGTAGAGAAGATGTGGTTTTAGGGCAAAAACAGCCTTCCTGGGTTCCTGATTCAGAAGCTCCAAACTGTATGAACTGCCAAGTCAAATTTACTTTTACAAAAAGGCGCCACCACTGCCGAGCATGTGGAAAAGTAAGTTATACAAGTTTAAAAATTTTTTTCTTCCTTTTTAGAGGCATGTTTTTGAGCATTTTCATGCAAGGGAAACTGGTGATTTGTTGCCCACTAAAATACAACTGTGTGATGGATTGATTATATATCATCACTTTGCTCTCTCATTTCTTTCTAGTGACGATTATGGAAATATTTAAAATCCTGCAGGCTTTTTTTGGTTTTATAATATGTGTATATGGGTAGATTATGGTAAGGAAGTACAGAGGCACTCTTGAGTGGGGAATAGAAATAGTATGAAATTCATAAAAGCCAAGTCCATTCTCCTAGATTTAGAATGGAAAGGGAATATAAGGGCATTTTGTCTGTTTCACAATTTAGTCCAAACTTCCCCCACCCCTCATTTTATAAGTTGAGAAAAATGAACTCAAAGAGAGGTCAAATGACTTGGTCAACATTACTTAAGCAGAGTCAGTGGCAGAATTCAAATCCAGAACTGCGTCTTGTATTTTTGTTAAGGGTGTCATCCCACAGAACCTACTCATGTGATTATTAGGCCACTTTTTAAGGAGTGCTGGCTGTAGTATGTGGTCACAGAAAAAAGAAAAAGCTGCCCCCAGCAGATGGAATTGTAATAATTAGAGAATTAACACAATGTTCTACCTGAGTTAATCAGGTACAAATTATTGAAGGTCCCCTGGTAACAGAAAGTAATTTTTTTGTTAATTATTTTTCTGTGACATATGGGACTTGGATTTTTTTTGGTGGAAGAAAGAATTATAAAATACTGTACTTGAAAGCTGAAGGGGACCAGGGAAAATAATTTAAGTATTAAAGTTTCATGCACTTAAAGGAATGTGCTTTTTATTTGACAAAGAGTCATAATGGTTATTAAACAATTCTTTGTATTAGAGAAATACTTTTAGATTGTAGAAACTTTTTTTTATCTAAGAAAATAAAATTGCAAAGGAAGAAACTGATTTTATCTTTTATTGTAACACTCAGTTTGCATGTTGAAGCATAATTTCTAGCTTTAAAAAAAAAGCAGAGAGTATGCTATGGACCAAGTACTTAAAATCAGTATTTTATTCTTATTTAGGTATTTTGTGGTGTCTGTTGTAGCAGGAAGTGCAAACTTCAATATATGGAAAAAGAAGCAAGAGTCTGTATTGTCTGCTATGAGTCTATTAGTAGGGGTAAGTGTATACAAATCTAATGCCTTTTTTTTCTTGGCTAGCTAACTTAAAAACAAATTGTATTACTACTCTATCTCCTTAAGGCAGTGACATAGTGTTGGACTTATTTGGGACTTCCCAAGACTTGATTTTCCCCCTTTTTGGTCCACTTTCATAATTAGAATTTTCAGTCTGGAAATGAGGTGCTCACTTTCTGGAGTGGCAGTTCATTAAGTTGAATTATAATTATATTTATATATCCTATAATAAATATTTTATATAATATTAGAATAATTATTAATCATAATTAATAACCTTATTCATTAGAAGTTGCGAAATATTAAATTTCATTTACCACACTGCTTTTATTATCAGTTTCTAAGAACATTTACTGAGCACATATGTATATGTCAAAGTTCTGAGTTCCAGAGTAAGGAAAAGACTATATTATATAAGAACTCTTAAATCCAAATGGAGGCAGAAGATCTTATAAAATCACATTATTAGTTTAGAAGTGAAGAACATAGCTTTACATTTTCCATTGCATCTATATCTTTCTCCCAAATTTCTCCCAAATTTCATATTTTCATCCTCTGTCAACGTACTTCTTGGGTATTTCCCATTGTCTTCAGCAATATTGAATGTTGCTTGTCTCATTTAAAAAAACTTTTACAGGAATAGCACAACTTAAAAAAACAAACTGTTTCTTCTTGGCATTTTTAATAACTGCCTTACTGGCATTTTTAATAACTGCCACCACATACATGCAAAATTTGAATAGGTTGTTGCCTTGGTGAAAAGATGACTGTAATTGTTCTCTTTTGATTAAAAATGAAATATTTTAAAGTAAATTCTGCCATGACCCTGTTCAATCCTCTCCCAACCTGGTGACCTGGAAGTATTATCCCTAACTTCTTAAGCAGTTTAAAATAATTCATTCATGCTCTTTGAATAGAGTAGAAAAGAAACAGTTGCTGCTAGCCAAGTATTTTGCCGTATTTTCACCACAAAATTCTTCTCCATGTTTACTGATAAAATATTTATGGAAAAGGAGGAAGTTATGTTCACATGTGTTGTATATGCATCAGTGACTGCAGTTATAAGGAGGGGATCAGGGAAGGTGTACAATGGAAAGAACTTTAGTTTGATAGTCAGGAGGACTAACATTCAGATGCCATCTCGGATGTTCACTGTTCAGCTTACTTGGAGTGACAGTGATCACTTGGGAAAGCTTCCTGGAGGAGATTGGTGAAGACTGTTTTTACAAAAACTTTTTTTTAGCTTTTACAAGGGACTAGAAGGTTGGAGGTGACTTTTGGGGCAGTTTGGTTGGGGTTGGGTAATATGTGGAATGTGGACTTGGGAGAAACTAGGCAGTAAATACTTTTAAGACAAGCGGAGGCCGCTGATAGAGTTTGGCCTTTACATATCACATTGAGAATGATGACAGTGTTCTGTGGATAGGAATTGTGTGGTTGTTACACATTTGATAAAAATGGTGAGGCCTGGGGAGAGGGCAACCAGCACTACTTGTACAGAGGGAAATAATGAAAATGGCCTCAACATATCAAACTCATAAGAAATTGGATTAGTCTCACTCTTAATCACAGGAAAAAACTAAATATATTTACAAAACACTAATATTTGGAATGGTATCTTTATCAAGAACCACTGCGATGCACAGATTTCGTTTAGAGCCTTGTCGTTTTTTCCCTTCTCCACAAAATTTGAAAAACAATAGCATGGGTCTTAATATTTTGAAAGATTTGAGATTTTAATTCTTTCTCTCATTTATTTAGCACAGGCATTTGAAAGAATGATGAGTCCAACTGGTTCCAATACAAAATCTAATATTTCCACTGAATGTGCGACAGCCCAGACTTCTCAGGATAACCAGATGTCCAGTGCACCTAACACCCCTTCACCTTCAGCTTTACCTACCTCAGCACTTAAACAACCAAGTATTGAAGGTAATTTTAAGAGACTGTCATTGTTTTCCACTGGATTTTAAAATCTTGAGAATTATTAAAAAAAGTTCTGGCAAACATATAACTTGTGATTTCTGTGCTTTTGTTTTAGTAGGCACATATAATGGTAGTCTGTTTTTGAAGTTTATAAGTTTGGGTATGTTTACATGTGCTTTGATTTACAATCTTTGCCATAGTCCTCTTATTCCTTCTCTTGCCTATTTCTGAGTCTCTTCTTCCATGTATAGTCCCTCTGTTTTATCCTGTAAATTTGACTCCCTACCTCTCTTCCTTGAGCTCCTTAAAGAGAATCTCTATTGTATAGTTCCTCTCTTAATTCCAGGTTCCATGCTTAATATCCTGGCCCATGAAAACTCATGTATAATAAAACACTGCAGTTTATAGAGGCACTCTTTTGGGAATAGTTGAAAAACTTCTAAAAATATTAACATAACTTTGCTATGTTGATAATCACATTATCTAATTTAAGCCCTTCCCCTTTTCTTAAATTGACACTAGGTCTGTGTTCCAGAGAACAGAGGAGAGTATGGTTTGCAGATGGTATTTTGCCTAACGGTGAAGTTGCAGATACAACAAAATTATCTTCTGGAGGCAAAAAGTATTCTCAGGACACGAGTCCTGTCTTACCAGATGTGCACATGGTATGAAAATAAAAGTATGCAAAGTGCTTGTTGATGAAATAGTTTTATGTTGTAAATGAATTCATGTTACTTAGTACAGAATACTCACCCTTGTGGATTTTGTAGGGTTTTTTTTAAAGTTGAGAAATTGTTTCAGATATTTCCAATTTTGTGCAATAATTAGGTAAATTTAAGAAAATGAAAATTAGAAGTGATTTTGAATTTAGGTAAATATGTCTTCACAAAGGGAACATATGATGGTACTTTTTAATTTTTCTCTGTTCTTTCTCATACTCTGTGTTGAGGGTGCTATGTTAGACAGTAGTTCAAAGAATTCCTACCCATAAGGAGCAGAAACTGACATGTCACTTAAAAATGCAGCAAGACTTACAGGTCCAAGAGGAGTTGTCATGTTTTCTGCTTAACCCCCACTTCTGCTTTCAGATCCTTTCTTGATGACTATTACTCACCAATCATTTCCTCTTTTGAAATTTATGTCATACATTACCAAGGGATTACCATAATTACTAAGGGATCCTTGTCATTTCCACCTACCAGTTTTAGGGAAGTCTCTCACCTTCCTCTGGGTACTCAGTGCTTTCCTTAGCAGTTTTCCTTTCTAACCCTTCTGCTGCCAAGGTCCTTGGTGACTTCACTGTTCATTTTATTATCTTCGTAACATTGTAGCCTCTCAGTTTATCAGCAATACTCCCTCTACCTTATTTTAGCCCCTTGTAGGTATGGTCAACCTTTAATCAATCAACCAGCAAACATTTATCAAGTGCCTGTTATGGGTCAGGCCTGTGCAGGGTGCTTTGAACCTTAGAGTTAATCGTTTCAACCCCCAAATTCCTGAAATCTGAAAACTTCCTCTCTGATCATAATCTCTTGTCATTCCACTTGCAGCTTGTTTCATGTTTGTGAGCTAGTTTTTTGATCTTTAGTCCCATGAGTCATTCCAACTCTCCCTGTCCATCCACCTTACTCTGGTTTTACTTTTTTTATAATAAGAATCTGTGCATTATTTGTGGCAGCTAGCAGATGCAGTGCATAGAGCTTTGGGCCTGGCGTTCCAGCGTAGCCTCAGATACTCACCTCTGTCTGCTGATGTTTCCTCGTGTGTAAAAGAGGATGCTAATAGCACCTCCATCCCAGGGTTGTTGTGACGGTCAGGTAATGATCGTAAAGCATTTAGAGCAGTGTCTGGTCTGTAGCACGCGCTCCGTGGATGTCAGTTGTTTTTAGTAACCACTTCAGCAAGGTGCTGTCTTCTCCCATGTAGCCTTGTTCTTATATTGTTCCCGCCTTGCAAGTGGCTGACTGTGTTTAACCCCTACCATCCCCTTTTTCCCTTACTGCCTCGGAGCTTCTTTATACTGCTGACCCACTCATGCTGACTGGGGTCAGTACAGATTCATGCTTTCTAACCTCAGCTGAGCCATCCCCACTGCACAGGGATCTTTTATTTTTCTCTGATTGATTTCCAATCAAACTCCCCAACAGCAGCAGTTAAAAACCTAACTTTTTTCTGCTCCAGTCCCCAGCTCTCCCTTGAGCCTTCCCCCCCAAGCAAATGGCCTAATGTCCACTTTACTGAGAAGTCCAGAACTATACATTTTGAACTTACTTGTCTCCCCTCCTTGATACTTCAGAATCTTATTTTGTCTTCATCTCTCCTCTCTTCTTTCTTCCTTGTATCTGAGGATGAAATGGTTCCCCTCACTGCATGGTTAACTCCATTCTTACGCCTGTTACTTAATCTCCTTACATCTCTTAGACCACAAGTATGAAACACTTCCAGTTGTAGGCTGAACTAGATTAAAATGTAATTGAGAAATATTTAACAAAATGAATAAAAATATAATAGAAGGCCTTCAGGGATCCTTATGTGTGGTTTAGTGGTCCTTGTTTCTGTTTGAGTTTCATACCACTGCCCTAGACCATGTTCCATCTGTTACTCCTCATTTCCATTCCCTCCATTTTCAGTGGTTCCTTATCCTTTGTCTCTAAACATATCTTGCCATCTCCAAATTTTTATTCTTTTCTCTCTTTCATTGTGAAATGTCTAGAAAATAGAGCTTTGGGGATAGTGTTCTGATATTATGACTAGAAGGAAAAATTAAGTTAGATTCAGTAAATCAAGGTGCAGTATTTTCATAGTGGAAACAAAAGGGCCAAATTAAATCACATAAGTGGAAAGATGTTAATGAGGAAATATATTTCTCTATAAAGAGATGTTAGAAGTGAAAATTCTTGATAGAGAGTTCCCAAATACTGGTACTTGCTCTAGTACATGAACACGTGAATGCTTTGATGGAATGCTTGAGGGATGAATATCGTATGGCTTTCAAGGCCATTTACAGTCTGTTTCCCACCTACTTTTTCAGCTTTATTTCTCACTTTTTTTTTGGTTTCTGACAAACAATACATTTATTTTTTTTTCTGGATATATACATTTATTTATTTAACTTTTTACATTCCTTTTCACAAAATTTTGGGTTCCAAATTTTCTCCCCATTTGTCCCCTCCCCCCCCAATACACCCAGCATTCTAATTTCCCCTATTGCCAATCTGCCTTCTCTTCTATCATCTCTCCCTTCCCTTGTCCCCATCTTCTCTTTTGTCCTGTAGGGCCAGATGACTTTCTATTCCCCATTAACTGTATTTCTTATTTCCTAGTAGCAAGAACAATACTAAACAGTTGTTCCTAAAACTTTGAGTTCCAAATTCTCCCCATCCCTCCCTCCCCGCCCATTCCCTTTGGGAAGGCAGGCAATTCAATACAAGCCCTATCTGTGTAGTTTTGCAAATGACTTTGATAACAGTCATGTTGTGTAAGACTAACTGTATTTCCCTCCATCCTATCCTGCCCCCCATTGTTTCTATTCTGTCTTTTGATCCTGCCCCTCCTGAGTGTTGACTTCAAATTGCTCCCTCCTCCCTTTGCCCTCCCTTCCATCATCCCCCCCACCCTGCTTATCTCCTTCTCCCCCACTTTCCTGTATTGTAAGATAGGTTTTCATACCAAAAAGAGTGTGCATTTTATTCCTTCCTTTAGTCGAATGTGATGAGAGTAAACTTCATGTTTTTTTCCTCAGCTCTCCTCTTTTTCCCTCCACTAAAAAGTCTCCTGCTTGCCTCTTCTGTGAGAGATAATTTGCCCCATTCCATTTCACCTTCTCTCCTCCCAATACATTTCTCTTATACATTTACCTTAATTTTTTAAAGATATGATCCCATCCTATTCAGTTCACTCTGTGCTCTCTGTCTCTGTGTGTGCATGCATGTATGTATGTGTGTGTGTATATGTGTGTGTGTAATCCCACCAACTACCCAGATACTGAAAAGTTTCAAGAGTTACAAATATTGTCTTTCCATGTAGGAATGTAAACAGTTCAACTTTAGTAAGTCCCTTATGACTTCTCTTTGCTATTTACTTTTTCATGCGTCTTCTCATTCTTGTGTTTGAAAGTCAGATTTTCTTTTCAGCTCTGGTCTTTTCATCAAGAATGCTTGAAAGTCCTCTTTTTCATTGAAAGACCATTTTTTCCCCTGAAGTATTATACTCAGTTTTGCTGGGTAGGTGATTCTTGGTTTGAGTCCTAGTTCCTTTGACTTCTGGAATATCCTATTCCCTGCCCTTCGATCCCTTAATGTAGAAGCTGCTAGATCTTGTGTTATCCTGATTGTATTTCCACAATACTGGAATTGTTTCTTTCTAGCTGCTTGCAATATTTTCTCCTTGAGCTGGGAATTCTGGAATTTGGCCACAATGTTCCTAGGAGTTTCTCTTTTTGGATCTCTTTCAGAGAGTGATCGATGGATTCCTTCAATACTATTTTGCCCTCTGGTTCTAGAATCTCAGGGCAGTTTTCCTTGATAATTTCCTGAAAGATGATGTCTAGGCTCTTTTTTTGATCATGGCTTTCAGGTAGTCCCATAATTTTTAAATTGTGTCTCCTGGATCTATTTTCCAGGTCAGTTGTTTTTCCCATGAGATATTTCACATTCTCTTCCATTTTTTCATTCTTTTGGTTTTGTTTTGTGATTTCTTGGTTTCTCAGAAAGTCATTAGCCTCCATCTGTTCCATTCTAATTTTGAGAGAACTATTTTCTTCAGTGAGCTTTTGAACCTCTTTTTCCATTTGGCTCATTCTGCTTTTGAAAGCATTCTTCTCCTCATTGGCTTTTTGAACCTCTTTTGCCAATTGAGTGAGCCTATTTTTCAAGGTGTTCTTTTCTTCAGCATTTTTTTGGGTCTCCTTTAGTAAGGTATTGATCTGTTTTTCATGCTTTTCTTGCATCTCTCTCATTTCTCTTCCCAGTTTTTCCTCCACCTGTCTAACTTGATTTTCAAAATCCTTTTTGAGCTCTTCCATGGCCTGAGCCCATTGGATATCTATTTCAGATGTTTGGGATACAGAGGCCTTGGCCTCTATGTCTTTCCCTGATGGTAAGTGTTGTTCTTCCTCATCAGAAAGGAAAGGAGGAAACATCTGTTCACCAAGAAAGTAACCTTCTATGGTCTTACTTTTTTCCCCTTTTCTGGGCATTTTCCCAGCCAGTTACTTGACTTCTGAGATTCCTCTCCACCCCTGTCTCACCAGTGCTTGGGGTCTGAGATTCAAATGCTGCTCCCCAGCCTCAGGGCTTTCAGCAGGGGGAGGGGCTTCTATTCAGTGAGAGATTAAGTTCTGGTGCTCAGGTGAGGGCAGGGCTGCCTCCCAGGCTCAGTTCCCTCAGGGGGTTTATGCAGAAACCTTCAGTAATGGCCCTGAACTCCTTTCTGCTCCGGGAGCCCCTGTCCGCCGCCTCCCCCTGCCGCTTCCTCCCGAGGGGGCCTGAGTTATGGAGACACCCCGCTCCCGCCTCGGCCAGCCCAGAAGTCTCTCTCACTGACCTGTAGTGCCTGTGGGTGGAGGGACCTTTGCAGCCTCCGGAGATTCTGTCCCTGAAGCCTGCTTGGTTCTGCTCCTCTGGGGCCGCATGGCCAGGGCAGGGGCTCCACTCCACGTCTGGTGCACGACGGACCTTTGGGGCTGGTTTTTCAGGGCTCTCTGGAACAGAAATCTCCTCCACTCTGCTGCTGTGCGGCTTCCACTGCTCCAGAACCCGTTGGGACTTCTTTCCATAGGTAATTTATGGGCTGTGGGTTCGGAGCTCGCATATCCCAAACCTATTTCTCACTTCTTTCTCTGTGTTCCAGCCCAATGGAAAGACTCATGGCTCCCTCTTCTTTTTCTTGGTGCATCCTTGCACCCATTTCACATCTCTGCTGGATAAAGTCTTTTCCTTCATCACTTAAACTTTACCTGCTTTTCCCAACTCAAAGTAATTTTTCTCTAATATTTTCTTATGCCACTTTGCCCTTATATTTTCCCATGGGTCCTCCATCTTTTTATACATATCATATGCCCTGTATTTGATTGTATAAGGGATTGTCATGTTTAGTCTCTGTATCCTTGGCACCTAGTATACCACCTCACACATAGGAATTACCTAATAAAGGTTTGTTTAATTGAATTGAATCGGTGAGCTTGATGTTTATGCTACTTGTCAGTAGGAATCAGTGTGCTCAAATTTTTCATTTGTGCATGAAGTACAAGCTTATGCTTTGTAACTGAATATTGACTGTCAAAATTTTTAAAAATGAGTTCTGGGGAAAGACAGAAAACTTACAATTTAAGCTTGTAAATGTTAGCCTTTAAAATAAGTCAGTTCATACCTCACGAGCCTCAAAAATAGAAGTACAGATGGAAGCCCATCTGGAATATCTACCTCAGCTTCAGATCTTCCTCTGGGAGGATGGGTTGATTCTAGGATGGTTTGAGAGGTGGGGGTAAGGAGGGGTTTTCCCATTCAACCAGAAATATTTACAGTTTTCCCACTTTCTTTTTCCCAGGCTCAGAAGTGGGATGGTAATTACCACCAGTGTTTTAAACAAAATGAGAAATTGTATAGGAATATATTTTTTAAGAAAAAATGTTATATAATCAAAGTGGTGCTTTTTATTGAACATGTGATTCATGTTTTGTTTTGGAGAATCCCCAAACACTTCTGTTTTTTGAATTTTCTTGCTTAACTTACTATGTTACCTGCTTCACTGTTTTGTCCCTCTTAACTGGAATTTAAGAAATCTAGGTAGAAACCTAATATGTTAAATCAGTGAGTATGTAGGCTAGACTTTATCTTCTTTTTAAATTTTACTAATTTTATTTATTTTTAGTGTTCTATAATCACTACTTATATTTTTTCCCCCTACCTACCCTACACCTCCCCCCTCCCTCCCCAAGATGGCATATAATTCTACATAGGATCTACACATACATTCCTATTAAATACATTTTCACTATAGTCATGCTGTGTAGAAGAACTTAAATGAATAGGCGAAATCATATAACAAACCAAAACATAATACACACACATAAAAATGATCTGCTACATTCTGCGATTGAATTCCATAGTTCTTTCTCTGGATGTGGAGGGCATTTTGCCTTAAAAGACCATTCAGAATTTTTTTTTTTAAGTCCTTGCATTGGTACAGAGTTGCAAGTCTAACAGAAAAAACTGTTGCACACTGTGGTCGTTGCTGTGCACAAAGTTCTCCTGGTTCTGTTCCTTTCACGCAGCATCAGACCATATAAGTCTTTCCAGGACTCTCTGAAGTCTTCCTGTTCATCATTTCTTATAGCTCAATAATATTCCATTACATTCATATACCATGATTTATTCAGTCCCTCCCCAATTGATGGGCATCCCCTTGATTTCCAGTTTTTGGCTGCCACAAAGACAGCTGTTATAAATATTTTTGTACATGTGGGACCCTTTCCCATTTTTATGATCTCTTAGGGATATAATCCTAGAAGCACTATTGCTGGGTCAAAGGGTATGCACATTTTTGTAGCCCTTTGGGCATAGTTCCAAATTGCCCTCCAGAATGGTTGGATCAGCTCACAGCTCCACCAACAATGCATTAGTGTTCCATCTCTCCCACATCTTCTCCAACATTTATCATCTTCCTGTTCTGTCATCTTTGCCAATCTGATAGGTGTGATGTGGTACCTCAGAGTTGTTTTGATTTGCATCTCTAATCAAAAGTAATTTAAAGCATTTTTTCATATGATTATAGATAAATTATAAATTATATAAATTTCTTCCTCTGAAAACTGCCTATTCATATCCTTTGATGATTTATTGATTGGGGAATGACCTGTACATTTGACTCAATTCTCTTTATATTCTAGAAATGAGGCTTTTGTCCCCAAGATTAGCTGTAAAAATTCTTTCCCAATATATTACATCCTTCCGAATTTTGGTTGCTTTGGTTATGCAAAAACTTTTCAGTTTAATGTAATCAAAGTTATCCATCTTGCATTTCATAATGCTTTCTTTCTCTTCTTAAGTCAAAAATTCTTCCCTTCTCCATAAATCTGATACACTATGCCTTGCTCCTCCAGTTTGTCCATATACCTAGATCGTGTACCTATTTGAACTTCATTCTTGTGTACGGTGTCAGGCATTGGTCTATGCCTAGTTTCTGCCACACTGTTATCCAGTTTTCCCAGCAATTTTTGTCCAACAGTGAGTTCTTATCCCAGAAGCTGCGGTTTGACTTTATCTTTTACTGTTATTAAGTATAATCAACACTTAAAGGAGTGAAGTATTTAACTTTTACTCAGAAGATATGAATAATCTAAGACAATTTTTTGTGTTTCACAGATTGTAAATGCAATGGATCATGGTCCTTCTCCAGAAGCAGAAAAGTCCAAAGATGAGATAGCAGATACTGCAAGTCAAGAGAAATTACAAAGTCCTGTTTCTGTAGTCCCATCTGTGGAAGATTTGCCCATTAATGCTGTTACTGAAATGTTACAGAGTTCTCTTTCTTCTTTTGTACCTGATAGTGAAACACCCATTTCTACAACAGTTGAGAAATCAAGTTCTTTTTCAATTGTTCCAGCACACAACAACTTATCTGCTGGTAGTTCTTCAGATTATAGATTGCTGTGTGGTATTGATAAATGTGTTAGGAAAGATGTCAACCTTATACCTAATGATGAGGATGGCTTGCCCCCTCTCCTACTTGCATCTGGAGAAAGAGGAGAAGGTGAAGTTTTATTAATATTACATTGATAGTAAATTGCTTTGCATTTTACCTTTTGATTACATTGTTTTAAACTACACTAAAAAAACCCCTTAGCATCTTTTCCTGTGTTCTCTCCTATGTTGGTAGGTCCAGTATGTAAGCCTGGTAACAATGATTGTGATGAGTTGGATCTAATGAGTTTGTGATTGAGTTAGTGTTGAAATTATTTTGATTACATCAGCAAAACCAAACCCTGAAAATTCTGGAAGGGGTTTTGAACCAGAGGATTTCTTAAGTCATATGTGATATTTCCCTTAATTATCCGACATTTGAGAATGTATTCTCTTTAAAGCAGCACCTCACTTTGGGGGTGCTCCTAGACCTAAGGTTGATATCAGAGAGTTTTTCATTTATTCACCTTTTTGTCATGTGTAGTAGCAGGCATTCATTAGATATATGCGTGTCTCAGAGTAAGTTGCATAGAGACTTTTCATGAATCCCCAGACATTCTACTATATGGCATTAGATATGTCCTTTCTTTTTATGTCTGTGGCTTGATGAAGATAAAGAGACTTTAAGAGGTCTAAGGTACCGCAGAATCTGTTTATTTTCAGGAGGCCCAACTGTTTGTGTCTAAGGTGTCAAGCTTTACTCTGTTGACTACTGTGGATATTTTCCCAGTGAGTGACACACAGTTTTTTTATGTCCATCCAACACTTTGGAAGCATATAATGTATCTTGCTTGGGAAAGTCATTTTCTCTCTCTAGTTCTTAGTTTCCTTACTTGTGAAATGACATGTTTGGATTAGGTAATTTCTGATGTCCCTTCCATTTGTGTAATAGAACATCTTTCTTAGCATGAGCTAATTGCAAAAGGTGATCTGTTCTACACACTTTTCAGGAATGTCTTTTTTTTTTAAATTAAGCAGTAAGTACACTTTAGCGGTTTTAACACATATTTGTTGTACGTATTGTGTGCAAGGTCCTATAATAGGCTTTAACTGAATCACTACCAGTTTATTATTGAGAGGCATTGTGGTATGGTGGGAAAAGCATTGGGCTTTGTGTTACAGTGTGGATCAGTAGATCAAGTACTAGATTTGTAGTCAAGATCTGGGTGTAACACTAACCCAGAATTTTATGTTTGGCTGGATCCAGGCCTAATGGAAGACGACTTGGGTTTGAATCCTGATTCATGTGATCTTGTGTGATCTTGTTCAAGACACTTAACCATTTGGCCCTCAGTGTCCTTGTCTGCAATAATGGGGTGGATTGACTAGATGGACTCTGAGCTCCCTTCTAATTCTATACCTGTGGTCCATGGATTGTTACACATTCAATACACTTCTGCTTTTTGTTTTAGAATTTTTGTTTTCAATTATGAACATAAGAGCTGGAAAGAAACTTAGTGGACATCTCTTTCAACATGGTCATTTAACAGAGAAGGGAATTGAGGTTCATAGAGGTTGAATGACTTGTCCATACCATTGCAGAGCCAGGATTTGAACCAGAGTCTTCTGATTTCTTTCTTTTTTGGGGGGAGATAATCAGGGTTAAGTAAATTGCTCAGGGTCACACAACTAGTAAGTGTCTGCAGCAAGATTTGAACTCAGGTCCTCCTCACTCCACGTCTGGTGCTCTCTCCACTGTCTCACCTCCTTGCCCTGAGTCTTCTGATTTCAAATCTGGCAGGGTTTCCATGACAACCTGCTGCTTGATAGGGAGAGAAAGAACACAGAGAGAATTGGGAAGGATTAAGAAGATGGTGTCCGCGAGTGGGCTTTGGATTTGTGGAGCATGAGTCCAAAATGCAGGAATGACCATCACATGACGAGTTTATAATGAAAGTAGACAATCAGGTCATTATGGTTTATGTCATAAAGTAGATAAACAAGAAGTTCTGCTGGCTGAAGTGAATGTGTTTTTACTTTGTAGATCCTGTAGTAGAAGAATGTCCTTCCCGGGAGCAAGTTATTTCACTCCTTGAACATGGAGGATCTAGTCCAGTTACATTTATCCTGAATGCCAATCTTCTTGTGAATGTCAAGGTAGTAATGTGTAAGTAATGGTAGATGTTTCTTTACCCATCTAACTAACTTATGGACACATTTTCTGAGAATTTATATCTTAATAAACTCTTGGTTCAATTTTGGTATATTTTGACTGGCTGTGATTGTCTCCATAAGTACCATATGTAAATTTATGCAATATGGCCCTAGAGCCACCAGTTAAACATGGTGACCCTGCTTATCACGGTGCCTGGCACACTGAATAAGTGTTTATTGTTTGGTTCATTGACTGGAGTTAGTATTGAGTCTAATTGGCAGCAGGGGTGCTTAGTTGTAATACAACATTACTTATGGCTGACTGATTCCGTCCTGGTTGTGAGGAGTCGTCTTCAGAGGAGGTAGTCAATTTTAGTAACTCATTTTAGTTTACAGCACGAATCTCACCTAACTCCCTCTTGTTGTCACACTTTTAGCCTAAGTGTTATTTCTTCGTTCAGTGGTCCACAATGTCAGGGTCAGTATCAGATCCCAAGGGCACTGAGACATGATTTCGGATAAACCAGAGTATGGGAAGATGTGTTTCTTCCCTTCTTGACAGCCAGTCATGGAGCTCGTCTTCAGTACTGCCCCACCTTCCCCCAGTGTCTCCCCCTATTCTAGCCTCCCTGCCATTTTCACACTATCAGTAGCAGCACTGCTAAGTGCCAGTGGGAAAATCCATTATCATCCTCTTCAGTGATACCTTTTAACCATCTTTTTTGTCTTGTAAAGTTTTTCTTTTTGATGTTGCTTGCATATAGTTTGGTTTGAAATTTTATCTAATAGAAAAAGTATATTCAAAGCTTAGGATAAAAAATGTATTTTGGAAATTGTTGAACTTGATGACATAACCTTGGTTTTATGGTTACCAGAAAATGTTAATGTTTATAATCATGTTTTATTGTTTAAGATTCTTCAGAAAAATATTGGTACTTCTCAACCAATGGACTGCATGGTTTGGGTCAGGCAGAAATTTTTGTTCTTTTGTTATATTTGCCAAACGATGATACAATTCCAAAGGACATTTTCACTCTATTTATCAACATTTATAAAGACGCAGTAAAAGGTATAGAATTTTTTTCTTGAGCTTTTGGGTCTAGAGTGTTGAAATGTGTTGATATATTCATTAATAAAGGAGTTCTTTATAGATGCATGTCCTGAAAGCTGTGGTGGAGACAAAAAGAAGCTTGTTTTTTGAAGGCCCTTGCCATTATATTATTTATATTATATTACATTATATTATATTATTTAAAGTCTTTCACTGGCATGTCATTATTTTTGGTTCAGTCATATTAAACCTTGCATTTCTAATAGTTTAGCCATAAATTGGCCAAATGAAGAGGAGTAACTGAATTATGCATGTATTAGGTGCTCAGCACAAAGAAACCTTAGCGCCACGTAAAGAACGCAGTTTGGATTCAGAGAACCTGGGGTTTGCCTTGCACATCTTACTTCATTCCTTTATGTCTTTAAGCAAGTTGCATCACCTGTGTATTCCTCTTTTTCATCTATAAAATAAGAGACATTGCATTTTAATATATCTAGATCTGCATCCCATTAACTTAAATGCTTATTCAAGACTTTTGATTACAAAAAGATGTTATAGGATTTGAAAAGTTGTTGGTCATTACATGCAGTATACTTGTATTTCCTTATACAAAAATAGATTTTAAAAATTCTTTTGTTCACTTGTGTATCTTTTTTTTTTTTGGGTAGGAAAATACATAGAAAACTTGGACAGTATTACCTTTGCAGAAAGTTTTCTCAGTAGCAAGGATCATGGAGGATTCCTGTTTATTACACCTACTTTTCAGAAACTTGATGATCTCCCATTACCAAGCAGTCCTTTTCTTTGTGGAATTCTCATCCAGAAGCTGGAGATTCCTTGGGCAAAAGTTTTTCCAATTCGCTTAATGTTGCGATTGGGAGCAGAATATGGAGGTAAGTTTTGTTAATACCATAACTATGTAAAACTGTCTCTCAGTGCAGAGGATTGAGAGTGAAGTATGAAAAGTTTAGTGAACTGAAAAAAAAAGATATAACCAGCAGTTAACAGATTGTAGATTAACCACTTTGAGATTGTCAGTGCAAACTGTTAACTTTAGACTACCTTCTACTGCTTTACTTAGTCTTTGCCATGCTATGAAGATGAGAGGTGCTCAAAGATTAAATGGTAATTTTAATATTATCTAACAAAATTATAAGGACAGTAATTCATTCCACATCACAGGGGTTAGGGGTTTGGCACACCTACATCTGGAAAATCCATGTAAAATTTTTTGGCCCTCCTTTTATACCAAGAAGAGAAGTCTGAATTTTTTCTTTTTCTTTTGTGGGGTGTTTATAGTAATTTGTTGTAAAATTTGGGTTGATATTATATAATACTATACATGTATTTTATGCATTTCTTTGTGTTTTTTCTCTGTTATCTGCTGGCCTTCACATTTTCTCTGCAACTTCAGCAAAACTCCCTAAAATTCCCATTTAATTTCTTATGCAGACCTGCAATATATCAAAAAAGTAATGGGGGAAGGTCATGACGTGGAAGGGATAACTATATTTTCCCCCATAAAATTTGCGTGTGTGTGTGTGTGTGTGTGTGTGTGTGTGTGTGTGTGTGTGTGATCACTTTTGGGGGGGGTGACCGGTTGGATTGAGACTTCTTAATTACTGAGGTATGTTAAATCAATCAATATAGCTGACTATTTAAGAAGAAAAAACCCCAGTATAGAATTATGAATTTGAATTCATATCCTTAGAATGGAACCATTCTAATTCGAATGGAAATTCCTTTTCTTTTGAAAATGCTTGCCCTCCCTATGCTCACCCAAAGTGATATATTTTATATACTTAACTTTTAAAATATAAAGAATTGACATTACATTTTTAAGAATTTTCTGAAAATTTTGTAGATTTTCTTGAGATACTTGGTGTAATGAAACTGTTGAATTTTGAAAAAAAGATTAACTCTTGTGGTCATTTTTGGTCACAGAACTGATTCTGGTATTGTATATGTATTCGATTTACTGTTGCCTGTAGTCTCAGCTCTTCTCATGGTAACTGTTGGATGCATGTGAAAGGATGACTTACATTAGAACTAAATTTCAAATATGTCATAATATCAGTAAGTGTTTTTGAGGGAAAAGAAATTCTGATCTAACATGTAAAATTATCCACTATTTAAAGATAGATCAGTACAGTGAAGGAGATGTTTGTTTAAACTTGTGTCTATGAAAATATTACTTTAGAAGCTTTAGAAAATGTTTACTAATAAAAGTCCACAAAAGTAACATGAAACTGTTGGCTTGAGTTCTTCTCTGAACAAAGGGCATGTAGGAAATGCCGTATGGAATCTAGTCCTTGCAGCATTTAGTGAAGGCATGTTTGTTCATTAACCACAAAAGTTTACACATATACTTTTGTTCCCTCTAACTTTTATAGCGCTGTCATCTTGGAATGTATCTTAGTCATTTTTGAGGTTGGGGTGTGGGATGGGGAAAGAGAGGCAGAGGATGGATAGCTGTCTGGATCTGTGACTTCCTCTGTTTATAGAACTTCTTGTGGGGAAAATCCCCTATACTAATGTAAATCAGCAAATGCTCTGCAGCTTATAGTCCAGAAGTTGTTGCCTGAGTTGGCTGATACATCAAGTGACTTACTTACCCAGGATTACACAATCTGTGTGTGTCAGAAAGACTCAGACCCAGGTTTTCTTGATTCTAATGACAGCTCTTTATCCAGGGTACATGTTGCCTTTCTTTCTTAACCTATTTATATTTTTAGTCTGTGCCATCTTTGGGGCTAATAAGTTTCATATGTTTACAAACCATTATGTAAAGTAGAACTGTGTCATAAACTGATCTCTTGTAACATCAAGGTTAATGCTAATTTACATATTTTGGTTAACTTTATATGTAAATATTGGATATATTTTAAAGTGTTACTGTTATTTTTAGCTTTACTGCCCAGCCTCAACCTCTGTGATAACTGTTGTTACAGACCATGTCATGCTTTTGTATTTATTCTGTTATTAGTTACCAGTTTTGTCTTCTGCATGCGTATCTTTGAAAATTGGAGTTGAAAAAGTATCTTGGCCTTAAATACCTCTAATAAAGCCTGATATCTGAGATATACAGAGAATTTATAGAGAATTAATGCAAACATGTGACTGAGAGCCGTTCTCCAGTATATAATTAATAACACACACACACACACACACACACACACACACACACACACACACACACACACACACACGATTCTTTCCTAATTTAGAGTTTAGGTGATTTAGTAGGTGAATTTTCATCTATTTTTCTTTCAAGAGAAATAAAATCATTGTGGTTAATACAAGAAAAATGTCACTTAACATTAGTATTTTAATTCCTTAATTTCCCATTGTATTGTTTTATGGGATGGTCTTTTCTGTGTTTTAATTCCTGGTCTGCAAATCTAAATCCCATTCTCATATTCCATCTTCTTACCCTTCCCAAATTTGCTTTTCTGAAGCTTTCTAACACTGGAGGCAGTATGGTGCAGGGGAAAATGTGGCAGGTTTGGAACTAGAGGATCTGGGTTCAAATCCTTGTTCTTCCCCTTACTTCCTGTATGACCTTGGTCAAGTCATTTATCCTCTCTGGGTTCAAGTTTGCTCATTTCTAAAATAACTCTAAAATAATTGAATTAAATGCTTTGAAATCCTTCTTCTTTACCTCTGTGATTTTATGCTTCTTTGTCTTTAGTGAGCTGCAGTAATAAAAACATTATCTGTGGTTCTATGGTCTTCTGATTTTGCCTAAAACTTCATAATCTTTTGAAGTGCTTTTTAGGTTACTTATCATTTGTGTTCAAATCACTTACCAGAAGTGGATATTATTGGCTGTACAGTTTGACAAGTCCTTGAAGATGACTGCTATCCTTTCCTTTGTTATCACATGAAAAAATAGTGGCCTTATTTTCTGTCAGCAGGAAGTTGCCCCTATAACTTCTCTCTTCTTCCTCTGACCTTTACTAGGTGGTCTCTTAGCTGATGGCATCTATGGCTCCACATTATCATTACTTGGGAGGAGGTGGCTGCCTTCTCTTCACAGTGTGGATGCTTTTCAAGTGTCTTCATGAGGACCCCCTGTTGGGTTCTTTACTCCTGGTGTTCAGGGCCCTTCTTTCACCTCTCTTGTGTTTCACATTCTTCTACCCTCCAATTTTTTTAATGCAGGTAAAGATTCACCTTTTCTTCTTCAGATACCTTTTCTTCTTTGATTACATATGGATGTACTTCTATTTTTTAAAGATTATTCTCGTTCTCTTTTATAACCTAGAAGGTGTATTCTGAGAACCAAAAGAAAACATAAGACATTTTTAAAATTAACTACTATAGAAATGCTTATTTCCTTTCTCTTAGTAATTTCTCCTTGTTTGGTGGTTCTGCCACAGGACTAGCAACGTAACGTTAGGGGAATGGGACTCTCCTTTCATTGGGTGACATTCATAATGCAGAAATAAATGGTTGTCCTTCTTTCTTGTATTTGAAGAAGTTGGCAGCAATTGTGTGTTCTGACTTGGCTCACTTTCTCCTACTCATGCTGAAAAAAGTCTCAATGGTTCAGTGCCATCCATAATTTCAGGAAAAGGAGGTTACTTAGATGTTGAATGCCTTAAAGAATTTTGATAACTTGATACCTGTATCCCTTGTAATTTAATAGAAATTTAGTGTGAGATTAGTCTTCTGCCCACATTGTAATTTTTCCACCCTCTAAGCTTTCAGACAACAGTTTCGGTGACAGTCCCATCAAGATCTGACCCAGCCTGTAGCAGAGGGTTTTTTGTGCCTTGCTTTGGCAGTCTAGTGAAGACTATAGATAATTTATCAGAATAACATATTTAAATTGAAAAAAAATTTTGTTTTCACTAACCTCCAAACTTCACTTAGAGGTTAGTGAAAATAAAGATGTGCCTTCTTTTTCCCATTCCAATTTATAGACCTTTGAAATCTAATTCATCAGTAGAACCCAGGTTAAGAGTACCTGGTTTATAGGATTGGAGTTTGGCTTGGTAACTCAGTAGTTCTATTTGTAAAATGGAAATGATATGTAGTTAAAAAAAAGCTTTATTATAATTATTAATATCACTTTTCCTCACTCATGTACAGTATATCCCACACCTTTAACAAGTATCAGATGTCGAAAACCTCTTTTTGGAGAAATAGGACACACTATTATGAACTTACTTGTTGTGAGTAAAATTAATATTTTGCTTAAAATTTTACTTCTTATTTGCAAGTTTTTACTTAGCAAGTGTCATGCATTTAATTTGTGATTAGTGTTGTTTGGATTTTTTGAGATTCTGAAAATGGAATATGTTGAATATTTTTTCAGATATGTGAATTGACTTCATTTTTAAAAGTTCATTTAATGGATAGCTCATTCAGCTTCAGTGATGTCAATTTTTCAAATGGGCCACCTTTTGGGAAAGAGTTCAGTAGAGGGTTCTCTTGTCAAAAATTTAACTATTGCCTAGTAGACTAATTTTCCATTTTGTGTGTGTTCTTTGAAGTTCCTCCTACTAAGAACATGGTTTTTATTTATACAACAGCAGCTAACATTTATGTAGTTCTTTAAGGTCTGTAGAATGTTTCATTTATACTATTATCATTTGGTCCTCACAATTCCCCTGTGAGGTAGGTGCTGTTATTACCCTCATTTAATAGATGAGGAAACTGAAGCTCAGAAGGGTTAAATGACTTGCCCCAGGTCACACAACTAATACAGATTTCCTCAGCAAAATTCCAGTTCAGGTTTTCCTGAATTCATGCTCCATCCACCATGCCACCTAGCTTTCCTTTAAAGTACAGTGGCTAATGAGCATATGAATTTTTTAAAAATTTGCTTATGAAAATATTTAGCAACTCACTTTCTTTTTACCTTGATCTAGTGACTGGTTAATACTGTGCATGCTTCTTCCACCTGTCACGTATTTTGTATACGTACCATGCCCCTATATCCATTCCGATACTCTTCCCTTCACTTCTGTCTCCTTCGTGGTGGTGTTAGGTAGCAGTAGACAGAGACGAGAGGTACTTTGTCCCCAACTTACCTTAAGCACCAGCATGTAACATTTGAAGTAGACAAGTTATTTACTACATTAAATAGCCAGTAAAAATTTGTAATTGTATTTTTAGGTGAATTATTTTGTACTGATTTGTGCATTACCTGTGTTTGTATGCTCTATATTAGAGATATATTTGTAATGGTAAGATAATGGCAATTAGCAGTTTAAAATATAGGAACGTATGAAACTATCAACTTATTTTTATTATAGGATCTCCGAAATTATCAGTACACTTTGCATAATATAGAACAGTTGTTAATTCACATGGAAATGGGCAAAAGCTGCATAAAAATACCTCGAAAAAGATACAGTGATGTAAGTACAATTGAATTTTTTAAATTGTGGGGCCAGTTATTAGTTAGATAGATTTTATATTTACTTTGGAGAATACATTGCATGTCAGATTTTATTTTCATTCAGACTGTACCTACATACTAATACTTCATTGGATCTCTGATCTATTCAGTACTTGTAATTCGTTTTTTCCAGGGTTGATCTCAACCCATAGCTTCCTCATTCTCATTCACATCCTTCCATAAATTCTTGTAGAAGATCTACTGAATAAGCAAGAGAGGTCTTCTAGGTTTTAAAAAAACACTTATCTTGTAGACACCAGTATAACATTTAAGTGGAATGCATATTCAGCACCTCAAAATTTTGGGAAATTAGTCAAATGTGCATCACTTTTAACGTTGTAGGATCTTGTTTTTCTTTTTTTCCTACAAATTAATATGCATCTTTTGTTTTATAACATATTTTTCTGCCACATTAAGGGGAGTTATTTAGACCAAAGATTGCCAGCGATGAAAACCACCAGAAATGTGATTTCTTACATTATTATAACTAAAAAGACAAAATACCATTTATGTTTATATTTACAGGTAATGAAGGTCATAAATTCTTCTAATGAGCATGTCATAAGCATTGGAGCTAGTTTTAGTATGGAAGCTGATTCTCACCTAGTCTGTGTTCAGAATGATGGAATTTACCAAACACAAGCCAGCAGTGCAACTGGCCATCCCAGAAAAGGTGAGATTTTTAAAATGACATTTTAGTACAAAAACTTAATTTTTGTTTAGGTATTTTAGATGATAGCATAAAAATGTTCTGTCACCAGTCTTAATAGAAGCACAATTGCATAGGAATCGAAGTAATCTCTGTGACTCTTAAATGATGAATACTAACTGGATGACTGTTGATCAGAAAACAAGTTCTCTTCACTCTCCTGCCTGCCTCCTTTCATACCCCGCTTCCCCCACTTGCTTACTACTCTTCTCATAGCATCTTAAGCACAGTGGTGAGTACTAATCTGGGAAGCTGTGAATTATTCTTCCCATGTAACAAACAGGGTAGAACAGAAACCTGTCTGGTCCAAGATAGTTTTGGGTACATTTCTGCCTAGAAGTAGAAGTGAATTAACAGACTTAGATAGTTTCTCATTATTTCATTGTCTTGTATTGGTTCCCTACTGGGGACAAAACGCATGTTGTTGAAGGACACAGGATTGAGTCAGGATTTCTGGGTTTTCGCCTCTTCTTCCACTCTTGGATATGTGACCTTGGGAAAGACATTAACTCTCTCTGGATCTCAGTTTTATCTGTAAAATGAAAGCTTAACGAATATTTCCTGTGGGCCTTTTAATTTCAAAAATTCCATTTCTTTGTGACATGGAGCGTTTGTAGAGTAGGCTATTTTCCTTACTCCAGAAATTATTAAAATTTAAATATATGTATTCCAAATCCAATGATTTTTGTCCACTCAGGTGCATTTACTTTCTGTCCTCTAGTGTTTAGACTGAATGTTCCCTGAATTAATACCTTGGAAATTAAAATTTAAGTGTCATATATTTTCCCAAGGATATCATGTATTTTTTGATTGATAAAATATTTTCTGATTATATTATTCATTCTATCCATTATCATCAGTAACTGAGCAATCTATAAAAATTAATTTTCTAGCTAACACATATCCCCTTTTAAGCATTTGTCTTTTTTTGTGGTTTAGACATTTGGGATAAAAATATTCTTAAAGTGTGTTACGCACAATTTCTTTTAAAATAGAATATATCAAATATAAGTCAACCTTCTCTTAAATAACAGTATTTAGGATGATAAAATCATAGATCTGGAGGTGGAGAGAACCTGAGAAGTCAACCTGGTCTAATCCCCTATTTTTATGGATGAGGAGACTAAGACCTGGGGGGTTCACTGACTTGTCCGCAGTCACACAGGCCATAGCATGCACAAAACCATGAGCTGTGTGCCGCACTCAGATCTAGAATTGGAACCAGGGTTGTCTGCTCATGATTATGTTGTGCTCCCCCTTTAGAAGTTGTTGTCATGAATAGTAAATGTTGTACCTTAAGTGTGATTAAATAATACTAAATATTGTACCTTCAGCGTGATAAAATGGTCTTGGATCTTATTGGGAGTGGTGGGCTGTTTGTCATTACACTAAACTTTTTTTTTTAAAAAAGCTTGATGTCAGGGAGTACGTACCTTATTTTTGAAATTTTAGAAAATTACTCTAATTCAAAAGAGTCTAATTTTTAAAAATAGACATTTAATAAAAATGTTTTAACCCTTTTATATGTGGTTGTTGGCATCTATTGAGCTATTCATCATCATCATCATAATTACTTTTATTATTGACAAGGTCTGTCGATTTCACCTTTACAATATCTTTAAAATGTCCCCTTCTCTCCACTGCTATATGCCCTCATAATCTCAAGCCTGCTGGGGAGTCTGCTTGCCTTATGTCTCTCCGCACTCCAGTCTGTTCTCCATTCAGCTACTAAAATGATTTTCCTAAAGCTCTTCATAACCTAGTTACCTCCTACCTTTCTTCTTCTTGTACCTTATTCCCCCCATATACTCTTCACTCCAGTGACACTGGCCTCCTGACTGTTTCTCTAACAAGACATGCCATCTCTTGGCCCCAGGCATTCTCTTTAGCTGTCCCCAATGCTTGGAATTCTCTTTTCAACTCTGCCTGTTGACTTCCCTGGCTTCTTTTAAGTTCCAGTTAAAGTCTTGCCATTCACAAGAAGAATTCCCTAACCCCTCTTAATTCCAGTGTCTCCCTCTGTTAATTATTTCCTGCTTATTTAGGTATTTTGGATATATTTGTTTGCATGTTTTCTCTCCCCTTAAATTGTGAGCTTTTTGAGGGCAGGGACTATCTCTTTTTGTATACTCAATGCTTAGCACAATACTTGGCACATATCAGGCACCTAATGTCTATGGACTGATTTTTTTCTTATTAATGTGATTAATAAGTTTGATCTGGTCAAATTGGATAATTTTCTGTCCCTTAAAAACACAATATTTTATTCAGTTTGGGTGGTTTCTTTTGCTTACAACAGCCTCATTTTTCTCTTTCTGCTTAAATGTTTATCCTTTAAAGCCCAACTTACATACCCTTTCTCTGTGATACTTTAAGTCTTCTTGTCAGAAACCACCAGATCTTACATCTTCCATTTATTACCCTATACTACTTTGTATTTCTCTGATGAACTAATGTATAATTTTCCATTGTAGTTATAAAACATCCACAAAGACAGCTTTGAAAATATTCATTTAGTACTCACAGTTCAGAGAACACTTTAGATGAGTATTTCCTCATTTGATCTGAACAACCACTCTGTGAAGTAAATGCTATTATCTTCACCTTACAGATGAGGAAACTGAGGATAAAAGGGGTTAGTGATTTACCCAGTCACAGAGCAGGATTTGAACCTAGTTTTGACTTCAAGTCCAGTGCTTTTACGTTAAAAAATAGGAACTAGGTCTATGATTCAGGGTGTGCAAACTCCCTCTAACAATGCAGGTTGGCACCTTTTCTGTAGTTTATAGTCTTAAGAGAGTTGCTTAGAGCACTTAGAGGTAAAGTGACTGCTGATGTACAGCCAGAAGAGCTTCCTAGTTTTGAGGCCAGCTTGAAGAACACATGTACATACACATGTGTGTATGCATATATACATATATACATATATGTACATGTAATTTAACAAAATAACAAGGGAAATTCTGTATCCCCTTTTACACTTTTTTCTTCTGTGGTATAAAAATAAAATGTTTTATTCTCTTTTTGTTGTGTTATTTGTCACCTACACACTAACTTAGCATCTTCTGACCCGAGTGCAGGCCCTCCCTTGTAGCAGATATACATAGCAGCAAAAACGAAACGACATATTGATCATGTGACTTAAGAAAAAATAAGTTATAGGTATTACTTTTTGATAAAACTTAGTAAATTTGAATTAATGCACCATGAAAAACACATCCATGACTTTACTGATTTTGTGTTTCTTTATCAGTGACTGGTGCAAGTTTTGTGGTGTTCAATGGAGCCCTAAAAACATCTTCAGGATTTCTCGCTAAATCCAGTATAGTTGAAGGTATGAATTTCTTCAATTGTTTTGATGTAAAAATTGACTCCAAAATTCTAGAAATTTTGAGGAAATATTCCAAAAGGCACCTAACATGAAATTATTTAGCTCTAGCAGATTAACATTTTGCATGACTTTAGATCATTTCCCCTTCTGCAAAGGAAAACAGAGGACTGCTTTTTTGTCTAATGTTTAACAAATGGTGATTTTCATTAAAGTAGGAATTTAAGAGATTCAGAAAGTGAATGCATTCCATATGGAAAGGAAAATAGAATTTGTAATGTAAGCTGAGCTTGTTTACTGCATATTGGCAATTAGGAAAAGAACATTTACTGATGGGAAAAAAGCTAAAGGTTTCTTTAGAAAATAGTTGAAGTGCTTTTTCCTGAGATGATATTTAGTGAACTTATGTTAAAGTCTTAGGGAAAAAAATAACATTATTGGCATTGAGAATAAGTTTAATATCTTAAAAATTATACATCATGATTTCATAAACTGTAATTTTATAATCATAAGCGTTTTGGTATATAGTTGTTATGTGTGCTCTGTTTCATAAAGCTTTTGACAAATAAATGTCTTTGTGTTACTGAAATGCCATTAGCTGGGGGAAAAAAGGGATGCTTATTTTTGTTATTAAACTAAAAGGAACTAAAATAGAGGGCTTTTTTTTCAAATAAGAACATTTTTATATGCTGATGGAGCAGAGACTTCACTGAAATTAAACTTTTACTTTATAAAATATTCATGTTTCCTTTGTATATCAAAGAATTAGAGTTAAATGACCTCTGGACATTTTTTTTCAATCACAGGGTGACTTTATTGCACACAAAAAAGTATTTTGATAATAGAAATCAGTGTTTTACAATAATAAATGTCATTACTTAGTTTAAGAAATCTCTAACATAAATTTTTTTATTTTTAGATGGTTTGATGGTACAAATAACTCCAGAGACAATGGAAGGCTTACGGCTAGCTTTAAAAGACCAGAAAGACTTTAAAATTACATGTGGGAAAGTAGATGCAGTAGACTCAAGAGAATATGTGGATATTTGCTGGGTAGATACTGAAGACAAAGGAAACAAAGGGTAGGAATTTTTTAACGTAATAGTTAATCATTGAAATTAAAATATAAAACATTTAACTTTTGACCAAAATTTTACATTTAGGTAATATAATTATTTAGATGAATGCTTATGTCACCTTGTTTTTTTTTTTTTTTAATTAATTAATTAATTAATTTATTTATTTATTTAGCTTTTTACATTCATTTTCACAAATTTTTGGGTTCCAAATTTTCTCCCCTTTTCTCCCCTCCCCCCACCCCAATACCCCAAGCAATCTAATTTTCCCTATCTCCAATCTGTCCTCTCTTCTGTCATCCCTCCCTTCCCTTGTCTCTATCTTCTCTTTTCTCCTGTAGGGCCAGATGATTTTCTATTCCTCATTAACTGTATGTCTTCTTTCCTAGTTGCAGCAACAATACTAAACAATTGTTCCTAAAACTTTGAGTTCCAAATTCTCCCCATCCCTCCCTCCCCACCTATTCCCTTTGGTACGGCAGGCAATTCATTATAGGCCATATCTGTGTAGCTTTGCAAATGACCTTCCTGATAGTCGTGTTGTGTAAGACTAACTGAATTGCCATCCCTCTTAACCTGCCCCTCATTGTTTCTCTTCTGTCCTTTGATCCTGTCCCTCCCCAAGTGTTGACTTTCAATTACTCCCTCCTCCCTTTGCCCTCCCTTCCATCATCCCCCCCCCAATATCTCCTTCTCCCCCACTTTCTTATACTGTAAGATAGGTTTTCATACCAAAATGAGTGTGCATTACACTCCTTCGTTTAGTCAAATGTGATGAGGGTAAACTTTTGTTTGTTTGTTTGTTTGTTTGTTTTTTTTCCTCAGCTCTCCTCTTTTTCCCTCCACTAAAAACATCTCCTACTTGCCTCTTATATGACATATAGTTACCCCCTTCCATTTCCCCCTCTTTCCGCTCACTACATTTCTCTCTCACCATTTACCTTAATTTCTTTTAAGGTATGGTGCCATCCTATTCAGTTCAATCTGTGCTCTCTGTCTCTGCATGTGAATGCATGTGTGTATGTGTGTGCATGCGTGTACATGTGTATGTGTGGTCCCACCAACCACCCAGATACTGAAAAGTTTTAAGAGTTAGAAATATTGTCCTTCCCTGTATGAATGCAAACAGTTCATTTCTGGTAAGTCCCTTAATACTTCTCCTTGCTGTTTACTTTTGCATGCTTCCTCTCATTCTTGTGTTTGAAAGTCAAATTTTCTTTTCAGCTCTGGTCTTTTCATTAAGAATGATTGAAAGTCCTCTGTTTCATTGAAAGACCATATTTTCCCTTGAAGTATTATACTCAGTTTAGCTGGGTAGGTGATTCTTGGTTTGAGTCCTAGTTCCTTTGCCTTCTGGAATATCCTATTCCACGCCCTTCGATCCCTTAATGTAGAAGCTGCTAGATCTTGGGTTATCCTGATTGTATTTCCACAGTACTGGAATTGTTTCTTTCTGGCTGCTTGCAAGATTTTTTCCTTGAGCTGGGAGTTTTGGAATTTGGCCACAATGTTCCTAGGAGTTTCTCTTTTTGGATCTCTTTCAGGTGGTGATCGATGGATTCTTTCAATACTTATTTTGCCCTCTGGTCCTAGAATGTCAGGGCAGTTTTCCTTGATAATTTCATGCAAGACGATGTCTAGGCTCTTTTTTTGATCATGGCTTTCAGGTAGTCCCATAATTTTTAAGTTGTCTCTCCTTGATCTATTTTCCAGGTCAGTTGTTTTTCCCATGAGATATTTCACATTCTCTTCCATTTTATCGTTCTTTTGGTTTTGTTTGGTGATTTCTTGGTTTCTCATAAAGTCATTAGACTCCATCTGTTCCATTCTAATTTTGAGAGAACTATTAAATTCCGTGAGCTTTTGAGCCTCTTTTTCCATTTGGCTCATTCTGCTTTTGAATGCATTCTTCTCCTCATTGGCTTTTTGAACCTCTTTTGCCAATTGAGTGAGCCTATTTTTCAAGGTGTTAATTTCCTCAGCATTTTTTTGGGTCTCCTTTACCAAGATATTGACCTTTTTTTCATACTCTTCTTGCATCTTTGTCATTTCTCTTCCCAGTCTTTCCTCCACCTGTCTAACTTGCTTTTCAAAATCCTTTTTAAGCTCTTCCAAGGCCTGAGCCCACCCAACACCCCCCTGGGGTGTCTGGGGTACTGAGGCCCCGCCCTCCACATCTTTCCCTGATGGGAAAAATACGTTCTCGTCCTCCCCATCAGATCCAAAGGTCGGAATCATTTGCATTTGTTGGAAAAAACTCTCTAAAGTCTTATTTTTCTTCCCCTTTCTAGGCATTTTCGCAGCCAGTTACTTGACTTCTGAGATTCCTTTCCACCCCAGCCTGGATCCGCCCAGCTAGTGCTTGGCCTCTGAGATTCAAATGCGCTTTCCCGCGGCAAGCTTTAGTTCTGGCTCAGGGGTGGGGGCAGGGCCGTCTCCTAAGCTTGGGCCCTCAGGGGCTTTCCGCAGAGACTTTCAGGAACGGAGCGGGTGGGGGCGGGGTGGGGGGCCCCGCCTGCTGTGCTCAGCTCCCTTGGGGGTTTTATTCAGAGGCGTTCAGCAGTAGAGCAGGGTGGAGGCAGGGCCGTCTCCCCTGCTCGGCTCCCTCAGGTTGGAAAGACCTTCAGTATTGAAGATCCTACCTGCTGCTGGGGGATTCCTGAGTCCCGGGCTGTTGCCGCCTCAGCCGCCCGCCCACGCCTCTGCCTCCGCTGCTTCCTGCCCCCGTCTCTGCTGCCGCCGCTTCCTCCCGAGGGGGCCCGAGTCACGGAGACGCCCCGCTTCCCCTCTCCTTCAGCCCGGCTTTCTTTTTCACTGACCTGTAGCTTCTGTGAGCGGAGGGACTTTCCCGGCTGCCGGAGCTTCCCCCGGAGCTTTCCTCTCTGAAGTCTGCTCGGTTCAGCTTCTCTGGGTCGCGGCCAGGGGTGGGGGTGGGGTCCGCTTTCCGGGGTGCGATGGACCCCGGGGACGGCTTTCCAGGGTTCAGTGGAACGGAAATCTCTTCCCTTATGTTTATGCACCCCCTGCAGAGATTCAGAATTTATGGGGATCTCCTTTTACCTCAATTCCATGGGTTGTGGGCTCGGAGCTCGTAAATGTGCGTCCTTCTACTCCGCCATCTTGGCTCCGCCCCTGTCACCTTGTTTTTAAAATGTGTACACCATTAAGTCTCAGGCATACTCTCTTTACTAGACTGCTATTAATTAAATGGGCCAAAGCTGAACCTGGTAATGTGGAGAATGACAAAAAAAAATGTAGTTCAGGTTTGATGTCAGGACTAAGAAAAGCTAAAATTACTTATTGACACTGATATATGTCTCTGGTAAGAAGGCAGCCTGTAGTTGTATGAAACAGTGGGAAAAGCTTCAGGTATGAAGTTATTAATTTAATACATTTTTGTTGATTTTTGTTTTTATATCACTTTTATATCAGTTATTTTTCATTCTGTCTTATTATTTAGCTATATTTATTATTTGTGCAAAAGCTTTTATTTTTATATAAATGGAGTACTATTTGTCTGATACTCCATGTTGCAGTTGATGAGAAATTCATTCCCTCCACAGTTATGAGAGCTACAACCTTCCATTCTCTTATGTATTTTTAATCTTGTAACTTTTTATATGAAAATCCTTTGTCTGTTTGAAACTTTTTGTGGTCAATAGCCAAACATCATGTAAACAGATTTTTTTCTATCCAGGTTTCACAGGAATGTTTCCTGAATACCTTGGATGTCTTGGCTTCTAGCCTGTTTGTTCTTCATGTTTCTTTGTTAAGACTTAACATGATGACTATCTCATCTGTTCCACTGATCATCTTTGCTTTTTAAAAAAATACCAGACATTTTAATAATTACTGTTTCATAATAAAATTTGAGATCTCATATTGTCAAACCCCTTTCAGCACTATTTTTTTCATCACTTGCCTTGATAGTCATGACCTTTTGTTTGTATATATGTGTTTTTATTTTTTCTAATTTTTAAAAGAATTTCTTTTTTTTGAATTTGTTAAATACTGTAAGAGACCTTCCAAGTCATCTAGTCAACTGCTCTCATTCCGTAGATGAAGAAACTAAAGTCCACATATGAAACTAACTTACCCAAAGTCATATGCAGATAAAGTGGCAGGATATGAGCATAGGCCCTCTGACTCAAAATCCAATCCTCTTTTTCGCTGTATTATTATAATTCCTTAATTCCTGATAATTTTAAAAATATCCCTCTCCATTTCTGTGAAATTCCTTTTTTACATTACATTTTCTGCTAAGGATTGCTTCAGTAATGTTATAAATGTTGACAGGTGGTCTTGTTATTATCTTTTTTTGTTCCTATTATTTGGTCTTTAATTCACGTTTTATTGAAGGTGTTTTAGTCTGTCTTTACAGCTGCATCTTTTGTTCAGATTTCTTTCTTTGTTAAGAGTTTTGGGATTGTGGTTCTTTACAGAATATTTTAAAGCCCTTTTATTTATGAGTTCTTTGTACGCAATGTACATGTACATGATTTTTCTCAGGGGAGCCTAAAAAAATGTATTGTCAGAATTCCCCATGGGTTTACCAAAGCCAACTTACCCAGCATTTTCAGTCTGTTAATTTCCTTCTAAAGAAGGACTAAAGAATTAAAGAAGAATTAAAGAAGGAACTCTTTTTGGATTTAGGAATGTTAAAGTTGTCTAGAAACTGATGTAGTATGTTCTGTACCTGTAAAACAGTTGTAGAATTTTAGAATTAAAATAACAGGCTTTTGTTTTGAGAAGTTTGATGTCATTAAAGAAGTTTGCAGTTTCCCAAAGGCTGTCCAGACTATTCTCTTCCTCCTGTTTAATTCTGGGCCTAACTTGTTCATTTCCTTGCCTGTCCAAGATTCTCTTCATGACAGCTCTGTGCCTCATCTGTTGTTGATAATTAGAGGATCATTGAATAAGATTATCTCATGTTTTTCATGAAATCTTGAATAAATTTGATATATGCTTAAGAGATTCTTTGTTGGAAGAGAGACTTTAAGGTGGCATTTTGCTCTGTTGAATCAAGTGCTTTTTTCACAATGGGATTTTTGTGTTCTTTGCATTTTTTAGTAGTGATCTGGTAAAGATGTGATTAACTGCAGTTTTGCTTGTTGAAACTTGACTGTTTCCCATCAAATATATCCTCAATTGTGTGAAGATGGAAAGGTAGCCATATAGGTTCACAGTAGTTGAAGTTGTCTTGGTTACTTTTTTGCAGCATTGGTCACAGCTGAGGTTTTTCCCCACACCTTTCATATCTTCTGTTTCTTCATGTATGCCTTCTGAATTAATCCTTTAGGGTCCTGACACTTGTGTCAGCTCTAACATGCCTCTCTTCTTTATGTGCATCCTTGGACTGCTATGGTTGCTTTCCTCATGTTTGTCCATTTCTATGTCCTTAGTTAAGCACACCTAGAATATTAGAGTCCAGCTGTGGTGGTTCCACTGTCCTTGATGTTGAACAAAATGTTTGTTATAAGATTTTTTTCAGCTCATTTTCTAAGCTAGTTTTTCCTTTACCTACCAAATCTCTCTGAATAAATAAATCAACTCTTTGTTGACTGAGGCATTTTTGGCTCTTTAAATCTCCTAATTATGATACTTGCTTTTTGCTTGTTAAACTACTGTATGACAGTATTGTAGTTGGTATCTTTGACCTTTTTCCCAGCTATGTCCCTTTTTTTTAGCATCAGTAACTTGTTTAAATAAATGAGGATATAATTTTCAAAATTGTATTTCATATCTTTTTTTCATTAATTTTTCTTTGACTTATGTTCTCATTTGCTTTGCTCTAACAAGTCAGTGATTTGACTACACAGAAAGAAGTTTAGGGATAACTGCCACATCAGTTATAAGTCATTTTCTATCAAAATATAACTTAAATTTTTGTGATATTATCCGTGACCGAAAACTGTAGTCATTTTCTTGAAGTATCCATAGTAACTTTAATGTGAAGCTTCTGAGTAGTCTATAGGTCTTTGGCCTCTCATTTTCTATTTAGCAACCATATTTTCCAACAAAATTTTCAAATTCCTTACTTATTTCCATCTTTGTAGTTAAGTCACTGACTGTCTGTATATGTTTACTTAATTTGGGAGGTATAATCAGATGATTAATACACTTTATCTCAGTTATCTGGAACAGACTGGATATTTTTTGCATAAAATGCAATTATTTTTGTGATGGGCATTTTACAAATACTTGTCTTGAGTACTGTGATATCAGAAGACCAAATATCTCTTGAAGTAATATTTCTGTTGCCTTTGAATGCATAATTAAATTAACTGTTGTCATCTCCTATTAACTTCTCCAGGAGAAACAGCCATCTGTTTAAGCTGAAAGATACTTCTGCTTTTTGTTTCTTTAACATTGAAAATGCCAAGATTGATATGACTCAGTGCCTTTAGTATTATGTCTACCCCTTTGCTGGAGAAGGATGTCATATTTGTGATATTAACACTGAAATTAAAGTCTACAGACTTTCTTAAAGACTGTTATTCTTAGTGCCCGCTACTCCTTTCCCCAGCATTCCACAACAACTACGGAGATAGGATGACACACAGGACTTGGGGCCATCTGATATTTTTCTTAGTTTCATAAGTTCTCATGAAAAAATAGTGGACACACTGCTGGTGAGGATCCTCTCTGTGATACCTGTTATGTTTGAAAACAGCCTCAGAGGCTAGAATCATATGACCTCAGCTAAAGCATAATAAATCTACTTTTATTATGTATGCACTACTATGCTTTAGTAGCAAATTGTTGGGTTTTGTTTTCTAATCCATTTTTTGTCATATTCCTTTTAAACTGATAAATTTAGCTCACTAATATTAAGGGCTATAATTAAGTCTAGCTTTTCTTCCATTAAACATTGTGGGGTTTTCTTCATTTTGTCTGTATAAGGCATCATTCTGTTTTGTTTTTCACAGAGTCATATTTGGTTTTAGTCTCTGCACTTAAACAAAGCACAGTTCCAGCCCTGCTCCACCACTAGAGGAAACTTACCCTACTTTTTAATCAACTAGTCATAATCACAGTTCTCTTCCGTATGCCTAAAACAGCTGAAGAGGCTCTTTTTAAAAGCATTTCCTCCTAGCCACATGTGGTTTAAGAATCTCTGTTTCAGGCTTAGCCTCGTTTATTAATCATTACTTGTTTTTATTGAATCCTAATTTGAAGAAAAATAATTTCAAGAATAACTTTATTCTTCCAGTCTTTCTGGATTTGTGGTATTAAACTCAAGTAGAAATGGGATCCACAAATACAAAACAGTGACTTGGTTTCAAAAGTAATGTTATCTATATTTTATCTATTTTTATTTATTTTGTTAAACATTTCCCAGTTTCATTTTAATCTGGTTCAGCCAATAGTGTGGAGCCAGAGGCAGGCAGTGTTTGACACCTCTGTTCCAAATGATCTAAATCTAATGTGATTGCTTTAAGGGATCTTCTTCTTGTGTTTGTACTGAACTTTTATCATAGGTTAGATGAAGCCAATTTATATGTTCTTAGCTGTTAATTAATCTTTTATGCATTATACTCAATTCTACTATAACTTGACATGTTTATTCCCCAAAGCACCATGCTATGCAAAATCATACAATAAAAACTTTATGGAAAAAATGCAGTTAGAGGTATAGAACTCAAAACCTTCATCAGTGAAACACAAAAAAAGTAGAAACCTAAACTATAGTGATAGTATAGCTTTATACAAGTTGAATGGCTAAGAAATTGTGTTCGTTCTTCATTGCCAAAGATCACGCCATCAGAGAAAGGATGACATGACTTGCACTTGACTTTGTTTTGAGTGAAGGAGGGCTATGCAGGTCACCAGCCTCACTTCTCCTCCAGGGCCATCTGAATACAGTGACCAGATACTACTCATCAGGATGACTGGAGATGACCCAGGATGAGGCAGTTGGGGTGAAGTGACTTGCCCAAGGTCACACACAGCTAGTGACTGTCAAGTGTCTGAGGTGAGATTTGAACTCAGGTCCTCCTGACTCCTGCACTGGTGCTCTATCCACTGCACCACCTAGCTGCTCCTTGCTAAATGTAAGAAACAAAGGGGAGATAGTATGCTTCCTTAATGGTCACTGTCTAGCAACCTAACTTCAGCACATAATTACTACACTTAGGCATACATTAAAACTGACATGTAAGAGCCTTTCTGTAAACTTGTAACTGTCAAGCAGGTTGTGAGCAAAACTGCTTTAAGTCCATTTGGGAAATAAAGTTACATGAATTAAATTCCTATTCAACAGTCTACCAACTCCTACCGTAGAACAAGTCTCTACTCTAAACCCTCAATTTACATTTTGCAATTACTGTGTAATCTTCCCAGCTGCCAACAATGGAAAGGTCAACTAAACACTCTGGGATTCCCCTCCACAGCAAAATCAGTGAGGGACTTCCGAGGGCTTCTGGTCACTGTGGCTTAACCACAGCAGAATCCTTCAGGCTCTCCTCAGTTTTTGGAAATGAGATACTGGTAGCTGTCTGGTCCTTCTTTCCCTCCCCCAACCCATGTCAGAAGGCTATAAAGCTAGGATGTATGTACACCTAATGACTTGTTCCCTTGGCATCTGCTGTAAACACAAGTTGCGCTTGTTTCTAGAACTGAAAGTCAATTCAACTTAGATATTTGTAAAGTTTCTACTAAGGCACTGTAGTTAAGTGCCTAATACTTTTCCTACCATTCCAAAGCAGTAGCTAGGAGTTTAGATATTTAGGAAGGAATTAAAGTAGACTGCTAGGACATTGGCTGCTGCCATTTGTTTGTAATGCAAACTCTGCTTATTTCCTGGGCTCTTCTTGCCTCCTAAAGAGACTTTCTTAAGGTAGAATATACTTAGGAACAGGAAAAAACACCTAGGTGAGGCTTCTCTAGCATCAAAGCGGGTTAATTTCTGTATATAATTCTATTATAATTAAACTGACCAACTCTAACCCTCAAAGACATAACAAGTATATTCACGTGAATTTTATTTTTCAACCTTCACCTACTTAATGGAAATTCACTCTCTGTCTCCCTTAGTTTATCAAAGGGGCATTGGATGTTGGTCTATGTAAGAGTACGTATGTACTGTACAATTCAGTGAGCAAAAATCTAGCTTTTAAGACAAGTCAGTCCTCTCTTGACTTGAAGAGAATAAATGTAGTTAAATGGTAGAATCACATTAATTCATACCTTACTAATCCAGGATTCGTGATATACCATATTTGATTTTTATTAACACTTTCCTCTGTGGTCCTTCCTACTGCTTGTCATATGCAAATGAGCCACTACCATCTCAGAACTATGAGTCACACTTAGCTCAGTACCTATATCTCTCCGGACTCTAAGAAGACCTATGCCCTAGAGTCTTAATAAAAAGATCTGCAGTCCTCCCTCGCTCAAAACGAAGTCCAGTGCAAGTCATGTCATCCTTTCTCTGATGGCATGGTCTTCTTCAGCAATGAAGGACGAACACAAAAAGATCTGTTTTGCAAAACTTGGATTCAGTCAAAAGGCCACTCCCAAGGACCTAGAAGGCCCGTCCTCTTCAGCCTAGACAAATGAATTGTAAAGGCAGTGAGCTATTAGGGGTCATCTTCTTCCACAGGAAAACCTAAACAGTGTCATAGTAATAAATTAGGTGGAAGTGTTAATAAAAATCAAATATGGCATATCACAAATCCTGCTGCTTTGTAAATTTACCTATCAAAGGTTTATTACTTCTCACTATGAAAAGTATTGTATTTTTTCACCTCATTAAAGAGTCAACGTTTTTATGATGGAGACATCAGGATAGGCAATTTCAAGATGCAAGCCAGTTTCCCTTGATTGCTGGGATATTGAATTCATTCTTTTTGCTTTGTAATCATGTTGAGTGGTCCTACATAATTTGAATGGTTGCTTTTGAATATATTTATATCATTGCTTCATAGATGTAGAGCCTAGAGGGACTTCCCATATCACCTAATCTAGCCTCCTCATCTTACAGTAAGGAAACTATATCTAGAGAGGTTTAAATGAGGTGATGAAGTTTGTAAATATCAGAGCTAGAATTTTAACTCTAAACCTAGTGTTCTGTATTCAAGTCTTTATGGCTTGTCTTGGCAATACCATTGCCACTTGCTATTTTCCAAGTCTTTAAGTCAGGCTTTAAAAACAGTCTTTCCTTTCTTTTCACCTGCTTTCTGGAGTAGTGACAAAAAAGCTTTTATAAACTGCTTTCTCTTGACCATTTGCAAGGTTTTTTTCTGGCCCAGAAACTTTGTTACTTAGGGACTGCATTTCTGGATGAGTTGTGACTGAATTTTATCTGTTAGGGCTATTCCTCTGTTTTCAGTACTTCTGGACAACTTTGTTCCACTGTTTTCTGGAAGATGGTATTAATATTTTTTTTAATTGGGGGATGGGAAGGGGGAGAAAATTTAAAGGTTACAGAAGTGAATGTTGAAAAAACTATAAATAAATTAACTTAAAAAAAATTTTGGGGGGAGATGAATAATTCTTAGATTTCCTTCAACAAACTTTTCAGTCGTTTTGCTGAGCTCCTTCCTTTTGTTTGCTTTATAGAGATATGAGTCATGTTCTAGTTTTTTTTTGTTTTGCTATTTTTGTTCATCCATTAATGTGTGTTTTCATGCTATTTGAACCATTCTACTCAGAATATACTGAAGTGCAAAGTCCAACTGGGGAAAAATCACTTAGCTTCTGTTTCCTTATCTGTAAAATAGGAGAATATATATAACACTTACCTTCCTCAAGGTTGTTATGAAGACCAGGCGAAATTATGTTTGTAATGCACTTTGCAAATCTTAAAACAATATGTATTTCTTTTATTAGTACACTTGCTTCAGTGACATTTCCATCATGTTTTCTATATTGCCAGTTCTCATGTTCTTTTATCCCACAGTATTTGTTCATTGCTTTAAGGCTTCTTTTGCAGTGTTGTTTCTTTTGTCTTTATTTTAATTAAAATGTTTGCTATTTTTAAAATTTTCAATTTGTTTACTTTTTAAAATTTTATTTTGAGGTTAATGTAAGGGAATTGGGCTTGGCCCCAACTACACACTGCAACTTAAGTACTGATAGTTTAAAAGATTAATTAGTCTCATGAGTGAGGGATATGCCACTGTATTTTGGCTTTCATTTTGCTTTGGAGATAACATTTTGCCACTTAAAGATCAATAACTTGTATTCTAGTTCTTTTCTGTGTGTTTAAAAAGTTATTTAATCAAACAAATTCTTGAAGTAACATTTACTTTGTTTTATTCTATAGTATTATTAGTGCAATAGATGGAAAATCATTGGAAGGAATTCCAAGTGAAAAAATACAACAGGAAGCAGATTTTGAAACTGACGAGAAACTTGTAAAATGTACTGAGGTAATAGATTGAGACTGCTCTTTTCTGTATTTTGTTGATTTTACATATATATATATATGTACATACATACATATATATTTTCCTTTACTTTTTAAGATTTAGATGCCTCTTTTAATCTCTCAAATCTGGTATTATACCAAATTCCTCATACTGAAGGCCTTAGAGGCCTGAGGGTTGACCATCATTTAAAGAAAAATTTCCATAATGCCATCATTATACAAATTTTGATAATTTTAGAGATTTTAGTTGAATTATTGCTATCTTGAGTATTTTATTGGAAATTATGTGAACAGTGAATGGTATTTATTATACCACTTTCAAATGATGAAAATGATAATTTTCCTTTGAGGTTTAGCTTATCTTTTATAACATCTTTCATTTAGTGCAGCATACACTTGAATTACGTTTTTTTATCAGTAATACTGGACTGTGGTGATCCATCCATATTCTGATCTGTTTCCCCTGAAACCAATAAATAGATTATCTAGACCAGAATCTCTAATAATTGAGATTCAAAGTATATTGTGTAGGTGTAGAACATCTTGAATTTCTGTGTTATTTCTACATTTATATAGAAGTTCTCATGGAGAGACTAGTCACATTAACATAATTTTTTAAAAAAAAGGTGTCTTTACTTCACCTACATCTCCCATCTCTGCGCACTCTTCCAGCCACCCAAAGAACTATGTCTTATTTTTTTAAAAAGAGAAAGAAAAAATATTTCAGTAAAATTAGCCACTCAGATCTGTCAGTCTTTGTAGTATTCCTCACCTATAGTTCCCTACGTCTGCAAAGAAAGAGGGGGATGGAGTTTTCGTATCTCTTCTTTAGATACAAGGTTAGTTATTATAATTCTGCAGCAGTATGGATTGTGGTTGTCTTCCGCATTTACTTTGTGCATGTCCTTTTTTTGGTTTTGCTTATTTCATCTGTTTTTTTTTTTTAATTTATGTCACCTTTCTCATTTCTTAGAGTGTGTTAATACTCCATTATTTCAATTACCATAATTTGTCTAGCTGTTCTCCAGTTGATGGAACTCTTCGTTATCACTTATTTGATACTATAAAAAAAAAAGTTAGCATCATTTTAAAATTTTCTTTTCTTTGGAGGCATTTGGGGTTAAGTGACTTGCCCAGGGTCACAAAGCTAGCTAGTGTTTGAGCCTCAGATCTGACCAGTTGACTCCAAGGCTGGTGTTTTTATCCATTGTGCTACCTAGTTGCTCTGATTAGCATCATTTTTAAGGCTAAGAAAATCAGGATTTCTTAGTTTAATGCTTTGGGCTGGTTCAGTTAAGCCACTCCAATATTGGATCACCATTAGTTTTAATTTTCTGCTGAGTAATGTGTATAATGTTACTATTAAAACTTGTTAATAAAACTGAAGTGTTAGAGATATATCTTAAGTTGCATTAGTTATTTTTAAGGTTGTTGATCTTGTCCATATAATCAGAAATACTAAGCATGACTTATTTTCTAATTACCATGTTTCAGGTATTTTATTTTCTAAAGGACCAGGACTTTACAATGTCAGGAAGTCGTTACCAGTTTGCTAAAGAGATAGCAACAGCTGGCAGTGCTGCATTATGTTCACATCTGAAAACTTTAAAAAGTAATGGGATGAACAAGATAGGACTCCGAGTTTCCATTGATACAGATATGGTAATGTATAATTTGTTTTTTTCTTTTTAAAATAAGTGTTTAGGGCAGGATCTAAAAGTTTACTTGACTACATCTCACATAAGGGGAAGTCAGTTTAGCATCTAATTTTTCTTTGCTTGGTTCCATTAATTTGCCTATTTGAGGTTAGAATTTCTTATCTCACACTTATTTTGTATGACTTTTGTCCTTCCAATTCCCTGTACTTAGCATAATGAAATCATGCGTGTACTACTCAATATATACTTAATAAGTGTTCTTTTTGGTGGCTTGTACCATTTGACTTACTTCCTTCCCCTTCAAAACTCTCCTTGGTAATTTAAGTATAGTTTTTCTAACATTAATTTCTAATGGTTAATATGTTGGCTCTATTATAAATACTCTTCGGCTAGTGTTTGGGTAGATATTGTCTCCTCAATTTGATTATAGTTCCTTAAAGGCAGGAACTATTTTCCCACAGCATTTTATTGTAGTAAATGCTTTAAAAAAAGATTACTCATTACATAAAGGTTAAAATGAGGGAGAGCTTTATGCCCTTTTACTAAGCAAGATATAGTAGGCATGCTTGAATTTGTATTTTCACTATCATGATGCTTTTGTTTGAGGAACCTACTTGAAAAAATTTGCTTGTTTTAATGTTCTTTCCTTGGAAAAATGCCTAAAATGGTTTTTGCTAAGAACCGGAATTGAACATGAAAAACAGTATATTATTTAGAGCATTTAAATAATATTGTCATAATTTAAAACTGTTTGCTTCTTATATAAAAAATACTTTAAAATGTTGTGACATGTTCAAAATTTTCTTCCTCGAGCCTTCAGGGTATTAGCTCTCCACTGTCCTATTAAGGACAGTTATTGGCATTTATCTGTAGTTACATGGTTATCTACTATGGTATGAGGTAGTGGCAGACACTTCATTTTTATGGCTTGAAACAGGCCTTCCCTTCCTGTTTGTGTTTCAGGATGTTAACTACAGTATATTTAATCTTGGGAATAGGGCAAAAGAACCAACTTGGCCTTAACTTTATAAAAGATCTCTAATGGTTCAATAAACCTCAAAATACTTAAATATAAGTATTTATGGTAGGAATACACTGTGGAATAAAATATCTGCTGCTATCCTGTTAGTATATTTAAACTCAATAATATTTAGGAATTCTTGCTGTTAATTTTAAATGTTTTTCTTTTGCCCATGACTTGGAATTTTTATATTTTTCTTTCAGGTTGAATTTCAGGCAGGATCTGGTGGCCAACTTCTTCCTCAGCATTACTTAAATGATCTTGATAGTGCTCTAATCCCAGTGATTCATGGCGGGACCTCCAACTCTGTTTTACCACTGGAGATAGAATTGATGTTTTTCCTTATAGAGAATCTATTTTAGCAAAAATAAGTGTGCTGCTATGCATTAAAAACTGATATTAGAATTAACTTCAGCACCAAAGCTGTAATGATACAGACACTAAAGTAGGTATTTGATATTAAATGTCTGAGCTTAGTGTTTATGATGACATTAAATTTTTAAAAATCCTAGCCATAGTATACATAACCCACAAGTTTCAGGTTTCCACCATTTCTGAAACTTTACACTTATTACAGATACTCCAAAAAAAAAAAAAAAAGGCAAAGTCTTTAGTCTTTGGGAAATGTACATCATTTGCTGCGCTAGTTTTAATGCTAAGCCAAAGTATCTGCATTTAACTACACCTCTTTACGTCCATAACAGTTTTGATGAAGATTCTTCATAAATGCCATCTAAATCAGGAAAATCTCTTTTGCATATATGCAAATAAAGATGCCCCCATTTACAAATCTGTATTTCACTGGCATAGTACTGTTTCTATACCCCAGAGAGTGTATAAGTACAGTAAGATTGCTGATTTGTATTATGAGCATCAGCTATCTCTGTACTGAAACTCTTGAGTATTTGGCTAAAGATATGGATTTTGCCTTTTTTCTTCTCCAGATTTGGTATTTGGATTTTTTCCTGATTAAATATATATAAATCAAATGATTGTAGGTGCTTTAGGCACTTGTGCTTCTATATTTAAGTGTATTGTTTTTATAGGGAAAAAATGACTCAAGTATGTGTTTTATAACTATTATCTTTAGTAATTTATAAATGGGTGATATTTTTATACAACAGTGATTTCTCCCTTCCTCTACACTCCTTTACAGTATACCGGTGTATTTACAACTTCCTTGAGTGATTGACGACAGGCCAGACAGATGACCCTTGAAGTAGTCATTATGTAGCAATAAGTGAAGCATAAAGCAAGGTTTCTTTTCCTTTCTCATTAATCCTTTAAATCTATTGGCAGCCCTGTTTACTTTCAGGGAAAACTGTTAATGCCAGTTTTCATGAACTACTTTAGCATATTTGAAATTCTTTGTATAATACTTATTTTTGATAATGGGGTATTAACAGAAGTTAAACTCTATTTATGTATTTGCATTACAAACAAAATTTGTGCCTGAATATAAAGGTTCGGTGAACCCTCATCAGGTTTGACAATTAACTGTTACATAGCTTCCCTCTTTGCTACAAATAGAAAAAAAAATAGTAGTAAAGAAGCAAAGGGTGCATTTCAATTAGTGCTATCAACAGGTTATAGGAACCTAATCATTATTTAGATGCCTTTTTGATTCTCATGTGGAATATTTATATGTTTTTGTATCAAAAACACTCCTTATGTATAGCTCAAGAAATACCACACTAATTAACCCTGTTTTAAGAAAAAGAAATATATTATAACCTAACAACTTGAATTCACACAGGTCAGAGTTATAACTCAGGATCCAAAGTCTCAGGATAGAAGAGACTGAGGATATTGGTGAATAAAAGCAGCCTGTTTTATTGAACTGCACCTTTAATAATTAGCCTGAGATAGCAGTGGTACAGAATAACCATTCTTCTGAAGGAGCTAATTTAACAGGTGTAAACATTATTAAATTTGCAGATATTTAGTGAAATGGCAATGTAATAACTTGTGAAGTATACTGTAATTGTATAAAAGAAATTTGTTTTCAAATTGGCTTTGTTTCTTTTTTAGCTCATATTATAATTAGACATCAAAATGATTGCACAGTGTAAAGAATAATTAGAATACAAACTCTAAGAGAATGGGTGTAGGTGTCTTTCCCATCGAGTTGATGCATTCATATTCTTAGTTTGCATTTCAGACCATATTTGAAGTATCTTTTGTACAACTTCATACATTTATTTTTCTGAATAATTTTCTGGTAATGTTCTTGAGATTGTTACTTGTAATTCTCAAGACTGAGTTTACATTTTCAAGTTCATAACTGTTTCTTGCCTCCCTACTATTATAAAAGCAATTCTGGGGTTTCTGAATTTTGAGGTAAGAGCTACACAACTGTAGGCAAAACCTACTTCTCACATGGTTTACATTTCCTGTGCACACACTGGCTGGATAGAATGAAAGCAGCTGATAAGGGCACAAAACAAAAGGACAGAGAAAGATCAGAACTGTTATGTATGTGAAAATCAAGAAATGATTAAACTGTTTTTTTCTTTTTTTTTTTTAAAGAAAGCAGTTTTTATAGGTGAACAAACTGGAAATTCTATACCATGAAATTTAATTTGAAAGCTGAACTAATAAAAGATTCATCAATATATAGTTTTAACAAAATGGACATTTTTAATTATATGAAAATCTTCCTTCAGAATTAAAATCTGGTAACTAAATTAATATATTAATACTAAATTACTAAACTAAATTTAATAATTGTGGTAGTAATTTATGGAAAATGTCATTTTAACTGCCTGAACAATAATGTAGAACTGTGTTGCTGAGTAGGTAAATAAATCAATTTCCAGCAGTTAAAATGTAAGTTAAAGAAATGTTTTTCCCACTCCTTATGTGTTCTGGTAATTAGAATTAATAATATATAGTAAGCTAGCTTCAAAGTTATTTTTTTAAAAGCCATATCTACAACTTTCTCCTTTTATACCAGTCACTGTTGATGAAAGAAAAAGTTGCCAAGTTAGTTTTATTCTGTCAAATTTGTATTTTGTACGTAGCCTAATAGCAGTGTTTTTCACTTTTTAGCCTTTGCTCTGGGCTTTGACTTTTACTATTTAGTACTTATTTTTTATTATGTGCTTTGCATTCACCTTTCTATGGTTAGTAGTGTTTTCATGAATACTTCACAGATGAGGAAAAAATCTTTGCTTTTGATAAAGTAGGGCATTATAAAAAAACCTCTGCTGGTTCAGTCAAAAGTAAAGGTATTACTGTAACCATCAACAGATGTCTTAAGATTTTGATTTCATTTTGGTCCTTGTGACCTTGGGCAACTTATTTCTCTGAGGTTTGTGCTTTCTTTCACTCTGCAAAATAAGGATCCATTTGGATTGTAGGGAATCATCTGAGGTGCAACACTTAAGGAAGTGATTTGGAAACTATGAAATATTTATAAACAAAAGGTACTGTTATAATTTTCTTATGGGAGTTTAGATGTGACCACTGAGAGCCCGAGTCTTTTTGGAAAACTTCTGGGAATAGGTAAAAGTAGAATTAAGCTTGGAAGAAAGACCTGGGGTTCAAAAAAATGGAAGCAACCTAAATGTACAAAAATTTAAAAAAAGTAGTTGTGAACCTGGGTCACTGGGAGGAAAGTAGTGTACTAGAAGAGGGGAGGGTTTGGGGGACAAGATGAGTCTAGTTTTCGATACATCGAGTTTAAGTTGTCTATAGTTATGGACAACCAATTCATGACGTCCATTTGGCAAATGAGATGCAATAGTTAAGACCGGCATAGAGATCAGAACTGGAGAAGCAGATTTGAGAATCATCTTTGTAAAGATGACAGTTGACTCCGTGGGAGCTGATGAGAACACTAAGCATACGTGATTTTGAGGTTGAGTGCAGTTTTCCTGGCTAAAATGGTGATGTTGGTGTGAAGAACAAATCTGAAAACATGTCAAAGAACTTTCAAAAGTATCAAACAGTATACAATTGTATTTTAATACTATAAAAAGTGATAACTTCAGTGCAGTTGGTCTTTATACCTTTAGTTATGAGTTAAAAAAAGTATCAGCTGGTGGCTGACTTGGTTACGAGTCTCAGTGTACTTATGCTGTGTCCCAAAAGACAGCCGGCAGTGAATGGAATGCCAGATGAGCTGTACAGAACACTCCCCAGCTTGTAGACCTGCTACAATGTAACCTAGGGCTGCAGCATAAGGCAACAGAATGACTGGTACTGGGATGATGGATCAGGGGCCAGTCACATTTTTTTCAGCTTCAGTTTCCCCTCTGTAAGACAGAGATAATTCACTTCAATAAACATTTATTAAGCTCTGATTATGTACAAAAACATTGTGCTAGGTGGTGCGTGTGTAGACTAGGAAAAACCTCTAACATGTAAATACGAGAGTTCCGACCATTCTTGAGGACTCACGTGACCTTGATCCTGGAGGGAAAGGAAATCATTCAGAGGCAAAGGTGGTGGAGGCAGCATCTGACTTTCCGGTTAAAGGAAACTTGAAAATCAGACTGGGCCAGAGTTGGGGGATGCAAGAACAGAACGTTGTGCACACTCTCAGCCAAGTTTTCTGTACTTAATTTTTTTTTTCCTTAATGGATTCCTTTATTGCGAGAGAAAAGAGTTCAACCTGAGGGCTTCCGTGGGAAATTCTTGCGATGTAAAGACAAAACATAAAAAGAATTAAAGTTTAGAAATGTAAAGGCAAGACGGCAGTATGGAGAAAGAAGTAACACTTGCAGCGATATAACGTCAGGAGGGTGGGTAAAACGAGGAATTTAGTAAGCACCGACTGCGTGTCGGGCTCTGTCCTGAGGTACAAACGCAAAGTGAAAAGGCGGCCTCGGCCCTTGGGGGCAAGAACAGGGGCACGTTGGAGTAAGTATGCTGTCCACACCAAGTGTTTGGGGAGCGCAGGAGGGCACGAGTCTAACAGCCGTTCAGTGGCACGACAGGGCTTTCAAAGGGGGCCACACAAAGGGGAGAGCCCTTGTGGACAAGTGAGACACGAGGGTAGGGGAGACGGAGGGGGGCGCTCCTTCCCGGCCTGGCGCCGGGCACCTGCGGACGGTAGCCAGCCCTGCCCGCATCCGGCCCCCGAGCAGCGACCCCTCCCCGGTAAAGTCAGCCCCTTCCTGGGCTGCGGGGCGTCCTCTGCCCCTCAGGGCAAGCCCCCGGAGGGCAGGGCTACGTCGGCGCCAGGTCGTGGGCTTGGGCAGCCACTTGTCCCCGAGTTCTCCCTTTCTCCCTGCCACAGACGGTGACTTTCGCACCACCCCCCTCCTGGGGGGAGGAAACAGCCTCGTTCTTAATGTTACTTTCCTACCTCGCAGTCACTCCTCTGGGACCGCATCCCCACCCCTCCTGAGCCAGGGACTCAGCGTCCGGACCCGCTTCCGGCTTCGGTTACGGGCGGCTCTCCCAACCCCACAGGCGGGGCACGTGACAAAACGATCCCGGCAGGCCTCGCTCTCCAGCGCTAAGCATCCCGGTGCCGCCCCACCGACCCACTGTGGAAGGGTACGGTATCGTGCTGCGCCTGCGCGACCCGAGCCGGGCTTCGTCCCCATGGCAACGGCTGCTGGGGGTTCGGGTAAGCGCCCCTGCTCGGGCCGTGGGTCTCGGGACTCCAGAACGGGAGCTCCTCGCGCGCTGGCGGGACTGGTGGAAGGGCCGAGGGCACCCGCGCCCGTTCTCTGTAGCCTCCCCTTGAACGCGCCTGGAAGGGACCCACCGGCCCCTCCCCCCGCCTCCGAGCCCTCGTTTGGAGCCCGAGGAAGTCTCGCGAGACCTTGGCCCCGCCCCCTCCCCGCATTTCGTTCCTCGCCACCGTGGGACCAGAGTGGGGGCGGGGCGGCGGGACCGGAGTGGGGGCGGGGCGCCGGGACCGGCGGGCTCCAGGGCCGAGAGAATACCGGGCAGAAGCGTGCCGGGGCGCGAGCCAAGGCCCAGCCCCATGCCTCTGCCGAGTGAGGAGGCGGGCCCCGCTCTCGGGTCCGTCGGCCACGTTGGCGTTGGCTTGGCACCCTCTTCTGCCTCGTGCCCGGCGACGCGGACGGAACGAGTGAAGAGTCAGTGTGTCCGCCTGTGTCCGTAGGTGTGACGTGTGCGTACCTGCGGCCATGTGCCTAAGTATGTGTGTGACTGAGCGAAGCTCGCGTGTCCTCAGGTGTGCCCACGTGGGCAGCTGGGGGCAGCGGGTAACACCACCGGCACACTGAGCACCAGAAGAGCACGTGCGAAGCAGTTGACACCCCGTGGAGACCGTGTGGTTTACGGAGAGGGGGCGCTTACCAGCTGTGGGGGGGACGCAGAGGGTGAGAGGAGCTGAACGTGTTCATCCTTCCCGTCTACGCTCAGCCGCTTCTGCTGGGAACACCACCACGCTCTCCGTTGGGAAGGTGTGCCACCTTAGCAGCCGGGTGGCACAGTGGAGAGAGCGTGGATCAGGCAGTTGGAATGGGGGCCTCCGATGCTTCCCAGCGGGGGACCCTGGGCAAGTCCCTTAACTCTCTTTGCCTCAGTTTGCCCCTCTGTAAACTGAGCCGGAGAAGGAAGTGGCAAACCCAGAAAGCCCCCGGTGGGGACCTGGAGAGGCCGGTGAGATCCCGGCACCCCGCTCCGGACACCCCGGGCCGTCCCCTCAGCATCGCCTCTTGGGCTCCAACCAGGCGCAGCATCAGCCGAGCAGTTACCCCTGGCTCAGCAAGTTTATTCCGTCTCCCTCCTCACCTGGGGGACACCTGGGATAACTTCCCACTTGGCTCTGCCAGCTCCAGCTTTTTCTTTCTAATGTGTTCTTTGCACAGCTCAGAATAATATTTCCAAGGTGTAAAACTTTCTTGGGGAGGTTACTTAACCCCTCCAGGCCTCTGCTGCTTTAGAGTAAGATCTTTAAGATCTCTCCCAGCTCTAATATGATCTTATCACTTTGTCCTTTTCAAAAATGATTTATCCTCGGTTGTCCTGAGCTACTTAGAGCAGTCATTTCTTACATTTCAGATTTATAGTAGAAAAAACAGTACTTTTTAAACAGAATGGGGACTGATTCTGCCCCACTAGAGACTTAGTATTGGGTGGGATGGCTGGGATCCCTACTTAATTTATTGCTCAGAGGCCTCTCAAAGTGATGACAGAAAGTTTATTTATTCGATTCTCGAGAATCCAGTACACCTGGAGCAGGAAAAGCTGAAGACAAAGAAGCAATGATATATATAGACTCCAACACGGGTCCCTCCCTCCCCACTGACCATCATCCTCATTAGCTGAGAATATGATCTAACATTCTAGACGCGAAATCTAGCCAATCCCTTTTGAAATGAAGACATCGAAGAATTATGTAGTTTCATCCAATCATTGAGACCCTAATGTACTACACAGTTTTATATCCTTATATGGAATTATTCCATTCTAAAAACATTGTAACCTTGAGCTCTTGGTCTTGCCTCACCCCTGTGAGAAGAATTACAATCTGAGAAGTCTTCACTAAACCTGTTCCACTGAGTAGCCTTCTCTTTACTCTCTCTACTTTTTCCTATTTATTATGTATATTTCCTTGGAAACTCTTCTATGTTCCTCTTGATAATTTTTATTTTGAATATCATTTCCATCCTCTTTGTAATTGTTCTGTTCTTCACTTTATTTTCTTTCTTTTTACTTGTTTGATTTTTCTCCCACTTAATTTCCCTTGGTTTTCCTCATCATATCCTTTTCTTTAAGACCAAAAACACAGGAAATTATGGTTAGGAGAAATAACTTAGATTGTTAGCCCATTATGTTTTAAAGAGGCCATCCCCTCAGGTGGATGGTGTAAATGGTGCTTCACATTTTTCATGTGAGGAATTGGTAATCAGAGAAGTGAAGTGAGCATCACCCAGAGTTATTCAGCCAGTCATTAAGTGCAAGAGCTGGAACCTAACCCAGCTCCTCTGATTCTGAATTCTGTGCTTGGTCCTATACCACTTATCCTCAATTAACTTTAAATATTTTTATTTCAGGATTTGGGAGTGAGGACATATTTGAATATTTCCTTAAAAGGAAACAGATTAAGTCAGAAGATGGAGCTGAAATCATCTGGTATCATGCAGCTAACCATAAGTCACAGATGAAAGAGGCACTAAAAAGTAAGCAAATATTTGATTTTTAGACACTTTAGCATCTAACTACATACTGAATTTTTGTTTTTTAGATTATGGGATGATCCAAGGAACAGGAGCATAAGATTACATGCATTCTAGGTAACAAACAAATTTCAGAAAGAATTTCCTGAATTTCATTTTTTGTTTGCAAAATATCTATCACAGAATTATCTTCTCCATTCCTGATGGCCCTAGTAGAAAGTAATGTCTCCCTCTTTTAAGCTCTGGTAGCACTTTGTAGATAATTTACCTTGTACTACCTTGTTTTGTTGAGATTTCCTTCCTTCTAACTCCCTGTCAGATTGTAGGCACTGCCTTTCTACGCCTTACCGTACCCATTCCCATATCTTTACCTATGATAGGTGCTTAAAAAAACTCCATTTTTTGAATTAATGAATGAATCCTTCAAATAGCCTCCATCTCTAATAAAGAGGTTCCTTTGGCAATATTTATTTCTTTGCAAGAATTAAAATGTGCCCATCTAGTTGTGACTGCACTCTCATACTAAGCTGTAGGGTAACTAATTCTCCTTGTTCCTTTCTTCTTGACTTCCCTGCCCTCCGTTATGCATAATATACATTTATTATTTCATACTTTATTCATAATGCTAATTTATTGGTGATAAAATCATAAATATTTATATCTCAGGCTGATTCAGTTATAAGATAATACTCTTTCAAAGGATTATTCAATCACTTTTAATTATCTTAATTGATCAGGAAATTATACCTACAAAACAGTTTGAAGTCAAAGGTCTGTAATATTTTAGTATTCCATCATGTCAAGACTATTTTAAAATTAATACAGATTCATAGAATAATTAAACTCATCTTATTACTGTTTTTTTTCCCCTCTATATTATTTTAATTGCCTCAGATTACATACTTTTTAAATGTGGAACATGAATTTGACTGTGAAAAACATACAATTAAATATTCTGTTGCACTGAAATAATAGATTATAGCACTATAAAACCACTAGAAGGTCTTGTGCATTCTTTCTGTTTCCAAGTAAGAGTACCTGATCTATCATAATTCAGATTTCTTGAAGATTTTCAGAAAGGTTCTACAGCTTCCCTTTGTAATGTCTTTAAGTATTGTATAACCCTTCCCAGGAATTAGAAGGTAACTGTGCTAGTTAACTGATTGAAACTCACTGTGTCTTTGAGCTTCCATTTTGTCAACTTTCAGAGTAACACAGTATCTAAATGAGAAACAACACAGTAAAAAGCAAAAATTCAATAAAACACCTGGATGCTTATCTATAGCTAGATGTTTGAAAACACCTGGATGTCTTATTTTTTAAAAAATCATTATGTTTATCATTGTGGAGGCAGACTCCTTAATTAGAAACTTTGAAAGTTATGTTACTCTCAGATCAGTAGCAGGGTTATTTCCTCATTTCACATCACTCAGATACCTTCTTCCACTATTTGCTTTCTCACCTCTATGTCTCATGAAGAAGTTGCCCTTATCCTGCCTAAGGCAATCCCTTGACATATACCCTTGATCTCATCCCATTCTGTGTTTTTCAGTAGATTGTCTCCTCTTCATCCTCATTCCTTTTCTAATTTTTGATCTCTCTCAAATATTGGCACCTTAACCGTTGCACCCAAATGCACTCATGTGTGTCCCATCCTTTAAAAACCCTTACTTGTTCTACAGTTCCTACTATTATCCAACACCCCCTTTTCCTACATTGTCCTTGACTACACTCCTTGGGAAAGCCATATACTTTCTCTGCCTCTACTTCTTTCCTCTTACTTAATTCTAAACCTTCTACAATCTGGTTTCCAGTCTTATTGCTTAACAGAAACATCTCTCTCTAAAGTCACTTAGTGACTTTTTGCCAAGTTTGATGACTTTTTTTTAGTCCTCATACTTCTTGATCTATCTGCAGCATTGGACACTGTTTTCTCTTAGATACTCTATTTTTTCTGGTTGTTATGACACTGTACCTCACTGACCACTCCTTATCAGTCTTGTTTGCTGAATCTTTATCCAGGTCGAGTCTCCAAACTATGGGTGTTCCCCAAGTCTCTGTCCTTGGTCTTCCTGTTTTTTTTCTCTATATACTATCTCATTTGGTGATCTCATTAGCTGCTGTAGGTTCAGTTAACATCTTGATAGAAGTTCCCAGATTTATATCTTTATATATGTAGCCCTAATCTCTCTGCTTGGCTCCAGTCCTACATTATCAATTACCTCTTGAACAGTTCCATAGGCATCTCAAACTCAACATGTCTGAAATGAACTCATTATATTCCTCCTCCCCCAAAGTAGCCATGTTCCCATTTTCTTATTAATTCAGGTCAGACCACCATTCTTCCAGTCACCCAGGCACAAAACCTTAGTGTCAAACTAAACTTCTCTCCTATTTTCTCCACATATCCAATTTATTGCCAATTCTTTTCTCCTTTCTTAACATACCTTGTATGCATCCTCTTCTCTCTACTCCCAGAGCTGCTTCTCTTGTGCAGAGTCCTTATTACCCCTTTCCTAGACTAATTAATTAATTTCCCTGCCTCCTGTCTTTCCTCACTCCAGACTTTCTTTCACTCAGCTGTGAAAATGATTTTTCCAGAGCACAGGCCTGACCATGTCACCTCATTACTCACTAAACTCCAGTGACTCCTTGTTTCTTCCAGAATCAGATTCTCTTTTTAAAGCCTTCCCATCTTGACCCCCTCCCCCCATCCAGCCTTCTTATGCCTTACTCTCTTCTGCACACTCTTCTGATCTAGCTTGGCCTACTTGTTCCTCACACCCCATTATCCATCTCATGACTTGGCCTTTTCACTGGCAGTTCCCCCTTCCTTGGAATGTCTTTGCTCCTTATTTCCCTCTCTGAGTTGCCCTAGTATCCTTCAGGACTTAGCTCAGATTCCACCTCCTGCAGGAAAGTTTTCTCTGTCTCCTCCACTACTAGTTGGTTGGTTGTTACTCTTTGTTCTCAGAGAGGACCAAAATGACATCACTGTGTTAGAGCCAAATCACAGTGTATCTGGTTGTGGCTGATCAGACCAATAGACGCAGGTCAGACAAAAATACTTCATATGAACATTTGGAGTAGAAATGTCTCAAAATTTACGTATCTCGTGTTGCTTTTGAACTGCTGCAATCCTGCTGTGCTGTGAGCACAGCCCCTTCTTTGATGGAGACACTATTCTATGGGGTCTTTTGCCAGAGTCTTCCATGTCACAAAATCAATTCCAAAGTTCTTCAGAGAGACCTTGAAAGTGTCCTTGTGTTGCTTTTTCTGACCATCATTTGAGTACCTGCTTTGTGTGAATTCTCCCTGAATAGTCTTTTAGGCAAATGTATGTTTGGCATTCGAAAAATGTGACCAGCCCATCAGAGTTGTGCTCTCTGCAGTTGAGTTTGAATGCCTGGCAATTTAGTTCAAGAAAGGACCTGTGTCCAGTACCTTATCTTGTCAGGTGATGTTCAGAATCTTCCTAAGACAATTCAAATGGAAGCAATTCAGTTTCTTGGCATGGTGCTGGTGTGTTGTCCAGGTTTCACGGGCATTCAACAATGAGGGCAGCACAATGCTCTATAGATCTTCAGATTGGCAGGCAGCCTATTATCTTTTCTCTCCCACACTTTTCCTGTGCAGACTCCCAAGCACTGAGCTTGCTCTTGAATGCGTGCATCAGCCTCATCATCTGTGTGTGTGTGTGTACATTCCTAGACACTTAAGTTCTCTCTGAAGAACTTTGGAATTGATGGTGTGACATGAGAGACGCTGACTCAGGAGCACTCAGCATGGTGTACCCATGTCAGAGAGGGCACTGTGCTCTACGAGCAAAGCAGAGCAGAGGCGGCTCCAAAGAATCGGCAGAGGTGCAGATTGAGAGCATGTGCCCCAGGTGTTCCCATCGACTCCGTGCCTGGCCTGTGGGGGAACATGTCGGAGACACTGAGACTTGACTCTAGGGCAGCGATGTCGTTTCTGGTCTTCTCTGAGAACAAAGGACAATAACCAGCCAACCATCTCCATGCTGAGCGTAGACATCACTCGTAGTGTCACTGACTGACTGCAGGAAAACTGTGGCTTCAGTACTCAGTTATTCTTGCTTCATAAAAATCAATACAGAGAATCATTTAGGAATCTTGAGGCCTAAATCCTGTTTTAATCCTTATACATGCCTACAGTGTCCTCCCTTTCCTTCTTTGCCTCATTCATCTCTATCAGTATATAAATTATACTGTCTTCTCCATAAAATCTTTATTCATCTATTCTGTCAGTAAGCCTCACATAACTTAGCTCTGCTGGCCGTGCTTCTGACTCTCTGAGTTTCAGCATCATGTGTCAGCTTCATTCTTAACCCTGGAAACTCCTTTAGTGTCCAGGGCCTTCTCACATTGGAACATTCATCCTGCTACCTCTATGTCCTTCTCATAGGGGAACATCCTTCTCCTCTCCTCCTCCTTAGTATTTATGTAGTGCTTTAAGATTTGCAAAATGCTTTACATAAGTTAGTTTATCCTTCTGCATATCAGCCACCTTCTATTGAGAGGTTCCTCTGTTTTGGGGAAAGGCACAGGCAAGCTAACCTTCATTCCCCTCGGTGTTGTTCTTCTGACTTTTTGGACTTTACTGCCGTGACACCCCACCCCCACCTCACAGGTAACTTCAACTCTCTCTCTCCTTTTGTGTGTTGTCTTCCCCTATTCAAATGTAAGCCCCTTGAAGCAGAGATAGGGTTTGTTTGAGGTTTTTTTGCTTGTATTTGGTTTTTATCTCCTGCACTTAGCACATAGAAGGTACATAATAAATGCTTATTGCTTCAACTTGCCTAATACTGTGTTTTGGTTATGTATTTATTTTTTATTCCTATAGTAGACTGGAAGACCTATGAAGGCAGACACTTTAACTTAGCTAAACTTTTTGTGTTTTTTATCACATAGCATAGTTCTTTGCATAAAGTAGGAGCTTAATACGTTGTAGTTTATTGAACTGAATAGAAGTTCAAAATTGGAAATGACCTTAAAGATCAATAAAAGCTGTTGATTTGTTGATTTGTTCAAACATGTACAAGGGTCAGTTGGAGGCAAAATTGATAGATAGGTGAAGTTTGTTTTAGTATCTCTTACCTCCCTTTATTCAGTTTTTCATTTCCTAGTAATTAACTGTACCTCACTGAAATTGCCTCCTGCTCACACTGCCCTTTTTTTTCCACCATCAAAACGTTTTTGAGGAAAAGTTTCCATAAATTCATCCTTACTTAGGTTTCCATGACTGAAAATGCTTCATGTCTTGTCTATCCTAAGGGTAATTTAATTAAGGTAAAATATAGAGGACAGATTTTAATCTAAGTGGGCCTTCTCAGTTTAGGTGACTTTCCTACCCTGTTCATTCATAACCAGCTAGCACCATGTATACATTTGAAAAATCTGGTTCAATTTGTCTTATATAGGATACTTCATCCTGTGGTTATTGAGCTGATGGTGCTAGGCAGAGGGAGTTCAAGAGCATGAGGTGGGAGCTCTGGGGCAGAGCAGTGAGGTTTTTGTTTCTGTTTGCCTTGATAGAAAAAAGCCTCATGTATTGGAATGTGCTGTCATCTGTTTGAAGCCTTATGCACAGAGTGCACCAAAAAGCTCTGCAGCAATGATTCTGTCACAGGGTCACTAATTGGTGTCTTCCTGCCTGTGTTCTCTTCTGTTCTGATGTTAGGAATCATGGAAGGGAAAAAGAGAAGGGAATAAGCATTTCTCTATCTTCTGTTCTGTGCCAGACTCTGTACCAACTACTTTGGGAATGTTATTTCATCCTTACAACAGCTCTCAGAAGTAGGTGCTATTATTGTTCCCTTTTGTGGTTGAGGAAACAAGCAACCAAAGGTGAAGTGACTTGCCCTGGGTCACACAGCTAGGAAGTATCTGAGGCTGAATTTGAGTTCATGCCTTCCTAACTTGAGGCTCAGGGCTCTATCACAGTGCCCTAGCTGCCAAGGTAGTTAGCACTTGTGGCTTTGTTAAAGACACTGTTGGGAAATACAAAATAAGCATATTTTATATACCTAAAAAAAGGGTTTTGAATATAGAATTCTTTGAGATCCCAAAACATATTTAGCATTTACTTTTTTAATGTTTCTTTGTGTTTGTTTAAATAGGTAGTGCTCACATGATAGAGGCAGATGTTCTTTCCTGTGATGAATCAGAACATGGACAGCCAATAATGGCTCATCCTCCTGAAATAAACAGTGATAACACTCTCCAGGAGTGGCTAAGTGAAGTATTAAAAACCAATAAAGGCATCAAACTTGATTTTAAAAGGTATGTTGGAAAGTGCTACAAATGTCTTATATTCCTAATAGAGCAGGAATTCACTTTCAATTGAATTGAATTTTTGTCATTTAACAAAAATCTTTCTCTTCTTTCAGCCTCCCTTTCCACCCCACTATCTCCACTGAGGGGAAAAAACCCAAAACTTTCATATAGTCAAGCAAAACAAATTCTTGCATTGGCCATGGCCAGAAATACATGTCTGTCCTTCATCATCAGTCCTCAGGAATTACAGTTGAACAGAGTTTTCAGGGCTTCCAAAGTTGTTTTGTCTTTAAAATGTTGTAGTATTGTTCTTCTAGTTCTGTTTACTTCACTCTGTAGGAGTTGAAAAACTTTCCAGGTTTCTCTGAAACCATCCTTTTCATCATTTCTTGCAGCATAGTAATTCTTCTGGTAGTCATTTTGCCTTGAGGGCCATGCTTTTGATGAATGCGAATATTTAGCTTGGAAAGGATGAGTCTGTGATCAGTCCAGCACTCTGCACCACACATTGCCTTTGTCACTCACTGTCTCACTCTCACTGTCTGTCTCTTCTCCTTACAATCACATAATCTATTTGATGCCAGTGTTTGCTGCGAGGGTGCATCCGTGAAGTTTTATTGCATTTAGGTAAATGGAAAACTGTTGGTGATGAGGTCATGTGATGCACAAGTCTTCAGCAGTAAATGACCACTGCTGTTGCTGTTTCCAACTCCTACTCCCTAGGACTCCCTGCCAAGTCTGGTAGTCTGAGCCTACTCTAGCATTAAAGTCACCCAGAATTATAAGCTTGTCCTCTTTTGGCACATTGACAATAAGGGTCTCTAGATCTTCCTAAAATTTTCCTTTACTTTGTCATGGTGGGAGCATAGGCACTGATGATGGTGGCATGGCATTTTCCTACGAGTGGCAATTGCATTGTCATGAGCCTGTCATTCACTCCTTTCAGCAGGCATACCAGCTTGCCGATTAGATTAGTTTCGATTGCAAAACCCATGCCAGCTTCATGGCGCTCCCCTTCACTATGCTCACTCCAGAAAAATGCATATCCAGCTCCAACTTCAGTAAACTGGCCTTCATTTGCTAACCTTGTTTCACTCAGGGACGCTATTTGGATGCGATACCTGTTGAGTTGTCCTACAATAAGAGCAGTTCTTTCAGGTCTACTGGATTTTGTATTGTCTGTTAGTGTGTGCATGTTCCATGTGCTGATGGTGAGTGGAATCATCTTTCCATTTGAACTGTCATAGGAAGATTCTGAGCATCACCTGGCAGGATAAGGTACCAGACACTGAAGTCCTTGCTCAAGCTGAACTGCCAAGTATTCAAACTATGCTTCAGAGAGCGCAATGGGCTTGCCACATTGTTTGAATGCAAAATGTATGTTTGCCAAAAAGACTATTTTATGGAGAACTTGCATGAGGCAGGCGATCGCATGGTGGCCAGAAGAAGCAATACAAGGACACTCTCAAGTTCTCTCTCAAGGGCTTTGGATTTGACTGTGCAACATGGGAGACACTGGCACAGAACTGCTCAGCATGGTGTACCCACGTAAGAAAAGGTGCTGTGCTCTTTGAGCAAAGCAGAATTGAGATAGCACAAAGTAAATGTAGGATGTGCAAATTTGGGATATCTACCCCAAATATTCATACAGACTATCTGTGCCCATCCTGTGGTAGAGCATTCCAAGCTTGTGGTGGTCTGATCAGCCACAGTTGGACACATTGAGATTTCACTTTACAATGGTGATGTCATTCTGGTCCTCTTCGAAGAAGAAGGACAACAGCCAGCCAACAGCATAATAGCATTCCATTGCATGTATTAACATAGTTTGTTCAGTGGTTCAGTTGTTCTGACTGTCCACTGATAGTCACTCCTCAGTTTCCAATTCTTTGCTACCCCAAAGAGAAGTGCAATAACTATTTCTGTACTTAAAGGTATTTTTCCTCTTTCCTTGATCTCTTTGGAGCTTAAACCTAGAAGCGATATTGCTAGGTCTAAGGGTATGTATACTTTAATAATTTGGGGGCATAATTACAAATAACTTTCCAGAATGGCTAGATCAATTCACAGCTCTATCATAAGCACAGTAATATACCTGTTTTCCTATAGCTCCTCTAACATTTATCATTTTCCTTTCAACTCTACCAGTGTGATGGGTAAGAGAACTTTAGAGTTGCTCTAATTTTTATTGCTGTCTTTATCAGTACTTTTGAAAATCTCTTTCCTCTCCCTCTCCTCCCCCACAATACATTGAGATTTTGGAAAGAAATCAGTTTGATAGTTGTCTTCTGTCCTAACTGTGGGAAAGCCTTAGATGGTTTGGGGGGTTTTTTTTGGTGACCAAGAAGTATTCTACATAAGTCCAATTAAGGATAGATTTTTGAATATATGCTCAGGTTTGACTGAGTAGGCAAGGTAGACAGCCAACCCATATTGTAGGACTAAAAAAGGGTCTCATAGCTAATAATGGGCAGGGGACAAAAGCATCCATTATTAAAAGATTACTTTCCTCTTTTATTTAGCCTGAAAATAGAAGAATGACATTCTGAAGTCAGAATAGATGTTGTTGACAGACTGATTCATGAATGGGCATAGAACTTGATGAAGCCCCATTTTGTAGCTTAGACTGATTTTTTATGAGTCTTTGAGACACAAATGAAATTCTTTACTTCCAGAATGAAATTTACTCTGGTGGCAAATGGAGCAATAAATGAATACTGTTCTTTGTTGTAAAGAGGATCAATATATTTAACAACAGTGCAAGTAATTGATTGCCACTACTTAAAAGAAGCTCAAGTGAAGGTTCCGCTGCACTGATAGTATAATATTCATGTGGATGTGACAACTGTAACTCCTCAGTGTGCTGAATTCCTTTGACCTTTTTTTGTGGTGCTCTGCTGCAGTCATGACTTGATAGTGATTATACTATGTGTCTTTGGAGAAGTGAGAGTAGGCTCATTTTAATTCCTTGTAGTTTTGGGGACTCGGGCAGGTACACAAATTAATCGAGGTTCCTGGGAGATTTAGTGCAGCGTTTGCTTAGAGAGTTGTAATTGGGGTCTGGGGATGGGATGTGAAAGCTGAACCAAAGATGTTCAGATCTGTTGAAACAACTAGAAAATGACATGACTTTCCTCATGCTCCAGTCATTGCTTCTGGAATAAGTATCATGTCCCTGAACATTTACATTGGGATTATATAGATAATACTGTGGTAGAAAGAGCATGTAATTTGAAGTCAGAAGATTGGAGTTAAAGTTAAGTACTGCCACTTATTAGCCATTTGATTAGGGTAAGTAACTTAACCTGTCTAGGCATCTCATCTGTAAAATTTGGCTAACTGTTATCTTCCTCCCTGGGTTGTTGTGAAGAAAGTATTTTGTAAATGTGAGTGGTTGTATGATTTCTTATTCCTTCACATTTCCCAGTTGATTTTTTGTGATTCTACCCCCTGTTTAGCTTTTTAATAATTATTCAAGTTGTGAAGTATTAAGGAATATATTACTTGATTTAGAATATTTTCACAAATTTTGTAGAATTTTTTTCTTCATCTTTTACATTAAATATTGATAATATGCTATAATTCTCTTCATGATGGGTGGTTGGTATTGCTCTAATATAAACAAAGTGAGATGGCTAGGTTTCTTATTTAATAATATTTCTTTTTACCTCTGGGCACAGCACTTCTCCAGAGAGAACCCATGCATTATCCTTCTCTGAAGCTGCATCTTCTTTTTGTATTTGGGTTATATTTGTACTGAAAATGTCTATGGACATGGACAAGTTCCACCAGTTAGTCATTAGACGAAGACCTTATATTAAACATGCAATAAGTTAAATGAATATAAGCAGTAAAAAAATTTTGATCCAGAGACTTCACTATTAGCACTATATCCCAAGAAGACACTGACAATAGCAACAGAAATGTTCATAGCAACATTACTTGTGGTGACAAAAAGTTGGAAACTGAATTGGTGAGCAGTGATTGAGCAATCACTGAAGAAATTGTGGAACAGAATTCTTTTGAGATGTTGTTGCCCTGTAAAGAATGACAAATATGAACAAATCACAGAAGCATGGAGAGACTTGCAATACTGTCAAAATAACTGAGGCACAAAGGTCTGAGGATAATCAATTCATTAGTAAAGCATGAATTTACCAATAGATACAATCTCAACTTCTTAGCAAAGCTAAAACCCCAAATGAAGGGGACGGTTCTTTTTTATAGTTTTGGTGAATATAGAACAAAGAAGAGGACTTTGTAGGTGGGGAACAAGTTATGATTGGTTTAAAAGAGCTTGCTGTCATGAATGGTGAAATCAGTGATTGGTTATAGAGCTCAGGCATGGGGGAAACCATGTGGTTGGTTGGCAAGTGGGAATGAGGGGCTAGGAGCAACTCCTTCCTTCGCTCTTGTGACAAAGAAGTGTTCATTATTTGGATCCACCTTCAAGGTCAGAGATAGCGGACCAGCTTTTTTGGATAGCTTGGTGTTGTAAATACGCTAGAGCAGACTCTGTAGCATCTCATCATCCCTCAAGGATAGCAGATTTCCTTGAAGCAAGAATAGATTATACGAGAGCTAGGTTTCTAAACTTAACTCGTTATAGGCCAGCTGAATTTCTGGACTAAGTTCAGAGACAAAGAATCATAACATAGGCAGGAACAAGACAAAATCATTCAATTGTAAATACCAATTAAAAAATACAAACTCAATGTGATCGTTTCACTTGTATGAAGTGTAGGAAGAATGAAGGAATTAGAACCAGAAGAATAAGATCGTGGTGGACTGCAGCAAGGTAAACCAGAGCCAGAATTTGGAGAAAATTCATCTGGCATTATGTGGTGCTGAGGTCTGCCCATCCCAGGTGCATGTGAATGGGAGAGGGATTGGCCTCCGCCCATACTGTAGGACCATGGAGGTGATAGCCTAGGGTTTGGTGAAGGAGTGGCACCACCACAGGAAAGAGAACATTCCTCTCCCCATCATTCTCCTGTAGTGATACATCAGAGCAAAACCCTAGTAATTCCACATGAAAAGATTACAAATGTCAGGTTAGATTCAGGGTTATGTGTTAATATCAGAGGTTAAGTTAAAGGACATAGCCATCCTTTTTGTAACTAATAAAAAAAAATCCAACTTTTTAAAGAAGAATGTACTTACAAAGGGTTTGTTGGGAAGGATTGGTTGTAACAAAACAAAATATATCAGTACTTTTTAAAAGAAATATGATTCTTAGCACCATCTGCCACTTTTCTTTCACTCAGCCACCATTATTGTAGAAAGGGACTCATATAAGTTTCAGGGCCATTTTGTAGTTCTTAAAGCTTTTTTGGAGTAAAACATGGTCTTTTTCAGCAATATGTATTCTGTATATATGTTTTAATATCATACAAAACCTTTGATGGATAATTTTGTTTTAGTGATTAAGTATCACCATCAAGTGAGACATAAAACAGGAACACGTGCTTAGTATAAGTTTTCACCAATGTCATGAAGGATGTCCTATGCAAAATCCACATAGTGGAAAGATGCCTTATAGGTAGTGAGGTTTTCCACATTTCTATTTGCAGATGGCATTGCTTTGATTTGCTGTAAGTCCTAAACACTGAAATCAAATCATTCAAAGGAAATTGACCAAACAGTTGTCCTGGAAAAAACTTAAGTGGATGAAGAATAAATATTGCCCAGATTATAAATTAGATGGATAACCTGTTGAGTTGTATTAGTAACTGTATGATAGGCAGATACTGTAGATGGACAATGATATGAGTTAAAATTGAATAGGAGAAGATTGGACTGATTCACATGACCCTAGTTACTTCCTGGTTTAAAATTCTGCTTTATTTATACCAATGTTTTTCTAGCGATATTACATCAATGTGAAAAAACCAAATAAACATAATTTTTGTGGCTGTTGGGGGCGGTGGTAGATTCCATATAAAGAACTGACAGAATGACCAGAGTAGAAAATTATAGCAAGAGCAGGGAGGGAAACTGGGCAGAGAGTTACTTTGCAGCTATTTCTTTCTCCTTGAGAGGTGACTTGTACATATCCACAACTACTGAATGATTAGATCTGCACATAGGGCTTCATGTTTTCATGCTGCATTTTCATCATATCGGAGGTAGACATGGCCTCAGGAGAAATCATTGAGTCTATAAAATTTGCCTTAATAGAAATCATCAAGTGCCCATCATTGCATGGGAAGTTTTGAGTTTTGGGAGCCACAAAGTTGGACTGATAGACAGCCAAGATCATATCTGCCATCCCAGTGAACATTCAGTATTTGTGGTAGTGTTATGTATCTTGATAATAGAAATAATGTTCATCCTTGTCTTGACTGTACTGATGAGATCTTAGCCAGACTGATGAGAAAACTCAGTCACATAGATTAGACCTTAGGATGCATGGTGTCAGAACCATGAGAGATAGCACTGCCAAAGGCGGCTTCAAGGTATAGCACTTCATGCCAGAGTGCTGGATATGAATCTGGTCCATCTCACCTAGGATGCTGTCATTACAGACTTTGATCAGAAGAGATTCCAAACATTTATTCACTGACTTCCACAGTGACTCTCTTCCGACTGTAAGCTGATACCTTGGGCACTGTATTCTTGGTGACCAGAGCATCTTCCTTTCCTCTACAAATGAAAATTCAGGTCAGTGAGACTCCACAGAGACCTTTTCTCCTTTGAAATTTTCTTGGCCACTGCAGCCTCAGGTATCTGTCCTGATCACCAGGTGAATTGAACCCCCTTCATCTACCTCCTTGGCCACCACAATCGCCAAAGCTATGAAGATTCCAGCCCCTAAAACCACCCCAGCACCCAAAACTTCCTTGGCCTTCATGGTCACTAACTTCTTCCACACCTTTCAAACCCACAGTTTCTCTTGGGGATTGAATTATGGCTTTACGAAAAGATTCTTTTCGGGGAGGAACTGCAAGTAAGCAGATGCTGCAGACACATGCAGATAGCCAATTTATATACTCCAAATGGTCAGCAGACTCCTCTGACTTCTAACATCTTGATTTTAGGGGAGTCTCAATTTCAAGAATCCTGAAGTGCAGTAGAGAAAGGCATGGTGGGTGTAGGTAGGCTGCAGCTTGTTACCAGTGACTAGATGACTTCTACTTGCACATTAAAAGTACCATAAAATGTCTCCTTATGGGAAGGATGTGGGCCAGTCACATGGAAAGAGCAAAGGATAACTGATGGACTAGGTAAATGCTGCAGTGATAGACACAAACCATTACAAGAACTAGAGGAAGGGCTCTGTTGAATTAATGAGGTCTTCCATGGGGGATTTATGGATGGAATTAGGCAGGAACCACCCAGGAAAAGAGAAATGGATGGCATCTTGTTCCTGTGGACAGAATATCCACATCTGTGGGTCATAGATCTGTTGAAGTAAATATTTGTATTATTACTATTTTCCTTATATATCTTAGTGTGTAGAGAGTGAACATATAGAAATTCAAATGTCAATTATAAATTAGGGGGGTAATTTATAGTTACAGCAGTATAGATCTGAAAGGGATCTTGGAAGTCATCTGGTCTAATTCCTTAATTTTTTAGATGAAACAGCTAATTTGGCCTAGAGAGGTTAAGTTACATGCTCAGTGTCACACAGGCAGTCCTTTTTTCTGATAGTATGTTGCTTTTGGTTTATAGTATAATGCTTATTCAATTCTTGCTAAATGTTCTAGTCTCTCTGACTTCATTTACCTTACTGTCAGTATATATACTAGTGGGGAAGCAGTGTAGTGACTAGAGAACTGCTCTTGGAGTCAGGAAGACCTCAGATCCTACTTCTGACCCCTAAAAATTGTGTGGACAATTCACTTAGTTTCCCTGAGCTCAATCCTTTCAGTAATAAAATAAGAGTGTTTGACTAGTTTCTTTGGTCCCTGCCAGCAATTAAATGTTGTGATTTTTAAAAATTGTCTTTCTTATGATTTTTTGGCCTTTAACCTACATCAAATCCAAACCATTCTGTTATAAAAGCAAACAGTTTTAAACAAATGTTGAAAAATAGGTTCTTAGTAACCCAAGAGATTTACATGTCACTTTGTGGTACATTTATGGGGGATCGAAAGATGCTTAAAGAATGTTAGGAACTACTCAGCTTAACTGCTGGCATTTATGGGTACTTTGTATCGATATTTTTACTTTATTTTTAATAGTAATGTTTCTGTTTTAAACCTACCATTTTCCTCATGTTTGATTTTATAGTTTCTTCTTACATATAGATGTCTCTTTTTTAGGGAAAAGCATTCTCAATTTTAAATTTGGAAAAGTAGGATTTGATGCACAAAAATAGGATTTGTAAGCAGGTTCTCAGAATCGTCAGTCAGTTAACAAGCATTATTAAAATGCCTGCTACGTGCCAAGGCCCTGCACTGCACCCTGTGGGTACAAGTAAAAAGGAGTATCTATTCCCTGCTTTCAAGCTTACATTCTAACAAGACGGATAAGCACAAATTTAAGTATTTACGGAGTAAGCATAAAGAATGAATAAAAGGTAGTTAGAAAGGGAAAAGTACTAGTAATTAGCAGAATCAGGAAAACCTTCATGTAGAAAGTGATGCTTCAGAAGCATCTTGAAGGAAGACAGGAATTCTGTGAGGAGATGAGGAGAGGGCACATTCTACACAGTGGGGCCGATCAGTGCTTTGTGCGAACAGCAAGGAAGGCCCGTTTGACTGAATCCGAGATCATGGACTGAAGCTTGGGGGAGAGATTAGAATTAGATATATAGATTTAGGAGTCCTCTTCATACAGATGATAATGAAATCCATAGAAGAAAGGAGGATCCAGGATGAAGCCTTGGGTACATGCACAGATTGCCTCAACAGGCAGAACCAGGAAGGGAGAAGTTAGAAAAGTTTGTCTTCATAGAAGGAATAGAGCTGCCCCAAAGTAGAATCATCTGCTTTCGGAAGTAGTAATTTCACAATCACTGAAGATCCTTGAGTGGAGGTTAGCCGTGTGTAAATGAATCCTGGTCTGTCTTGGTATTATCAGTTCAGCAAGTTTATTATCTTGATATCATATTTGAATACTATTTCAAGCTGATAAAGCTTAGAAACATACAAAAACAATACTCTGCTACCACCTGCTGGTAATGGGTATCGAGGAAAAGGAATTTTAAAAAGGAAATGAATTTTTTTTAGTCTCTAAAAATCAGTGGCTAGTCCAAGCAGCCAACAACTTGTGAGAACAGATTTTTATATCAAGCAACAAGATAGGATAAATGCTATCAGAATGTAATTTTATTTAGTATACAAAATCAAAAATTGTTTTTTAAAGGATCATTTTACTTGAGATTTGTGTTTGGAAAAGCAGTGTTTAAAGTTGCTTATCATTTGTTATTTATTATTACTGTTATTTACTAGTTTTGAATGCAAATTAGTTCTGTCAGCCTATGTAACATCATAACAATACAACTGGATAGATCAAAAGAACAGGTAGTATCGACATCGTTCTGATTAGGCAATTTTTATTTTAAAAAGTAATTATAGGAGAAGAGGAAGGTTATTTTTAAAACAGTAGAAACAAGGATTTAGAGTTGGAAGGGACTTTAAAAGGCCGTCTAATCCAACATCTTCATTTTACAAATGAGGAAACTGAAAACTAGAAAGAGAAGGGATTTGTCCAAAGCCATGCAGGGGAGTTACAGATAAGAGATCTGGGGTTTGAATCCATGTCCTCTGACTCCAAATGCAACATATGAAAGATACTTTAACTTTTAAAAACTGGCTACATTTCATTTATCTATAGGATTTTTTTTCCCCAGAGAGAATGTTATATCATATTGTAAATCAATAACATTAAACATCACCTGCCTGTCATCCAGACCTAAGTACAGCTCCTGGTAATCATCATAATGATATGTGTATATATGTATGTATAAAGGTGTATGTATATACGTGTGTATATGTGCAGATATACGTATCTATCCGTCTATATTACTTTGTGCCAGGCACAGTGATAAGTACGTTGCAGTTATTATCTCATTTGATCATCACAGCAACCCCAGGAGGTAAGTGCTATTGTGGTCCCTATTTTACATTTGAGGAAACTGAGGCAAACAGAGGTTTAAGTGACTTGTGTAGGATCATACAGGTAGTAAGTGTCTGAGGCCGGATTTGAACTCAGTTCTTCCTGATTCCAAGCCCAGCACTCTATCCACTGTGCCACAGTAGGATGAAATGTAACTGTTGTAAATTAATAGCATTACTTTATGCTAAGACTAGATTAAAATACACTTAAACTTTTATACAGATTGCAGTTTGAAACTGATATTTGTTAAGTTGCAGTTTCACCAGTTTAGTAAAATGAGTTGAATATAAGTTATCACAAAATACTTCCAAGTATAATTGCGAGGGCTTCACTCTTTCAGCTCTCCAAGTTGTTATTTTCCCTCTTTCCCTGCTGGAGTGTGTTGTACAGAGGAAGAACCCTTGACTGTGGAGTTCAAATTCTACTTCTGGAGACTGCCACCTATATGACCTTGTGCGAGTCATCCATCCTCCCTGGTCCACAGTGAGAGGACTGGACTAGATGGCCTCAGAGTTGCCTTGCAGCTCCAGATTGATGATCCCGTAAAAGTGAAGAGCTTCGCTAGGCGAGAGCGAAGTGGCCAAGAAACAAAAGGCAGCGTTGTATGCTTTCCGCTTTTGGACAAGATCATCAGCCTAAGCAGAAGCAGACTGAGCAGCTCCCCCTTACCTACTGCCAGAAAAGCCTGAAATCTGTACCACGTCGAATAATGACCCAGACATTCAGTGAGAAGCTGTAGTGAGTGACTTCATCCATCCCAGAACTGTACGTAAGGTCAGCCAGAAGCACGCTGGCAAAAGAAAGGGGGCACCAAAACAACAAAACCAGTGTAAAAATACTTGAGCAGAAGCAGAACAATGTATATACAGATAATAACATTGTCATGAAAGATACTTAAGAGTTCTGATGAAGGCGGTGAACAGCCCAGTCATATCTAATTAGGGCCAGTGACAAAAGGTATCGTCCAGCTCCCGACAGAAAAGGGATGGGCTCAGGGCACCGACACACATTTTTGGGCGCGGTCGCTCCGTGGACTCGCTCTCCATGACTGCGCTTGTTTGTTACAAGATGTCCCACCCTCCTTGGTTGGTTACTCATAGCGACAGCAGTAAAAGTAGAATTATTCAAACATTTTTCAAAAATGCACAGAAGAAAACTAAAGGAAATTCAGAAGAAAGCACAGAGGAACAGGAAAGTTTTTAAGGAGGAAGAAGTAGAATTTATTTGCAAGGTCATTATATGCAATGTGATTTTACAGCTGTTTAAAATGATATAAGATGTAAGATACAACTACTGGTTCATATAAATAAAACTAAACATCAGGGAAAAGTTTTGTATATTCCAGACAGATAACGTTTTAGAAATTGGGCTCAATTGGCTGATACGTTGTGGTAATGGACGTTGTTTGATTCCCACGGAATGTTTATTGTGAGTAATGACAAAGGCAGAGGAAATTTTAACATGAGATGAACGTAATATTCATCACTTTCTATTATTCCATGTTGTATAATTGTGTCAGAATTACTCAAAGCCTTGAAATAAGGGTATCCAAGTGGGCAAAGGAAGAGGAATTTTGTATGCAGGAAAGACTTCATTTAACTGTATGAATTTGTTTTAAAACAGTTAACTTGCCTCTTTCACAAATTCATTTATAATATTTTTTTGTTATTCTGAAGTTGGCAAATACCAGGAAATGAGGATTTCTGCATACAAAGAAGAACAGGAAAAAAGTGGACTGTACATGAAACCATGAATCTCCATTAAAAACAGCTTATTTTTTAGATATAAAATACATTCAGCAAGCATGTCAGCTCCAAAATGGAACAGGACAGTTTTGAAAACAATGTGTGGTATTTACTGTAAACTTTTAAAAAAGGTAAGTAGTATGAAGTGGAGATTTCTGATCTTATCTTCTTTTGTGTGCATGGAAATGCTCTTTTTTGGGGTGTTTAAATTTAGAATACAGAAAAATAAAATTGCTTTTAAAAAAAAGAAAAGAAACACAGATCACCCAAAAAATGCATACTTGAATTTGGGTGCAGCAATAAATTTTTTTGTGTGTATTTTTAAAATTTTGAACTTAAAAAATACCCAGTAAAAGAAACATTTCCACATAGAGAATAAAAAATGAGTATAATACTGAAGTTGTGAGTTTGTATTACATTCAGCTTGCTTTTAAGCCTTTTTAAGTATGTACAGCTGTGTATATGTGTATACATATATACTTACATATATAGTATATAGGATAAATTTAACGTCATTTTCTAAGACACTTTCTTATCTGTTTCTTACTGACATTCCTGTTGTTCTCTTTGTGCATTTAAAAATGAACATCTTTTTAATGTTCTAGTGTAGCCCCATTTCTTCTCTCCACATTGAAAGAAAGGAAAGCATAACTCCTATATGAAATATCATAGTCAAACGAAAACAAATTCCCACATTGTCCGTGTCTGAATATACATGTGATACTCTGTTTCTCAAGTTCATCACCTCTCTGTCAGGAAGTGGGTAGCGTGTTTCATTATTAATCCTCCGGGATCATGGCTGATCCTTGAATTGATCAGCACTCTTAATTCTTTCTTAGTTGTTTTTCTTCACATTGTTGTTGCTATGCACATTATTCTCTGGGATCTGTTTATTTCTCTTTATTAGTCTGTACTAGTCTTTCTAAGTTGGTCTGAAATGAACCATTTAATTATTTCTTATGGTGTAATAGTTTTACATTTCCTCTGGGAGGTGTCCTGTGATGGAGACTAGGCCTATGATTTACTTGATATTAGCAGATTTCTTGATGAGAAAATTCCCTTTACCAAAGTGTATGCACCTTTGTGGCAAATTATATTCTTTTTTTAAAATTAATTATTTTATGTTCAGTTTTCATCAATCAATTCCATAAATTTTAAATTTTCTCCTCCTCCTTCCCCTCTCCTTCCCTGAGACAATATGCCATCTTGTATGGGCTCTACACTTACATTCTTATTAAATACATTTTCACATTAGTCATGTTGCCAAGAAGAATTAAAATGAATGGGAGAAACCACGAGAAAAACCAAACCAAAACAAGACATAGCACAAGAGAAAAGAGTCTGTTTGTTTCTGTGCTCTGATTCTATAGTTCTTACTCTGGATGTGAATGGCATTTTGCTACAAAGGAGAAGGGAAGATTGCTGTCTGTCAGAAACAGTCCTTGCACTGTGGCTGTTACTGTGTACAGTGTCCTCCTGGCTCTGCTTACTTCACTCAGCAGGCAAATTATATTCTTAAAGATTTACCTAAAATGTTGAGAGGGTGAATGATTTCTGCAAGATTACCCAGTCCGTACTTCTCAGAGTTGTGTTGCTCTCCATCCACTATGCAACAGCTGCCTCACTTCCGTTGCATTTGTACGCCGTAATTTGTTAAGCCATTCTTCAGTTATTTGGTATTAGTTTCTAGTGTCTTGTATAATGCTGAAGCGCTCCCTGGGCCTAAAGTGTTGCTATAAAACACAAGGAGTTGACTCCGTTGTCATGGCATCAGTAGCTGAAATCAGTTTGCCAGCCCTTCACACTGCGGTATACTTTTTTAATAGTACTATCCCTTCACTCTTGACTGGTCCATTTCTTTCTAGCAGTGTCATGTACTTTTTCTGAATCCTTTTTTCTTCATTGCTTTCCCTTGTCTCCTTTCAAGAATACAAATGAGAAAAGGAAAAAAATGTAAAAAAGGAAAATAGTAATACAAGGAAGAAAATAACTCTCCCTTTCCTTCATCTGTAGAATATAATTTTTTTGGTGGCAGGTACTGTTTCCTATTTCCTTTTTTGGTTCCTTTCACTAGTACAGTGTATACATAATTGGGATTTAATAAATGATTATTGAATAAATGCCAGCTGGTCTGTGGCATAAATTTGTTGTTGAATGAATTAGTAAAGGTTGAGGTTCTGGTAGTAATTTGATGAGTTGTTTTGAGTTCAGGCTGTTAAGTTCCTTTTTTTTTTAAGCAAAAAACTTTGTTATTTACATTTATAGGATCATAGATTTAGGACTAGAAGGGACTTCAAAAGGCCAGCTAGTCTACTCCTTTCATTTTACAGATGAGGAAGCTAAGGTCCAGGGAAGTTAAAATTCACAGAGAGTAAATGGTGAGGGAAATGGCAGATAGTAAGTATGTCCAAGGTCACACAAGTAAGTAAATGACAAAGGCAGGATTTGAACCCAGGTCCCTGAACTCCAAAGCTAATGCTCTTCCCAATTTATCATGCTGTTTGTTTCTTTAAAATTATTTTATTTGTTTTCAGTGTTCTGCAGTCACTTCCATATATCTTAGATTTTCTCCCCTTCTCCCTCTTTCTGCTTTCCATCCCTACTCCCTCCCCAAGACAGTGTGCCATCTTATGTAGGTTCTGCACATATGTTCCTATTAAATACATTTTCATCTTAGTCATGTTGAATAGAAGAATTAAAATGAATGGGAGAAACCATAAAACAAAGCAAAACAAAACATAATACAAAAGTAAATGGTCTGCTTCATTCTGTGATCCAGTTCCATAGTTCTTTCTCTGGATGTGGAAGGTGTTTTGCCTCAGAAGTCCATTGGGAATTTTTTAGATCCTTGCATTGCTGTGAAAGGCTAAGTGTACCAGAAAAATTCCTCGCATGCTGTGGTTGGTTCTGCTCCTTTTGCTCAGCATCAGTTCATATAAATCTTTTCAGGCCTCTCTGAAGTCTTCGTGTTCATCATTTCTAATAGCCCAATAGTATTCCTGTGTACTCTTTTAGCAGGCTTGAGGGCCCCCGTAGCAGACACAAATATGTTCTCTCTGGTGCCTTAGAACAGAAAATTTAAGTATCCTCTACAATACATTATTGAGAAGGTATTTATCATATACTAGCCACTGCTAATTCTTCCTTGCTTTGCCTTCTGACTAAGTATCTTACAAAATGGGAGTGGAATTCCAGTGGACTATCACTGGGATACATCAAAATGATTTATTAATACAGTCAAGCAAGTCCATGAGGTCTCCCTTCCCCTGCTGTTCCACCCGTTAGCATGCAGCATGACAACCTTCATGAGTGGTAGGACGTGGGAAATTGTGCTCTCGTTGAAGGCCTAGAGCCTCTGGGCTTTGGGATTCATGGACGCTGGGTTTTCATACAGAGGCACTTGTCACCATGTTTCTTGAGGGGCGGAGGAGTCAAGGAGTGTGGAAGCAGTAAAATCGCATTCTCTGAAGATAAACATGGAAGTCTGCTAGTGATTGTGCCGTGTAGCATGGCATGGAAGCCTTCACGATGATAAAGGCAAAAATCGTAATCATGCTGCATCAGCAAGTTTGTGGGAGAATGTCAGCAGCCAGCGCTGACTGGAACATGCATGGCGTGGAACAGGGGTTGCGGCTGGGAGAGGGAGGCCATAGATTCCTCTGGTTGTTCCTTAAGTGTTTGACTTATTCAGACCTTGAATCCTGCAGTAAATTATGCTGGTGATCTTTCCTAGATAGTGCCTGTTGACGGTCCCACCTCTCAGTTCATGCCCCTTTGCTTCCCACCAGCCGCTCATCTTCTTTGTGCAGCTGTCCGCTTCTGTGTTTGCCCAAGCCCCAGTATTTGTTGTGGCTACATTGAAGATTGTTGTTTGTGACTATGTTGCCATCCTAACTAGTCGTTACATCATATCTTGTTCACTCCTTTAACTACAGCTCCATGCCCTAAACCACCTGAGTGTGGTTAATTTCATGCCTCCCCTTGAGTGTAATAGACTGAAATAGTAGCTTTAGGGCAACAGTGTTCTGCCCTCTGGACCTTGGAGCATCTCCAAGTGGAAAATGCTCTAAATGCCAGTCGATAGTATAATAGTAGTATATGTTAGATGAAGTGGCTGCCAGAACCCCTCTTCAGAGTTCTCAGCCAATTTAATGAGCCTGTCAAATATATTTTCTACCCAACTTGCTGAGATTTTTGACCCACTTAAACTGTTTCTCCTACTTCATTCTTGTGATTTTATCACCAGTCTGGAAAGGTCAGTCTTGTGATTTTCTATCTAGATAGGTATTCCTATGGCAATGTTACCATTTTTGACCAAAGAAGATCCCACTGAGAGGTTCATTCTGGAGTTCAAATACTCTTTTAGGGAGGCTTGATGGTTGAGTATTCTAATGCTTTCTGAATTATAAATTCAGATTTATGTTCAAATGAGGGCTTTGAATAACTGAGGATGCCCCTTGGGCTCTGTAGTGTGCCTGCTACTCTTCACTGGTTCTAAGACTTTCAGTTAAGATTAGTCATATTCTTGGATATTGTATTACAAGGGAGGATTTTTTTTTGTGGCATAGTGAGAGGTGCTTTGTAATATTAAAAAAAGAAAAGAAAGAAAATACATCACCGAATCTTTTAAAGACAGAGAGCAGAAAGACATTCAGAAGGGGGCATAAACAAGTAGAGCAGTGTGGAAACTACCTTGTTAAATTTTAAATATTAAATATTAAACACTGTAACCCCAAGTATATGTAGTGGAGACTCATGTTTTCATTTGCATTCCGATGTTTCTGGTATTACTATAGGAAGATGTTTGCATCTGTTGATGTGTGTCAAGTTTATTTTAAAAAAGAAAAAGGAAAAAAGAAATAAAGTTTATTCATACAGAGGGGGAAACTGGAAGCTAAACCAGTTGGAACATTTAGGTTGGAGAACTGAAACTTGCGGGCAGGATGGTGGCATTTCAGACGTTTAAAGGACTGTCATGTGGAAGAAGAATCAGACTCATTCTGCTTAGGTGCAGAGGGTGGAATGAAGAGCAATAGGCAGAAACTCCCTACAGTCAGATTTGGGTACAAAGAAAGGAAAACCTTCCTGACAACTCGAGCCATTCAGAAGTAGAATGGGCTTCTGGAGAGGTACTGGTCGCCTCTTCACTTCAGCTGTTGAAACAAAAACTAAGCAACCATTTGTTAGGGATAGTCATGCTAAATTGTGTCAGTTTAGAGGAAAGGCACCAGTGGAGGGACGTCTCTAGAGATCAGTGTTTGGCTATGTGCTGTTGAACTTTTTTTACCTGTGATTTGGACAAAGGCTTAGATGGCATGTTTAGTACATTTGCTTATGAGCAAGTTCAGTATCCCAGAAGATCCTGATATGCTAGAATATTGTATGTTCTGAATCTAGTAAGTTGAAATTGAATAAAGATATATTGTTTTTAATAATATTTGGTTTTACTTTTTCCAGTTACATGTCAAGACAATTTTTAGCATTCATTTTACAAGATTTTGAGTTCCAAATTTTTCTCCCTCCCCCCTTTCCTTAAAATAGTAGGCAATTTGATACAGGTTATACATGTACTATCACATATTAGTCACAGTTGTAAAAGAAGAAACAGATCAAAAGGAAAAAAAACACAAAAAAGAATAAGTGAAAGAAAGGATGCTTCAATCTGTATTCAGAGTCCATGAGCTCTTTATCTGGATGTGGCTGACACTTTCCTTCATGAGTCCTTTGTACTTGTCTTGGATCACTGTGTTGCTGAGAAGAGCTGAGACAGGCATAGTTGATCATCACACAATATTGTTGATACTGTGTACAATGTTTTATTGGTTCTGCTTATTTCCCTTTGCATCTGTTCATTCAAATCTTTCCAGGTTTTTCTGAAAGCTGCGTGTTCATCATTTCTTATTACACAATAGTATTCCATTCCATTCATATACTACAGTTTATTCAGCCATTCCCCAGTTGATGGGTATCCCCTCAGTTTGTTTTGTTTTGTTTTTGCCACTACTAAAAGAGCTACTGTAAATATTTTTGCACATGTAGGCCCTTTTCCCTTTTTAATGATCAATAGAGATACATTGTGGAGTGTATCCTTGGCCAGTATAGTAGTTTCTACTAATTAATTTCTGTGTGTCTTCCAGTTCCGAGATTTTTGACTCCCTGATACCAGTCAGGAAAATGTTATTTTCCTGCTTCAACAGAGATAAACAACAGTGATTCCTAATGAATTGGTAGGATTATGGTTCAGATGAGCATTCAGAGGAACTAAACATGAATTTCTACGCTCAAGCTGGTACATACCTTCTACACCATCTCCAAAGCTGAGAGACCCTCCCTGTAAAGGTAGTTGATGTGTGGTCTTGTTAGTTGCTATAGCTACTTGATGGCATTTCTAGAAATGTAGGAGGAATTATCAGTTCATTGGATTTGTAGTAGCTGTGCATTTTGTATTCATTTTTTTCCTCTTGAGCCTGCCTCTGCATTTCTGCTTCTCTTCCTCTCACTGCATATGATAATTATATGTTCTGTGTGTTCCATATGAGACATGCTCCAGTAATTCTAGTCATGCTTCTGCTCATGAAACCGCATTCTTAGTTATGCTAGGAAAGGGAGAAGGTGGCTGTTCTCATCAAGGTCTTTGTAAATGTTGGCAAAAATGAACAAGCAATTGTTAGTTGTACGTGCCTTTTATAGACTCCCAAGTTTGGTCTTCTAAACCATGGTACTTCTAGTTAGCTAACTACTCATTTCCCATGAGCTGCCTTCCTTGGACATCAGACTCCACTATTGTCATGCTCCCAGGAGACTTCTTCACCACTAAACTCATCATCCTGTGAGACTTCATCAGCTTTGGTGCTCATACCTCTTCAGTATTCTCATTAACCCCTGCCTCTGTGATCAGAGGGCTTAAGGACAAAGCAAAGAACTTTTCCCAGAGCCTCTAATTAAAGAAGGCTCACAGACCAACCAACTACTCTCCCTGGACTAGACACTACAACACACCCTGCCCCCTCTCCCATTGTGAGTCCCTTCTCTCCCTCCAACTTTTTCAGCTTTCCTTTGTATGTTGTCTTCCCCCATTAGGCTGTAAGCTCCTGGAGGGTAGGAACTATCTTTTTCTTACTTGTATCCCCAGCACTTAGCATAATACTTGGCATGTAGTAGGTGCCAAGAACAGGTAGTTCTTGGCATGGAAAGAAAGAGAAAGATATGGGAAGGATCAAGAAAGAGTTATAGACTCTGTTCCCAAGGGGCTATAAAACTGTGTACACCCTTTGATCCACAAATACCACTAGTAGGTCTGTATCCTAAAGAGATTTTTTAAAAAATGGAGTGGGCAAGGGACCTATTTGTACAAACGTATTTATAGCAACTCTGTTTCTAGCGTTAAAGAATCAGAAATTAAGGGGAAGGCCACCAACTGGGGAATGACTGAGCGAGTTATGTTATATGATTGTAATGGAATATTACTGTGCTATCAGAAATGATGAGCAGACTGATTTCAGAAAAACCTGGAAAGACTTGTATGAACTGACGCTGAGTGAGGGAAGCAGCACCAAAAAGACCTTGTAACAGTGACAGCAGCGTTGTGCAGTGATCAACTATGAAGGACAGCTCTTCTCAAGCACTATAGTGACCCAAGAAAATTCTAAAGAACTCATCATGAGAAATGTTACCCACTTCAGGGAAATAACTGATGGAGTCTAAATACAGGTTGAAGCATACTGTTTTTCACTTTCTGTATTTTTTTCATGGTTTTTTTCCTTTCATCTGTGTCTTCTTTTACCACATGACTAATATGGTAATATGTTTTGCATGATTGAACATGTATAACCTATGTTCCTTACTATCTCAGGGAGGGGAGAGGTAAGGGAGGAAGAGAGAAAATTTTGAACCCCCAATTTTTTTTAAATGACTGTTAAAAAATATCTTTACATGTAACTGGGGAAAAATGAAATATTATTGAAAAGATTAAAAAAGGTTTGTTGATTAATTAGATATGGGAGAAGTGTCAAAGATTTATGTGTCATGAGTGAAATGCAACAAAGATAGACTGAGGCACATTCTCTCCAAGTAATATAACATTTTATTAATAGGGCATGAACCTTAAAATAGAATGTGTTAATGGCTGCCTCATTTTAAGCCAAAGACCCCCAAGTGAAGGTGCAACTTCTTTTTATAAGCATGAAACAAAGATTAGAACAGAGTAGATGAGGAAATAACAATTGGTTATAGGTTTGGCAGCATCATGGGGGTTGAGGCATCAAGATTGGTTACATTAAGGAAAGCAGGCTTACATGCACATATGGGATTGAGACTACCCCTCTCTGTTTTAGAGGAATATTTTATGGATTTAGGGGACTCAGCTGCATTCCAAAGCTATTGATAGTGGACTAGGGGTGGTAGACTCACTGGCCTGGGAATGAGATAAGACCTCTTTTAATTGTCAAGAATGAGGCTAACATGCGACAAGGTCAGCTTGTCTGCTGTCAAGGAGAGCAAACAATTTGTTTGCTAGCCAACATGGAGTTTCTCAAGAGCTGAAGTTATGAGGGATAACAAGTGATTTTCAGGTGGTGCTGATATAACAATTCCTTTAGAATTAAAGTATTTTTATGAGAGTATTGAACCTCTAAACTTAGCTCAGAGCTTTTCTTTAATTAAAAGTGATTGATAGAACACTGAATATTTGTATCTGAGTTGAGCGAGGGAGAATGAACTTTTGAACTCGTGAGTTCACTCAGGCAAAGAGACTTGGGTCTTTGTTTCAAATACAGAATAAGGTTACAAGAGGATACAGGATAAATGGTTAATTTTCACATGTGTAAGATTTTTAGCTGATGTTACTGGGAGAATGACAATACCATTCACAGAAAGGGGAGTGTTCAGGAACAGATGAAAGATGATGAGAATGGTTTTGGTTGAGCTTTAGGGATTGATAGTTACTGAAGTGAAAACATCAGAGGCGTTTAAAAGTGTGGACCTCGAAGGTGGAAGTTGGATTGTGCTAGTCCATTGCATATAGGAGGAAGAGCAAGTTAGGACTGGAGTTGGAGGCCCACCACCACATGTAGGAGGTGAAAGGAGGGAAGGGAGCCTATAAAGAAGACACAAGATGGCAGATCTGAGAGATGAAGGAAACTGGGATGGTTTAGCATTGCAGAAATCAAAGGAGGAGAGGATTTTTAAAAGTGAGTGAGTGTGTGTGTGTGTGTATATTTTTTTTTTTTCCCAGCAGAGGTCAAGGAGAATAAGAATTAAGAAAAGCCTGTTGGATGTGCCAGCTAAAAGGTTATTGGTAACTTTGCCAGAGGAATGTTGGTAGAGTAATTAGGGCAGAAACCTAGTTGTTGGCATTCAAAAGAGTATGTGTGAAGAGTAAGTGGTAAGTGATTTACACAGAGTTTGTGTTCCTGGGTTAAGAATCTCAGAACAGCTCAGTGAGTTCATTGGATAAGCCATAAGGATTCAGAAGGGATTCAGAACTTTTAGAATAACTGTCAGTTCTTTTAATCCCAGAAAAGTATTAGTATAATACTTTTTTTAATACAAATTTATTTATTTAACTTTTTACATTCATTTTCACAAAATTTTGGTTTCCAAATTTTCTCCCCATTTATCCCCTCCCCCCACCCCAATACACCGAGCATTCTAATTTTCCCTATCACCAATCTGCCCTCTCTTCTATCATCCCTCCCTTCTCTTGTCCCCATCTTCTCTTTTCTCCTGTAGGGCCATATGACTTTCTATTCCCCATTAACTGTATTTCTTATTTCCTAGTAGCAACAACAATACTCGACAGTTGTTCCTAAAACTTTGAGTTCCAAATTCTCCCCATCCCTCCCTCCCCACCCATTCCCTTTGGGAAGGCAGGCAATTCAATATAGGCCCTATCTGTGTAGTTTTGCAAATGACTTCGATAATAGTCGTGTTGTGTAAGACTAACTGTATTTCCCTCCATCCTATCCTGCCCCCCATTGTTTCTATTCTGTCTTTTGATCCTGTCCCTCCCTGACTGTTGGCATTCTTTTTCTCATTGGCTTTTTGAACCTCTTTTGCCAATTGAGTGAGCCTATTTTTCAAGGTGTTATTTTCTTCAGCATTTTTTTGAGTCTCCTTTACCAAGGTGTTGACCCGTTTTTCATGCTTTTCTTGCATCTCTCTCATTTCTCTTCCCAGTTTTTCCTCCACTTGTCTAACTTGATTTTCAAAATCCTTTTTGAGCTCTTCCATGGCCTGAGCCCACCGGACATCCACCTGGGATGTCTGGGATACAGAGGCCCTGACCTCCACGTCTTTTCCTGATGGTAAGCATTGTTCCTCCTCATCAGAAATGAAAGGAGGAAACATCATCTGTTCCCCAAGAAAGTAGCTTTCTATGGTGTTATTTTTCTTCCCTTTTCTGGGCATTTTCCCAGCCAGTTACTTGACTTCTGAGATTCCTCTCCACCCCTGCCTAGATCTGCTTTCCGTGGCGGGTGCGGCTGCTATTCAATGTGAGCTTAAGTTCTGGTGCTTGGGTGGGGGCAGGGCCGCCTCCCAGGCTCAGTTCCCTCAGGGGGTTTATGCAGAGACCTTCAGTAATGGCCCTGAGCTCCTGTCTGCTCAGGGAGTCCCAGTCCGCCACTGCCTCTGCTGCTGCCTGTGCCACTGCCTCCCTAGGGGGCCTCAGTTATGGAGACACCCCGCTTCCCTCCCGGCCAGCCTAGAAGTCTCTCTCACTGACCTGTAGCACCTGTGGGTGGAGGGACCTTCGCGGCCGCCAGAGGTTCTGTCCCTGAAGCCTGCTCGGATCTGCTCCTCTCGGGCCGTGTGGCCAGGGCATCGCAGGGGTGGGCTCCGCTGTCCAGAGCGTGACGGACCCCTGGGGACGGATTTCCAGGGCTCTCTGGAATGGAAATCTCTTCCACTGTGTTTCTGCACGGCTTGCACTGCTCCAGAATTTGTGGGGAGTTCTTTTTACAGAAAATTTATGTGCTGTGGGTTCGAAGCTAGCATACATGAGTCTTTCGACTCCGCCATCTTGGCTCCTCCCCCATACTTTTTTCATATATATGTTTGAAAAAAATAAGAGTTTTGTGGGCTGACTGAAACTTTTATATCAAAAATATGTAGGTGTGAGCTAGAATAGAGGGAAGGAAAAATGAAAGCTGTTTTAAAAATTATTATGTACACTAATTTAAACTATAGCTTTCTTCATTTTTTGTGAAAAGGAGCTTGCCAAAAGAAAATAGACCTTTGTGAAAGCTTTTAAATAAAGATATGCTTTAAAAATACAATTTTACAAATATATTTTGGAAATATAGTCATATGTATAGAGTGGCAAAGAAAATGTGAAGGAGAAGAAGCTCTTTCTTTTGGTCTTTTTTAGTTATAGTATTTTTCAAGGTTATCAGCCATGGCCAAGATGGCATGGGATTTGGTGATATATTTAATAAATGTGAATGTTATATTTCATAAATATAAGGTTGCATATACCTCATTTTGTCCCTCATCTAGAAATTTTCTATTGGTGAATCTCTGTATACTGTTTTGGTTTATATTGAAGAATCTCCATACAATATTTTTAAATTCCTCTCTGTCTAGGCCTTGAGTAATTTGGTCTTTTAGGTTATGGGAATAAATAGGACATCCATTCAGCAAATACTACACACATTCTATGCATAAGGCTATGTCCTCGGCACAAGGCATAAAAAGATTGAAAACAGAACACAGTCTTTGTAGACCGGTTAGCATAGGGCAGACACTGTTTTGGTTTTGTTTTTATCTCTAGTGTCTAGCATAGTGCCTTGCACATTTAGGCATTTAATGTTTATTGAATTGGATTTTACAAGGTAGGGAAACAAAGGAGATATTCAAAGTGCTGTAGGAAAATTGAGGAAGAGAGAACATTTTAGTGAGGGTGGACAGTGAAGGCCTTGTGAAGGAAATGCACCCATATTAAGACTTAAAGGAAGAAAAGGTGGAAATAAAAAAAAGAATATATTTGGGGTATGTATGTACAAATAAGTGTCTCAATTAGGAGGTAGCACCCCAGCAACCATTAGTATTGTAGTTTGCATAAAAGAAGTGGTATGAAATGAGACTGGGAAATACTGAAGTCAGATTGTGGAGAGTCCATTGCCGGGCTAGAGAGTTTTTGTATTTTATCTTAAGGAAACAGGAACCAGTGAGTTTTCAAGAAGGGAGAAGACACAGATCGCTTCCTTAGGAAGGATTTTTTTGGCTGATGTGAAGGATGGATTGGACAACAGGGAGCTGGGAGACCTGTTAGGAAGATACTACAGTGGTCCAGCTGACAAGTGATGCAGACTCAGACTACAGCGATGGCCATGTAAATAAAAGAAGGTGAAGAGAGACATTATAGAAGTACAGTCAACAGAATTTGGTAGCAAATGATGGAAGTGTCAACAGTGATTTCAAACTGAAGGCTTGCTAACAGGGAGATGGTGATATCATCAATAGAAATTGTAAAGTTTGGAGGAGAGGCTGAATTAAGGGAAAGGAGATTTCAGTGTTGGGCATCTTGAGTCTGAGGTGCCCACAGAAAGGTCTCCACCACGTAATCCTCCTTGTCTTCTTTGCTATGATTTCTTTTTCTGTGAATTGTATGTTTTACTATATTCTCCTTTCTTTTTAGTGTGACTAAGTGAAGTAGTTGAAAATGTTGACTTATTTATTTATTTTATTATAGGGGAAACAGTTGTAAATTTTGGTTGTCTAAAAAGTTTAGGAAATGAGTGTTTTTTTCCTTTAGAAGTTGTATGATTTTTGTTTGATTTTTTTTTTAAAGTTACAAAGGGCCATGCTTTGTTTTTTGAATATGAAAACTTGCTATTAGGTCTCAGAATAACAGTCTTAAACACCAGAATTTCTTTTTAAAACTGACTTTAAAATTTATGGTTTTTACAGTTGTTTTAAAATATTTTCACCTTCCAAAGCTGGAGAAATTTTGCTTCTTTCTTTTTGCTCACCTAGTCTCTTATCTGGCCCGTTCTGTTCCTCTCTGATGATCCTCACAATGTTAATTTATGTGAAGGTTCAAGAGAGACAGTGTTTTATTAAGTTTCATTTAGGCCCAGAGAACAAGAACAGGGACTAATTTAACTTTCATTCACCAAACTAACTTATTTATGGTACACATACAGCACAGGTTTTGTCATATTAACTTCAGTTGTCATCAAAAAATCATTTAGGAGTCTGGGAGCCTGTGACCCCAAATTCTGCTGCTTTAGTATGAGTTCTCAGAGTTGAGAGAAAGGTCTTTGACCTCTAGAAGTACAGAAACAAAACTGGGGACTGAAATTTTTAGGTAAATGAAAACCTAAGAAAGACCTAATGCTTGGTTGAATTTGCTAGGTTTCTAAATATGTGCTGCTAGTTGCTGATCAAGCTAAGAGCCCATGTGCCAATGCCTGCCTGTATCTAGTATAAGATGTAAGAAGATCTAAGATCTTATATAAGAAGATACTCGTGGTTTTTGTTTTATGACCAGATACAATTACACTTGTTCTCATAATTCACTGTTGCTTGAATTTTTTTTGTAATTTATAACTTTATTTCACTCTTCAGTACTTGAAACTGATTTTTATGGACTGTTGTTTTCTAATGTATCTTTCACTTGTTTTTTTCCTTTCTAGCAGAAATACACTGTTCTTGATTTATACCTTGACACTTTGTAATCAGAGGGAATTGCTTAGAACTGTCTCTAAGACCTTCAAAGGGTATTTAAGTCTTTGAGTTGTGCTAAACTGTCATACTTGTTTAATAAAGAGCTCTGCATCAGACAACCACCCTCCAAGCAACTGCTTGCTGTAATTAATATTGTTTATAGTATGTCTGATCACTACACATGGTGGTACCCCCAGTAAGGGTGGCACTGAAAATCCCTTGATTCAGCTGAGCCCTTAGTCCCTTGAGTCAACCATGTCTCAAGGAGTGTCTCAATAACTTTTAAGAAGAAAAGAACTAGCCTAGTCTGCCTCGGGGCAGAGGTGAGGAGATTAAAATAATGAAACATCGTACTAATCAGTGGATTTTTAGAGGGAATAAAAAGAATATTGATCCTGATATTCTCTTCCCCAGATTAAAGAGATTAAGCTTATGAAAATTCTCCAAGGGTTTGAGAGAACATGGATCTTCAGTTTGTCCAGGGAACCTGCTTAGCATTCACCAGCATGGAATCCCAAGTATCCATTGGCAATCCTGATGGCAAAGTGATGGTCCCTAAGATAGTTCTGTATCGCATCTGTTTTTAGAGAATAGGGGAAAAGTTTCAGAATAAAAATGTAGAATGATATTTTTAACTGTCAGGATGAAATTTTCTCTTTCACCTGTTGGAATATCAGAATGTACTATATCTTGAAATGTCTGGTACTTTTAAAGTCCCTTTTTTTAAAAAATAGTTTTTCACAACAGCCTTATATTTGATTAAATGGACTTAAACATTGTCATATTTATTTTCATATTGTTCTACTTTTAGCTTCAGAAATTTGTTTCAGCGATAGTGTAATGTATTACACTTTTAGTTTGGCAGCAGTGAAGCCATCCATGATACTTCTGGAAGATGTTAAAATGTACCTGAATCGTCCTGTGTGGATTAATGCTGATATACTTCCTGGTCCTAATGGAAAAAACAGTGAGTTGGATGCAGAGAAATTTCTAGACACTGTAACATCCTTTTTCCCAGATGTGACTTTGTCCCTGGGCTGGACAACTGGGTGGTACCCTAACCAACTTAATGAAGGTAATAAAAATAAATAAACATTTAATTATATTTACTTTTTCCTGATTTATACCATGTGTTCACCTGAAAGGATTTGTTAGCAACAAAGTTGAAACACATATAACAAAACATTACAGTTAAAAATAGAAAAAGTATTTAAAAGGAGCAGTTGTTACTATTTACACTCTGGTAAAATGATAACACCCTCCAAATTCAATAATAGTTTTCCCCTCCGGAATAACAAAAATGTTAAAGATATTGGTGGATTCCTTCTGGTTTTTTAAATTTTCCAATGTATAGTGTAATATCTCACATTTATTTATTTTTAAATTTATTTCCATATTAGCCATGTTGCAAACACACACACATTCACAAAACAAGAAAAATAGAGGTAAAAATATGCTTCAGTTTTATATTCAGTGTTCATTAGTTCTGTCTCTGGGAGTGGATAACATTTTTCATCATGGGTATTTTAAAATTATCTTGAATCGTCTTGATCAGAATAACTAAGTCTTTCACGGTTGATCATCATTACAATGTTGCTGTTACTGTACACAGTGTTTTTTTGCTTCTGCTTACTTTACTTTGCATCAGTTCATATGAACCATCCTATGTTTTTCTGAAACCACCCTGCTTGTCATTTCTTATATAGCACAGTAGTATTCCATCACAATCATATTCCACAACTTGTTCAGCCATTCTCCAGTTGATCGGTATTCCCTCAATTTCCAATTCTTTGCCATCACAAAAGGAGCTGCTATAAATATTTTTGTACAAATAGATCCTTTTCCCTTTTCTTTGATCTCTTTGGGATACAAACCTGATTGGATATTGCTAGGTCACAGGATACGCAGTTTTATAGACCTTTGGGCATAGTTCCAAATTATCCCCCAGAATGGCTGGACCAGTTCATAACTCCATTAGCATGTCCTAATTTTTATACATCTCCAGCAGTTGTCATTTTCTGATCAGTCTGAGAAGTGTGAGGTGGTATCTCAGAGTTGTTTTGGTTTGCATTTCTTGAAACAATAGTGATTTAGAGCATTTTTTCAAGGGACTGATTATTGGTAGCTTTGACTTTTTCTTCTGAAAACTGCCTGTTCATATTATCTTTCAATATGTCATATGTCATTTCAGTTGGGGGAGTGGCTTATATTCTTATAAATTTGACTCAATTCACTATATATTTGAGAAATGAGACATTTTATTGGAGAAATCTACTATAAATTTTTTCCCTGTTTCCTATTTTCCTTTTAATTTTGACTGTGTTTGTTTTATTCGTGCAAAAGTTTTTTAATTTCATGTAGTCAAAATTGTTCATTGTATTTCCTGTGATCATCACTTATCACTTGTTTGGTCATAAACTTTTCCCTTATTTACAGATCTGGCAGGTCATTTTTCTATGCTCCACTAATTCATCTGTTATCACTCTTTATGTCTAAATCACTTTTCATTTTGACCTTAGCTTGGTATATGGGATGAAATATTATTCTGTGCCTGGTTTCTGCCAAACTGCTTTCCAATTTTCTCAGCAGTTTTTGTCATACACTAGATCACTATGGTCATTTACTGCAGGGCTTTGTATATCTAATCCATTCCGCTGATCCTCCACTCTCTTAGCTAGCAACAGATTGCTTTCATGATTACTGTTTTATAATACAGTTTGAAATCAGATTACCATACATTTAAATATCAATCACTAAACATTTAGTAAGCACTTACTTTTTCTTGGTTCTCTATCAGATGCCTTAGCTCTTTCAATACAGGTATGATGTCTAAGGGTCTGAATTTCAAGATGGAACAGAGTCACTGTCTGAGCTCACAGGTGAGAGATACTATCCAAGATAGGAATGATATTGTAGACACAGGATTACAACAGAGCCTTTGCCCAGTCTAGGGCTATTCCTAGGCATCTGTTTACTCTGCAGCTTTCTCCTTCTCTAAGTATAGGTCTCTGGTGGGTGAGGATTATGGGAAGTCCTGTTATATAGGGTTAAAAGCTTTCTGGGCTTAGAGTTGGGTGTTTACGGAATTATAGTCAGGTTGGGATGTTGTGTCTGGGTTTCTAAGCCATAAAGGAGGTGAGTTCACCAGGAAGGTGAAGATTAGGTTCATCCCTCCACCACAACTCAGGCGAAGGCTACATAGAGGGTCACAGTTCTGGGGGCTTTGGTTCCAATCTTATGCAGCTACAACTGCATTGGGACTACAGAGGGAGAGGATGTACTGTCTGGCACTTTTATACCCACTCATTTCCTTTGGCTCATATGTAAGTGCCTCTTTTCAATGTCCTATTTATCTCAACACTTAGCTTATCAGGGAGTTCTAACTGGAAGCCTAGGTACGCCTGCTCCTGCAGCCGTGGTCCGACCCACTGAGCACCATGCTGAGGGGCCTGGGCTGGGGGTGGGTCACTCAAGAGACTTCAGGCAGAAGAGTGATGAGAGGAGGGCAGAGCCCAGGTTTGAGTAGTGAGGCCTGACTGCTTATCCGGAATCCAGTGATGCGCTGAAACCAGGCCACCCTGTCTCGTTTTAGCATTTACACCTTGGAAATTAGCAAATGCTACAAAGCTTGCTTTATTGTTTTGTTGACTATGTAGACTTAAGAGATGGAGAAAATGTTAACAAAGCACCCTAAATCTAAGTGTCCAAAAGCAGTCCCACCCACCCCCACCCCCTTCAGTCCAGTTGCATTTGCCTTCATACTGCTGCCTGAGGCTCAGTCTACAAGTCAGTTCTTAAGTTGTTTTTAAACTGCTTTAAGTTGGCTAGCTTTCTCTTTTCCTTATTTCAGAAATAGTGAGACTAGTACAGAAGGACCTGTTTAAACAATTCATGACCGAATCTACTGTGAGTAGGACCCAGGACCTATCTAAATCCTAATTGATTTTACATTGAAAGATGTGAATATCTACTTTTATACTTTATGAAAAATATTCTTTCTTATATATATATGGGTTTTGAAATAATTTCTGTTCTTATTCATAAATAACTAAAAAGGCTACAATGTATAACATAGTCCAGAATGAAATTTTAGTTCTCACTTTGAACTAAATTATCAAAATTTAAGTGTATTCTAAGCATATTTTATAGTAAATTTTATAGTAAATCCTTAAGTGTAGCTATATAAAGCAGATTTATTATTCAATGGGTAGTTATAAAAAAATTCATCATACCATGAGCCTCTCAGAACTTAATGAGGTTGGTCTGGAGACCATTGATTTCTAGAATTTTTTTGATTATTCACCTTATCAATAAAATTTTTTTGAGTATACTCCTGATATATATGTGCTTATCTGTAAAATAAACAAAAAAAAATTATTGTTCTTGAAAAAAAAAGGATCACTGACTGACATACTACCAATAATCCCTGAGCCTTCTGTGTGTGTATGCCTGTGTATTTTTGTTTTTGAGGTAGTTGGGGTTAAGTGACTTGCCTGGGGTAAAAGTCTGAGGGAGGCCAGATTTGAGTTCTAGTCTTCCAGACTCCACTGCACTGCCGAGCTGTGCCCTGATAATTTTTTCCATATTAAACTCTATGTATGTGGATAGTATTTTTTCTCTGTCTACATTCTCAAAGTCTGCATAAGAACATTTGACACTCTGTGAGTAGTTAAAAACTTTACTTTTTTGTGTGTTCTTCTTACTTTGTGAGTTCAGAGGGTTTGAATAAACATTCCAGTGCAGAAAAGAACCTTAGAAACGATCTAGTCCAACTTTCCTTTTGAATAGAAAGAAGAAGACTTTAATGGTAACGTACCTTTGGATAGATGACCTAGAGTTAGGACTAGAAACTAAATTGAATAAAAATTTCAAATGATCATAAAAATATAAATATATATTTGTGTTATTGTGTGCTGTTATGTGCATTATAAAACAAAGTAGAAAGTTAAAAAGAATGAAATAAAGATGAAAAGCAGTATTTAAAAATTTTATAAACAGTACGAAAACCTTTGCTCTTGAGAGCAATGTGAACAACTGTGCAGAATTCCTGCGGGAGTTTCTTTTTTCAGACGCTTTTTAATTGAAAGATCTACCGTATGATAAAACAATGGGTCATAACAGTGAACGTAATAGAGTTCAGCAGGGGTCACTTCTCTGCAAACAGCAGAGTGTATAATACACAATCAACAAGCAAAAGTAAATTGTCTCCGATCTGCACTCAGCACAAAGCTTTCCGTTTGTTTAATGCGGTTCTGCTTTACTGAATGGGATTGTATTGTAACTTTCTATTCATGTTTATGTATTTTAATTATGTTTTGGTATGAGTGTGAGAAACAGCAATAAAAATGAGTTTACTAAACCATAGAGTGAAGGAAGGAGAAAGGAAAATAGAAAGGCTAGAAAGTTAGATTGGAACCCACTTAAAAAGGAATCAGATTGAGGTGTTTGTATTTGATCTTGGAAGCGATAGGGAGCTACTGAAGTTGACATGGTTAGACTTGGGTTTTAGGAAAACCATTTTATCGACTCAGTGGAGGGTGGATTGAAGCGCTGTAGTAGTCTGTGAGAGAAGATTAGGAGCTGAACTAGAGTGGTGTCTGTGTGAAAGGAGGGAAGGTGATAGAGTGATAGATGTGGAGATCTAAACAGCGAGAGCTGGTAACTGCCTGGGTATGTGGGTTCCCAAATCCCAGGATTCTCTGAAATTATCTTTCTTGTTGTGTCATGTGATACAGTAATATTTCTATGATGTTCATAAACCATAGATTATTTAGTCATTCCCCAGTATTCCCAAATAGGGGAATGTTTTACATGGAGCTTCTTTTCCTTTCTCTTAGATTTCTTTGAGATACAGGCCTGGTAGTGGTCAAAGAATATGCACAATTTAGTGATTTCTGGGCCAATGGTACTCAATTGCATTCCATAACAGCAGGACCAGTTTCCAGTTCCACCAAAAGTTCATCACTCTGTTTTCCCATAGTTCCCCCAACATTTGCCATTTTCCTCTTTTGTCATCTTTGCCAATTGGATGTCTATGAGGTAGTACCTTAGAGTTACTTTAATTTACTTTCTCTCATGACTAGTGATTTAGTGTTTTTTTAAATGTTTGTGGATAACAAGGATTTCTTCCTTTGAAAAATGCCTACGCATATCCTTTGTCCATTTATTACGTAGTAGCTTTTGTTCTTATATCTTTGAATCAGTGCTTTATATCTCTTGGATATTAACCTTTATCAGTGAAACTTGCTGCAAAAATTTACCCAGTTACCTGTTTTCTCTTGAATTTTAACTTCATCAATTCTGTTTGTGCAAACTTTAAAAAAATCTAATCAGTATTTTCTATTTTGTCTTCTGTGATCCTCTGTTATCGTTTGGTGATGAATTCTTCCCCTATCCATAGATCTGAAAGGTACTTTCCTTGGTCTTATAATTTGTTTATGATGTCACTTTTTATACTGCATCGTGTATCCAATTTAAAGCTTATCTTAGTGTGTGTTTTGAGATGTTGGTCTGTACCTAATTTTGCAAAGGCTGATAATCTTGTTAGTTAAAGGCCACATTTCTTTTGTTGCCTTTACACTTTCCCTTTCCCAACAAACAGCAGAAGAGACAAAAAGCGTAGTTACCTAAATATGTCTCTCCATCAGTAATATGTGCTAATTATTTTTAGAATTCTAGTAGAGACATTTACATTTTTATCTTTCTTTTTCTTTCAGGCTATAGTTGGACAATGGTGAAAGATATGGAATATATATGTAATAAGCTAAGTCAGCCTGTAACATTTCCTGTCAGAGCAGCGTTAGTTAAGCAATCTTATCATCAGTTGCTTTGGCTGGTACAGCAATCAAATAGGTAAGTAGATACATAGTGTTTATATTTTAATGGATTGAGATAAATGTAAGATTTACTGTGTTTGACTTTGTTATCTATAGCTCTCAAAATTAAAGGAGAATTTACATATAAAATCATATTCCCCCTTCTATTGCTATTAAACTTTCAGAAATTTGCTTTCTTAAGGAAAAATATTGCTTCCAATATGAATTAAAAATCCATTTAAAATTACTAATGCCTACTGTGAGCATCATCCTGTCTTTCTCAGTGAGTGCTTGATATAAATTTGAATTTTCCTGACTATTTCTGCAAGTTGTCTGGCACCTCCATATCCAGTGTACAATGCAGCAAGGTAGAAATGTCATTCAAGAAAATGAAGTTAGAGATGTTATCCAGACACAACCAAATGCATACAGGAGAAATTCCTGGTGGAGTTGACAGAGTTTTGAATCAATCAGTGATTGGTTTTTAAGTCAATTCAAGGAGAAAAAACCCCCAAAAAGAATGGAAGAAATTGCAGACAGTTAGTACTTCAAAACAGGTGAATGAGAGCATATTCACATTGTATGCCTGCTTTCCGATTTCTGTAAAATTTCATGTGAACGATCCATTGAAAGTATTCTTGATGAAAGCACAAGGTGGGGAGAAGAGGAGAAGAGAAGGGGAGGAATAGACGTGTATTAAAGTGCCCGCTGTATGGTGGACTCTGTGTAAATATTGTCTCCTTCAACAGTGGAAATAAGGAAACTCTCCCAAATGACTTATCACAGTCATGCAACTGACTGAGAAGTGTAGAGAACCAAGATCCTGCTGTATTATTTTGGTAATTTGGTGAATTAATTTAAAAACCATTTACTTGGTTGAACAAAAAGCAACTTTAAAGAATTCTCCAAGGAGGTGTCTCCTGTGCATGTCAAGAACACACCGAATTTCATGATAGCTTCAGTCACACTTATTGATTCAACATTTCTCTAAGGCATAAAACAGGGAGACTTGCTGACCAAAATAGTTTACCTTTTGTATGTGGGCTCATTGTACAAAATCCAAGTCTTCAGGTGCTGCTGTTTGTAGATGACTTTGCACTGACTACATGGAGTCCTGGAATTCTAATAGTCCTCCTTGCTGATATCTAGTTACTCAGGAGAGACTGGCCAAACATTGCATTCTGGAACAACCAAATGAATAAAAATTGCATATTATTCAGACTATGACAGGCAAAGTTAGATGAGGCAGTTCATTAAGTCAGCCTATCAATACATGTACCTTACACGGACACTGCCTGTGAGCTCAGAATTGAATAGAATGGCAATCTACATTAGAGAACTCACCCTGCACTCCAGTGATCTCAGGCTGCTCCTGCTGCAGATGCCTTCATCTGGAACATCACTCTTCCACCATGTCTTATTTGGTGCTTCAGAAAGCCCTTTTAAAGATCTTGCAACTATTTGAGGTCATCATTTTGAACAGCGGTTATTCTTATACTCTATGACTGTAAAGTACTGGTTAGTAACTTAGAATTTCATGTATTTTAGTACTTTTGAATATGTTTTTGAGCTTTCCTTTTGTGCTGTTCTATCATGAACTCTTTAAACACTTCATTCTTACAATAAAATCTCTTTGAAAGAAAAATATATACATACACTGAAAAATATTTACAAAAAGTACATAATTAGTCAATGTTTTTTATACTTAATTTCAAAGAAAGACATTTTATTAATTTTTATCATCTTTATCACTTTTATTGTCCTTTTATTAAGAATTAGATTACAGGCCTCACTCTGGTTTTATAAAATTCATATTTGGGGGGTGGAGTACAACCTCTATATTTAGACCAATGTGACAGTTCCTTTCCTTTATTGTTAAAATGCTGCATAATGCTCATCTACAAGTAAAGCTTTGTCTAATCTTGTAAATAAATTTAATTATGTAGTGCATACAGATATCGGCAAAAGTCAAATGGCTTTTTTGATTGAAAACAATGCAACAAGCTAAATTTGTAGCCATCAAATGCAAGAGATACTAGATAAGAGAGTGCTGATGAGTTAGCACAAATTATTACATTTTATTTAACTTCATAATTTTATGCAGGTAGATTTTGGCAATTAAGTATATTTTGTAAAATTGATGGTTTGACTGTTTCCATAGTAACCAACATGAAAACTAATCACAGTGTTAAGTATCTATTTATTACTGCTCAAAGAAACCATTTTGATATGGAGCTTTACTGGCTCACATAATTTTCCTTCTCTCTTTCTCTCTTTTTTTTTTGGCCAGGGAGAATGATCTTTGGACAGGAAAAGAGAGAACAAAAATGGTTAACGGGGAGTTGAAAAACATAATAAGTAAAAAGATAGAAAGAAAGCCCGCAACTGCCTTCAGCTAGTTTAAACCTTTTTACCTGAACACTTGACAAAACTGGTCTGTGGGGCTGCTGAGCCACTCTGAAAGACTGAGAAGAATAGGAGAGATTCCAAAGGACTGGAGAGGAGCAAATTTTGATTTTTTTTTTTTATGACAAAAAAGATAAAATTAGGAAATTATGTGACAGTGAGCTTTACTCAAATTATTGGGATATGGCTTCATCAAGAATAAGTTGTCAGACTAATCTCATTTCTTTTTTCGATGGGGTTATTGGACTAATCAGAGGAATAATATTGTAACTAGATTCCATTAAAGCATTTGATAAAGTTTCTCATATTATCATAACCCTTGTGTCAGAGCCTCTATACTGACACTAACGGTCTAAAAACCTTTGAGAATTTTCTGTTTCTTTAGCTCCTTCACCTTGTCAAACCTGTTTTAAAACAGACTGTTCTAAGAAAGAGACAAATGCAATTAGGGTGTGTATGTCCACGTTTTAATTTCTCTCAAGCTGACTTGACATGCATTGCATGGGAGTTACAGTCCAGAACTAGACTTCCCAACAAGGGGGTTGATGAGGGTTGTAAAAGTGGGGGGATTCAGGGACTTCCCAAAGACCAGAGTACAGGACCGGGTTGTCTGGAATGAGTTCGCAGACTCAAGCATTCTTGAAGTCAAAGTGGCAAAGATTTATTGTTAAGCTTTCATCAAGTAAGAGTTCTTAGGGAACCTGTGATTTGAAAGGGGGTACTACATACATAATATTTTTACATAGCATATTCTCTAGTAAAACAAATATATAACCAAATATGCTAACTAAGTGACTCTGGGCAGAATTAGAGAATGGTTAGTTCTTAAAGTAACATGCACTTTTAGTATTTAGTATTTTACCCAGAGTTCATTGAGAAATTGCCCAAGAGGGGAAGCTACATGGAAATGTGGTTTTAGGCCTGCAACATTACTAAGTCAACTGATGGTCAGGGCTGACTGGGAAACACCCAGGCTACCCCCATCAATGTCTTGTTTTGACAAGATAAGCATAAGGGAATATACATATATGTCTAAGTCGAGGATACATATGAGTAGTAAATATCTTTATGACCCTGTACACAGCCAGTTGAGCCAGTTCACAACTGATTCAAACTAATAAATTCTGTGCATTTAGCTGGCTACTGTAAAAGAGACGTAAGTATTTTGCTAGGGTGGGCTGTCCTAGAGCTGGGGAGAAACTGCCAGGGACAGTGTTTTGAGGCCGGGGAGAAATTGATTTTTAGAGAGAAATATGGTTTTTAGAATTGGGGTCCAAGTATAGGGACCCAGCACCCCATCAGGGCCAATTCAGAACTGGCTTGATTTGGGATTTGGGAGTATAGGGTTTTATGTCCTTCGAAGAGTAGGTGTTCCCAAGAGGTGCCAATCAACTCTGATTGGTCAGCACACTGAGAGGTGGGCTATATTAAAATGAGGTCTTGAGTCTCTGACTTCGGTCACTTACTCTTGGTACAAAACCTTTTCATCAGGAGCTGATGTCACCTGCCATCATTGTGTCTTTAGAGGAAACACTTGTTCTATCAGACCACCCCCAGTCTTGGACTACTGAGGCAGGAAAATATAACTCCACCCAAGCCTGTGTAGGATAAAATCAATTCAGACATGAGTCAGGTTTGACCAGGACAAGAAGATTCAACACAGTCTCTTCATCAATAATGATGCCTTCTGAAGGCAAGACTGAATCAGTAAGGGGTAGGGCATTGGGGGGAGGGGGACAGAGTAGGAGACACTGATTACTAAGATTTAAAATCATTTTTCACAATCTCTTCTCAGATAACTTGAGAACCTTGATATTTGATACCTCCTTTATTCCTAAAAAATAAGCTCTACTAACTCCCAGTTATTTTAAAGATCAAATATAAATTCCTCTGCATAGCTTAAATATGGCCTCACCTACCTTTCCAGCCTCATTACCTCTTTTTTCATTCCATGTGCAGTTCAACCAGATTATCTTCCTTGCTGTATCTTCATTTGTGCTTCTCTACCTCCTATCTCCATATTTTTGCATTGGCTGCCCCACATGTCAGAAATGTACTCTCACTCTCTACCTCCAGTTCTCAGAATCTAAAATTTCTTTCAAAGATTAGCTAATAAAGATTAGCTTTCAAAGGTCACCTAACCCCCATAAGCCACATTTGAATTGATGCCACATTTGAATTGATGCCACTTATAAGCCCTGCTAAATATTTCAATAACTAACAACAACATACAGCATTTATTAAGCACTTATTGTGTTCCAGCTCTGTGCTAGGCACCGGGAATATAAATAGTTCCAGCTCTGTGCAAGGCACCGGGAATATAAATACAAGCAATGTGGAAGCCCTTGCCCTCAAGGAGCTTACATTTTTATGGGGGAAGGCAGCCCATTGGAGACAGCTAAAAAGGAAAACAGTCAGGGATTCAGCCTGGAAAGGAATGAAGATGTGCTTGGCTTGGCCCTCCTCCTTAAAATGGAGGAACCAACCAGTCAAAGGGAGAGGTAGAGGAGTGGAGGATTAGGAGTACATCATGGAGAAGAATTAAGATATTCCTGGAACCTAGGACATAGCATCATTGAAGGATGTTCATTGCAATATATTTCTGGGCTGAATACATGTAAAAATATCTGAGTGGATATTATATAACAAGATAACATAGGGCGTTTGCAAGCAAGGGGAGGAAGAAGAAACACTTTTAAAGGTGCACTGAAGTATGTCTTTATCAGGGTAATAAGCTGAGAATTTTGGGGGAAATAGCCTGTCATACAGGTAGAAAAACTGACTACTCTTCTTCCTGAGTAAAGAAAGCTCCTTGAGATTAAACCAACCTTCCTTCCTTCCTTCCTTCCTTCCTTCCTTCCTTCCTTCCTTCCTTCCTTCCTTCCTTCCTTCCTTCCTTCCTTCCTTCCTTCCCTTTCTTCCTTCCCTTTCTTCCTTCCCTCCCTCCCTTCCTATCTTCCCCCCATCTGACACCGTAACTGGCACCTAGAAGGTGCTTAATAAATACTTGTGGATTGTTTGATTACTGACAGAGTAAATGTTTTGAGTCAAGCTCTAATACAAGAATAAAAGTTGCAAGCAATCATTGGTTTTTCAGGTACCTTCTACAGCTGCTCACTAGTCATCTATTAGGGCAGCTAGGTGGTGCAGTGGATAGAGCACCAGTGCAGGAATCAGGAGGACCTGAGTTCAAATCTCACCTCAGACACTTGACACTCACTAGCTGTGTGACCTTGAGCAAGTCACTTAACCCCAATTGCCTCATCCTGGGTCATCTCCAGTCATCCTGATGAATATCTAGTCACTGGATTCAGATGACCCTGGAGAAGAAGTGAGGCTGGTGACCTGCACAGCCCTCCCTCACTCAAAACAAAGTCAAGTGCAAGTCATGTCATTATTTCTCTGATGGCATGGTCTTCTTCAGCAACGAAGGACAAGCACACACAGCTATCCATTCTTTATTGATGACCTCCTAAATTCGTGACTGCTCATATCTAGGCAACATGGAAATTATTATTGATGTCAGGTTAGGCTTTTCAGTCCCACCTGAAACCACAGATGATAATCAGTTTCATAGTCATCTTCAAAAATAAAAGACTCTATAATTATTTTCTCATTATTAAATTTTATTTTTGACTTTTGGAATAAAATAAGAATTTCCATAACATAGTTCAGTAAAAAAGATGATTGCATGGGAAACTGCGAGTCTACTATGAACAACTTAGTATTTCTTTCAAACGTACAACAAAGTTATGTAAATTCCTTTTTTTCCTTCCTTTCCTTCCCCTGCCCACCCTAGAGGTCACCACCATTAAGGCACAGATAGGTACATGTATGTAAAATTCTTCTCTACATACATCTGTTTATCAGTTCTTTCTCTGCATGTAGATAACATTTTTCCTCATATGTCTTTTGTAATTAATTTGGGTATTTATAATAGTCAAAATAACTTACTCATCCGGTCATTTTTGAAACAAGATTGTTGTTACTGTATACAGTGTTCTCTTGGTTCTGCTCATTTCACTCTTCATTATTTTGTGCAAGTCTGTACATGGTTTTCTGAGATCATTGAGCTCATCATTTCTTATAGTGCAGTATTCTGTTACAGCCATATACCACAACTTGCTCAGCCACTCCCCAGTTGATGGGCATCCTCTCAATTTCCAGGTCTTGGCCACCACAAATAGAGCTGCTATAAATATTTTTGTATATGTGGATGCTTTCCCCATTTCTATGATCTTTTTGGGATATAGCCCTAGAAGTAGTATTTCTGGGTCAAAGGGTATACATATTTTTATAGCCCTTTGGGCATAGTTTCAAATTGCTCTCCACAATGGTTCTAATGTGTGTTAGTTAACCTTAGGAGTGTGACTATAGTCATTTTAAAATGTATATCTTAAGTACATGACCATAATCATCATATCTGTATATTAATATTTTAATGATGAAGAAAGAAAGCCCTCTGGAATGTAAAGGCCATTAACTAGGACATCAAAGCCTGCAAAAATATAAAGGGCTGACCTGCAAAAAGTAAAGGGTATTGTTGAGCCATGTGTCAACAAGTAACATAAAAAACGTGAATTTCAGTTCTCAGAATCTCAGACTGTATTGGGTACTGCAGACCACCACCTTTGTTTCTGTTAATAAAGATTGGTTTCTTTGCCCAGAAAGGTTTCCCAGTTATTTTTTTTTTGTAGGATTTCCGATACAATATTGAATAATGTTGGTGACAGCAGGCATCCTTGTTTCATACCTGACCTTACTGGAAACATTTCTAGTTTGTCCCTATTATAAATAATTCAGGGGGGTGGAGCCAAGATGGCTGAGTAGAAAGATGCATATATGCTAGTTCTTTCCCCATATCCCATAAAATATCTGTAAAAAATGACTCTCAACAAATCCTAGAGCAGCAGAAGCCATAGAATGACAGAGTGAAAGAGATTTCCAGCCAAAGGTAACCTGGAAGGCTGACAGGAAAGATCTAATCCCACAGGACGCTGAGCAGAGTGGAGCCCAGGCCTGGCTGCAGCACTGAGAGGAACAGTACTGGAGCAGACCTCAAGGACAGAATCCCCAGCAGGGAGTGTCTCAGATCCCTCAACCCACAAGTGCCAAAGAAAGCTTCAAAGGTCAGTGAGAGGGCTTTCTCAACTGCATGAGAGGGGACCAGGATCCCCTCCAGGACTGGCACCAGGCAGCAGTGGTGGTAGAGATTATGGCAGCAGTGGGCGTCCAGTTGTGAAGCACTTGGCCTAAAGCCCCTGGGAGAACTGAACAGCTGATATGAACCTCAGCCCTGAGTGATGGCCCCTCCCCTGCCTAAAGACCCTGGGGGAATTGAGCAGCTGATCTGAATCTCAGCACTGAGCATGGTCCTGGGGGGAGTAACGGGTGGAAAAATGCCCCAAAAAAGGGGGGAAAAAATGAGACCATAGAAGGTTACTTTCTTGGTGTACAGGTATTTCCTTTCATCCTTTCAGATAAGAAGTACAGTGCATACTGTCAGAGGAAGTCAAGGCTTCTGCATCCACTACCTCCAAAATGAATATGCAATGGGCTCAGGTCATGGAAGAGCTTAAAGGTGAGCTTTAGCTCAGCTTGCTAAAGGAGACCCAAAAAAATGCCAAAGAAAGCAACATCTTTAAAAATAGGCTAACTCATTTGGAAAAAAGAGGTCCAAAAAGCCAATGAGGAGAAGAAAACTTTAAAAAGCAGAATTAGCCAAATAGAAAAGGAGGTTCAAAAGCTCACTGAAGAAAATAGTTCTTTAAAAATGAGAGTGAAGTTCAGGGAGGCTAATGACTATATGATAAACTAAGAAGTTAAAAAACAAAACCAAAGGAATGAAAAAATAGAAGATAATGTGAAATATCTCACTGGAAAAACAACTGACCTGGAAAATAGATCTAGGAGAGACAATTTAAAAATTATGGGACTACCTGAAAGCCATGATCAAAAAAAGAACCTAGACATTATCTTTCATGAAATTATCAAGGAAAACTGCCCTGATATTCTAGAACCAGAGGGCAAAATAAATATTGAAAGAATCCATTGATCACCTCCTGAAAGACACCTGAAAAGAGAAACTCCTGGGAATATTGTGGCCAAATTTCATAGTTCCCAGGTCAAAGAGAAAATATTGCAAGCAGGTAGAAAGAAACAATTCGAGTATTGTGGAAATACAATCAGGATAACACAGGATCTGGCAGCTTCTACATTAAGGGATTGAAGGACTTGGAATAGGATATTCCAGAAGTCAAAGGAACTGGGATTAAAATCAAGAATCACCTACCCAGCAAAACTGAGTATAATACTTCAAAAGAAAAAAATGGGCATTCAGTGATATAAAGGACTTTCAAGCATTCTTGATGGAAAGACCAGAGCTGAATAGAAAATTTGACTTTCAAACGCAAGAATCAAGACAAGCATGGAAAGGTAAACAGGAAAGAGAAATCATAAAGGACTTTCTATAGCTGAACTGTTTATATTCCTACATGGAAAGACAAGATTTGTAGCTCTTGAAACTTTTCGCAGCATTTGGGTAGGTGGAGGGACCACACACACACACACACACACACCCCACACAGGTTGAGTTGAATCAGAAGGGAGGATATCTATAAAAAATAAAATTAAGGGGTGAGAGAGGAATATATTTGGAGGAGAGAGGAATGTATTTGGAGGAGAAAGGGAGAAATGGAATGGGGAAAATTATCACCCATAAGAGATAAGAAAAATCTTTTTCAGTGGAGGAGAAAAGGGAGGAGATGAGAGGGGAAAAGTGAAGCTTTTTTTCTTCACATTTGGCTCATTCAGTTTGGTGTGAAAATCTCTCTTACACTACTGGACAGTAGGGGAAAAGGGGACAAATGGGGTGAGGATGATGGAAGGGAGGGCAAATTTGAGAAGAGAGTAATTAGAAGTAAACACTTTTGGGGAGGGACAAGGTCAAATGAGAGAATAGAATAAATGGGAAACAGGGTAGGATGGAGGGAAATATAGTTAGTCTGAAACAACATGACTATTATGGAAGTCTTTTGCAAAACTACACATGTATAGCCTGTATTGAATTGCTTGCCTTCTCAGTGGGAATGGGTGGGGAGGGAGGGAGAAAAGTTGGAATTCAAAGTATTAGAAATGAATGTTGAGAATTGTTATTGCATGTAACAGGGAAGTAAGAAATACAGGTAATGGGGTATAGAAATCAGTCTTGCCCTAGAAGAAAAGAGAGAAGATAGGGATGAGGGAAGGGTTGGGTGTGATAGAAGGGAGGGCATATTGAGGGAAGGGGTAATCAGAATGCAAGGTGTTATGTGGTGGTGGGAGGGAAGAGGTGGGGAGAAAAATTGAAACTCAAAATTGTGGGGAAATGAATGTTGAAATCTAAAAATAAAACTTAAAAAACAAATAACTTGCTGATAGTTTTAGATATATATATATATATATATATATATATATATCCATTTATACCTATATTTTCATGTTTGAGGTAAAAATGAGTATTGAAATTTTTTATTTGAAATAGATATATTTCAAAGGTAATTACCTTTATTTGCTATTTTGTTTAGTAGCTTTTAGTATTATTTTTATAGTAACTTTATCTACTCCTTGAACTCTGATCTGTCATCATGGGATAGAAGATATTTCAGTCTCTGCTCAGTCGGTTCAGGGCCTTTCTGTAGGCTTCTTTTCAGTGCATATTCTAATATCACCTGATAGCTATTATATGTTATCATCATACTTTTAACAATTGTTCTTTGTAATATACCTGAAGATAGCACAAAGAAGGTATTATTTTTAGATTCATGCTATAGGGAGAAATAAATGTAATATCTTAAAGTGCTTTCCACACAATAGACCTTTCCATTAATCAATGTTATCTCTGAAGTTCCAAAATAATAATTTATAATTCCTATTGTACTGATGTTAAAAATAAAGTTAGATTGTTTTCAAAGATTTGTTGAGCCATTTTCATATTACTATAAATTTATAATTGGGTCTTTAAATTGATTTGATTTAAATTAATATATTGAATATCCCTGAGTAGTTTGATTTTTTCTCTAATTTAAATAGCAATGTCATATTAGAAATAAAGAGTAATACTGGAACATGACCTCCTAAATGTGTATATCAATTTCTTTTTTAGGGGTTGTGTCAACAAAGTAGCGAGGCAGTTTAATAAGAATGCCGTTTTGACAAAAGTGCCATAAAAAAGACTGCAGACAGAATTTCATATTTCTGTTCCACATTCTTATGCAGAACTACTGTGGTAGTTCAGAAGTTCTCATCAATTTGTCATTCTACGGAATTGCTACTAGACACCAGCCTCTTGCTATACTTTCATCTTCTTTTATCACTAGCAGGCTAGGTATATCCCCTCTCTGTCCTTTAAGAGCAGAAATGTGTTATTTTAACAAGATGTTGTTCTCCTTTCCACCATTCTTCCAGTCCTGTGTCCCAGACTTCTTGTGAGGATCAAATGAAACTTCTAGAAAGTGTTTCCTCAACTGTTAACCACTATACAAACTTAAATGGTGCCATTTTTTGTTGTTATCAAAAAGCTCCTACCGTGTGTGGCGTGTGGGCTGGGGTCCAGTTTCTTGATCAGTTGTAGCACAATGTGAAAACTGGTACGTTGTGCCCGGCTTCATTGAACGTTTGTGTGATGCTTTTATAGCTATAACAACTGTCTAATTTTGATACAATTTGATTTATTCTCTGTATATGAAAAAGAAATGTGATCGTGGAAACAGGAAGCAGAAAACTCATTAGTTCCCCTAAATAGATTTGTTTTCACTTTCTAAGTAGTTCACTCATATAAAATTCTTCCATGTGATATACGTGTGTGTTTTGTGTATACTGAAAAAATAAATATCGTCATTATTTTAACTCTTATTAAAATTTTTTGTCACCATCTCTGATTTATTTATAACAGTATCTTTTTTTATTTTAATGCAGGTACAGTCTGACTATTTGGACAGGAAAAGATGATAAATATCCCACCGATGATTTGCTTTATGTCAGAGAACACTTTGGGAAGAAGCAAGTTTTCTATGACATCTTAGAACCACAAAACCAAGAATTCAAACAAGCTATTGGAATAGAAACTGAAAAATAAAAGATCTTATAAACTCTTTCATATATTGTTATTTCACATACCCAATTTGCTTTGAACTTAAAAGAAACAGCCTGAATTACTTTGTGTGTTACAATTCTGGGTCATTATGTTTTATAGGTTTGTTGATGGCTCCATTGCTGCCAAGTTGTTTTTGGTCATGTGTGACTCTCTGTGATCCCATTTGGGGTTTTCTTGGCAAAGACACTGAAGTGGTTTGTCATCTTCTCCAGCTCATTTTACAGATGAGGCAACTGAGGCAAACAGGGTGAAGTGACTTGCCCAGGGTCACACAGCTAGTTAGCGTCTGAGGCCAGGTTTGAATGGAGGAAAATGAGTATTCCTGACTCCAGCCCCAGCGCACTGTCCACTGTGCCACCTGACTGGCCATTGATAGCTCCACCATCCTCCTGATATCTCCACCATCCTCCTGATCACCCAAGTTCAAAACCCTTAGCACTATGGATTCTTTCTCTTTCCCCCCTCACGTTTAATAAACTTTGAAGTTCCACTTCTGAAATGTCTCTCAAAGGGGCAGCTGGGTGGCCCAGTGAATAGACCACCAGCCCTGGGGTCAGGAAGACCTGAGTTCAGATGTGGCCTCAAACACTTGGTAGTTGTGTGACCCTGGGCAGGTTACTTAACCCCAATTACCTATTTAGCTATCTGTCTGTCTTCATATATGTATATGTACACACACAGTCCGCTTCTGTCCATTCCTCTATCACTCTACTTGTTTAGCCCTTCATCTGCATTTACTGGTATTATTTTAATAGCTTTTTGCTAGATCTTTTCCACCTCTTCTTTCTTCTCTCCTGGCTCATCCTGCACTCATTGACAAAATATTCTCCCTTAGGAATGCAGTCAATCAGCATTCACTTATTAAGTACCATCAGTATTCCAGGCACCAGCACTGGGGATACATAAGCAAAAGTTAAACCATTTCGTCCCTCTTGAAGCTTATATTCTGCTGGAAGAGAGACGTGCATACAAAAGCACCTACAAAATAAATACACTAGCATCTGCGGGGAAGACACTAGCATCTGGGAACATTAGGAAAAGCTTTGTGTAGACTGTAGGACTTGGGCTGAGCTTCAGAGGAACCTGAGGATTCTTTGAGGCCAAGGTCTGGAGCGAGGGCACTCTAACAGTACCAAGGTATGGAGGGAGGAAATAGAGTGTGGTATGTGTGACCCCTGTTCCAAAGCCCATTGGTATAGGAATCTATTGGTGGAGATGAAGGCCCCATCTTTCATGAGGAGCAGGGCAGAGTCAGGGAGAGGTGAAAAAGCTCCAGCCTTTCCTGATGCCCTTTGAGCTTTGGGAAACTCATAACACTTTGAATCCTCCTTTGAGATGTTTCAGGGCCATTCTCCTTTGGGAATTTTTCAAGCAAGAGTAGCCCTTCAAGATTATTCAAGAGGGTCTCTTCCCTTTGTGACTTCAAACTTTGTCTTCTTTGAGCATTGAGTCACTTCTGCCACTCTTGGCTTTGGGCTTTTGGGGAGAAGATGGAAGAGGGCAACCCCATTTTATACTGCTGAAGGAAAAGAGTGGGAAAACATGAGAGGAGCGAGTGTTTCCATGTCCCTATTCCCAGCTTGCCACATTAAAACCTGTAGGGAGTGGCCCCTTGGGTGAGATCTAGGACCTTTTCTCTTGATTGAAGTTAACTCATTCCCAATAAGAAAGTGCTTTCACTGTATTTTCTGGTATATATTCTCTTGTCTGGAATATATTCTCCTCCATATGCTTTCTCTTATTTCTGTTTTGCTGTGATTTGGATAAGTGAATTTCTTTGCTATTAGCTGTGTATGTTTGTTGTGGAGTTGGTATTAGGTGGGAAAAGGATCAAGCCTTGAATATAGAGCTTAGAGTCCCCTTCCCCTCCAAATGGTAAAGCAAACAGAAGTTAGTCTGAACTTCTATCACTTCCCCTAGACAAGCAATATTTAAGGGAGCCAAAAGAACATGCTAGCCCAGTGCTCCTCCCCTCCACCCTAGGAGAGCAGTGTGGCCTTGGTCCCAATTTCCTGCTTCCCTTCCTGGCAGGAATGAAAGTCTCCCTTGGAGAAGGGGACAGGGGGAGAAGAGGCTAGAGGTGCCTATCCTGCCTCCCTTCCAGTCCTCACTACACATAAAGCTCCATCTCCTCTCACCACATAAGGAACAGCAAGAACCCTAGCTGAACTGGACTTTAGGGTATGTGGAGAGTTATGTACAATAATGGCTGGAGATAGATCAAAGCAAGGCTAGGAAGGACTTTTGCAATGGAAAAGAACACCAGGTATGGCATCTGAATTCCTAAGTTCAGATCTCACCTCTTACCATGACATCTTGGAAGGCAATAGGAAAACACTGGGAGTTTGAGTAGGGGAGTGACAGAGGCACATGGTTTGGCAGCCAGGTGGTGCAGTGGATCGAGCTCTGGGCCTGAAATCAAGAAGACCTGAGTTCAAAAGTGGCCTCAGATACTTACTTGCTGTGGGACCCTGGGCTAGTCGTTTAAAGGCTATCTGTCTCCCTCAGCTGTAAAATGAGAATTCTAAAAGCCCTGAACTTGCAAGATTGTTTGAGGACTGAATGAGCTAATGTTTGTAAGGTGCTTAGCCCAGAGACTAGTATGTTGGTAGGTGTTAATACATGTTTTCCCCCCTTCTTTCCTTCCTTCCTTTGGGACAATTCCTTTGGCATCTATGTGGAGAATGGATTGGAAGGAGACACGAGGCCAGGAGGGTATTAATTAAGAGGGTATTGTCATAGTTAGGTAAGGGGTGAAAAGATCCTGAACTATGGCAGTAGCCAGGAGAAGGGAAGAGATTCCGTGGGAACAGCATGGTTTGGCAACTGACGGGACATCTGGGGTACAGGAGAGTGAGGAATTTGAAATGACTTCACTTATATTGCTTAGTTAGCATTTTATCTGGGATACAGAATACAAATTGTAAACATTTTCTCTGCTGGATTGAAGTTTTCTTTCTGTCTGAACCAAACCAGTTTTCATCATGGAATAATCCTAATATGTAAGAAATAGCTCTGGCAGCTTCAGTCCACACCAATAGAGAGAAGTTAGGCGGGGAAGCTATGCTTTAGATAACGCTGACGTGTGCTTTAAACTGGACAATTTGAGGTAGCTTGCAGAGTACGAGCTGGGTTAGGGTGCACTTCCGGGAGCAGAGGCCAAATGAAGGACACAGTGATATCAGGTTGGTATTCTGTGACCCCCTGGGTATTTTCCCCTGGCATCTCATTTGCAAAGACGGCCAGTTGCCAATCCATGAGCGGTATGTGTGTCCCTGAGGGTTGTCTGTGGTGATGAGATTCAGATTCAACTTGAATGCTTCTTTTTCACTAAACCGTGTCCCACTGACATCAATTATTACCATCTGTATAGCCAGTGATATTGATGCTAGATGGCCTGTTAAAAAGTCTTAGTCTAATGTGGAAATATGTTTGATATGATTGTATATATATAACCTATATCAGATTGTTTGCTGTCTTGCAGAGGGTGGAAAGTGGCAGGAAGGGAGAAAATTTTGGAACTCAAAATTTTATAAAAATGAATATTGAAAACTATCTTTACATGTAATAGGGAAAAAATACTATTAAGAGGAGGAAGAGAATCTTGGGCTCTTCAAAATGCTGTGAATACTAGGAGATTCAGGCAGGACATCCTTCAGGGAAACCTGCCCTTGCCAGGATGTTCAGAAGGCCAGTGCAGTCAAGCCCAGCTGGAGGGGACTGACCACAGCTGGCATCCTGCTGAGAGGCAGCTGTAACTGCAACCTGGTCAACTTCCCTCCAAACCAGCTAAGTGAAAGGAACTGTTAGATGGCTGGGATGGGCAGGTCTAAAATGGGGGACCCAAGGGTAATGGAAGGTAATGAACTATGACCTAATTTCAATTTTCCAGCAGACATATGTTAAGGAAATACAGGTGTGAGTCACATTTATATATATAATATATATATTTCAAATTCTTGGTGCTATCATGGGAAATAGCACAAAAAAAACCCATTTTTTTCTTCTCAGATTTACTCTTTCCTATTACACAACTCTTTCTAAAGCGCAAGCCACATGAGTTGAGGTTTTGTGATATCTTCCAAGGGTTTTAAGAGGCAACCAAAGTAGTGGATAATAAACATGGGTAGCAATCTGCAGAGCAGATGGAGGCAGGGAAAATACATGAAGAGGTCTGGCTATGGGAAAAGTGAGGCCATACAGGTGTGGTAGTGAATGCTATTTCACAACCACTTCCATATCTATAAAATAAGGATGTTGGACTAAATGCTGTCTTAGGCCATTTCTAGGTCTCTGATCCCATGATCTAAACATTTTAAACATCTTTAGTGCTTACCTCACAAAAAACAAACCATTTTACAAACCGTAGGTCCCAACAGACCCCGGTACTTATATCTAATATACTTAGAGACAGCTGACACACAAATTCTATCTCTGCATATAACTCCTGGATTTAAGCATTGATTCGTTGTTCAGAATACACTAATAACCGTCTGGGAGAGAAATGCTTCCTTCGCTATCTAGAAGGGAAATGCTGAAAGAGGGTGGAAATCTTGTACGAGGAATTCTGAGGTCATATAATACAAACAGCACGTATTATGAACCCACCAAGGGTTTTTTTTCATTTTCTCTTCTAGCCTATGACCACCTGAATGATGATAACAGGACTGCTTTTTCCTCTCTTCCCCCCTCTTTCCTTCCAAGTGAAGGCACTGGTTCCTCTCACTCAATTTGATTTCTGCCTCATATTCTGGTTCTTTCTCTATGGACCACTTCCTCAGCACACTAGTCCTACAGCCTAAATGGGCAAGTAATAGAACAAGGCTACTTTTCTACCTCACCCTCATCCACCACCCATGAGTTCATGTATTGGCAAAAGAAAGCACTGATTACTGTACAAAACTGAGAGGACCGTCAGGACTTAGCCATCAACCAAAATGCTAAGGTGAGGCATTGGAGCATCTGAATAGAGGAGGTTGAGAGTCCGCACTTCCTTATATTCTTTTATATTTTTACTTTTAAATAAAAACCTATAAAGAGTAATTCCATGCAACTTTCATTACATTTACGTTGAAGATGTTTGTAAAGAGTCCATTAGATATTTAAAAAAATATGACATTGGTTTTCTAAGGTAGTTTTAAGGAAGTAAAAAATAAATGTGGTATGAGGAAGTTGCATTGCAAAAGTATTGAAAGTTGCTTCTGTCACACCTTGACACAGTGACAGGCCACAGTCCATCACATAGCAATTGCTGCAATGTTCCAATAGAGTCTCACATTGAATGTTTTATTTTAGTTTCCTGCTTTGAGTCTTTTTATTTAAGGACAATGACAAAGGCAAGAAAAGGGGATGGATGAGCCTTTTCTCATGTAGTGAGTGCCAGGGATGGAGAATGGGATGAATGCTCATCATATCCATTAAACACTAGCTAAGAATATAGGAAATGTTCACAGATATTGGTTTTCTTGTTGCCAGTACTATATTCTTAAAAATCTATTTGTAGCTATTGCATTATTGACCCTGGGGATTAGTAGACATTGAGAAATAATCCCTTTGGAACCCTTACAAATAAGTTTAAAAAAACCCTTATAACTTGATCCTAAAAACTATTTTAAGTGATGATTGCTAGCACATTCACAAATGCGTTAAACATAGCTTACAACACTTCTTTTCTTTCAAGAAGGAGTAAGATCAGTAAGGAACTAATTTTGTGGTTGTCTTTATCTCAAGATAACCTCGGATGTGACCAAATAAAATAATTCTTGTGAAATCAATAGAAATATTTTTCATTTAATAAACAAGGAGTCAAAGGCAGTTGACATTCAAAACTACATTTTAAAGTCTTTATTTACAGAATATACAGGTTTAGGAATCGAACCATATGCATGTTCTTTCCAATGTACATCTTTAAAACTAAAAAGCCAATAATTCTACAAGTATTAAAAAGTGTGACAATGGACTTAGCCATCTATAAACACCTGGAGAAGGAAATGGCAAACCACTCCAGTATCTTTGCCAAAAAACCCCCCAAAATGGGGTCATGGAGAGTCAAACACCCCTGAAATGACTGAGCAAGAATAATATCTATAAACACTAGGTATATTTCCTTCGAACAATGGTCTGGATCAAAAACGGTTTTTTTGATCACATGATTCATCTATGGAAACATCAAGTAACAAAACCCTACAATTAAATATTTATTTTCTTTAAAATATTCAACTACCCCCCACTAAACTACTACCATGTACAGTGCCACTTGCTTCTGTCAAATTTTACTAAGAAAAGCCGCATAAACTGGAAATTACGAAATACAGAATTGTTGGTTTCCTACACAATTATTTATTAGGTTAATGCTAGAGAGATGTGGAGAAATATCTAAAGCTGTGAACCACAAATATTAAATTCATATTTTCAGGTGCTATCTAATTTTGTTCATAGTTTGTTATGTAACTACCATATCTACGACAAGGAATTGTTTTATAACATCATATTTCCAAATCGTAAGAAGAGAATGTTTTCATTTTATATTGTTTGGAAATCATTCCCAGGTTCTAAAAAACTAGACGAGTGGAAATACAGTGCTTGAATAGCATTTGGGGATATAGAGATATAAGTCTACACAAATATGCCTATCTCCATTTCAAATCAGAAATAAAATATTTAGAATTAAATCTCTAAGCAGTTAGTATACTCTTTTATTAAGTTTCTATTGGGTTTCTTAATGAAATACAACCTTATATTCAATATTTAAACTAAATGAACACTTAGTCAGAGCTTACCAGAAACTAAAGATAATTTGTACTCAATAAATGGGTGCTTCTTTGGAAATAACCCCTTAAGTCATTTATATAATTCAAAATTAATGTTTCTTTACTTTTGACCTATAATGATATGAATATCTTACTATTGGAAATCTATAGGCAATTTCCATTGATGGTCATAGAAGTTAATAAGTATGGAGAAGAAAGCAACTCAGAGGTATGCATTGAAATAGCGCTTTGCCACATTGGTCAATGTTCTCATGGTGATGCAGCTGCTGATTATATGAACAGCACTTCCCAACATAAGTTTATTAGTGTCACTGCAACGTGCTTTATTTTTTATTTGAATTAAATTCATACTTACCCATAAGATGATTTGTTTTACTCCTTTTTGGGGGGAAGAGGGTAGCCAGAAAATTTTATAACTGTTATAATGTTTCACGTTTATACCTTGGGCAGCATGGATCCCTTTAATATTTATTGACTTAGAGTTACTTTATAAACTATTTGGGTAAATATGAAAAGTCTATAGAACTGCAGCAAAACCATGTGATCTTTTTTCTTTATTAATTTTTTTTAAATGGAAAAAATTTGGACCACATAAAGGTTATGAAACATGGTTATTATGTGTTATTATGAGGAGGATTGAAAGTTCTATGAGAAATAGAACCTTCAGCTTTGCAGTCGTAGTGAGAAGCCAAGTGATGATATTAAATGGAGAGCTGGCCTGAGAGTCAGGAAAAGGTGTGTTAAATTCTACTTCTGAAATATTCTGACTGTGTGACCCTGGGAAAGTCACATTACGTCTTGGTGTTCATGGCAACTAACTCTATAAAGTCAGTCAACAAACATATTTTAGCACCTACTATGTGCCAGGCACTATGCTAAGCAAGGTACAGGTAAGTTGTACATCTGTATTGGTGGAAAGTTTTCTCACCAGGAGTTTTATACACACACGCACACGTGATAGCTTAGGTGTTTTGAACTGCTCCAAAGCAGTGACTATCTCTTATCTAAAGATCTATGACCATAGTGCCTAAAATAATGCTCAACTCCTAACGGAGTTACAGACCGCTTCAGTGGAGGAAGGCGGATGGTCTAGATACACCGTCCAGACTCTTTCTGTCTTTCAGACTCATACACGTTATGTAAATGTGATATTGATTACCTTTTAAAAATTTACCAACTGCTTAATTTGTTCCGTTTGTAATGATTGTCTCCTTAACAACATTTTCTTATTTCTGAACTCTTTGGGAAACGTAGGGACTGTTGGCACAAGGATCTTTTGTCCGCAAGAAAAGAGACTGGAAATCTTGTTGCTAACACCGATGTCTGGGATAGGAGGATGGGAATTCACATTTAAGGGGGGAAGAAACCCTGGCCGGCTTTGTGTGGGGTGGTCTAGTGGGAAGGCCCCCGAACCCCGTCTTTCCAGCATCGGGTGACTTCTCCTGCTCAGCGGGCCCGGAGGCACGTTCTCTGGCACTTCCTTGGACCCTGCCAGCCCCGGTGGAGATGGGGAGAGGATTTTTTTCTTTCCTGCAAATGTTTTTCCATCTTCTGAAGTTGAGGGAGGGAGACCTGTAGTGAGCTGAGAGTCCGAACTATAGTGATTTGCCCCCGAGCTTCTCTTTTGGACGATGCTCCTCAGGGTAGAGACAAACATCGCCTGGGCCGCTGACTCGGGGTCCTGGTCCACGGGGATGTCGCTGCCAGGATTGCTTCCTTCTGAAAACAGGGGCTGCGGATGGAGCTCATCATAGGATAGCTTCCTGGAACCAGCCTGTTCAAAGGCCTTTAACAAATGCGCCATATCTTTCACATCGATGCTTTGGTGTCGGGTGATAAACCGCTTGGACAAGGCTAGCCCGTTTATTTTCAGAGAAAATTCTTCCTCCGGTGTAATATCCTGAAGTTCTTCTTGTAAAGAGGCCACTTTACCCTGGTGCAAGAGTGAGGGAGGGCTTTTTATCCAAGGATCTAAATGCAGGTGTTGTGCTTGGCCCAGCTTAGACCCACTATAAGCTGCAGCAGGTCTTCCAGTAGGGGAACCTGGTTCGGAAGCATCATCACTGCTACCTGAAAGATCCAGATCTTTAGAGCCAAAAACCCCTTTATCCATTTCGGAGGAGTTTGAGCGGGAAGAAGAAGCGGTTTTGATCTCTATTTCCGAAGGGGTAGTACAGGAGATTGGAGATTGAAATCCCTCCATGTCCCCAGGGGGCATATTCAAGTACTGCTTGGTAGTGTGCCTCCCGGAAGGAGACTTGGCTGTCGTGATGATGATGACTTCTTTTCCTTTTGCCTTGCAAGCATTGAGGAGAACCTTCAAGGTATCTCTGTCCTCTGAATTGATGGCGTAAACCAGGGCTGAGTAGCTAGAGTGGTCTTGCAGACTCAAATCGGCACCACTTTTTATCAGCAAAGAAACTATTTCAGGGCCTGCCTTTTCTAAGCAAGCATGCATCAAGGCCGTTTTTCCAGTTTTGTCTTGTATGTTAGGATCAGCATTATTTTCCAACAGATACTTGACCATTTTGACTTTGCTGACGCTCTGGTGGTCGACATGCTTGGTCTTACAAGCTATCATTAAAGGAGTTTCTCCTCGGTCATTACTCTCGTTGATGTAGGCACCACCTTCCAACAAGAGCCTGGTCAGGCGAAGCCGGCTTTGATAGACCGCTTTTATCAGGGAGTTCCCATCATTCGAAAACTCTACGGCTTCTTCCATCTTAAAACTCTCCAAACCAGACTGCAGAGGTGACAACGACCTAGTTAGAGAAGAACGTGAAAAATATTAGCCAGACTCAAAGTCCCAATTTATATTCACCGCATTACTAGCTCTTAATTTCTGGGGAAAGCACAGCAGACAGAAGTTATAAAGGGAATGATAAACAATTTTCATGAAAATGAGTTGTGCAAAAGGCAATACAGAATCACATAAGATTCAAATTTCATTATGCATTTCCTATTGGTAACTGTCTTTAAGGAATAAAAATGCCTTTTTTTACAAACAACACATTGAACTTCCAAGGTGAAGTTACATGAAATGCGATAATCCGCAGTATTTGTAATGGGGTGTGTGTAGGGGGGTGGAGAGAAGTTGAGGCAGTCCTTCAAATGGAAGAGGTTAGGGGGCCTTCAGAGGGACCTGGTGAAGGTTGGAGCCTCAACAGACATTATGTAAAAGTGGTTATGGTCTGATAATCAGATAATCAGATGATGAGCACACACATTGTTGATCAGTTGAGTAACTGGAAGTGGGATACATTCAAAGGAGATTTATTAACCTGCATCTGGTTCTTGGTCTGGCTTTTCCCTTTCCGGTGCTGTTCAACTAAGGAGGAGAGGACTAAATCCTCAGTGGAGAGAGAGTCCCCAACCTCATGTGGCTCAAGAGATGTTTGCTTCTGTGGTTGGTGTACTTATTCTTTCTACTTCTACAGGAAAAAGATAGTAGATAGCTAAGACTTCCTGAGCTTCAAAAGGTCAAGAAAGTGAGCCACCTGAGGTCCCAGAAGAGAGTCCATGTTGTGTTTTGGAACTGGCTATTCCAGAATTGAGGCTCCACAGGAAGAGCTTCAGGACCTAGCCTGGTGGTAGCTGAGAAGCAGATTCATCCACTGACTAAGCTGCATTTTGACCTTTCTACATGGAAACTGCTCGAAATCTGAGCCCACTCTCCCCAGAGACTGACATAAAGGGATTTGAAAGTGTGTTCTGAAGCAGTAATTATAAGAACTGTCTGTTACTGGAAGAAGTAGACCAATGGAGCACAACAGAGAAGCTAGAAGTAGAAACTGATGTATGGGAGAGATTATTCATATCAATAGCAATAATAAAAAAACACCCGACCCAAACCAGGAAGAGACAAAACAGAGAAAGAAAATTATAGACCAATTTCTCTAATGAATACAGATGCAAAAATTTTAAACAAGATTTTAGCAAAACAAATGCAGCATCTTATCATGAGAATAACACATTATGACCAGGTAGGATTCATACCAGGAATGTAGGGCTGGTTCAATATTAGGAAAACTATTAGCATTATTGATCATATCAACAACAAAACTAACAAAAACCACATGATTATCTCAATAGATGCAGAAAAAGCTTTTGACAAAATACAATACCCATTCCTATTAAAAACACTGGAGAACATAGGAATAAAGGGAACTTTTCATAAAATAATAAACAGTATCTACCTAAAACCTTCAGCAAGCATTATATGCAATGGGGATAAGCTAGATGCATTTCCAGTAAGATCAGGGGTGAAACAAGGATGTCTGTTATCACCACTTTTATTCAACATGGTACTAGAAATGTTAACTGTAGCAATTAGACAAGATAAAGAAATTGAAGGAATAAAAACAGCCAAAGAAGAAACTAAGTTATCACTCTTTGCAGATGATATGATGATATACTTAGAGAATCCCAGAGATTCAAGTAAAAAACTACTTGAAATAATAAACAACTTTGGCAAAGTTGCAGGTTACAAAATAAACCCACATAAATCTTCTGCATTCCTATATATTAGCAACAAAGTCCAACAGCAAGAGATAGAAAGGGAAATGCCATTTAAAGCTAGGGTAGACACTATAAAATACTTAGGAGTTTACCTGCCAAAACAAACCCAGGGATTATATGAACACAATTACAAGACACGTTTTGCACAAATAAAGTCAGATTTAAGTAAGTGGAAAAACATCAGTTGTTCATGGGTAGGCCGAGTTAATATAATAAAAATGACAATTCTATCTAAATTAATTTACTTATTTAGTGCCATACCAATTAAACTATTAGATAACTATTTTCTAGAGCTGAATAAAATAATATCAAAATTCATTTGGAAGAACAAAAGTTCCAGAATATCAAAGGGACTAATGAAAAGAAATGCTTGAGAAGGTGGTATAGCGCTATCAGATCTCAAATTGTATTATAAAGTAGCAATTATCAAAACCACTTGGTATTGGCTAAGAAACAGAGGGGTAGACAAGTGGAATAGGCTAGGTACTCAAGACACAGTAGGCAAGGAATATAGCAACCTCCTGTTGGATAAACCCAAGGACTTCAGCTTCTGGGATAAAAACTCACTGTTCAACAAAAATTCCTGGGAAAACTGATTAACAGTGTGGTGGAAACTAGGTAGAGACCCATGCCTGACACCATGCACAAGAATAAACTCCAAATGGGTACATGATTTAGGTATAAAGATTGATACCATGAATAAACTGGAGGAGCAAGGAGTAGTGTAATTATCAGATTTATGGAGAAGGGAAGAATTTTTTACTAAAGAAGTGATAGAAAGCATTATGAAATGCAAGATGGATAATTTTGATTACATTAAACTGAAAAGTTTTTGCACAAACAAACCCAATTCAACCAAAATTCGGAGGGATGTAGTAAATTGGGAAAGAATTTTTATGGCTAAGCTTGGGGATAATTTCTAGAATATGTAGAGAACTGACTCAAATGTATAACTATACAAGTCATTTCCCAATTGATAAATGATCAAAGGATATGAACAGGCAATTTTCAGAAGAAGAAATTAAAGATATCTATAATCATAAGAAAAAATGCTCTAAATCACTATTGATTAGAGAGATGCAAATCAAAACAACTCTGAGGTACCACATCACTCCTATAAGATTGGCAAACATGACAGAAAAAGAAAATGATAAATGCTGGAGAGGATGTGGGAGAGTTGGAACACTAATTCATTGTTGGTGGAGCTGTGAGCTCATCCAACCATTCTAGAGAGCAATTTGGAACTATGCCCAAAGGGCTACAAAAATGTGCATACCCTTTGACCCAGCAATATTGCTACTAGGACTGTATCCCCAAGAGATCATAAAAATGGGAAAGGGTCCTACATGTACAAAAATAAATAGCAGCATTCTTTGTAGTTGCCAAAAACTGGAAGTCAAGGGGATGCCCATCAATGGGGAATGGCTTGTAATGGAGTACTATTGTGCCATAAGAAATGATGAACAAGAAAACTTCAGGGAAGCCTGGAAGGACTTATATGATCTGATGCTGAGCGAAAGGAGCAGAACCAGGAGAACTTTGTGCACACTTTGTAATAACGCAAGAACTTATTAAAAAAAAATCCCAGTGGTGGTTTTCTAAGGCAAAATGCCTTGCACACTCAGAGAAAGAAATATGGAAGTTATTCGCAGAATGTAGCAGATCATGTTTGTGTATGTGTGTGTTTTAGTGTATTATGTTTTGATTTGTTATGTGATTTCTTCCATTTATTTTAGTTCAACTACCCAGCATGACTATAGTGAAAACGTACTCAATAGGAAAGTTTATGTAGAACCTATACAGAATTGTATGCTCGTAGGGAGGGAGGGAGGTAGTGGGGGGTAGGTGTTGGGGGGATGAAATCTTAATTTTATGGTAGTGATTGTAAAACATTAAAAAAAATAATAAAATTTAAAAAAACACTAGGAAGGATAGAATTCAAAAATTTAATTCAATAAAATCTTGGGAAAATTAGATAAACACAGAGAGAAAAATGGGTTTAGATTCATGCCTTAGATCACATGCAATACTAGGCTCTAAATCAACAAGCTAAATATTTTAAAGTCCAGAAGAAAAACAAATGACAGATTTGTCTTAATTATGGAGAGAGAAAAAATCAAGCAAATGGAAGAAATTATTAGAGAAAATATTGATGTTCTAATTATATATACAGAGAAATTATACTTTTATAAACAAAAGCAATCTCTTGAAAAGAGGGGAAAAATTGAGAAAAACATTACAAATATGTCAGATAAAGGTTAGACATAGATATTTTATAAGTCTGTACGTCTAGAATAACATACAACCCTTTGGAGAGGACGAGTCAAGGAATTTTTTTTGGGGGGGAGGGGGAAAGTTCAGACCTGAGATTTCACCAGTATGTACAGCTCCTGATGTGGAAACTATCTCTGGGTATTCAGATCACCCTCTTGCCTGTAACTTAGAGTTGTAATAAGTTGCCTAACTCTTATTGGAGTTTTATCTCCCCTGATAGTATAGTTTATAGGTTCATTGATTCATTATAGTTGGAAGGGCCCTCAAAAACCATCAAATCCAAATCCACTATTTCACAGAAGAGGAAACTGAAGGAAAGAGAGGCTAAGTGACTTATCTAGGGTTATATTCCTAATAAATGTCTGAGGCAGTATTTGAACTAGTGCTCCAAGTCCAGTCCTTTGTCTGCCATACTACTTAGACACTACAGTTAGTCTGTAGGAAAAGAAAGATGGTAGTCCATGTTTTCCAGATTCTAAAGCTGGTCTTCTAACCACTAAGCCACTATGTGGTTATTAGTGCAATATTATAGTCACATGAAAAGCTATTCAGATTTTCTAAACATGAGAGACAAACATGAATCAAGGCAACAACTACATTATCATAATCAAGTTGACATATGATATAAAAAAAATCTGTGTTGGCAAGGATGCCAAGATAGGAACACTATCATATCATTGCTGGGATTTTGGGTTAGAGTAAACTTTTTGAAGCATAAATTACCAAACTGATCATACTCTTTCTAGTAATTCTATTATTAGGGCCAGGACCTAAAGACATTACTGTAAAGAAAAAAAAGGATACATCTGTTCAAAAATATTAGCAGCTGCTTTGTTTATAATAGTGAAGAACTTGAAATGACAAATGTCCAACCATTGGAAAATGGCTTATTAAATAATGAGGTAATTACTATAAAGAAGCAAACCTGAATAATACAAAGAAATCTGGAAAGATATATTTGAAACGATGCAACATAAGACTGACTGAATGAGCACAGATTATATCAATTATAACTATATATAGTTCTTATAAAGGAACAAAGCAATGGTTTTAAGTAAACAGATGGTTTCCAAAAGTTACACAGAACAAATGTAATTGGTTTTGTTTTTCTTTTGATAAATGTTATGTTATTTTAGTATATTACTACATTGTGAGAAATGATGAAAATGAAGAATTAAAAAAAACTGGTAAAACTTTTATGAATTGAGGAATGAAACCAGAAGAACCAGGGAAACAATGTACATGATGACGACAATATCATAGACAGAAAGAACCGTAAAATGATGTCACATGCTATGCAATTCATAATGACAAAATTTGGTCTCACAGAGGAGAAAATTAATGTTTCTTCTTTCATTCCAGAGGTTCTGGCAGGTGGGGGACAGGGAGGGAAAACTATACTTATGAAATATTGTATATCCCATTGGAAGCAGTCAGCAGTCAGTTTTGCTGAATTCTTTTCTCTTTTTCATCTTCTTTTTCTTTTTTTATAGTCTTTTTTTACAAGAAAAACCCCTAGGGGTTGTACTAGGGCAGGAGGAGAGAACACATTTACAAATGAATGTGTTACCAAAAAAAAAAAAAAGGAATCACTAAAATATGATAAAATGTATGTTACACAAAATTCCAGAAAAATGAGATTAAAACACAGTTTCTTTGTTCAATCAATCATTCAATCAACTAATGTCTATCATTTGCCAGGCACTGTGTTAACAAATGGTTAAATTGAGAATAGAAAGTTGAACGAACTGTCAGTGACAACATAATTAATTTTAGTTATAAGTAGTAACATTAACAGTTTTGCTTAACTTTTAAAAGGAGATACTATAGGAATTGTTTATTGGGAAGTGATTGATATGTAAAACCCAAAAGTAAAAATAAAATGTATTTTATAAACTTGGTCACTTATGGTTGGAGGCATCCTAGAAGAGGGCTCCGAGCTGGTCCTCCAGAACGGTTCAGTGCTGAGTAATGGCGCCTGACTCAGGCTTTCTCCGATTGCTTGTCAGCAAAACAGTCACAAGACATTTATCTCTGGACACACACTCAAAAAGAAACTGAAAGTCTGAAACGCGGCTCATTTCTGAAGTGTTATTTTGGAGTTTGAAAGGAATATTTCCAGTGAAAAAATAACCAGCAGACCATGAACAATTGAATAGTCCTGTGGAGTTTTCAAAGAACTGAAGGCTGCCTTCTCAACAAGTTAACTCAACTTGTTCAATAATTCACTCTTGCTGGTTTGTTTCCTGTTGGCTCCAATTAATTAAAACTTCATTTGATGTAAATATACCTACTGTTGAAATGTTAGAGGTGTGTTAGAAACCTGTCAGATGTGACTCATTTTATATATGCTACCTGTCCACAAAGCAATCATTTATTAAGCTCTTGCCATTTACCAAGCACTGTGCTAAACCCATGATATAAAGAAAAAGCCCAAATAGCACCTGCCTTCAAGGAGTTTATATGCATATACATATACATATACATATACATATACATATACATACACGCACACATATGTGTATGCATGAATACATTTACACACACCCATATACATATACACATACACATACACATACACATATGTGTGTATAGTATACATACATATTTTAGGTGCATATAGTAGATAGAAGGTAGCTATAAAAGGGAAAGCACCAGCAGTGGGGCTGTCTGGTGTTTACCTGAAAGTTTAGTTAAGAGAAGTAAACAGGCTAGGTGACATATAAATTCATATTGTTTATACCCTTAAAGTTAGCCAAAGTAGCGAACATGTACGTACAAGAAACCAAAAGGTAAATTCTGACTGACTGATAAAAGAATGACAAGCTTTTTGTATGTTTTAAGACAATCCCCAGGATGTCTGTGTCCCTCAGATTTATGGTCTCCATATGTGTTACAAACTGACAAGACAGTCGTGTCAATTAGGATCCCAGTATATCCCCTGTATAGCATATGCCCCTACAATACCAAGATAGGAGAAGTTCCATTATTCTGGATGTAGGCATCCTATCCTTAATGGTCACAAACAGGAAGAATGTTCCTTGTCAGCCTTATCTGGTCTTAAAGTTGCTGACACAGGAAAGGACATTTTCAGAGCAAAGCAAAGCTTGTCTAGTCAATTAGTTCTGGCATTGGCCCTTATTGGGGTTCAAATGATCTGAAATGATTATCACTGTGAAGGCCTCCTATTGGAAATGGTTCTTGACCAAAGTCTGCAAGGAAGCTAGATGACCCCCACCCAAGTGTTCTTTAATTTCTATTTTGTGTGGATTTTCTGCATACATATTATTTCTTTTCAGTAGAATATAAGCTCGTAGAGGGTAGAGGCTATTTCATTTTTATTTTTCTATCTCTCTAACGCTTGGCTGAGTGCCTGCTACATAGCAGGTGCTCAATAAAAGCTTTTTGCTTATTTATGTGCATGCCTTGGTTAGATTACATCTGGGGTAAGCTCCAGATTTCGGAAAAGATGCTGCCAAGTTGGCTCCCGGATAAAGGAAAGCAATGAGGATGGTGAAAAAATTCAGAACAATTTCAAAGGAGGATTCATTGAAGGAACTGGGGAATTTTCATTTGGGAGGAGAGAATACTTGGTGGGGTGTGAGGATTGTCTTCAAGTATTGGAAGAATTTTTATAAGAAGAATTTTTGTGCTTTTTCACTTGGCCCAAGAGGAAAGAAGCAATTGCTGGAAGATGCAGGAAAGCGGACAACTTTGTAACCACTAGAGCCATACAAAATTGGAATGGGTTGTCTTGGGTGGTAGTAGGTGCTCCCTCATTGGATGAATACAGGCAGGCTTCCAGGAGAAGAGGACATCTGAGCTAAGCCCGGAAAGAGATTCTGGATGATTACTTGTTAGGGACATTTTCAAAGGGATTCATGGTCAGGCTAGACCAGATGTCATCTCAAGTCCCCTTCAACACTGATTTTACACTAAATAATAAATTTAAAAAACTTACAACCCCTTAGCATCCTTAAGTTAATGCTGTATCAACAAGTTTCTAATTAGCTAAGAGAGTAGTTAAATACTGTGCTTGCATTTCTTTTTTGTAAGGATTGGGTAAGTCCAAAAGTTTGTTTTATAAATATTAACAATCAGAAAACCTACAAAGAAGCAAAGAAAAGCTGGACAGCTTTGAAAACAATGTGTAGTATTTTTTATGTAGGTTTTCTTGAAATTGAAATTTATTGTTTATACTGAATCCTCTCGTGTCCTGCTGTGTACTTGGCAATGTTTGTTTTCTTTTCTCATTTTGAATTTGTTTAAAATAAATAATAAAATTTACTAAAAAAAAGAGAAACAGTAACCATGAAAGAATATTTTTTCTTAAGATATCAGAAAGTAGTTTTACCCATATAATAAGCAAAGAAATATATGTTAAGGCCAAATTTATCTTCCATATTGAGCAGATTTAAAGCAAATGATAAAGCGATGAAAAAAGATTTTAATGCTAGAAGAAACCTCAAGGACAATATAGTCTAATCTCATTTTGCAGCAGAGAGAATTGTGGGTCTTGACCCATGGCCATTCATTGCCTAAGCTGGTACTAGAACTCTAGTTTCTTGATCCTCAGGCCAGTGTTCATTCCAGCAGCACAATGAAATTCCACAGAATATGAAAATATTTTCTACTACAGCGACACACACACACACACACACACACACACACGCACATGAATTCATTTTGCTTTAGAAATACATTAAATGATCTGGAAAAAAATCAATTTCGTACCAAATTAACCTAAGAATGTGATAATATAACAAAATTAATTCACAACTTTAATAGGAAGCAATATGTATGTTATGACAATTGTTATTTATTTTTACAATATTTTCCAAAGCACTTATTCCTACTATTTCTAGATCATAAACTACTTGAAGACAGTAATTAGTATCATCTATTTCTTCTGCATTCCCCACACACCAACACTACCCTGTCTATGCACAAAGCAGGCATTCAATAAATCAAAATCTCAGTGAAATAACCTAATCAGGTGTATGAGAAAAGACAAGTCATTCTTGTATAAGTTAGGTTTCCACAAAATGTTGCAGTTCAAGGTAATGTAAGATAACAAGCACTACTGATCAATCAGCTCTCAAGACAAGAAGCTGGCCTAACCAAAAAGCTTGAACTGGCTGGGGTCAATGACCGGGAGAAGGCTTTTCTTCATTGTGCGTGCTTAGTAAACTTCATGCTCATAAGCAGACACACCCTGAATAAAATTATCTCTCCATTTTCTGATCATGGAATGTATGATGAGAGAGGGTTACATGCCTACATATGCTTAGGGGAAAACAGATAGTGGGCATGTCTGGAAAATGGTGACCCGAAAGAGAATGGATCAATCCATTGTCCGATGGGAGGATTTTATTTTGAATTAAGAGTATAAAGCTTCTCTTCCTTCTGTATTCAGCATTCCCCCTTCCTGGAGGTGGGCGGAGCCCTCTTCTGCCCAAAACACGTCCAATTCCTCTGGATTCTTCTTTAATAAATTCACCTTGATAATTGACTGCCTATGTCAAGCATTTCTAACAGGTGTTTTTAACATAAGTGTGCGTGCATGCACAGTTTTCTGAAAAGCCCTTTTCAGAATGACATAGCTGTCACAGAGTGACGTACAAAATGGCGTCCTCTTGCACTAGTTGAACTATGTTGATTAAATGTATGCCAGATGTAGACTCTGAATGCAGTATATCTAAAAAGTGCTCTGTAACTGAAACTGTAGGATGACAAAGCAAGAAAAGACCGCCATCTTGTGAGCAGGACAGTAAACTGTCTATGTAAATTAGGTAAATTAATTATGTGACCTTACCCACAGATGCCTGGAAAGTCCTCCTTCCCTTGTTTTCTTTGCCTAATAATAGTAATAAAAATAGCCAAAATAGTAACAACAGACACCAATCTTTTAAATTTGTGAAGTATTAAACATGTATTATCTCATTTCGACATCTCAATGATCTTATGAATTAAGTACTTATTGAAACCTTTAAAACCCAACTCAAAAGCTACTTCATTCACGAAATCTTCCCTTGCCCTAGTAACTTTCTTGTGGTACATTTCCAAGCAGAATACAAGTTAGTAACTTTCTTGTGGTACATTTCCAAGCAGAATACAAGTTCCACAGTGGGAGATGGGGGAAGTATGTTAGTACTAATTGGAATAGCTAATATTTATATAGTGCTTTACATATATTACTTCCTTTGGTCATCACAATGACCTTGTGAAGTATATTCCATAATAATATCCATTTTACAGATGAGAAAATCAAGGATAAGGGAGTTTAATGACTTGCCTGGGATCCTTTAAAGCCCAACTCAAAAGACACCTCCTCCGTGAAGCCTTCCCATGTTAGTAACTTCCCAGTGGTACTTTTCTAGTAGGATACAAGTTAGCAAGTCTTTGAAAAGGGATTCGAACTCAGATATTCCTAAACCCCAAGGCCAGCATGCTATCCATTTTGCCCATCTACCTAGCAGGTCAAATCTTTTATTTATATTTATATTGCGTAGGGACCACAAGGGAGCAAACAGTGAGTGCTGCTTTACCCTGCAGTGTGGGGATTGAGATTGGCTGCAGTTTTTAGGACAGCTAAATTTTGCTAAAATTTTCTAGAGGATGGGGAAATATGAATGCTTAACAACAGGCTCTCGGTAGGGGGGAATGTATACTTGTCACACTTTTATGTTTAATATGCATTATTATAATTTTACCAATGATTTTTTTAAGACTAGATAATCACAGAACAATAACTCAAGCCCTGACTTGTGGCATTTGCTTATTTCTCAGGTGTACATGTTCACACTGAAAATTTAACATTCAGCTCTCATGAGGAGGTAAGACCTGCCTCCAACAAATCCCCTACTATGTCCCTTCCATTGCCTTAATGAGGACATTACAAATACATCTATATCGATCTATCCGTAAAGTGCAATTTAAGGGGAGGGGAAGTGTCCGCAAGTAAAAGCTTTGGGGGAATGTTGTAATATAGAATCACAAGTACCAAAAAAAATAAAAAAAATAAAAAAGAAAATGACCAGATATCCATCAAATTACTGAGCCAACTTTGATTTCTAATTTCAGTTTTGTAAAACTTTAAAAAAATCCAAGGAACTGGATTCAGCAGTGCTTCTCAGGAATACCATTCATGCACGTTTTTGACCTAACTCTTGGGAAGTACTCTTATGCCAAGACATAGCTGCCTATCTTCAACCACAGACACTGACCCATAATGCACTTGGAAGGGTGTAATGTGTTGGGAATGTGCTGTCTCAGTGTTTTTCCCAGTGGCTTCAGAATAGGCTATGTGTGCTTTTTGTCATGGTAGCATAGATTCTTTGGCATGACAAAGTGGTAGCACCATTAAAATTTAATTACCCACAAATACGTTATAATATACTAGGAGGAATAAGGACTTTAAAAGAAGTCTTGCTGTAATTTTAGGAATAACAGGGAATTATTTACACTTGTACATTGTGACAATACAGAAGGAATCAGGTAAGAAATTGTATAAGACAGGAAAACTACCTGGTTCTCCCAAATTCCCCCTACAAATAACTTAAAATAATGCCTCAAAGTAAATTTTAGAGTGGTAGAAAAAAATTAAGTTGGAGTAAAGCCAAAGGCAACTTGGGTGAAGTTTAAGAAAGATTTGACCTCTCAGAGTAGTGGTCTGTCCTTACTGAAGTACAGATACTGTTGAGTCAACAACACCTGTATTGGCAGCAGCCTCAGCGTCTGGAGACTTCACTCCATTGATGGTATGGGGGTTGGGCAACTGATAGGGGAAGTTGTAGAAGTCCTTAGCTAGTACTGGATATGGGGCCCACACACTGAAAACATGGGGTCCTAGGTTATGGCTGTTGGTGAGGAGGGGTGAGCACAAGCTGGTGATTGTGGTGCAGAGAGGCGGGGCCTTGCTGACTGTGGTCACTGTCAGGTGAGTGGAATCTCTGCTTTCAGTTCCAGGGCAGAGGGGTTAGCATAAGGCAGCTACAGTACCTGGCCTTGAATTATAGAACACTGGAAGAACCAAGAGGTCAGAGTCCCACAGATAGGGTTAGCATGAAAAACTTAAAGCCTGAAATATTATCCCCCAAACCCCAGGAGCAGAGCCCAACTCTAACATAAAATTAATAGACAAGAACTAGGCCATTTTAAAAAAATGAATACAAAACAGAGAAAGAGCCTGACCATACATAGTTAATGTTGTGACAGAAGATCAGGGTTCAAACTTAGAAGAAAACAAACAGCTTCCTGTAAAGTTTTAAAGAAAAATGTAAAATGGTCACAAGCCCAAGAAGAGTTTTTTGGAAAAGTTTAAGAAAGACTTTTAAAATCAAATAAGAGAGGTGTGTGTGTGTGTGTGTGTGTGTGTGTGTGTGTGTGTAGGGGAAAACCAGAAAAATCTAACCAAAAAATAAATAAGGAAGAAGCAAGAGATGAACTGAATTCTAGACAAGCTTGATATGATAAATTTCTGGAGAGAACTGAATGGGAATACAAAGGAACATACCTCTTTCTCATGGGTACATGGTACCTTTACAAAAACTGACTATATATTAGGCCACAAAACTTTATAGTTAAATGCAGAAAAATAGAAATATTAAATGTATCCTCTTCAGATCATAATTCAATAAAAATTACATTTAATAAAAGATCATGGAAACACAGTTTAAAAATTAGAGAATAAACAACCTAATCTTAAAAGAATGAGTGTGTTAAAGAATGTAACAGAAACAATAAATAATTGTGTAAAAGAGAATGATAATAATGAGACAACATATTAAAACTTATGGGACACAGCAAAAGCAGTATTCAGAAGAAATTTTTTATCTCTAAATGCTTATATCAATAAAATAGAGGAGGAGAAGCTCATGGAATTGAGTATGCAAATGGAAAAACTCCTGGACAGAGCCTTGCTCTCAGTATTCATTTAATAAATTTTTATTAAGTTGAACTGAGGAATGTAATGACCCATAAACAAATTAAAATGCAAGAAGGGGTGGAGGAAGGAATAATCATTTACATAGCATCTACTATGTGCCAGACTGCTAAGCACTTTACAAATACAATTATCTTTTGATCCTTACATCAACTCTGTGGAGAACCCACTATTTTCCCTAAAGTCATTTTGTAGCATCAGATGTCACCTACTAACAACTTAGCCTATAATCATGAATTTTTCTATATTCTTCTGGGTTTTCTGCAAACAGGGCACACACATATTTTTTTTTCTTTTTTGCATAGAAAATAACTCATATTCAATGACTGTGACCAACCTATCAAACTGAGAATGAAACTGTTCAAATGAAAATAAAATAAAATTAGAAAATACATGGAAATTGAACAAGCATCTGTCTCATTTGTACTACTGTTGATATCACTTTAAAAAAATCTCCCCCTTGTTAATTATTTTTAAAACAAACTGCTTTAGAGCATTGCTCTTTCAAGAGCTCACTTGTCCTGGGCATGCACATGCGTTGGACAAAAACACATTGTGTGACTGAGTGACCTTAACTTAGATTTTCTCTGACAAACGTATTGTCATGAAATGTGGATTTTTGACAGGCTGCCAATGACCCACTTTTCCCGATTTTGCTTGCAGGTGACAAAGCAATGCTTTAAGCTTCTGGGGTGTAAGAATGGAACTGCATCCGAACTCAACCTGCTCAAAAATGGTGAACGCTAGGGAAAAGTTTTTATTCCAATATTCTAATACTTCTCTTTTAAAAATCTGAAATGTTTGGTATGACTGAGTGAACAAAATTTAGACTGGAAGCAATAGAGAAAATATTTTAAAGTCATCCAAATGGCTAATGGACTATCCGAATACTGGAAAGAGAGATGGGCCAGTCATGTAGCAAGAACAAGAGGTTACAGATGGGCAGGCTGAGGCCTGAACCTGTACTTATGAAAAGTTGATAAAAAAAAGACCTAGAAGGAAGGTCTCAGGGGATGACAGAGACAAGAATCACAGAAGATGAGAGAATGTGCACAGATCTTGCCTCTACTAGACCCCTGGCATGTCTCAGTTTGCTCACCTGTAAAATGGGGTAAGGAGGGAATATTTATGTCAATGAAAATCGAGATCTAGCGAGAGATTCCAGTGCCCAAATGGTGTGAATTATACCATTTCCACATTTCCTAATTTTATGTTACTGGAAACAAAGAAATGGCATGCTTCATCTTTTCTCTATTCTGAGGAACCATTTCTATTTCCTTAGCTTTTCTCTAACAGGATTTACAAATGAAATGAGAGATGGGCTGGGGGATGAGGAAGAACTGGGTTTGAATTCTGTTTCCCAGGTGTATGACAATGAGCAAGTCATTCAGTTTCTCCTGAGTTTATATGTTTTCTTGGAAGGCTAAGTAAGACCTGTGGTACTTTACCACAAGGGGTTGTTATGAGGCTCATGTGAAATAATATATGCAAAATACTTTGCAAACTTTGAAGCCCCAGGTGAATGCTGGCTGTAGTGATTTGTTACTGTTACTGCCTTATGAGAGAAGTGCCTAGAGAGCCACCCTCCTGGTCAGAAAGTCCTAGGTTCAAATCCTTCTTCTGATATAAACAGGTCACAGGACCCTAGGCAAGTCCCAAAATCCCTTGGTGCCCCCAGCAACTCTCTAAGACTGTAGGGTGCAGAAAATTGTTGATCAGCATTGGAGAGTGTTTTCTCATTGGTAGTGGCCTACACCAGCGAAATCACAGAATTGGACTGATCAATCAATCTATATAAAAGTTTACAAAGGAAACTGTGGCCCCAAAAAGAGAAAGTGCAAGGTCACACAAGTAGTAAGTGTCTAATTTCCTACAGCCATTGAATACCGACTTCAACATTTCTCTAGTCTGCAAGTGGCCTGTGCTAGAATAAAAGATATAGACATATCCACTAATAATAACAGGGCAGCTAGGTGGTGCAGTGGATAGAGCACTGGGCTTGGAGTCAGGAAGACTGATGTTCCTGGGTTCAAATCTGACTTCAGACAACTCCTAGCTGTGTGACCCTGGGCAAGTCCCTTAACCCTGTTTGCCTCAGTTTTCTTATCTGTTAAATGAGCTGGAGAAGGAAATGGCAAACTACTCCAGTATCTTTGCCAAGAAAACCCCAAATGGGGCTTTCATGAAGAGTTGGATACAACTCAAAATGACTAAACAATAAAAATGAATAATAGTGGTTTTGATTTATGTAATGTCTTAAGGTTTAGACAGCACTTTCTGTGCAATCCTGAGACTCAAAGAAGGTACCGTAGGTCGAAAGTGTCAGAGCTAGGACTCAAACCCAGATCTTTGGATCCCAAGAATTCAATTTAACCAACAGTTATTAAGAACTCGCTAAGTGCAAAGTATTGTACTAGACATTGGAGATTCAAATTAAAAAATAGTGCCTGTCCTCAAGGAGCTTATATTCTGCAAAAATATCTGATCATGTACATGAACATTTCTACCCTCATGGCCCTGAGCCAGAGTGCCATGATGTTGTCTGGTGGTTTCAGCCATGTATGTGACACCATCTGGGGTTTTCTTGGCAAAGATATTGGAGTGGTTTGTCATTTCCTTCTCCAGATCATTTTACAGATGAGGAAACTGAGGCAAACCAGGTGAGGTGATTTGCCCAGGGTCACATAGCTAGCAAATGTCTGAGGCTGAATTTGAACTCAGGTCTTTCTGACTCCAGGCCCAGCACTCTACCCATGAGCTACATGCACTTAGGAAATATGAGAGCATAACAGACTGATATAACAAAGTGGTCTAGCTTTGACTGTTGGGAGCAGACCCTCTCTTTCCATCACTCTATGAGACGATTTACTTATGTGTACTTGATCTCCAACTAATGGGCTGGAAAACTGAGTTCATTAGTATTTTCTGAGTATAATACAGACAACTAGGGTTTGAGATTTATCTCTATTAAATTTCACCATTTAATGAGGAAGACCTGGGTTTAAATCCCACTTGGCTACTGTATGATCTCGGGCAAGTCACTTGATCTCAGCACTCTAGGCAATCTCTCTAAGAAATAAGTTGCCAAGCAGAGGGAGAACTACATTAGTTGAGGAAGTTCCTTGCTGAGAGCTTCCTACACCAATGAAATCACAGATTCCAACTTTGCCCCTCTCTAAAGAAAAAGGTTATATTCAGGATCATATGCAAGAATTTTTTAGTAGTAGGATCCCAAGAATAGTTCATTGGGCCACTGGATAGAGCTGGATAGCAGCAGTGGATAGAGTATGGAGCCTGGAGTCAGGAAAATCTGAGTTCAACTTTGGCCTCATACACATCCTAGTTGTGTGACCCTGGGCAAGTCACTTAACCCTGTTTGCCTCAGTTTCCTCATCTGCAAAATGAACTAGAGAAGGAAATGGTAAACCATTCGAGCATCTCTGCCAAGAAAACCCCAAATGGAGGTCATGAAGAGTCTGACATTACTGAGCTACAACAACAGAAGAAGTAGTTATGGGAAACATAAAAAATATAAATAAAGAGATGTATTGGGGGGAGGTCTTTGGGGAATGGGGGGTGACTCTTGAAGAGTCATGGTGGGATGATGGTCCTGATTAGATGAAATGGAAACAATAACATACCCTCCTCCCGATTCCAAATTCAAAAGGCAAATAACAAGTGAACTAAGTAAATGCCACTTGGAGACTCTTCTGGGATTTGTTTACCCACCTGAGCTCTAGTCAATCTCTGAACTTTGCGCACGGCTCCCCTAGACAGTCTGCACTCCATTACATCAGCTCACTATTCATAACCTCTCTAAAACAATCAGACATGACAAATACAAATTTTCCCTCATTATGGAAATTTAACCTTTATGGAAATTCACAAAGTAGTGACCGATAAAATAAGAAATATTTATATATTCATTTCCAGCACTGCTGCAGCAATTTGAGATCTTAAAACCTTAAATAGCCTGAGTTAGATAAAGAGGAAAGTTATTTTATCTTGTTATCATCTCAGGGGAGCCTAGACCATGGACTGGGTTTGCCAGCACCTGCCCATGGGAGCCGTGCCAGTGACCCTTGCAGAGCTGCCCTGCCTCCCATTCCCCCAACAATCAAGGGTCATGCTCATGCCAGGGTGTGTTGGCATCTGCTGGCACACTTGGCACTTTATGCTGGCCTCTGCAAATGGTGTAGCTCATACCTGAGTCATTCTCCTGTAATAAGTTTCCTTCCTAGGGAGGCTCATTAACTCTTTCAGGCCAGCTGGTGACATTTTTTGAAATGTTTTCAGCATTCTTCTTGAAAGTTAACAAGCCTTTCTAAATGTCTTCACCTTGGAGGAACTAAGACTTTTCCAACAGGATACACAAAAAATAGAGATGCTTTTAGAACAAATGGTGCATGTATTGTGCATACATATATCAATGATTTGACACAAATATATTTACAACATAAAGATGATCACAAGAGATGGTGGACCTGGAGTCGGAAGATCTGGGTTTAAGTGCTTGCTCCATTTTTTATCAGTCGTGGGACCCTGGGCAAGTCACTTAGCTGCTTGAATTCTCAGATCCCGCATCAGTAAAATAAAGGTAACAACATCTACACCACTTGTTGTTCAGGTGTGTCCAACTCTTCATTTGGGGTTTTCTTGAAAGAGATACTGGAGTGGTTTGCTGTTTGCTTCTATCTAGAGATAGATACATAGATAGGTAGATATACATGTGTGTGTTCATCCTTCATGACTGAAGAAGACCATGCCATCAGAGAAATGATGACATGGCTTTCACTTGACTTTGATTTGAGGGACGGAGGGCTGTGCAGGTCACCAGCCTCACTTCTCCTCCAGAGCCATCTGAATCCAGTGACCAGATATTCATCAGGATGACTGGAGATGACTCAGGATGAGGCAATTGGGGTTAACTGACTTGCCCAAGGTCACACAGCTAGTGAGTGTCAAGTGTCTGAGGTGAGATTTGAACTCAGATCCTCCTGACTCCTGCACTGGTGCTCTATCCACTGCACCACCTAGCTGTCAGGTAGATTATAGCTCATTTTATGGATGAGGAAACTGAGGCAAACAGGGTTAAGTTGCCCAGGGGCACACAGCTATATCTGAGACCAGATTGGAATTCAGGAAAAAGAATCTTCTCGATGCCAAGCCAGGCACCCTATCCACTGCTCTACAGCTGTCCAGGCTACCCTACCTACTTCACACAATTCTTGGGAGAATTAAATGAGAACAATGAAAATTAAAGCATCCTGGAAATACCATCTCCTACTCTCCAGTACTACATTTCCCATCCTCCTGTGTTTCACTGACTTCCTCTTCGCTTCTCTTTCAGAATCTTAGTTATTTTCAAGGCTCACGTCCGAGCCACCTTTTACTTTCGGCCTTTCATGATCCTCCTTCTTTGCTCCCCCCGCCCCCACCTATATATATTTTACACGTACACAATGTCTCCCTGAGGGTAAAGACTTTTATCTTTGTGTCCCTAGTGACCAGCATAGGCTCTGACACCAAGTCACTACCTAACAAGGGCTTGTTGATGATTCACTGATGTGGGTATTCAGGCTTACATGTGTTGATACTATGAGTGATTAAAAATACTGAGAATCAATTTAAGGAATTTAACTGGATGTGAAATCTGTCCTAGGAGAACACCTATTGGTACAAAAGAAGGTGATAGATATGTCTGATTTGTATGTAAGTGCCTGTTGGATTGCATTGAATAGGATATTCTCCAGAAAAAAAAGTTTATTAGGCTATATAAGATCATTTGCAATCCAAGTTTTAAGTAACATATATATGTGTATATATATATATATGTATATATATACACACGTGTATACAAGTATATGATCCATAAAGATAGATGATATATCACTAGACAGATAAATTGATAGAGGAATAGTGATAGATGAATAGATAGTTAAGTAGGTAGATGATAGATAAATAGAGAGATAGAGAGATATTTCTGGTATCACATTTGGTACAGGAAACTCCCACTAAGGACTGGGAGCTTTATTAATTTATATTTTACCAATATAGATTGGATTTGCTTTGCAGTTTGTAATGTTAAGAACTGTCCAGAGCACTGAGAAGTTGTGACACGACCCCTTGATTCATTTATTTATCTATCTATCTACTTGTCTGTCTATCTATCTGTCTATCTATCTATCTCTCTATGGAGATTGGTTCTCCCTCTCTCTCTTAGGGTATAAAGGTAATGACCACTCACAGGACCAGCTTCACTACTTGCTGATTGACATAGAACTTTGATCTGCTTCATTTCTACCCTAGTTGGTTTACCACTCTTTAGGCATCCTGGTGGCTCTGTACTCTCAGGGGGTCACATATTCATACCAGAATTTGTGTGAACATCCAATCAGCTTTAGCCCTACCACAGCTCAAAACTCCCAGATTCAAGAGATTCATCAGTCTCAGTCCCACCAGTAGCAGGGAACATGCATGTGCACCACATTGCCCAGCATTGTGACTTTCCCAGGGGTCACACAGCTAGTATGTGTATCAGTGGTGGGATCTGAACCCGGGTCTTCCTGATACAAACTGCCACGCACATCTGAATCTGAACCAGCATTGTATGTACCAAAGCAATAATATCAGAAGCAACATAATGTACTGGTTTTAAACTGTGGTTCAACCCATCCAGCCCACTAGAGCTCAGTCAGCTAAAGTATCTTGTCCCTCCTGCTGTCACATATGTACCTCATACCCCCTCTGACTTTTGCTCTTGTTGCAGGATCAATAGTCAAATCAATATTACTTTTGCTATCATAAAGGGACTGGCAGCCTATTGCCCAATGGCTCCATTCAAAATTCTTCTGATTGCTCAAATGAAAACTCCTTCCATGACTGCCACAGCCTGATATGTGCTATGTTCCTCCTGGGCTAGGGGTCCTTCACTTTCTTTGTGCCACAGACCCCTTTGACAGCTGAGGAAGTCTATGGATCCCTTCTCATGATCATATTTTTAAATGCATAAAATAAAACCTATAATATTATAAAGAAAAATAATTATATTGAAATAAAATTATCAAAATTTTTTTTAAAGGTTCAAGTGATGGGGGGCTTGGATGCATGTGCTAGGGCCCCAATTCTAAAATCACATTTCTCTTTAAAAATCACATTTCTCCCTAGCCTCAAAATACTATCCCAGGCAGTTTCTCCCCAGCCCAAGGACACAGCCTGTTCTAGCAACAACCATTATCTCCCTTCCTGCTACAGTAGCCAGCTGTACCTACAGAACTCATTAGTTTAAACCAGCTATGTACTGGCTTAACAGACTGTACACTGGGTCACAAGGACATTTATTACTCACTGACCAGTCATATGTATCCCAGACTTAGACATACATATACTCCCTTAAGTTCATCTTGTCTAACAAGACATTGATGAGAGCAGCCTGGTATTTCTGAGCCAGCCCTGACTGCTAGTTGATGGTTCAGGCCTAAAACCACACCTCCAGGTAGCCCCTGCTTAGGTATTTCCTGATGAACTTGGGGTAAAATACCTGCGCAGTAGATACCAAAAGTGCATGTTCCTTTAAGAATTGACCACTCCTTAACCACTCCCTAATCTCACCCCAAAACACCTAGTTAGCATATTTGGTATAAGTGATACTATAGAATATTCTATATAAACCTTCCCTGTACCCCTTTAAGGTTACAGGTTCTCTAAGAATTCTTGCCCGCTGAAAAGCATAAAAAATCTTCACCTTGACCTTAACAATGCTTGAGTCTGTGAATTCTTCTCCGGATGACCTGCCCCTGGTATCCCAGTCTTTGTGTGGGTCTCACGACCCGCTTCCAGCCTTCATCACAAGGACCCCAGGATAAGAATTCCTGACTTAGAAGAATGGGTCAGGGACCACCTCTCTTCTACATCTTAGTGCCTAGTTGGGTGACGGGCACATGTTATTCTTTTAATAAAAGCTTACTTCTTTTCAAAATTTTTATTTCCAGTGTATCATACAACACCTGGCGTATAGTTGGCATTTACTAAATGTTTGCTTAACTTAATTGTTGATTTAAAAAATACTACAGTCAGAAGACCTGTGTCCTCGGGAACCAGGAAACATGACACATTGGAGCTGGACTTATTATTTTGATGATTGTCTAGACTTAAGAAAGTTATGGGAAATTTCATAATGCAGATTAAGCTTAAGTTCGCCATATATGTTGTTTTTCAGAGAGTCGGTTGTTAAATATTTACAAGCGCACCTCTGTTTTCTACTCACTAATTCACTATTTACATGTGGGAGGCACCATGGAGCAGTGGGAAGAACTCTAAATTGGGTTTCAGAAATCTATCAGACTTTAGCTAAGAGGTTTTCTGGTCTCATTTCCATATGTCTCTGAGTGTAAGTTGCTGTCCATGGTTCTTCCACCTGATATGGGAAGGCTGTTATCATAGCATTTATGAAGACTCCTGACTCACTTGTGCTGTGCTCACTCTAAAGCTGTCCTGTTGCAGAAATTCAGAACATCAATGGTAGAAGGAACTCAGGGTCATCTAGTTAGAGGTTGATGATGGCACAATGGATAGACTGCTGGACTTGAAGTCAGAAAGATCTACGTTCAAATCCAGCCTCAAGCACTTGTGGGCAAATCGCTTAACCTCTGTTTGCCTCAGTTTCCTCAACTATAAAATGGAGATAATAAGAGCACATACCCCACAGGATTGTTGTGAGGATTAATTAAATGCGATAATATTCCTAAAGTGATTAGCTCAGTGTCTGGCATGAAGTAGGTGCTATATAGACACTTATTCCTTTCCCTTCCCTTGTCCATCTTTACTCAAACCATAGATCCTTCCTGAAGCATCCCTGACAATGGACATCCAGCTTCCCCTTGAATATTACCTCCAGTGATAGAGAACTCTTTATATCTTGAGACAGCCTATTCAAATTCTAGATAAGACATTTTGTGCCAGGTCAAGTCAAAAATCTTTTTCTATAATGTCTACCCATGAATCCTAGGTCTGTCCTTCAGGGCCAAGCAGAACATGTCTAGGTTCTCTGACATAACTCTTCCAGTACTCAAAGCCTGCAACTATATGTCCACAGTGTCTTTTCATATCCAGTCAAACATCCATATTTTTTTTAACCTGCCTTTGTGTAGCATGACTTTTTAAATCATCTTACCATTCTGGTCACCTCTTGCTTGTCTTGTTTTAAAGTGAAAATTTTTAGAAAGCTTATCTTAATTAATTATGTACAGGGTCTATGCTAAGTATTCTACAGATATAATCTAATTTTATCCTCACAACAATCCTGAGAGGTAGGTGCCAGTAATTATACCCATTTTACAGATGAGTCACACAGCAAATAAATGTCTGAGATCAGATTTCAGTTTAGGTCAGTGAGCTGTCATGTAGTGTATAGAACTGAGCATAATATTCCAAGTGTGACCTAACCAGGATAGAGCACAATTGGGCAATATAAAGTGTCAAATGAGAAATACATATAAAATACTTTACAACAAGCCTCAAACCACCATGTGAACACCCGGCACTTAGGTTCAAATGGCTATATTCACGAGTACAGGATGGAGGAAGACACAGCTAAAAAAATCAGTTTTTAATTCTATACTCTAAAAAATTAGAGTATAGAATTAAAGCTTTAGTTCTGGAAGGGACCTTCCTTAGATGTTATCTTGCCCAAATTCCTTCCTTCTGCAAATTAGGACAGTGAGAGAGGTGAGGTTTGAACTGCCTAAGGTCGCAAATATAGTCAATGGTGGATCCAGGATCCAAACTCGGGTCCTGTGATTCAAAGTTTATACTGTCTAGACTCTAGGGCAAAGATCATAGGATTTAGAGCTGAAAGTTGCCTCAGAGATCATCTACCCCTTTATTTTTAAATATGAAGAAACTGAAGCTCTGAATCCTGAAGTTCAGTACCTTTTCCATGATGCTTCCTTCCCTCCACACAGGGCTGTTAAACTCCAACCTGTCAGCTTTAGATGCTCCCTCTTGCCATTATATTTGCTTTTTTGTTGAAGAGAGGGGAATGGGCCCTGGATCTTTGATTTCATTGGTACAGGGAACTCCTAAATGAGGCAACAGCCTCTACCTGTATTGGTATATAGGTATCTTCCCAGCAAGATAAGATGGTTTCATAAAAGTGTATTGGTCTAATATAGCTATTTGAATTACTTAAATAACATTACTTTTGAATAAAGAATATCAATTCATAGCTATACTAATTGGATTTAGTTTGAAAGTCCTCTATAGTCATCATTCTAATAACATTTCATGATTAGTCATGTGTGATTTTCAACACTCTAGTTTATTAACAATGTGCAAATAAAACTTTACAGCTAATATCAATTATATTTCAGATAAATCAGGATTTTGACACAAAATACTATCTGTGCTCTTTTCTCTTTCCCTCCCTCCCTCACTTACTTGTTCTGTTCCTAACAGTCTCTCTGTCTCTTTCCCCTCTCTCCCCACCATCTCTATCTCTTTCTCCCTCCCTTCTTATCACTGTCTCTCATAGTCTCTCTGTCTCTAGAGCTGACTTTCTGTCTCTATCTCTCTGTGTCTCTCTCTCCCCTCTTTCTTTCTCCCTTTCCTCTCCTTTTTCTCTCTCTCTCTCCCTTCCTGTCTCTGCCTCCCCATTTCCCTCTGAATCTCTGTCTTTCCAAGTCTATGTCTCCCTTTGTTGAGGCTAGGCAAAACAATAGAAACAAGCATTTAGAATTTTCTAGGTGAAGCATCCCCAAAGAAGCCCACCAGGCTGCATCTTTGGCCTGTATATGTCTTTCCCCTTCTCAGTTCACATTCACATTCTCTTAGGATCACATGACTTACTTTTACCGTGGATAGCAGAGCATTGCACCCATGCAGGTCTGGCCACCAGTTTCTGGTCTGTGGTGGGAATGGAATCTGACTGGCAGCCTAGTACACTGCCAGAAGGTTCAACACTTGGAGACTGATAGATACATGGCTCTCAAGTCAGTGGAGATCTGTGTTCCTAGAGGGAGAATCCAGGTCAATCAGGGATCTTTCCAAGGAGAGAATTAAAAGCAGAGCACAAATAAAAGTAAATCCCATAGAGGAAGACCACCTGTCCAAGGAGACCTTGGCCCTCCAGAAGCTCCGACAACACAACTGACATTGAAACTGTTTGCTCCATTGTTCAGGAGTGATTTCCAACACCTCTTAAACTGCCCAATTAGAGAAAGGTCATTTGAAAAGGAAATTCTAAACGCATTAAAGATGCATGAGAACAGTCGTCTCCCTTCTTTCTTTGAGGCTGCCTAACACCTGCACTCATGAACAAGGGTTTGGGCCTCTGAGGTCTCAAGTGAAATGTGTTTTAATCTGCATTTTGCTGCTGGAACAATCTCTCTGCCTCTAGAGCAGAGGCTCTACACCTCAGCCCCTTTCTCCTTCTGATGGAGTCTTTTGTACTGCTCTATCCATCTGTCCATTTTAAAATTCTGGCTTTTCAGTTTAAAGCTTATTTACTTTTCAAAGAGGTAAATTTAGTCTTTTAAAAAGGCTTCTCTAAAAGCAGCCTGTAATTTACTTGTTCTTGCTAGAATCAATTCAAAAATATCCTTTCCTAAGGTATTGTGTGGGGGCATCTAGGACTGATCCTAGAGCGCCATTTTTTCAAATCATTTGTGATACCAGACTTATGAATATCTCCTATACAATTTAGTTCAATGTGCCAACCCTATATATTACAGTACAAATGAATACATCTGCCTCAGTGCAATACAACACCAAATTGCCTGTAATTTGACAGATGGGACCTGCCTTGAATTGTTAACCACCAAAGGAAATTCAAGTTGAAAAAGTCTATATTTATTTATATGGGAACATGTCTCCTCATAGTACAACATAATAAGCTTGGTGAAGGCAGGAAATAGCTCACTTTTGTCTTTTCATCCCCAACACCCAGCACAGAGCCTGATGCATAGTTAAATGACTTGTCTACTGCAGAGATTCTTAAAGTTTGGTGTGCCATGGACCCCTTTGGCAGCCTGGTGAAATCCATAGACCCCTTCTCAGAATAATCTTTTTAAACACATAAAGCAAATCACATAGGATTACAAACGAAACCAAATACATTGAAATAAGTCATCAAAATAAATATTTTTAAAATAAATAGTTTTAAAAGTTTATAGACTCTAGGCTTAGAACCCATGGTCTAAGAAGAGAAAATAATTAATTCAGGACTTTAAGGGGCAAGAATTTAATGAGCACTTTGGGATTTAAAAACTCAACAACATTCTATTAGCTTCCCTTTTTTAATTGATTTTGTATTAATTGGAACAATTTTTTTGTCATCTGATAAAAGTATAGACCGTCAGGCAAGTGGATTGTTATGGGGCAGATGGTGTCATCTAGGCTGTCACACACACTTGTTTCACTGATGGATGATGCCAAAGATTGATTGGTTAGAACCTCTTACCTGTTTCAGACTCAGCATCATCCTGGCCTGACCCTGTCTCTGAGATATACCTCACCCATGGGTTCAGGTTACTAATCATCTATTGCTATAAAAAGGGGTTGGGCTGATATTCTCATTAGTAATATAGTTATTTGTAGTCACTATGCATCTTTTATTAGGTTGTAATTTTCTTGAAGGCAGAGACCATGTCTTGTTCATCTTTTTAACCCCAGCACCTACTAGAGGGCCTTACACATATTACGTACTTAAATATTTGTTGAATTGAATTAAGTTGAGAAAACTCCAACTTCATTATGGTAGTTATTCCTGAGCAGGAAAAAAAGGCAAAAGGAAATTATTTTGGAGAATTGCTTTGTCCTCCTTGCTCTAAATATAGGTATGTATAAAAACAAGAGGGGAATACACACACACACACCTTTTGCTGCAGTTTAGTAATGTCTGATTCTTTGGGACTCCACTTGGGGGATTTCTTGGCAGATAACTGGTGTAGTTTGCCATTTATTCTTTAGGTCTTTTTATAGATCATGCCTTCCAACTGTAGGTATCTCTCAGGGTCATGAGCCCTCCCTGCTCCCTTCCCTTTTTATTACTCACTTTGTGATCTCATCAGCTCCCATGGATTTAATTTACATCGAATTACCATCTCAAATCTACCTTTCCTGACTCAGTCTCTCTGTTGCCCCCCAATCTCCAGCTGCCTTTCAGACATCTTGAAACCTGAGGTCCAGTAAACTAGACATTTTAAATTTAAATCTTAAATGTAATATGTCCAAAACAGAACTAATTGTCTTTCCCCTTAAACCCTTCTTTCCCTTTCTACTTCTGCTATCTCTGTGAAGGGTAACACCATCCTCCCAGTCCCTCAGACTCACAACTTAGCAGTCTTCCCTGGATTCCTCACCATGTCTCTTCCCTCAACCCCCATTCATAGCCATACTATTGCCAAAGCCTGTCAATTTCACCTTTGCAACTTCTATGGGATCCACTCTCTTCTCTCCTCTGACACCGCCACCCCCCTCCAGTACAGACCCTCATCACCTCACACCTTGATTATTGCAATAGCCTGCCTCAAATCCTTCCCCACTCCAAATACAGTGATTCTCTTAAAACACAGGTCTGACCATGTCACCCCCACCCCTACTCAATAAACTCCAATGGCTTTCTGTTGCCTCCGTGAACAAACTCAAAATGCTCTGTCATTCAAAGCCCTTTGTAACCCAGTCCCTTTCTACCTTTCCAGTCTTCTTACACCTTACTCCCTGCTATATACTCTTTGCTCCAGTGACACTGGCCTTTTGACTGTTCCAGGAATCAGACTCTCCATTTCTCAACTCTGGCCATTTTCTCTGGCTGTCTCCCATGCCTGGAATGTTCTCCCTCCTCTCCTCCAACTGCTGACCTCCTTGGCTTCATCTAAGTATTAATTTAATGTACTTATTAGAACTGTAAGGTCCTGTCCTGTCCTGAAGATGACCTAGGACTTTCAAAGGCTCTGCCAGGTCAGGAAAGCCTGGAAAGGGTGGAAAGTCTTTCAAGATAGGCCAACTGATGGATGACCCAAGTGTCCAAAGACCAGCCTGGAGGTTTACCATGAGGACTGCCACCAGGTGATGAACTATTTTGAGCACAGTAGGTTATAAATACCAGGACGTGTGTGTTTTTCCTTCATTGCTGAATTAGACCATGCCATCAGAGAAATAATGACATGACTTGCACTTGACTTTATTTTGAGGGAGGGCGGGCTGTGCAGGTCACTAGCCTCATTTCTCCTCCAGAGTCATCTGAATCCAGTGACCAGATATTCATTGGGATGACTTGAGATGACCCAGGATGAGGCAATTGGAATTAAGTGACTTGCTCAAGGTCACACAGCTAGTGAGTGTTAAGTGTCTGAGGTGAGATTTGAACTCAGATCCTCCTGACTCCTGCACTGGTGCTCTATCCACTGCACCACCTAGCTGGCCACAAATACCAGGATATACATCAGAGTGAGGAGTGCCCACATAATAACATGATGAGTCCTAGGTTCAGATACTTACTAACTATGTGACCTGGGGGAGGCATTTAATCTCTGTCTGCCTCAATTTTCTCAACTGCAAAGTGGGGATAACAAGCACCTCCCTCCCAGAGTTGTTGTGAAAATCAAGTAAGGTAATATTTTATAGTGTTAGCACAAAGCTGGACACATAGTAGGTGCTTAATAAATGCTTGTTCACTTCCCCTTATGGTGATAGAGAGGAAAGAGTGCAATGTTGATTAGCATGGGAATAGGGGATATATTTTGAAATGATTGATGTAAAAACAAGAGATATTAATAAGACCATTTAAAATTGTATAATAAAATGATAGGGCTGAACTTGAGGATCTTAAAGGTCTTTTTCTTCTCAAAGTCTAAGCTCATATGTTTCTGCTAGACTGCTCCCTCCCTTTGGACAGCAAGCTCCTTGAGAGTAGGTATTGACTTTTGCCTTTTTTTGGTATCTGTAGCATTTAGCATAGTATCCTGCAGAGCAGCTAGGTGGTGCAGGGGAAAGAGTGCTGAGCTTGGAGTTAGGAAGACCTCCTCTTCATGAGTTCAAAGCTGGCCTCAGGCATTTACTAGCTGTGTGACTCTGGGCAAATCATTTAACCCCATTTTCCTCATCTATAAAGCTGGAGAAGGAAATGGAAAACCACTCCAGTATCTTTGCCAAGAAAAATGGGGTCATAAAGAGTGGAACATGACTAAAAAAAAGACTGAATAGCAACTGGCATACAGCAGGATTTTAATAAATGCTGATTTGACTGACTTTAAGACTATACTATACATATATGTATATATATATGTTTATATATGTATATGTATATGCATATATATATATGTGTGTGTGTGTATGTATATACTTAGGACTATACTATAGCGAGGATTTCACAGGCCATCTGGCTCAATCCCCTCATTTTACAGATGAAGAATCTCAGGTCCAGGAACATTAAATGATCTTCCCAAGACTACAAGATGGTAAACATTAGAGGCAACATTTTAATTTGGACCCCTTGACTCCAGAGCCAGGGTCCTTTCCACTCTATTCTGCTGCCCTACTCTATCAGATCTAAGCACTAAGCATTTCAACCACCTTTCATACAAATTTCTTGAACTCATAACTTGCTTCTCTAGAAATTTTTACTTTGTAATACCAACTTGTGTGGAATTATGATATGTGGTCTTTTGGCATTTGAAAACTCATATATAAATAATCTATGATATTGATATTTCTCATGTAAGTGACTGCCACATAAGAAAGAAATGAGTCTATCCATCCCTTAACTACATTTTTTCTTATGATTTAAAAATACTATACCTTCTTGATCATCATGAAATAGTAATTGTGAGGTATCGAGATAAACTACCTTTTATTTAAAAAACACAGAGTTCATTTATATCTTTTTTAAAAGTATTCAGGTCAGCCAGCCAGAGAATGAGACAGGATGAAAAATCTGGTTCCTATCTCAGGAGGAACAAGGAATGTCAGAGAGTCTTTGTGACTGATGGCTAGCCCATTGGTCATAGTCCAACATCCCAAGAAGGGGCAGTTGCCAAACTGGCACCCAGCTGTGAAAATCTTCAAGAATGCAATTTAAATAACTTACCATTATTTACTTGGCAGATAAATAAGTGCTCAGACCTGAAAGTAGGAAGAAAAATCTCCCAGAGACCTAGTCTTCCTCTGATTATAGTTTTTCTTTTATTGGACCCCAGAATCTCTATTTCAGTAAGCAAATATTTTTCAGGCATATTATGTGCCAGGTCTACAAAGGCAAACGTGAAATGGTCCCTATCCTCAAGGAGCCTACATTCTCTTGGACAAGATATTTACAAAAAAGTAGAGTACAAAGAAAATGAGAAGGGGGAAGGAGATAGACATGGAGAGGGGGATGGAGAGAGCACATTAAAATAAGGAGTGAGGATCAGGGAAAACTTCACACCATCAAGGTTCAAGGTTCACGAAAGAAATTGAAGTTATAAACATGAGTGACAGAAGAGATTGTGGTGCTCTTAAGGGAGCTAGGATAGGGTAATGGGTAGAGTACTGGGTCTGGAGTCAGGAAGACTTGATTCAAATCCAGTCTCAGATGCTTACTATCTGTGTGACTTTAGACACTGTCTGCCTCAGTTTCTCCATCTCTCAAATGGGGTTAATAATAGCACTTACCTCACAGGGTTGCTGTGAGGATCAAATGAACACAGAAGGTACTTAAATGCTTGTTTCCTTTTATCCCCTCACCCTTCCTTAACAGAAAAGTTAGAGGGAATATCAGAGGCTATCAAATTCAGCCTGAGCAGGAATTCCCTAATCAGTAGCCATCCAAACATTAACTGAAGGCTCCTGGTGAGGGGCTATTTATTGCCCCTTGAGACAGCATACTTATTCTTTCTCTATTGACTTCCTTCCAGAGCTCTAAGGAGGCTAGGTGGGTGTAATGTTGATAGAATAGGAAGATCTTCCCTGCCCATTAATAGGCCTAATGTATGGAAGCTGTGATTACATGGAGTCTGCAGACATATGGTGTGCAGACTGGGAGGAGCTTGCCCAAGGAGGAGAGAGAGAGAGCGAGCAGGAGCAGAGTGAGAGCAGGCAGAACAGAGAGACAGAAGCAAGTTGTGAGTGGGAGCAGTTGGCCCTAGGAGCAGAGAGAGAGAAAAGCGAGCCATGAGTGAGCCGAGGGAGGAATTTGTCTAGGGGAACTTGTTTTTGTGGGGAGGCCTGACAGAAAGAAGGTTGAAGATGTCAGCACTCCCTGAATTAGTGATAAGTACCCTGTTAATTCTTACCTCCTGGTATTATAATGATGTCCCAAATAAATATTTTGGTTTTACCTTTGAGGAAGAGAGTTCATTATATTTTGTGAATTTACCCTGGAAATACGTATGCAAATTATAGCAGCTGCTATGGGTATCAAATTGGTATTACAGTGGGTCAGGCAGAAAGAAGTCAAGGTAAACTAGAGAATACAGTAAATAAAGTACTCAATGCTGACCTGGATAAAGGACTGTTTATGCAAAAGTGAATAAGTTCGAGAGAACATCAGACTTTTGAAAGGGAGAAATAGTTAGAAAGAAATCACAGTGGCAAGTATAAGGGCAAGACAGTTGGAACAGGTTAAAAGATAGACTCAATTCAGGTTTCAAATAGAAAGGTAGGAAGGTTAGAAATGGAAGGTTAATATAAAATTTATGTGAATATCACAGACAGACAAGTGACATGTAGGTGATTCCTTTAGAACCATGGACAGCTCTTCCATTTAGCTAGAGAAAGATAGATGGGGAGGGGGAAAGAGGGATAAAAGAAATAGCATTGTGGTTGCTGATATAAACATTCTTTTAAAAAATATACATTAATAAAGCAAATTAAACTATAAATATCTTCAGCCCTCCAAACATCCACTCTAAATAGAAATTAAAAGTTACCTGAAAGGATTATTCAAAATTCCATGCTTTCCTCATGGTTTTTCCTTTGGCGAATTTCCTCTGCCAACCAATTGTCAGCTCCTGCAGAGGAAAATCAAGACTGTTTAGTGTTATAGAGCCCATGAGCTTGCATTTACTATTTTTTTACCTATTACTTTCTTCCTGGAGTCTCATTTTTATATTTCTTGTTAAGAAATAAGAAGAAAAGGTAAATAGCCCCAAATATTGCTGCTGACAGTCTCCTCTGTCTAGAATGAGGGCCTATACAGGACTGCTACATCACGTGGTCTTCAAATCATGTGTTTGTCCTGTACTGGCTCTGCTATCCCTCTGTCTTTTCTGCATGCATCTCTAGGAAGATTGTCTTACTTGGATTAAGGATCTTTAGACTATCGTGATTTGCCTATATCCTAGCACAGTGCCACATGTATATAATGGTCTTGATAATACTCTGATATACTGTACCACAGGATCATAGATATAGAGCTGAAAGGGACTTTTTAGAGGTCATTTGGTCCCATTCTTTCATGTTTTTCTAATGGCTTCCCCTTCTCCAGTTTATTTTTATTTGGGAAGGAAATGTTTATATACTACTTCCAATTGATGTCAGTGCTACATGGAGCAGCAAATCTCATAGGCATTAAAAATGGAAGCCAGAAATGGGTTTCAAACTCCAAATTCATCACTTTATTCCTTACTCTGACCTTGTCCAATCTTGTTCTACCTCCTTCTGACCCTTAGTATATCAGTGTTTGCTTGAAACAACACTCCTGAGCCACAGTGCACTGGAAAGAACCCTGGATTTAGTTAGAAGACCTAGGTTTGACTCCTGACTCTTGCAGTAATGTATCTTTCTAGACCTTAGTTTCCTTATCGTTAAAATGAATGGAGGGAGGGCCTGGATTAAGCCTTTCAGGTCTAAATATGTAGTCTGGTAAAGAAGCTATTTAATGTCTACACTGACTCCTAAGATTTTAGGACCTTATCTATTTGGACCCCTATAAGCTGGGAGGACTATGAGTAGCTCACATCTAACCTGAATGGTTTCTCAGCATATTTGCCCCATAGCCCAAGTCCACTTTCTTAATCCTACTCCCAGTGACGCTCTCCAACTATGCTCTTTCACCAGCCCAGCACTCTCAGATCTCCCAGCACCATGAATTTTATCATAGGTTTTCTGTAGCTTACTACCTATCCAGCAGTACAATTGATAGCCAATATGGCAGCAGGTCCATGGCACCAATAGTCACTGTGGGGCCAAAATTGAGATACAGCCAACATTTCTGAAATTATTGGGGGAGACAGAAAAATTGTGATAAGTCCCTCTCCCTTCATGTAGTTTACAATCCAGTAGGCAATATAGATAAAGACACAAGTAACTACGATGTAAAATAAAGCATGCTAAGTGCATAACAGCATTTCAACAAAAGAACCATTAGAGAGTAAAGGGAGAGCAAAACCCCAGAATCTCTGACTAAGGAGACCAGGGAAAGTTCTGTGGAAGAGCTGAAATCTATATAGGAGCAGCACAGAGCCCATAGTCAGTAAACAGTGTTTGGGTTAAAGGCCCCAGGGCCTCCTTTGTTCCTATGGGACAAAGGATACTGACAGTCTAACCTTTCTGATTCTGACTCACGTGGTCAGTGTAAATGAGATTTATGCTGGATATGAGGCACCTGGAAAAGTTCTAATGAATGTAGAATAATTTTTTTTTTAAATTGGTAAATGTAAAATATATCTTCCTCTATCCAAGGAAGAGAAGATCAGCAAAGAATTGCAAAAAGTGTTACAAAATTATTTTCCAAGTCTTCTTCCTTAACACTGAGAAATCTTTATCCACCCTCCACATTATCCTCTTGTTAGCAGCCTTTCCCTCCCTCCCCAACTATCTCATATCTTTCTTCCTTCTGCAGCTTTCTGTCATGTACTGTCTTCCACAATCAGAATGTAAACTCCATGAGGGGTGGAGAATATCTTTTTTTTTTTTTAATTTTTAGCTTGTAGTTGTATCCCTAGGGCTTAGCACAATGCCTGGCACATGGTAAGCATTATCTATAAATAGATCTTTAGAAATAGATGCTTTATCTATCTATACCTGCCGCTTGCTTCAGCTCCTATGAGAAATGAACCTATTAGAAAGTATAACTATTCATCTTTGAAAAAAAGGGGAGCACCTTTGCTTTCTGCAAAATTAAACCTTTTCCCTCTTTCCTCTCCCTACTTCTCTGCTAATGCCTCTTCTCTTGTGTCAGGCCAGAGAACTGTCAAGTCTTTGAAAAGCAAGCTGTATCTTCAGAGTTCTCTCCCGGGTTAGACTTCCTCTGAGCCCCTCTGCACTTTTCTCCAGCTGTTTAGGGACAGCTGCCTCTGTGTTTCTCTCTGTCTGTGTCTCTCTGTCTCTGTCTTGTTCTCTCTGTCTCTCCTCTACACCTCCCCTCCCATACCAACGTCCAGACCACTTCGTGGCTTTTGGGACAAAATGGTAGGCAGGATTTCAAGCCAGGGTGCAGGGGAGCCTTTTTCCAGTCCCCTAGGAAGACTGGCTTCCAGGAAAGGTCAGCAGAGGAAGGTCAGTGACTGGGGAGTGCTCTAGGGGAGGCGTGAGGAGAAGGAGCACAACCTGTTTTATATAGATGACCAGAACAGGAGAGAGAAGGCAGCTCCGAGGACAGAGGACAGATCTCTGTCTAGAAAATGAGATTTTTGCCAAACCCAGAGGCCCCCTCAGAACCCGCGATTTAGAGACAGTCACCGCAGGACCACAGCTTTGCTTTAAGACTTTCAACATGCAGTTGTCCCCCCCACCCCACCCTCGCCCCTCTCAGCTCCCCTATTTCTCTGGGACTTTTTCCCCTAAGGGTGATGACAGCCAAATGGGAGAAATGAGGGACTAGGGGTTCAGCTCCGCGACTCACCTCCTCGAGCCCCTCCCCCCTCGCCATCCCTCCCGGGTGCCAAAAGGGCCCAGAGGTTTTCTCACTCGCTAGGGCGAGGCGGGGCTTCTCTTGGAGGTGAGACAGCATCCTTAGGACCCTCTGGTACCAAGAGGCAGAAACCGAGGAAGCAAGGGGTCCTCAGCCTCCAGACAGTCAGAGACCGCTCTCTGCCCCTCCTCTCCTCCCGAATGCAAATCAGTATGACGGTCCGGCTTCCCTGGGTAAATGCTCCGCATCCCAGCCCAGCCCAGCCTCGAGGATGCTATGGAGGAGGTGAGAAAGGCGGAGGAGGTCGGGGTGACCTCCCGGGGCTCAGTACCCCACTGGCCAAATCCTCAGGTCTAGCTCCCCAGGGACCTGGCGCCCACCCCTCAGCTCTGCGCTCACCGACCTGAGTTGCCCCGTTACCTGCGGAGAATTTTAGGAGTCAATTAGCTCCAAAATGCCGACTTGGCCGTAGTTTCCCTGTTCCACCCGTAGCAGCTGAAAAACAACGGTAGATCCAACCGCGCGCCGCTGGATCCCCCCGCACCTGTCTTCTCCGCGCCCTATCCCCCACGACCACCCGCACGACCCTGAGGACCCCCCGCCGGATTCCCCACCGGGCACGTTCCACTGCAACCCGCCGCGGCGCCGTCAAGATCCAGGCGAAATCCGGCACCCCATGCCCCCGCGCCGCCGCAGAGCCAGGGAAGGGGGGCAGGAAGGAGACAGGGGTGCCAAGGGGCTGGCGAGGCAGAGGTGGCCCCAACAGGAGTGCTCTCCCGAGCCGTGAGGGCAAAGACGAGCGAGAGGGACCGTGCCCACCCCGCCCGCGGGCTAGGGTGCATCCGTAGCCTCCCCAAAGACGATTTCTCCTGCGCTTCCCAATGGGAAGTCAACCTTCCGCGAGCAGCCACTCACCCTCCCAGCCCCTTTCCGTAGAAGTTTTCCCTTCGGGGAGCAAGGCTGAGAGGGAGCAAGGGGGCCTTAGCTATCTCCTTTTGGAGCACTGCAGTGTTAGAGGGCGCCAGGGCGCGGGGAGGGGCCCCCTTCTTCGAACTGGCGAAGAGAAGGGAAGGGCAAGGCAGCTGGGCACCAAGAGGTGCCCCCTAAACCGCCCCTCATCCTTTTCCCTAAGAGTCTCCCCAAGATATTCTCGCTGATGGGAGCTAGCAACATAAAAAGAACCCAAGTTTCCCCAAGGGCAAGCCATTGAAAAAGAGCCCATCTATTTACTTGGGACCCACCACTTTCTGTGCCTCCGCGGTCCTTCCCCTCCCCTCCCCCCGCAAAACACACAACGCTGGCCCAATTGTCGGTGCGGTAGCCATGCTCCCCCAGGTTCAGTCGCTTTTCCCTATGTACTTCCCTCCGGTCGGGCTGTCTTATTCACTCGTTCCCCGCTGGCCGTTAGCTAAAGCCTGAGCTCGGCAGCTGTGCCTACCTCCGGTGCCACCAGCTCCCACACCAGCCTGGGCTCTTTTCCTCCACAGCAGGAGTTGAGACCCTGGCCAGGTTCAGTGTACTCCTCTTCGGTTTTCTTTCGCTTCCTCGGTTTCCGATTCTTCCCTAGGACCTCTGCTCTCCATCTCCTTATGGTAGAGAACTCAGAAGCAAGACAGAAAGTAGGAGTTAGGGAGAACAAAGAGAAAGAGAGTGACCATAAGAGAGAGAGTGACAGAGAGGGAGGGAAGGAGAGAGAGAGAGAGAGAGAGAGAGAGAGAGAGAGAGAGAGAGAGAGAGAGAGAGAGAGAGAGAACTAGCTAGACTTCGTGGTGGTGAAAATCATCCGTGGGGATGTGGCTGCTGGCGTCTCTGAACCACTCTGATGGAGAGTGGAAGACAGCTCAGCAGTCGTAGGTCCTTTCCTAGAGCTTAGTGTCAGGTTCTGAAGCTCTGCCGTCTCTTCCCTAGGACCTTGGTCTTGGACCTTCACAAAGGATCTACATGCTAAACATCCTGGAAACTTGGCTCTCCCCGTATATTTCAGGGCTACCACATCCCAGGTCACTAGAGACTACCAACTCATGTGGTACTACCTCTCTCTTCTATTCGCATATAATGACACAGTATTGGGGACCCCAGGACCCTTCTGGCTCCTTGTTGGGAAAATGGAACCCCAAGGAGGAAGGACCTTGAGATACATGATCTGGCAGAGATCTTACAATGGAGGTATCTCAGTGCTGATAGAGACCTAAGACGTTATCTAGCTCAAACCCCTACCTGATTTAGAATCCCCTCTACAACATTTTTGATAACTAATAGTTATCTCATCTTATCTCAATAATAACTGAGAGTCCAGCCTCAACTTGAGGATTTGCATTGATTGAGGATTTCACCACCTCCTAAGTAAGACATCTCCAACACTGGATAGCTCTAATTAGAAACTTTTTCCTTACCCTATGCTTAAGTCTGCCCCTGGAATTTCCACTTCCTATATTCTTAGGTTGCCCTCTGGGGTCATGTAGAACAAGTCAAATCCCTCTTCCACAAGTACCTTCCAGTACTGAAGACAGCTATTGTGTTTAGTCTGGAGAAGGGAACACTTGGTAAGTCTGTTCTTGTTCAGTTCTTTATCACTTTTTGTGACCCCATTTGGGGTTTTCTTGGCAAAGACACTGGAATGGTTTACCATTTTCTTCTTCAGCTCATTTTCACAGATGAGAAAACTGAGGTAAAAAGGGGGTGAAGTAACTTGTCTAAGGTCACACTAGTAAGTGTCAGAGGCCAGACTTGAACTCAGGAAAATGAGTCTTCCTGCCTCCAGGTCCGAAGGTGAGCATGGTCTGGAACATTAGAAGTGCCCTAAAGGAATATAGGCCATATATGTTTGCTCTTGGAAGAGAGCAGAAGATGATCAGTTTCCTAAAGGAAGGTGCTAGGGAACAAGAAGGGTAGAAAAAAGCAGAAATTCGTGGCAAAGAGAAAGGGAATTGTTCAGAACAAACATATCTCTTCCCCTGACCCCAGACTGACATCATAGAACTGGAGCTGAAAGGGCCTATATCTAGTCTAATTCCCTCATTTTTGATGTTGTTCAGCCATTTTAGTAATTTCTGCCTCTTTCGGACCCCATTCAGGGTTTTCTTGGCAAACATACTGGAGTGGCTTGCCATTTCCTTCTCCATTTCATTTTACAGATGAGGAAACTGGGACAAATAGAGTTGTGACTTGTCCAGGGTCACATAGTAAGTGTCTGAGGCTAGATTTGAACTCATGAATATGATTCTTCCTGATTCCAGGCCTGTACCTCTATCCTCTGTACCACCTAACTGCCCCCCACTATTGTTATAGAAGGGGAAAATTTGTGTTATTTTAACAAACTTGGAACAATAAATACTCATTAGTCCAAATATTGAAGAGTTAGCTGTACTGTTCTTAGCTTTTCCTGCTAAGTCCCAAGCAATGTTGAATGACATAAGGGATGGTCAATCATAGGAATTAATCTAATTCTAGAATTTTAAACCCAGAGGAGACCTTAGCAGTCATCTATTTCAATCCCCTTATTTTTAGATGAGGAAAGTGAAGGTCACAGAGGTGGTATCTTTTCCAAGGTCTCAAAACTAGAGTTGAGTAACAAATATTTACTGAGTATCTCTTATATACTCAACCCTGTGCACTCTTGTAGCTTTTACCTCTCTATGAAAAACTAAACTTCTAGGAATTATCAGAGGCATGGTGGTTTAGTAGATAGGGAGCTGCTTTCAAAGTCTGGAAGAATTGCATTCAAGATCTGCTCCATACATATACAATAAGTCATTGTACCTCTCCATGTTCAGGCAACTCCAAGATTCCATGTGTCAGAGAAGGTATTGACTTACATTGATAGAAGTTTCCTCACCCAGGGAGTTGCTTATACCAAGGAAATGACAAACCTGCTCCAGATTAGGAATGATAGGCAAAATAGGGGATAGTATGATTATCTAGAAGTTTTTCTGAAAGGCATGAATAAATAAGTCTGAAATTGGGGTGTTTTAGTCAATTGTCAATAAACACTTATTAACAGCTTACTATGCGGCAGGTACTCTGTTGGAAATACATGAAGAAGATGGTCCCTGCCCTCAAAAAATTTATAACCTACTAGGTCGGAATGCAATGTAATCGTTTGAAAGTTTCATTTGAATCCATGGCGTCATTTGAAAGGCAAAAAAAACCTCTTCTATTCTTAAGCTGCCTTGAGGGACTCAATGTCCAGAAGAAGGGAGCATTTGAAGCCTTTTTAAGATCAGAAGTTTCTCAAATTCTTACAGAAGCACGTTAATGTCTACATCTCATTCTATTATCACAACAACCCTGCAAGGACAAGTAATATAAACATCATTATCCCAATTTTTCAGATAAGGAAACTGAGGCATAGAGAGCTTATATGATTTTTTCAATATCACAAAACACATGTTAGAATTTGAACTCAGGTTGCCTGATTCCAAATCCAGTGTTCTTTCCACTATGCCAGTGGCTCCCAGCTTTGTTGAGGATAGGGACCCATTTTTAAAAGTTAGAAATTTCAAAATCCCTCATATGACAGCTGAACTGAAATCTAATTAGCACCCAAATTAATTAGTAATTATAATTTCATTAATTAGTATCCAATAATTAAGAAAAAAGTACTTTTCCTAGCATATAGAACTACCCAAAGTGGAATAGACTGCTTTGGTTGACAGTGGGTCCCTTATTTCTGAAGGTCTTTAAGCAAGATCATCTCCTTCATTCTGTCCATTATAGAAGAGATTCTTGTGGCTTGGGTCTGGGTTGGATTAAAAAAAACTCTGAAGTCCAGTTCTGAGATCTGGGGATCTCATGCCAGGGTTGCATTTCTTCATCTGGACACAAAACTTAAACTTGAAGAATCTATTCTCAAAAAGGGGAATGTTCTAGTTAAGAAATCAAGAAGGCTAAAGGAAGAAACCACTGGTCAGGATCCTTGTGGGTATCAAATAAGAGAATGGGTGTAGAAATGCTATGGGATGTTGTTAAGAGAAGCAGTGAAATGTGCTGGGAATTGATATGACCCAGGAACCTGGACTAGGTTCAAGTTGTAGCTCTGAGACCTTAGCTGGGAACTTACACCATCTCCCTCAATCTTAGTTTTCTTATCTGCAAAATAGAGGAAAATAATACTCATCCTACTGACCTCGTAGCAGTTGTTGGGAGACTGATCAGCTGCTCTATCATTAAACATTTGTTAGGCGCCTTACCTGTGCCAGGCACTATGCTAAGCTCTAGGGATGCAAAGACAAAATGAAATAGTTCCTGTTCTCAAGGAGTTTACATTTTACAGAGGGGCTATAATAGAATGACAATAACATAATATTTGCCTTACATCATGGGCTTGTGTGGGAAGTACCTTCTAAAGTTTATATAAATGTGTTTATATGAGTGAGGGGGATTTGAAGCATTCTTAACCTTCCCATTTCCGAACTCCTATTTCTCTTCTAAAATATCCCCTTAGTTTTTACAAGATATTTAATGTTACATGTACATCACATGCTATGCGTGGATTTGAACTCTTTATAGTAAAGATTCTATTGCAAGATGGTTTATTAGGGAGAAAGGATTGGGTGGGAGTTGAGGAGGTGGCCAAATCCAATGTTTTTGAGATGGGCATATAATAATACTGCCTTCTGAAAACCTTGAGTTCTGAGTTTTGTCATGGTGGACCTCATGGATGTGATGAGAGACATCCTTCAGCCTCCTGGTTTTTAATTGGTTTCCATGTGTTGAAAACCTTAGGGAAGTGCTCTCTGTATGCTACCTTCCCACTCTTCAAAGTCACAGGCTTGCTCAGAGCTATTCTTTGTGAAGGAGAGCAGGCACGGGGGTGGCAGTACACGTGTGTGGTTCATCTGGGCAGTGGTTACTTCTCCTTCAGCTGCCTAAAAGCTTTGTCTCTGTCCTTCATTTCTACTGCTGCTAGAGGTATAACAGAGTATTAATTTTGTTTCTGCCTTTCCTTAGCTGTCTGTGACCCTTGATCTATGTCTCTTACAGAATGGAGGAGAAAGAATTGGATTTAGCATTTCATAAAATATATTTTCAAGGGTCCTTCTTTCCTTTCTTCCTTTCTTCTTTCCTCCTTCCTTCCTTCTTTTCCCTCTTCCTTTCTGAGCATTTAGTACACAGAATGCTGTACTTATTTGGGTTTTTGAGTAGACAAAGACAGAAAAAAAGATGAGAAACAATGTTAAACATTTAACTTTTAGCAATAGTTGACTTTATTGACCAAGCAATGTTTTCTTTCTTGATATTTGTGTCATTTAACATCCTAATTTCATAACATTAATTTCTTCTTTCTACTTTCATCCCAGCTTTCTACAAATAAATATATGGTACATGTGTGGGAATGATCAGTTGAGCTCCTTCCAAGTCCACTTGAAATGACTGAATATGAGGGGCATGTAACATCTTCCGCTCTTCTCCTGCACCAGATTTGTTCTTTACAGTTATACAGTGCTCAGTTCGACTGAGAGCAGATGAATAAACTATAACCCCTTCCCATGAAATATGTATAATTTATTTCTCAGCTTCTGGGTCCTTAACCTACCTATTATATGGTCATGAAGGAGAGATGAAATTAAAGTGGGGAGAGAGGGGGGAAATAGGGAAGGAAAACTAGCACATGCAAAGGAGTGAACTGTATTCATTCTTGGATGCAAACCAGAACTTTATTGCCCAGTCTGTCTTCTCCCAAGATTATTTAATACAATCTGTTAGGCTGCTGATCCCCTGTATACAGTGAATTCAGCAACATTAGTGACGTGATCATTATCTGAAGATTAATTTCATCAGTGCTTTCCTGAATAGACGATGGTTCCTTTGTTTATATGTCTTTTCCCACCAACTCAGTTTGATTTTAGAATAAAAAGAGATATATTATTTTCCTATCCATGACTCCTAAGAACACGTCCATTCTAAAGCCCTAAAGGGCTAATGTTCTAGTCAGGAGCTTGTAAGATATCCCTGTCTCTTATAGGTAGAAATGGATATTTGTGTGTGTGTGTAATAACAGAGCAGTATAGTATAGAAACAAGAACACTGAACCTGAAGTCAGGAGGAATACGTTTTAACTGCTTGACCTTGTGTAAATTACTTAATCTCCCTGAGTCGACTCATTTTCTTCATCTGTGAAATGAAGATAATCATATTTAGTACTTAGCTCACAGAGGAAGTTAGGAGGTAACATATGTGCAGCATTTTGCAAATCTTCAAGTGTCATATAAATATTAGCTATATCAGATGACTAATGGTCATATAATTGTAGAATTTAAGAGTGGGAAGGGACCTTAGAGTCTATCTAGCTCGTCTCCTTCTTACCTTTGGCAACATTCATGACTATGTAGCCTCTGCCTGAGCCCTTCCAATGTCAAGACTCATTCTGAATTGCTACAAGGGTTTGGGACATTTGAGTTTCACAGCCAGCCTTTCTTTGTCTCTGCTGAAGTTCTCCATTAATGTCTCATCCTGGTGTAGAGCTAACACTGGGTTCTTGAAGGCTACGCAAGAGGAACGCAAACTTAGGCAGGGTCTACTGAGGTAGAAATGGGGCAATTAGGTTGTGCAGCAGATAGAGCACTGGGCTCGGAGTCAGGAGGACCTGAGTTCAAATTAAGTCTCATATACTTACTAGCTGTGTGACTCTGGACAAGTCACTTGACCCTGTTTGCTTCAGTTTCCTTATCTGTAAAATGAGCTGGAGACGGAAATGGCAAACCACTTCAGTATCTTTGCCACGAAAACTCTAAATAGGGTCTTGAAGAGTCAGATGTGACTCAACAAGCACAATAAGGACCAAGGTGGAAAGGCTTTGGGTATGTCACTAATAGAGTTTATTTTATGTCTCTTGTCCAAGAACCAGTTTAACTAAATTTGGAAAAGCTTATCACTAAGTTAACTGCAGGGTGATAAATTTTTCAGCTGCCCCTCTAAATCCATGACCATCTGCCAAGGTACAGAGGAAACGCAATCTGCTTTGGTGGAGGGAGTACTCAAGCTACTAATATCATGGATTTTAGAATACTGAAACAAGTATCTCCTTGCATTTTCACAATTCATACAATGTCATAAAGCCTTTGGCTGTGACATATGGTCCTTGGGAAACACCTTCTAGTTCCTTGTTTGTTATACCCTGGTATCAGAGTTTCTAGGCGTACATGATTGAATTTCTTATGTATTCCTGAGCAACAGGAATGGTTGCCCAGTAGATACTTTTATTTTAAATTTAATATTTTTCCCCCAATTATATGTAAAAACAATTTTTAATGGTATTCATTTATTTTCCTCCAAATTTATTAATGTATTATTTGTTTTCAGTTTTCAACAATCACTTCCATAAGTTCCAAATTTTCTCCCCTTCCCTCCCCGCTCCCTCTCCTAGATGGCATGCAATCTTACATGGGCTCTACAAATACATCCCTATTAAACACATTTTCACATTAGTGATGTTGCATAGAAGAATTAAAATGAATGGGAGAAACCATGAGAAAAACAAAACAAAATGTAACAAAAGAGGAAATAGTCGGCTTCATTCTGCATTCCTGCTCCATAGTTCTTTTTCGGACGTGGATGGCATTTTGCTTCATGAGTGCTTTGGACATGTTATAGATCCTTGCATTGTTGTGAAGGGCTAAATCTATTAAAAACAGCCCTTGAACATTGTGGCTGTTACTGTGTATAACATTCTTCTGGTTCTGCTCATTTCACTCAGCATCAGTTCATTTAAGTCTTTCCAGGTTTTTCTGAAGTCCACCTGTTTATCATTTCTTATAGCCCAATAGTATTCCATTACATTCATATACCATAACTTCTTCAGCCATCCCCCAACTGATGGGCATCCTCTTGATTTCCAGTTCTTGGCCACCACATAAAGAGATGCTATGAACATTTTTGTACACATGGGTCCTTTTCTCATTTTTATGATTCCTTTGGGATATTGCCCTAGAAGCGGTATTGCAGGATCAAAGGTCATATATATTTTTACAGACCCTTGAGCATAGTTCTTAATTTCTCTCCAGAATGGTTGAATTAGCTCACAGCTCCACCAACAAGGAATTAGTGTTCCAACTCTCCCACATCTTCTCCAACATCTATCATTTTCCTGTTTTGTCATGTTAACCAATATGATAGGGGTGATGTGGTACCTCAGACCTGTTTTGATTTGCATCTCTCTAATCAATAGTGATTTAGAGCATTTTTTCATATGACTATAGATAGCTTTAATTTCTTCCTCTGAAAACTGCCTGTTCATATCCTTTGAACATTTATCAATTGTATTCTTGTAAATTTGTCTCAGTTCTCTATATATTTTAGACATGAGGCCTTTATCACAGACACTAGTTGTAAAAATTCTTTCCCAGTTTTCTGCTTCCCTCCTAATTTTGCTAGCATTGGCTTTGTTTGTGCAAAAACTTTTCAATTTAATGTAATCAAAGTTGTCCATTTTGCACTTTATAATGTTCTCTATCTCTTGATGGGTCATAAATTTCTCCATTCTCCATAAATCTGACAAATAAACTATTCCTTGCTCCCCTAATTTGTTTATAGTATCAACTTTTATACCAAATCATATACCTATTTGAACTTTATTCTGGTATATGGTGACAGTTGTTGGTCTATGCCCAGTTTCCCCCACACTATTATCTAGTTTTCCTAGCAGTTTTTGTCAAACAGTGAGTTCTCATCCCAGAAGCTGGAATGCTTGGGTTTATCAAACAGTAGACTGCTGTAGTCATTGACTACTGTGTCTTGTATACCTAACCAATCCACTGATCTACCCCTCTATTTCTTAGCCAGTATCAAATGTTTTTGATGATTGCTGCTTTATAATAAAATTTGAGATCTGCTATGGCTAGGCAACCTTCCCTAGCATTTCTTTCCATCAATTCCCTGGATGTTCTGGACCTTTTGTTCTCCCAGATGAATTTTGATATTACTTATTCTAGCTCTATAAAATAATTTTTGGTAGTTTGATTGGTATGGCACTGAATGAGTAAATTAATTTAGGTAGAATTGTCATTTTTATTATATTAACTTGGCCTACCCATGAGCAACTGATGTTTTTCCATTTATTTAGATCTGACTTTATTTGTGCAAAAAGTGTTTTGTAATTGTGTTCATATAGACCCTGGGTTTGTTTTGGCAGGTAGACACCCAAATATTTTATAGTGTCTACAGTAATTTTAAATGGAATTTCTCTTTCTAATCTCTTGCTGTTGGGTTTTGTTAGTAATATATAGAAATACAGATGATTTATGTGGATTTATTTTGTATCCTACAACTTTGCTAAAATTGTTTATTATTTCAAGTAGGTTTTTTTTTACTTGATTCTTTAGGATTCTCTAAGTGTATCATCATATTATCCGCAAAGAGTGATAACTTCGTTTCTTCTTTGCCTATTCTAATTCCTTTAATTTCTTTTTCTTCTCTTATTGGGAAAGCTAACATTCCTAGTACCATATTGAATAAAGTGGTGATAATGGACATCCTTGTTTTACCCCTGATCCTATTGGAAATGCCTCTAACTTATCCCCATTACTAAAAACAATCTTCAACATTTATCTTAAACAATTTTTAAGTTCCAAATTCTCTCCCTCCCTTCCCTGAGAAGGGAAGCAGTCTGATAGAGGTTATACACATATAATCATGCAAAACACATTTCCATGTTAGTCATGTTGTAAAGGAAAACATAGACAAAAAAACTCCAAGAAAAATTAAGAAAAGGTGTGCTCTGATCTGCATTCAGATTCCATCAGTTCTTTCTCTGGAGTTGGATAGCATTTTCATCATAAGTCCTTCACAATTGTCTTGGATCATTGTATTGCTGAGAATAGCTAAGTCATTCACAGTTGATCATCATAAAATATTGTTGTTACTGTATACAATGGTCTCATGGTTCTGCTCACTTCACTCCACATCAGTTCATGTAAATCTTTCCAGGTTTTTCTTAGAGCATCCTGCTCATCTTTTCTTATGCCACATCATAATCACATACAGCTTGTATATATTCCTCAATTGATGGACAATCACTTAATTTCCAATTCTTTGCCATCACTAAAAAAACTGCTACAAACATTATTTACATATTGGTCCTTTTGGTTTTTGTTTTTCACCTCTTTGGGATACAGATCTAGTAGTGGTGTTGCTGGGTCAAAGGGTATGCATAGTTTTGTAGCCCTTCAGGCATAATTCTAAATTACTCTTTAAAAATGGTTGAATCAGTATACCACTTCACCAAGAGTGTAGTAGTGTCTCAATTTTCCCACATTCCCTCTGACATTTGTCATATTCCTTTTCTGTCATATTAGTCAATGTGATAGGTATGATGTGGTAGCTCAGAATTGTTTTAATTTACATTTTTCTAATCAATAGTGATTTTGAGCATTTTTTCACATGAGTTGAAAGATAGCTTTGATTACTTTGTCTGAAAACTGCCTGTTCATATCTGACCTCTTATCAACTGAGAAATTGCTCTTATTTCTATAAATTTGACTCAGTTCTCTATATTTTTGAGAAATGAGGTCTTTATTAGAGAAACTTGCTATAAATTTTTTTCACAGTTATAATTACTATGTATTTACCTCCATTCTATCGATTAAAATGTGCTCCTCATGTGGCAAGTAGAGTGGGTTTTTAAAAAAATCTAGGATTATAGACAATCTGTTCTTAATAAAAAGATTAGTCAGAAAGCACTGCCTCCTTCCGCACATACTTTAATTCGTTCATGCGCTCACTGATGTAGGCACTACTACCAAAAGTACGTGTCATTGCCCATTCATGCTCCCTCCTCTTGTATAATTCTTGTGCAGGTCCTGCCATGGAACCTCCTTCTAGGCAACTGGTAGCACACTAGAGTGTTAGGCCTGGAGTGAGAAAGACATGAATTCAAATCCAGCCTTAGATACTTAAGGCAAGTCACTTAACCTCTGTCTGCCTCAGTGTCCTCAAATATAAAATTGGGATAATAACAGCGTCAGCCTCCCAGAGGTGTTGAGATAATAGAATGAGATGATAATTGTAAAGTGCTTAGCACAGGGCCTGGCATATAGTAAGCAATAAATGCTTATTTCCTTTTTCTTCCTTCTTCCATAGGGAATCTATGAGTCAGCCTTCCTCTAGGTGACTTTTTAAAATACAATTTTATTTTTGTAATGCTGACTACTGTGACATTCACTAGCTGGAAGGTCAAGTAGGTTCCATTTCACCTCATTTCTAAAATTCTCTGGAACCCTTAAAGGGATTGGGACATCTGGTCTCTCTGTAAATGACTCCAATCCTCACTGATGAAATTTTCTCACATGTTGGGGTCTCCCCTATACTTCACTTCCAATTAGCCAGTAACTATTGTATTGGCTTTTATAAAGCAATATTTACTTAGGTAGATAATCACAAATATGCAGACTTACTTGGCAAACATATGGGAGGCATAATCTGTTCCTCCCCTGGACAGATTTTCAGTTCATAGCTTAGCTCAATTCCTATGGATTCCAATCCAAGTTTCATGTGCCAACCACTCCCAGGCACCCTGACTTTTCAGAGTTTCCCTGCTGGGCAGGCTGACCATACCATCCTGCCTGAAATACTGGCTCCAAGATTATCACGACTTGAACTGGTTTCAATGGGCTTCATCGTTTGTACTTGGAACTGAGAAGGACACACTACAGAAAACAGAAACAAATACACCAAGGATCATTTTTCTAGAACCAGAATAAAAGAGGAAGCAGGGAAAGGAGGTCCTTCACCTCTCATTTGTTCAGGTCATGACGTCTGTGATGTGGATGAACTGTGATCTTCAGCCTCTCGATGCAGCCAATAAGAAAGCAGAAGAAAGAAAGCAAACTTTCTCTCTAGTTTTAATGATGCACAAAGCAGATCAAAGGAGGCTACCTTGACCTGTCCAAAAGGGCACAAAAACATTGCCATATTGGGCAATCTAGACATGCTTCAAAGGTCCCTCAAAGGCCCTGGCACGTTAGGTCAACGGGAAATGCTCAGACATGCTGGGTTGCTCTTTATTTTCAGTTCCAAATTTTCTTCTTCCCCCATTCTCCTCCCTCACCTACTGAGAAAGTAAGAAAAACAAACACCCAAGACTAATATGGATAGTCATTTTAAACAAATTTCTATATTAAACAATGTTTCCTCCCAAAAAAGCAAGAAAAGAAAGAGGAAAAAAATATGAAAAAATATGCAGTCTGAGTATATCAGTTCTCTCTCTGGTGGTGGATAGCATGTTTTATCATGAGTCCTTTGTAATTGTGGTGGGTCATTGTGTTGATCAGAGTCACTGAGTCTTTCAAAGTTGATTATCTTTATAATATTGCTACTACAGTATAGATTGTTCTCTTGATTCTACTTACTTCACTTTGCATCAGTTCTTATAGCTCTTCCACATCCTCTCCATCATTTCTTACAGCACAATAGTATTCCATCACATTCTTGTACCATATTTTTTTAAACCTCTCCCCAACTGATGGGCATCTCCTTAGTTTCCAGTTCTTTCCCACTGTAAAAAGAACTGCTATAAATATTTTCTCCATATATAGGTCCTTTTCTTATAGATCTAGTAGCAGTCAACAGGCATGCATAGTAGTTTGGGTCAACAGATATGCACAGTTTGATAGCTTTTTAAGCTCTTTAAGCATAGTTGCAGTTCTATAGTTCACAGCTCTGCCAACAGTGTATTAGAGTACCAGTTTTTCCACAGCCCCTCCAGAATTTGTCATTTTCCATTTTTTTATAGCCTTAGCCAGTCTTATGGGTATGAAATGACATCTCCGAATTGCTTCAACCTGCATTTTTCTAGTTGTTAGTGACAGAGCATTTTTTCACCATAACTTGATTTTCTCCTCTGAAAACTACCTATTCATGTCCTTTGACCACTTATAATTGAGGAATGGCTCTTTTTCTTGTATATTTGGTTCAGTTCTCTATATGTTTGAGAAAGGAGATCTTTATCAGAGAATCTTGTGGCAAAGGGTTTTTTTTTTCAATTTCCTAATTTTCTAATTTTAGCTACATTTCTTTTGTTTGTGCAAAACCTTTTTTAAAAAATGTAATCACAATTATTTCTTTTATCTTCTGTGAACTCTCTATCTCTTGTTTGGCATGAATGCTTTCTTCCATTATCCATTGATTTCACAGGCAATTTCTTCCATGCTCCACTAATTTGCTTAGCCTTTTTTGTCTAATTTTAAATCGTGTACTGCTTTTGAACTTATCCTGGTAGATAGTGTGAGATATTGGTCTATGCCTATTTTCTGCCAGATGACTTTCCAGTTTTCCCAATAATTTTTAAAAATCAAATAGTGAGTTTTTTGCCTCCAACTCTTGGATCTTTGGGTTTATAAAAACTACTGTAGTAATTTATTTCTGTATAATGTGTACCTAATCTGTTCTATGGATGGAGCACTTTATTTCTTACCTGGTAACAAGTTGTTCTGATGATTGCAGCTTTGTAGTATATCTGCAAACATGGTACCTTTTGGTCTGCTTCTTTCCAATTTTTTTTCGTTGATTCCTTTGATATTCTTGACCTTTTGCTCTTCTAGGCAAATTTTGTTATTATTTCTTAAAGCAATTCTTTGGTAGTTTGATTGGCATGGCACATAAATTAATTTAGGTAGTATTGTCATTTTTAAAATATTGGCTTTGCCTACCCATGAGCAAAGAGTATTTCTTCAGTTATTTAGATCTGTCTTTATTTATGTGAAGGGTTTTCTAATTGTGCTCATGAAGTTCTAGTATATGTCTTGACAGGTAGATTCACAATATTTTATACTGTCTGTAATTATTTAAAATAGTACTTTTCTTTCTAACACTTTCTGCTGCATTATTTTTGATTACATATAGAAATGCTAATGATTTGTATGATTTTATTTATATCCTACAAATTTGCTGTAAATATTCATTGTTTTGATTACTTTTTGAGTTGACACTTTAGGGTTCTCTAAATAAATCATCTTATCATCTGAAAAAAGTGATGGCTTCATTTCCTTTTTGCCTGTGCTTATTCCATCACTTTTTCTTGTCTTATTCCTATAGCTAGTATTTCCAGGACAATGTTAAATGGTAACAATGAACATCCTTGCTTCACTTTTTATCTATAAAGACTTCTAGTTTATCAGTAGCCTGACTTTTGAGTATGCTCAGTTTGCCTAACGTGGAGACTGCTGCTGACCCTTAAGTCCCAGTTACAATGACTTCTCAGGGTTTCATGCTGAGATGGCTGGCTACTGTACCACCCTGCCTCCAATTCTGGTTTCAAGGTCACCTTGGCTTGAATTCCCAGTCCATGAGGATCACCTTCAGCAATTGAAAATGAGAAGGAAAAATCACTAATAACTGAAACAAACACCCCCCCAGGCCTATTTTTTGGAGCCAGGTTAAAAGAAGTAGAGCAGGTGAAGAGTGAGTTCCTTCCCAGTTTCACTGGTTCAGTTCATGGCAGCCATGCTAAGAGCGCAGCTGAAAAGATGATGGAAAGAGACAACAAATAGCTTGGTTATACTACTTTTAAAGATGCAAGCAGCCAGTGAAAAGGCTACCCTGCTCCCCATCTGATCAGGGATACAGCAAGCTCCATGCTAGGCAAACTCAAGCTGCTCAAAAGCTAGGTTATATTCCCATTACTGAGAATGCTTGCTCTTGGTTTTAGATGGATATTACTTATTTTAAAGAAAGATTCATTTACTCCCATGCTATCTGGTGTATTTTTTTTTTTTAACAGGAATGGACGTTGCATTTTGTTAAAAAAAAAAAACACAAACTTTTTTGCACCTATTGAAATAAGCAGATGATTTTTGTTGGTTTTGTTATTAATATGATCAATTATCCTTTTGATTTCCCTAATATTGAACCAGCCCTGTATCCCTAGTATAAATACAGCCTGGTTATAGTTTATTATCTTTGTGATATGCCACTGTGGTCTCCTTGCTAATGTATTATTAAATATTCTGTTTTGATTCTTTCTTTTTTTAGGTATCAGGATTATATTTTTGTCATAGACGGAGTCTGGTAGGATCTTTTTTTTACCTATTTTTTTTCCAAACAGTTATGTAGTACTTAAATAAATTGTTTTTTAAGTGTTTGGTAGAATTGGCTTGTAAATCCATCTAAGTCCTGGGTTCTTTTCCTTTGTTTTTTTTCAGTTGGTCATTTATGACTTATTCAGTTTCCTTTTTCTAAGATAGGGTAACTTGATTATTCTATTTCCCCTTTGGTTAATCTGAGTAATTTGTATTTTTGAAAATATTCATCCATTTCATTAAGATAGTCAGTTTTATAGGTATATTTTGTTGTTCAGTTGTTTTTTCAGTTGTGCCTGACTCTGTGACTTGGCAAAGATACTGGTACAGTTTGTCATTTCCTTTCTAGCTCATTCTATAGATGAGGAAACAGGTAAACAAGGTGAAGTGAATGCCCAGAGCCATAAGGCTAGTAAGTGTCTGAGGCAGGATTTAAACTCAGGAAGATGAGCCTTCTTGACCCTAGGCCCTTGCTCTATCTACTAGCTAACCTAGCTCACTTAAGTAGAAAAAAAAAGTGTTCTATTTGAGTTAAATACATGATCTCTACCTAGTTAGCTTCCTTTCCAATGATTACATTGGGTCTACTGGAAAGCTTCCAATGTTTTCTCTATTTGTTTTAATCTAACATGAATAAGAATCTTCCAGTAGAAACTGGTGTAATGTCAATGCATAGCTATATTCTGTTGAAGGATCTTGATGTCTAGTAATAATATTGTAGCCTCTTATCTAAAAATACATCCTTAAGGCTATGTAGACCAATACAAAGCAAATTGGGGCATCCTAGATAGACTATGGAATATATATCCTACTTCATTTAGCTGCCTAGGGGCAACTAGGTGGCACAGTGGATAGAGTCCTTCAATCAGAAGGACCTGAGTTCAAATCCGACCTCAGATGCTTATCAGCTATATGACCCTGGGCAAGCCACTTAATCCCATTACCTATAAACAATCACAAAAAAAGAAAATTGCTATACAGTTTTACAACTTCTATTATGAAGTTTTTAGTATTTCAGTCATTTCTGTTAATCTTAAATTAGTGGGAAACATTTAGTGGGAATTGGTTCACTTTCAATTAAAGCTGTATTTTACTCAAGTGTCTTCACCCTGACAATAAATATTTACTTCATTAGGTAGAAATAAATTCTTAAAGCTATTTAGAGTAATACAAGTAAAATTGGAACATCTCATATTGTATATTTGCTATGTGTTCTACTTAACTTACATGCATGATTTCTCGCTAGCAATACAGCTTACTATTGATAATATTCAGCTTTCCCAGCTACTTTTCCAGTAATCTATCATATAAACTCAATTCCACAATAGGCAACCTCTAGTGGTAATTGGTGTAATGCCAGTTTATAATTATGTTCTACTTTCTAATTTTTTCTCCAATTGCATGTATAAACAATTTTTAACATTCTTTTTTTAAAACTTTGAGTTCCAAATTCACTGTCTCCCTCCCTCCAATCCCCCTCATTAAGAAGGCAAGCAATTTGATATAGGCTATACATGTGAAGTCATGCAAGACATATTTCCATATTCATCATGTTGTGAAAGAAAACAGACAAAAAAGGAACACACCCAGAAAGGTAAAGAGAGTTTGTTTTTAAAAAGTATGCTTCTATTTTATTTAGATTCTATCAGTTCTCTCTCTGGAGGTGGAGAGCATTTTTTCCTCATAAGTCCTTCAGAACTGTCTTGGATCACTGCATTGTTGAGAATAGTTAAGTCTTTCACAGTTGATCATCATACAATATTGCATTATACAATACAATTACTGTGTATGATGCTCTCCTGCTTCTGGTCATTTCACTTTGTATCAGTTCATGAGTCTTCCCAGGTTTTTCTGAGAGCATTTCTGATAGTACAATAATTTTTCATTACAGTCATATACTTGTTCAGTCATTCCTCAATTAATGGGCATCCTCTCAATTCCAATTCTTTGCCACCGCTAAAAGAGCTGCTATAAACATTTTTGTGCTTACAGATTCTTTTCCTTTTTGTTTTTTATCTCTTTGGGATACAGACCTAGTGGTGGTATTGTTGGGCCAAAGGGTGGGCATAGTTTTATAGCCCTTTAGGCATAGTTCCAAGTGGCTCAAATGGCTGAATCAGTTCACAGCTCTACTGGTAATGCATTAATGCCTCAATTTTCCCACATCCTCGCCAACATTTGTGTTATGTGTGTGCATGTCTATATGTATATCTTGTATGTACAGTTTTATGCATGTTGTCTTCCCCATTAGAATGTGTTCTCCTTTAGGTCAGGAACATTTTTTTTTTGGCCTCCCTTTGTGTTCCCAGAGCTTAAGTACACTGTTTGGCACAAAGCAAGCACTTGATAAATGCACATATATATATATATATATATATATATATATATATATATATATATATATTTATATAATATGTACACATATCTATATAGTGGGAAAACTGTCAGTGAAAGTCCAGTGAATGGACCTAGGAATCTAGTGATTCCTAGTGAAGCTGAAACTTAATGGGGGTGAGACTGATACTTATATACAAAAAGGACAGTGGAAGGATTTGGATGGGATTAAGAAGTGGTAAGTAGTCTGGGGTGCTCCAGGTGCAACAGTGAAAGGACTGGAATGGTGTTTATATGCAAGTAATCTGGGGGAGGGATGAGAGTGGAAAGGAATGTCAAGTAAACTCATTAGGTGATCTAGGTGGGTTGGAGTGGGCCAGTTGCCTTGGGCAGAGGCACCAGTGATATGAGCTGCTGAAATGTATGGGAAAATTCAGAGACTGGATTGCTTTCAAAGACATGGTCTTTTTTCCTTTTAAAGTTCTAGGTTCTATCACCTCATCAGTGAGTTACTCAGAAATTACAAATACATGGGGAAAATGAAAATATGTTTAGAAGTCCTGCAAAGTTGTCTTTACCTCTAGGAAGAAAATAATGGGTTATGGTTTCATTACCCAAGTATTGTTAAGGCTGGGTACAAGGACACTCTCAAGGTCTCTCTTAAGAGCTTTGGAATGGATTTGTAACATGGGAGACGCTGGCACAACACCACCCACCATGTCCTCATCAGAGAAGGCTCTGTGCTCTATAAGTAAAGCAGAATTGAAGTAGCTCTTAAAAAATTTGAAAAGAAGTGGAAATTTAGAGAATGCACCCCGAATGCTCACATGGACCATTTGTGCCCCACCTGTGGTAGAGACTCTGAGCTCATACTGGTCTGATCAATCACAGTCAGACACATAACTTGACTCTAGCATAGTGATGACATTTTGGTCCTCTTTGAGAAAGAAGGACGAAAACCAGTTGTTAAGGCTTATGAGACTTTCATGGGTTAAGCATTTCCTTTATGGTAGAAGAAATTAACTGCAGACCTAAACCTGATCTCTATTTTGTACATGGAATACCTTTTCCAGAAGTGACCCTGGGGAGACCCTAAACACAGCTGTTGAGTCTTTTTTCAATCATGTCTGGCTCTTTGTGACCCCATTTGGAGTTTTGGCAAAGACACTGGCAAGGTTTGCCATCTCCTTCTCCAGCTCATTTTACAGATGAAGAAACTAAGGCCAGGAGGGTTAAGTGACTTGCCCAGGGTCACACAGCTAGTAAGTGTCCGAGGTCAGATCTGAATTCAGGAGGATGGGTCTTCCTGACTCCATGCCTAGCACTCTACCCAGGATGATATGGCACCTAGCTACTCACAACCCTAAACACATATCCTACATAAACTGTTTAGAGATTGTCCTTGGAATTCTGCTTTGGGGGTTGGGCATAAGAAGCCAGAGAGAAGGAGAAAAACCTGATCTCCCTCCTTTGGGGTCAGGTTACCCCTAGGACTCAGCCTGACATATAAAAGTCCAGAGTGGCAACCCCTTACGGGAGGTAGCCCCTGGGGAATGCAGGTGACCAGTTTGTGAGGTGCTTGGAACTCTGAAGAAAAACACCAGGTATTCATTTTTAAGACTCCATTGATGTTGTTGTATATTTGAAAGGAATTGCAAGTTGTAGGTAAAGGATTTGCAGTTTCAGTTACAATCCTCTACTTGTCTGTCCTACTTTGTTATGGAAATACTTGTTTTATTTCTTAAGTTCAGAATGAAATCAATTAATAAGTAATAATGATAATAAAAAAAGAATCCATTGACAGGCTGTGTTCAGGCTGAAGCTGTGTTTCTCCTTGCAAGTGAGTCATTATTCACTCCAAGCACTCAATGTCATGTGGAGGAGCTTAATAAAAGTGAAAAGCCTGCTCAGTAAATTAGTATGCTGATGAATACATTGTTATTGAAGGGACTGACTCCTGATTCATCTCGTTGGAGGGAAGATGAAAGATGAAATCATGTGGAATAATTGCCGAAGTATACACATCTCCTGGCAGAGCACTGCCAATGGTACTTGGGTGCAATGTATGTTCTGGGTTTGTAATAGACGAGGGAGCAGTGTGGCAGAGTGAGACATAGCCTACCGAGGGAGAAAAGCACTGCGTTCTGCAGGCATGTGCAACATGGCCCTGGATGAGTCGACTTTTGTAGCTGCATTTGAGAAACCATGGCTTTTTGACTGCAACTCAAGAGATGAAGTCCAAGATTACACAAGCAATAAGCGACAGGCTGAGGTCTGATCCCCAATCCAGTATTCTTTTCCACTGCACCACACATTGCTAGTACAAGATGGATTCCAGGTGCATTTTGATCAGTGACTTTAATAAAGATGACATAGTTATCAAATTTGCAGATGACACAACGCTGTGAGAAGTAGCTAACATACTGGATGGCGGAATCGGGCTCCCAAAATATCTTGAAGGGTTACCGTATAGGACTGAATCTAATAAGATGATATTGAGTCGGGACAAATAGTCTTATGCTTAGATTTGAAAAAGAATTTCATGAGTGCCAGATGGAGGATGCATGGTTAGAAAGCAGTTTATCAGAACAAGAACGGGGGGTCCTAGTGAATTGGAAGCTCAGCATGAGTTAGTAATATTACGTGGCAACCCAAAAAGTTAACGTGATTTGGGACTTGTCAACTGGACCAAACCAGCCCCTAAACAGTGGATGGCCAGAGCTGAATGGAGCAGACCACAGACAGGAGAGTCAGGAATCCAACAGAAGTTTAATTTCGAAGTGAGAGAAAGGGCTTGCAAGCAAGGGGGCAGATTAGACATATGTACAGGACCCCACCCCTAGAGGGAGACCCAAGGCAGTATGGGAAGATCTCAATATTTACACCAATGGTTGGACATTGAGCTATAGCTCTGACAATAAGGGGTAACATCAAAAATGTGACAAGTTTGATTCATAGCCGGGCTTCATGACCAGAACTTGTCCAAGCTTGTCTGGTGCTTGTCCAAACTTAGAGAATACCTAGTGCTTGGGTCAAAGCAATACAATAATTTTTTTTTTTTGCCAGATTTTTCCAGAGAGTAAGATCATCCAGAGGGTGAGCATAAAGGATTATTGCTATGCCAAGCTCAGGGAACAGCTTACTTGATGGACTTAGCTCTAGAAAACAGAGTGTTTCCTAATATCTTGACAGACATCAATAAGAGTGGCTTATCTACTAGGAATAAGGAGGTTAGATAGTCCCTCTGTATTCTGTCTTTCTTAAGACCTCATCTGGAGCATTACATTCTGTTGTGGGCACTAATGTTTAAGTAGAAAATTAATAAACTAGAGGAGGACGACCAGGATGGTGAATCTATGGCATTCAAAGTTAAGTTGGAAGAAATGAGGGTATTTAGCCGGGAGGAGAGAAGTCTCAAAGTAGGACACAATAGCAGCAAGTATTGGAAAGTCTATGGTGGGGAAGACACATTAAATCTGCTCTATTTGATCCAAAAGAGCAGAGCTATGGGCAAGAAGTAGAAGTGCAAAGAGGTGAATCTAGATGTGACATACGGAAAAACATTCAAACAATTAGCGCTATGCAAAAGTGTAATGGATTGCTTCAGGGGAAGGTGGGCTCTCTCTCAAGCAGAGGCTGGTGTTGTCCATTTGGGAGCACAGCTGGGCCTCGCTGGCTTGAGATCTCTTTCAGCTCTAAAATTCTGTGATGGGAGCAGAGGAAACTGGGATCTGACTTTAAATATTTGGTTTAAATATTTTCAGAAGAAAAGTCATCTAGAAGAAATAAAGACTGCGTCATTTGAGAAGGCATAAGGATGAAGGGGGAGGCGCTAAAGCCGACTTTTGTTTTCAGTTTGTTGTTGCTCAGTCACTTTCAGTTGTGTCTAACTAGGACCCTGTTTGGGGTTTTCTTGGCAAAGACACTGGAGCAGTTTGCCGTTTCCTTTGACAGTGATCGACTAAAATACAAACTTCTCAATTTAGCATTAAGAGCTTTTCATCATTGAGCCACAACCTGTATTTCCAGATTTATTTCTTATTACTCCCCCTCACACAGTCCACATTCCACCCAAATTGCTCTGCTTGTGCTGTTCCTTGTAGAAATGATTCCATCTCCTAACTGAGAACGCTTTCTACTTTCTTCTCACCTTTTTCTTTTGAAGCCGTCAGCTCAAGTGACCTCTGGACAAGGTCTTTCCTAATTCCTCAATTTCTTAGTGCTTCCCCCAATTATGTTGTATATATTTTGTATCTGTATTTAAACCCTTCTCTATTTCCTTCCTTCCTTCCTTCCTTCTACCTCTCCTTCCTTCCTTCCATTCCTCCTTCTTTCCTTCTTTATAGCTTTCCTTCCTTCCTTTCTTCCTTCCATCCTTCCTCCCCCTCCCCCTTCTCTCTCTCATATGTCTAATCTACCAGTATGTAGGCAGATTGGTCTAGTGAATAGAGAGCTGTCTAGATAGACAAACAGTACTCCAAAAATGTTGTCTAAGACTTTTGAGGCACTCTGTAGATAGAGAGATAAACAGATAGCCTATTTATTAAATGCTTACTACATGCCAATTACTGAGCTAAGTGCTGGAGTCACAAATACAAGCAAAGAAGTCTCTGCCCTCAAATAGCTTACATATTAAGGGGGGAAGACTACACATAAAGAGGAGTTGAAAAGCTAAATCTGGTGGGGAGAAGAAAGCATACTGAGACCAGGTATGGTGGTGGCTTGGAAGAGAAGACCTAGTTCTGGTAAGATAAGGTCAAAGTCCATGGATCAGAGTAGAGCCCAAGATGGTGGGTGGGGTAGGAGGAGAAGAGAAGGAGGATGGCCAGTGTTAGGAAGACTTGGATTCAAGCCCCATCTCGCACAGATCTTGGCTGTATGACTGACAGGCAGCTAATTGCTAGATCTTTCCATGTTCCCTGGCAAATTTCTAAGCCTATAAATTGCAGACAAGTTGCTGATCTGTCATGGCAGAGGGAGTTCCTTCACTAGAATATTTTTCTCCCACAATAATATCCGATATAGATAAAAAAAATTTATGTTTACTTATCTATTTACACATTGTTCTCTCCCTTCCTCAAAGTAGGTTCTCTGAGGTCCAGGACTGTTTAGATTTTAATCTTTGAATACTTAGAGTCTATCATAACACTTGGCACATAGTAGGTACTTAATGTTTGTTGAATTGAATTGGAGTGAATTTTCTAAGGATTGATTGTAACATTAGTATACAGGAGGAGAAAGTTTATAAAATCTAATTAACTGTGTATCTCCTCTTGTACAAAAGGAGTTGATCAGGAGAGCCTTTGATCAGTTTGAAGAGTCCTCCAATCAACTTGGTAAGGTTACCAAGCATGGAGGTCCACTTGCTCACCAGCACTTTGCAAAGAAAACATAAGGAACTCCTCTGACTGGTTCCCCAGGGGCTAGGGCTGCCTCCAAGAATATTGGTAACTAAGAGTGGGGGTAGGAGAAAGGGATCAACCCTTGTTTGAAAAGTTGGCCTTTTCCTGTGAACTACAAAAGCAAGTTATGAAACACAACTTGTCCCTTTTTTTTTTTTTCACTTATTCTCTTCTTTGGACTTTCAGAACAAAGTATAGCAAGGGGAAAGAGATTTCTCTCCTTCATGCCATTCACCCCCTTTCCCAGGGATAGGAACAGAAAAGCATGACTGACAGAAGCACCTGGTGAGTGCCAGGGTCATGCTTTGGTGGCCTGGGAGACAGGTGGGATTCATGATCTAGAGTTCCTGGTTGTCTTTTCCCTTTTGTGTTTCCTTCTGGAGAATGGACTTTTTATGCAAGGTCAAGGGTTCCCAAGGGCTTCTGAATTCTTGAGTTTGAGAGTAAAGCACCAGTTTCCTAGTGGGGAAAAACTCCCTTGACAGCCTGTTTCTTAGTATTCTCAAGAGAAGATGTACCGGACACACTGCTAAGCACTGGGGATACAAATACAACGTATAAGCAAGCAAGACAGTCAAGGGGCTCACCTTCTCGAGGAGACAACACAAAAAGAATTGGAATGTGGGAGTGGGAGTTGGAGAACAGGGAGAGGGGGAAAGAAGATCTTTCTTTGTTAACCCTGTTAACAAAGTTGTCTCAAATGGTTCGAATTGGAAGTAAATGTCAAGCATTTGTTTGGCAGTCCAATCCCCCAAAGTGTCTTTTTCTCCTAAGGGGAGTCTAATTGTTTCTGGGGAGGTTATTTGCTTCTGTATGTCTCTTGTGAACTCCTCTGAGTCCTTTATGTATTTAAAAAATTTATTTATTTAAATTTTAATTTGTGCAATAAAATAAGCATTTTCATGATAATGAAAATAAAATACTAAAAATTAATACTAAAAATATAATAATTTTTAGAAGATTGCACATGAAACTGCAAATTTATAATGTACAACTTATTCCTTTTAAATATCTGTCATATAAATTTCTTTATTTTCTTTTTTTCTTCCCTCCCCCTATCTCTCCTTGCCCTAGAGAGAGCTACTGTTAGACACAGATATGTATGTATGTGTAAAACCATTCTATACATATGTCTATTTATCAGTTCTTTTTTATCAGTTTATCAGTTCTTTCTCTGGATTCAGGTAGCATCTTTCTTCATATGTCCTTTGCAGTTAATCTGGGTATTGATAAGAGTTAAAACGACTTATTTACTCAACATTTTTCTTAAAACAATATTGGTGTTACTGTATACAATGTTCTCTTGGTTCAGCTCATTTCAAGATTTTCCTGGAATTTCTGGGGTCTGAGAATAAGCCAAAGAAAGAGAATTGACCCTCTGGGGTCAGTCCCCAGAATAGCTAGCTAACATTCATATAGCTTACTACATGCTGGGCATTGTTTGCTAAGTGCTTTACAATGATTACATCATTTGTTCATCATAGCAACCCTGAGAGGTAGGTGCTATTATTATCCTTATTTTACAGATGAGAAAAACTGAGGCAGATAATGGCAAAGTAACTTGTCTAAGGTCCCACAATTAGTAAGTATCCGAGACCATATTTAAGCTCAGGTTTTCCTGTCTCCAAGTCTTTGTCTCCATCCACTTACCTGCTGATCAGATCTGATCCCTGTGAAAGCAGGTTCCCCAGGTTGCCAGGTTGATCTGGGTCATGGGTTCCTTTATACAAAGGTTTTGTACACAAGATGTTTTCTGGAAAAGTTATTAACATTTCTGCCTTGTCAGAGATGAACTCAAGGGATTTTTCTATTAACTGAAATAATGGAAGACTTGTTCTTCCTTCGGTCTGACCGCTACTCTAAATCTGGGTAGGGGGTAGGAAAAGAGGCCATTGCTTTTATGGGGATTAACCAGTTCCTTTCCTTCCTTCCTCCTGCCCTGCCCCCATACATTTACACTCTAATTTTATCTTCAGAGTGCTTCCTTTAATTTTAACTTAAATTCCCTTTAGAAATTGTTTAGGCCTTTGGTGAGGATGGAAAAGAATTTACTTCAGGGATTGTTCTTCTAGGAGTTTAAGTATTGATAATGTTTTCTTCATTCAAGTGAGTCCAAAAAGGACTTCAGATGGAAAAATTTTATTTCTTCATATTTCTAAAAACTGGGGCAGCTGGGTGGCACAATGGATAGAGTGCTGGGCCTGAAATCAGGAGTTTAAATCTGACCTCAGAGACTTACTAGCTGTATAACCCTGGGCAAAGGCCATCTCCAGTTGTCCTAAACTTTATATATCTTGCCACTGGACCCAGATGACTCTGGAGGAGAAAATGAGGTTGGTGACTTTGCACAGCCCTTCCTCACTTAAATCCAATTCATTTGTAAGTCATGGTATCAGCTTACTGAGGTCATGGTCCTCTTCGAGAATGAAGGAGAAACCATACACAATGACCTTGGGCAAGTCATTTAAACCTGTTTGCCACAGTTTCCTCATTTGTAAAATAAGTTAGATAAGGAAATGGAAAACCTGTCTAGTATCTTTGCCAAGAAAACCCCAGATGAGGTCACAAAGTTTCACACGACTGAAAACATCTGAAGGACAGTAACACCAACATTTCTAAAAGAGGCAAGAGACCTTAGTGTTCCTCCATAAAATTATGTTGCTATTATGTTTCAATATTGACAGATGGGGTAATGTTGAAAACACTGATACATTTAAAGAATAACTCATTTCTCCTCTGGAAAACTGCCATTTAGGATTGATTTTTTTTTTTCATTTATCGTTTGATCTGTGCCTGATATGGATGTTCTTACTATTTTTACTTAGTGATACACTGTTGGGTGAGCAATGGTTCCCTAGAAAACCTGGTGGCTAGATATGGATTCTGGAATTTTACAAGGAAAATATTAAAACAATACAGAAGTACATTAAGACATTAGTGGGAAAGTCTGGTACAAATTGCCCATTATCTAATAGATAGACAAAACTTTATACTTAGTAAAATAGGGAATTAAGAGAATTGAGTGAAGGAACACATATTAAAAAGATTTTTTAATGTTGCTTCAATGTACTTTAGACAGGCTGACCTGCTAAGAAAAAGCATATACCATATTAGAATAATATATAATGCTTCTTGCTTTAAGAGTAAAGACCACCCACCATCAGAGACCCATGTGTGTGTCAGTACAACTTGTCTTTTTGTCACAGGGCATTTGTGAGTTTTCTCTCCTTGGCTAGTCCTGTTCCTCTCTTTGGAGTCCTCTGTAAGGGCTGCACATTTCTGTACAGGGGTTTAACCACCAATCAGATTACTTAGTTCAACCCCCCAGTCGACTTAACACCTTCATTCTGCCTCCTCCCTTGCTTAGATCTCAATGAATCACTTTTGTCAAAGTCATAATTTTAAGAAGCACTTAATCAAGGTAATAAAGCAGAAATATATTAGAATCAAAAGTATTGCTTGCACATAGACTGTGTATTCCATTTAATCTCAGGTCCCAACCCCCTCTTCCCCCAAGCAGGAAAAATCTCATTAAGTATCTGATCATTTGCATCCCCATGTCTAAGCAGCAGGACAAAACAGGGATAGTTGGTTCATCACGAATGTCCCAACTTGGAGGAGTAGCTTGGAAATCTCCTTTTGTTCTCAGTGGGGTCTATCAGCTCCTTCCTCATCCACCACTGAATTAAAGGCTCTTTTTCAATCTTGCTGTATTTTAATTCATACTGTCTGCCCCCAAGGCTTAAACATTTATCTATCCTTGATATCCTACCTTTGTGGGAAAACGTTAATGGCTCTTAGGCCAGAGCAGCAGTGAGTGTCAGGTAGATCAGGAAGGCAGTGGACACTGATGCTCCATCTCTACCTTCAAAAGACTGAAGCATGCTATTTTTCACTTTTTTCCTTCTATTAGAGTCTTCTTATACAAAATGACGAATATGAAAATATTTTACATAATTGCACATATATATCTGATTGCTTACCATTATCTCAGGGGGTGAGGAGAGGAGAAAAGAGAAGGATAGAATTTGGAACTCAAAACTTTAAATAAAAATGTTCTAAAAATTTGGGAAAAGAAGTCTTTGGGGTGAGGGGGGAGAAGTTTAGAGGGAACCCAGCTGAACTCTTTCAACACTCCCTTCCAAACAGCTCTATAATAACAATGCCTCAAACAAAATTTTGGAGTGGCAAAGTCAACAAAAGGTCAGCATGAGAAATTTTTCCAGCCTAAGAAAACTTAGGAGATCAGCAGGAAAACTCTATGACACCAGGGTGGAGGCCCATCCACAGTCCACGTGGCAGCAAAGCAACACCAGTCATAATAGCAATTTTGAGAGCTCTTAGCCCAGAGACAGTAAGGGAGTCAGACAACTAATCAGAAAGAGATTATAGGGGACCTTGCGTAGGCACTGGGTACACTTGGCACTGATTGGCATCTCTGTTATCCATACACAGTCCTGAGTTTTAGTTCTGGGGCATAGATGAATGCTTGTGGTTGGACATAAGACAGCAGGGCCACCATCACAGTTTTAAGGCAAAGAAAGTACTAGCACTTGTGGCTGCAGGGGACCAGAGGCCCTTCTTGTGTAAAGACTAGAATGCAGAGAGGAGGAGAAAGTGATAACATTTCTCCCAGAATCAAACCACCTTGGAAACACCAAAAACATGCAGACTTCCAGAACTAGCTCTAAAAACAGTAGCAAGAAAAAGCCTGAAACTTGAGACAGTGACTCTCCACCCCCTAGGTGAACAGAGCCCAACTGTAACATAAAGTTCAAAGTCAAGAAATAAACTGGGAAAATGAGCAGACAAACAAAAAAAGAATTTGACCATAAAAAGCTGCTAAGGTGTTAGAGAAGACCAAGACATAAATTCAGGAAAACACAACAGTGTAAAAATAGCTACAAACATAGCCTCAAAGGAGAAGGCTTATCAGGTTTAAGCGCAACGAGAATTTCTGGAAGAGTTAAAGAAAGAGATGAGTGGTAAAGGAAAAACTGGGAAAATAAATTAGAGTGATGTAAAAAAAATCATGAAAAAAGAAATAATAACTTGGCCAAAAAAGGCACAAAATATACTAAAGAAAATAACACTTTGAAAAACAGAATTGAGCTAATGGTAAAAGAGGCACAAAAATTTGCTGAGGGAAAGCGCTCCATAAAAAGCAGAATAGGTCAAATGAAAGAAGAGCTACAAAATCTCACTGAAGGATATACTTGCTTAAAAATTAGAATTGGGCAGGCAGAAACTAACGACTCCATGAGAAATCAAGAAACAATAAAACAGTTGGAATAATTTTTTTAAAAGAAAGAAAATGTGAACTAACTCATTGGAAAAACACCTGATCTGAAAATAAGAAGAGATAATTCAAGAATTATTGGACTCTGAAAGTCATGACCAAAGAGAGGGCACAGACATCTTTCCAGAAATTATCAAGGAAAACTGCCAACATCTTAGATCTAGTGGATAAAATAGACATTGAAAGAATTCATTGATCACCTCTTGAAAGAGATCTCAAAATGAAAACACCCATGAATAGTATAGTCAAATTCCATAGCTTTGATCATACAGATCAAAGAGAAAATACTTCAAGCAGCTGGAAAGAAACAGTTCAAATATTGTGGAACTACACAGTCAGGATCACATAAGATTTAGTGGATTCCACATTAAAGGAATGGAAGCTTTGGAATATGATATTCCAGAAGGCAAAGGAACTAAGATCATTAACAAGAATAATCTACCCAGAAAAACTAAGTACAATCCTTCGGGGGGTGGGGGAGGGGAAATAGATATTTATTGAAGTAGAGGAATTTCAAGCATTTTTGATGAAAAGATCAGAGGTGAATAAAAAATCTTACATCTAAACACAGGATTCAAGGGAAACATAAAAAGGTAAATATGAAACAGTAATCATAAGGGATTCAGTAAAATTAAACTGCTTACATTTCTGTATTGGAAGATGACAATATGTAACTCCTAAGAACTTTATCATTATTAGGGAAGTTAGAAGGAGTCTATATAGACAGAGGGCACGATTGTGTTGGGATAATCTCCAGTAAAAAAAATGAAGAGATGAGAGAGATGAACTGGAAGAAGGGGGAAGGGAGAGGTAAAATGGGGAAAATTTTGTCACATAAAAATGACACACAAGGAGGAACTTTTTATAATGGAGGGGAAAATAGGGGGAGAGTGATGGGCAATGCTTGAACCTCACTCTCATTAGAATTGGTTCAAAGAGGGAAGACTATATATTCACCCTAAGTTGTGTTTATGAATGTAACTTACCCAATAGGGAAACAGGAGGGGAAGGGGATAAGAGAAAGGTGGGGGGAGAAATGATGAAAGGGAGGATGGATTAAGGGAGGTAGTGGTTAGAAGCAAAAAGAGACTTTTGTGGAGAGACAGGATATAAAGAGAGAGGTCAAGAAGCAGAAGAAAATGGGAAGGAGGGAAATACACAGTAAGTGATCACAGTTGTGAATGTGAATGGGATGAACTCACCCATAAAACAGAAGCAGATAGCAGAATGGATTCGAAACCAGAATCCAACAATATATTATTTACAAGAGACACACTTGAAACAGAAAGATGCAATTCTGAGTACAAATTGAAGTAAAATGTTCTTACTTTATTTTTCTTGCCTTTTTAAAAAAAATATGGCTAACATGGAGATGTTTTGCATGATTTCATATATTGTTTCCCAATGTTTAGTTCTTCCTTGGTATCACCATGGTTCTTTTTTGACATTGTTCTCAGTTTGGCTCTGTTGCTCCAGCCACTCTCAGTGACAGAGTGTTGAACCTCTTTCAGGCTAATATTGCTAAATATGTTGATTGGTTTTGCTTAACTATACTCATTTAAGATAGACATACCAAAAAATAGCATTAATAAAAGATTAAAAATATACCAAAGAAACAAAAAGGAGTTTAAAAGGGGTTATGAACAGGGTGATTTTATTAATACTGTGATTTAGCATACACTAAAAATGGTTTCATATATAATCCTTATGTTTTGCAGAATATAGAAATGCTGTAATTTTAAAAAATATTTATTAGATTAACATTAAAATAGGAAATTCTAAAAAAAAAAACCAAACCAAACCTCCTCTTTTCCTATCCATAGATCTGAAAGGCAATTTTTTTCTTTGTTCTTCTACTTTGTTTATAAACTTAGACTCTTAATGTCTAAGTCATGTACTTATTTGGATCATGTCTTGGTGCATATTGTGAGATACTGGTCTATACCTAGTTTCTGACATATTGCCATCCACTCTTCCAAGCATTTTTGTCAAATAGTGAGTCCTTACTCCAGTAGCTAGAGTTTTGGGTTTGATTAAACACTAGGCTACTAGGTTGATTAGGTATAGAATATATTGTACATATTCTGCAGGTATACACACACACACACACACATTATTGTAGTTTGGTCATTTCAATTGTGCATGTCTGACATCACAAAAAAATAAATATTCTCAGCACTTTGTGTGTGTGTGTGTGTGTGTGTGTGTGTGTGTGTGTGTGTGTAACACATGCACAGAGAATTGACAGAAGGTATCCTTCGAGGGGAAGGTACTAGCAGCTGGGGGAGGGGAGACTCGGAAAGGCCTCCTGCAGAAGATGGTGCTTGAGCTGAGTCTTGAAGGAAGCTAGGGATTCTGAGACTGAGGTGAGGAAGAGAGCACCAGGTATGGGTGATGGCCAGTACAAAGTCATGGAGATGGAAGGTGGAATCTTGTATGGAAAGAACGGCAAATAAGCCAGCATGACTGAAGTATAGAGTAGAAGGAGAGGGGAATAGTAAGAAGGCTCAAAAGGTAGGATGGGACCAGGTTGTCAGGAATTGCTGAATACCTGAAAGAGCTAATATTTGATTCCAGATGGAGCTCCTAGAGCTTGAGTAGGGAATCAACTGAAATAATATCTGCACGGTGTTTAGCACGGTGCCCACCACATAGTAGGTGCTTAATGATTCTCATTCCCTTGCCTTAGTGGGTGATAAGGTTAGACCTGTACTTTGGGAAAAATCCCTCAGGTAGCTGCAATGTGGATGACTTGGTATGAGGGGAGACTTGAGGTCCGGTGATCAATTAGGATGCTACTGCAGCAGTCCAAAATGAGAGGTGGATCGTTCCTATGTCTCTTACTGGACCCTCTTTTCATCCTTATATATGTTCCACATTAACTTCTTTGTTGTTAAAGGCTTCTAATTTGGGGTTCAGAATACTGGCTCTGGAAACAGGAGGTCTGGGTTCCAATTAATGCTGCCTCTTAACATTTACCACCTCTACCGCTTTGAACAAGTTACTTCATCTCTATGGGTCTCAGTTTTCCCATGTGTAAAGATGGCTTCTGAGGTCCTTTTCATCTCCAGATTGATGATTCTATTCATTTCCTATGATCATATATTCATATCTCTCAGAGCACTGAAACAGTTTTCCCTAGTAATCCTTATGACGGTTTAGGGTGATTCATTTGTGTTAACTCTCAGAATCAACCTCACTTTTCAGATTTGCTTCCAACTCAAAGGAAAAGCATTGTGAATATTGACATTTAAAAATGAACACATGAGAATTTTTTGCATAATGTAGACAAATCCTTGTCTCTGAGTCCTTTAGAAAAATACAGAAAATGGTATATGTCCTTGGCAAGCATTTAAAGTCATTGTGATGGTAAACACTTCATCGTGGCTGATTGTTAGGCTACTGCTTGGTCTTGCTTTGAGATTAGGATTCCTCACTGCAGAAGCCCATTAGAACTTACCCATGAGAATACCAAAACCAAATTCCATGAGGATAATTTGCCAGTTCCTATGCAAAAGCTGTGACAGCTAAATGTTTTGAATTTTGAAAGAAGACAGCCTTGTTTTCCATTTCCTAATAGACTTTTAATTTCTCAACTAAATGCATCTCAGGAATAGGATTATCAGCAGAGGTGTAAGCTACTGCCACCCTATCTACTCATTGTCCACCAAAGCCATTATGAACTTCTAGGCCTTTATGGCTATACAGACTGTTCTGTTTTTCTAAATCTCATCATTTCCCCAAAACCCACCTGAGCCCATGCTCCTCCATGAAGCCTTCTTTAACCATCTCAGTACATAGTCTCTTCCTTCTGAATTTCTTTTTTTTAAATTGAATTATTTTATTTGTTTTCAGTGTTTGACAATCACTTCTATATATCTTGGATTTCTGTACAAGTAAGGTTGGAGGAGTACATTCCAAGTAGAGGAAGGAAAAGGAGTAAAATGAAGAAACTCAAAGTATATTAGGGGAACAGCAAATATTGTAGTTTGGCTGGAGTGATACACCTATCATTTTCTTCCATGATTGAATTATAGCTTGGAAGATAACTGTTGTAGACCTCTCCCTAAACCATTTTGAACCCCCAAGACCTGAGAAAAGCCTAAAACATGGATTGGTCAATCAAGAGAGACACTGTGGTGCACTCAGAGCTTAATATACCATAATATCTTTGTGTGCTTTGGCATAACAGACATGTCTTGCTCTCTGAGTGAACTCAAAATGCCCGTCTGTGTGTGAACTACAAAGCCAGATGAAGCTGACCAGGCGCATTCTTCTGTTTATGTGCCTTGACCCAGGCACTATCTTGAATTATGGAACTTTTCTTATCTTAGTATTATGTACATATACTATGTTATGTCATGTTAATGTTAAAAGAAACACAGATATCTTGGGTCTGTAATTTCAATGGACACTTTCACACTTCTCCTATCTTATTGTATTTACAGCCTATTCACTTAAGAAATTCCTTTCTCATATCATGGTTAACCATATGAAGACCATAATTTTTAGCTGACACAGGCATCCTGAAGATGACACAGGAAGAGAGGGAGAGGTGAGAGGGAATTGCTCTGAAGATATAAGGTCTGCTTTGTCCATCCTTCATTGAGTTCATTGTCTTACTATGAGCTCCCATGTGTATCTCTATATGCATCTTCTGTCAGCTTTGAGAAAATTAAAACAACTCATATTCTGATTAATTTTGTTTGACTTTCTAGGAACAAACTTGAAAAACTGGAATTGGCATTCCAAGAGAGGGTGTGCAGTCATCTTCTCTAGTGACTTTTAAGGAGCACAGTACCCAGGGATTTAGCACTGGAAAGGACTTTAGAGATCATCTAGCCCAATGGTTCTCAAACTCTTTGGGACCCCTTTACACTCCTAAAAATTATAGAAGATTCCCCAGAGCTTTTGTTTATGTGGTTATATCTATCAATAATTGCCATGTTAGAAGTTAAAAATGAAAATTTGAAAACATTTATTAATTCATTTTCAAATAATAGTAATAAACTTATTAACATATTATTAAAAATAACTATATTTTCCAAATTTAAAATAATTTAGTAAGAAAAATAGTACTGTTTTACAAATTTTTGCAAATATCTTTATTGTCTGGCTTGATAGAAGACAGCTGGATTTTCCTTTCTGCTTTTGCATTCAGTCTGTTGCAATGTGTGTTTTGATTGAGGTATAAAAAAACCATAGCCTCATCAGCCACATAGTTAGAAAAGGGAATACTACTTAGTAGGAAAATGATATATCTTAGTATAATTTTAACTTCATGGACTCCCTGCTATGGTCTCAGGGATGCCCAGGGGTCTATAGATCACACTTTGAGAACCTCTCTTCTAGCCCAAATGAGTTATTTTATAGATGAGGAAAATGAAGTTCAGAATGGCTAAGTGATTTGTCCACGGCCCCACAGGTAGTAATTAGCCAACTTTCTGCTACATCCTACTCTCTATAATAGACATGATAACAAAGATACCTTTAAACTTTTTGTTTATTTTGTTGAATATTCCTCAATTACATGTAAACATTTTTTGACAACCATTTTATAAGTATTTTGAGTTCCAAATTCTCTCTCTCTCTTCCATCCTTCCTTCCTCCTTGACAAGACAAGCAATTTGACATCCATTATACATGAAAAGTCTTACAAAATATTTCATATTAGCCATTTTGCAAAAGAAAACACACACATACACACACGCCAAGAAAAATAAAGAATAAAAAATTATGCTTGAAACTGCACTCAGAGTTCATCATTTCTCTCCCGCTGAAGGTGGATAGTGTGATGAATGAAAATTCCAGGAAACATAGTTGCTGGGTAATTAATCATTTTATTAATTATGGCCAGTGAATAATTAATAAAAGGATCATCATTTGGCTTTTTCTCATAAACCAAAGACCCTTCATGGAGGCTTCTTGATACTTATATACCATTGGAAAAGTGGGTGTTCCCAACAGATAGCAATCAACTCTGGTTAACAATTAATGAGAGAATGAATGTTATCATGAGAGGTGGACCTATTCTAATGAGGGACTGAAGGACAAGACTGTTATTATGTCACTCTTACTCCTCTCTACCCAGGTGTCCCTGCCTCCTCCACCTGCCATTTTATGCAAAGGCATATACTTCCACCCAAACTTGTCTTAAAAGAAGACAATGGGCTGGAATTTACTGAAGGGTTAATGGAATATAAGCTCTTCCCCTTTCATTAATAGTTGTATGTGACTACATGTGTTTCCTTTTTTCTTTGAATGGGGGTTGTGTTCCCAGATCTAAAGGTACACAGGTATTTCAATCACTCATGTCTTGCTTTTTTTGAACTCTGGCCCAGCTCACAGCTGTGATACATCCTGTGCTGAGTCACATAGGCTTGCAAGCTTTTCAGTGCTAAACCAATCAGGTGCCAAGTCTTTTTTTGAAAACTGCATATATTCAGGGAGACTTATATTGCTTGGGGGGAATTTGTCTAGATGGGGATTTGCTTTCCAGAAGTCTTGCTTAGGGAATAGATGCTTTAGATGTTGGTGCTCTCAGGTCTGCTGATGGGTATAAATATTTCTGCTACTTTGTTGTTTTGCCTTTTTATATTTCTATCATGATGTCTTATCTTAGCGTACAGTTTAGTTTAGTGGCAGTTTAGTTTTGAGTGAAGAGTGCTTATTATACTCTGCAATTTGATCCTTAAAATACATATGTATATTCATAGCAGCTGCTCATATTGCATTGGTAATACATTTACCTAGATTAAATTCTTTTTAATCTTTAATTATGACCAGCTTCCCTAGTTGGGTGAGGTTCCCAACAAAGGCATATACCCTGAGGATCTAGGCAATCTCATCTATTAGCAACATCCTTCAGATGCTGACTGAATAATATACAAAGGGCTAATTTCTGATGGGGAAATACAAAAGGGAAAATCTTAATCTCAATTAGTAATTGGTTAGTAATATAAGAGAGAAATAACCATTTCTCTCAATAGCATTTTTCTTCCTGGTTCTTTTGGAAATGTCTTAGATTGTTGTTTTGATTCGAGTAGCTAGGTCTTTCACAGGTGATAATTCTTACAATATTGTTGTTACTGTGTACAATATTCTCCTGGTTCTGCTCACTTCACTTTGCATGAGTTCATATAAGGAAGACATCCTTTTCCCTTTTTTATTTTATTTTTTTCCTAATTATATATAAAAACAATTTTTAAAAATTCTGAGCTCCAAATTCTCTTCTCCTCCTTTTTTCCTCCCCTACCCCACTGAGAAGGCAAGCAATTTGAAATAGGTTATAAATGTGCAGTCATACAAAAGATATTTCCATATTGGTCATGTTGTGACAGAAAACACAGGCCAAAAAAATATAACAAGCAAAATAAAGTAAATCAAAATTCGTTTCTATCTGCATTTAGATCCTAGCAGTTCTTTCTTTGGAAGTAGATAACATTTTTCATCCTAAGTCCTTCAGAATTGAAAGACATATTTTTGATGCAAAAATTTAGGTACTATCTTAACCCAAGGTCAAAGGATATACTAGGTAAAAACTCCCCAGAATAGAGGGACACACATATGTATATAGAGCTTTACACAGCTTTAGAGGAAATGACAAAAGGAGCTTATCAGGTGAAACTGCTTAGCTACTTTCCTTATTTTAGATGGGACAACTTGTCAGATGATTTAGGGGCTGGGGATAATGTCTTCACTTCTGAGTAACTTTGGTGTTGCACAAATTCAGGTCTGTTCAGCTCTGAGAGGTGTTTCCTGGTAGTTAATGTCATCAGATTATATTGGTAGGAAGAGAGTGGATGGAGACCTCCATTTTGAGACAGAATCGGCACAACCTTGCAGGCTCCATTTTCTTTAATCTCTAGTTACTATTTCAGGGGATATGTCTCCCCCAAACTCACAGCACGCAGGTTTTGTACAGCTCCTCCACACCTCCTACACTTCAAGTATTAGAATTCATTGTCATCATGTAGTCATTGTTAGAAACTTTTTTTTAATTCATTTCCTGAGGGTTTTTATTTTGTTTGTTCTTTTTCTTTGTTTTGCCTCATTTGGCACATTACTATTTCTGAGGTGATCTACATGAGCTAGGCTTATTCACAACCACTTCCATTTAGCTAGAAGCCTACCTCTGTCTTAAAAGCACTGAATGAGAGGAGATACACATTTTATCTATGGCAGGAATGAATGATTTCTTGATGAATTTTCTCAAAGATCCTGGTTTCATGTGACCTTGGGCAAGTCACTTCCTTTCCTCTTGGTTTTAGTTTCCTCATCTTGTTGAACTTGTTTCTGAGGTCCCTTCTAGCTTTGACACTCTATAAACCTCTCCTATGAGGAGAGGGTGTCAGGTAAATATCCAGGTGGATGATATGGCTTTAGTGAAAGAATAGTAAAGACAATGCCCCTTGCCGTGAACCTGTGGGGCAGCACAGGTAAGAGGAGCGAATCAGAAAAGCAGCCCATCAGCTCCTAAACAACCTTGCTCCCTACAGGATATTCTCAAAGAGAATATATTTTCTTTCTTTTCTGAGGTAAACAGGTCTGAACTCTTTAACTCCTCAAATGCTATTTTTCAATCATTGTTAGAAATTCTTGTACATTTAAATCAATGCACACCTGCTTTTTCTTTTCACTGTCCTTCCTTCTTCTCTAGTGGCCTTGGTTGCAGCTGAGCTCTATGGTAATAAGTATTTACTTATCCACTGTGGTTCAGCTGGTGCCTAATGCACTTCCGTTCTCTTGTCTTCTATCTCTAGCACCTACACAGTGCCTGGCACACAGCAAACACTTAGCAAATGCTTGTTGAGTTAAATAATTTGAAATGAATCTTTCATTTTAATTATCTCTGACATGTAATACTCCTGAACTACCCTTTCCTCCAACCTGTATTGGCAAGTTGGGTTCCCTGAAGGATGACTGTCATGAGTTCAAGGTAATCTGTGAACCTGCACTTTTGTGAATGAATTCATGAGCCCCAACTAATGGCGTCATGAGACCTGGACCTCTAAAGGAAAAGACCATGTCTTTGAAAGCAATCCAGTCCTGAATTTTCCCATGTATTTAAACAGATAAGATCACTGGCATCTCACTCAAGGCATCTGACCCACCCCAGCCCAACTAGATCACTTAATTGGTTTACTTGACACTCCTTTCCCAGTAGCTCTTTACCCACCCCAGACCACTTTACCCCTTTCACCACTGCACCAGGTCCACCCCAGACCACTTAAAACTCCTTTCACTATTGCAGCTGGCCCACTCCAGGCTACTTGCCACTTCTTAATCCCATCCAAATATTCTCACAGTTTTTTTTTTTTTTTTGTATAAAAGTACCAATCTCACCCCTCTCTTCCCCCACATCAAGCTGCAGACTAACTAGGAATCTCAAGAGCTACTATTGTTCCAATAAACTGCTCCTTGACTGAAAGAAGGTCCTGACTGCTTGGGTTCTTTCCAGGCAGACTCTCCCTGTACCCTTACATTTCAGGGTTCCCAGCACCCCAAACCACAACATAACCTTTAATAATTAATATTTAATAAGTAATTAACAATTAGCTCAAAGCAAAAGCATTTACTGAGACAGCATTCTAATAAAAATAGTAACCAACCCTCCCTTCCCCCAATAATCTGGGTACATACAACAACCTCCTAGAATCATACGCAGTAACCATGGGAAGAGTGGTCACATATTCAGAATACACTGGTACACACTTAGCAGACACATGGCCAATGCAACTTACACCTCATGCCCTTCAGGGACCAAGATCTTTTCTTTCTTCTTTTTGTGGTGTCTTCATGCAGCTCCCCTGGCCACTGCATCTAGTTGAACAGTTGGGCTCCCTGGGACTGTTCTTTTCCATAACTCAAGTCCGAAACTAAGACTGGCTGTCTTCTCAAATCATAGGTCACACTCCTCAAAGCTATCTCTTGACTCAACTTGCTTCTAGAGAGTGTATCTTGCTTTCCAAAGGATTACAAGGATTATGAATAATACATAGCTAATCAGTGGTGAGTTAATTTCATCAAGTTTGAATAGAGAACCTCATAAAAGGCTGAATATATAATACATACACACATCTATCCACTCTTATCTTCTCCTTTATCTTCTGTAAGTTTATCAGTTGGGATAGTGGAAAATCAATTGATCAAACATGTCCTGATCAATAACTCCCAAGACCCATAAAGACATAAAATAAAGATGATAAATATCTGGGACTTCCATAGCATTACAAAGGGTGGCATGTTGCAGGAAAGAGAGCTACATTTGGAATCAAAAGACCTGGGTTCAAATACAAATACTAGCTTGGCAAGTCCCTTGCTTCAGTTTCCTGATTCAGAATAGTCTCTGAGTTCCTTTCCAGCTTTAAATCCATGATCCCAGTGTAATGGGGGTAATACACATGACATGTGAGAAGCTGAACTTTACTCTCCTGGCCACTCTGGGACCACGTGTGTTCAATGCTGAGGGACTTTGCGAAGATGAAGCAATTTTTCAGTCCCCATGATGGCTGTAGGAGGAGGGGCTTCATCAAAGTAGGTTGGTCACTAAGCTAGAAGGAGCTTTCCACTCAGATTTTAACGATAGGCAACTTCTTTTCTTCTGTCTCTCTCTCTCTCTCTCTCTCTCTCTCTCTCTCTCTCTCTCTTTCACACACACACACACACACACACATACACACACACGCACACACACATATACCCTCCTTCCTTTCTCTTGAATGTATAGCTTAAAACTTTCTCTGGAATCACCCATGAGAAAGAGAGGCTTTGCTTCACTACAAGCTGCTTTGGCACATGTTTGCATATAGCAGTGACAGTGTATATGTTGAGACAGACAAAACTTATTAGACGGGATTTCCAATCTCTGGCTGCCTCTTCAGACTTGCATTTCTTTCCCTGAGCATAAGTGACTGAACAATGATTTTGAGACAGATCTTCCTAGTCTTGTGAGTTTTGGAGTTGATAGGTTCCTCAGCTGAAGCTGACTGGCAGAAGGAAATTTCTTTCAACTACCACAGGATCCCAAACTTATTTGGCCTACTACTCCCCTTTTTTAAAAAATTTAAATTTATTTATTTTTAGTTTTTAACATTCATTTCCACAAGATTTTGAGTTTCAAATTTTCTCCCCATCTCTCCCCCCACCCCTAGACACTGTGCATTCTGATTATCCCTTCCCCCAATCTTCCCTCCCTTCTATCATAGCCTTCCCTTCCCTTATCCCTATCTTCTCTCTTTTCTTGTAGGGCAAGATAGATTTCTATACCTCATTACCTGTATTTCTTATTTCCCAGTTACATGCAAAAACAATTCTCAACATTCATTCCTAAAACTTTGAGTTCCAACTTCTTTCCCTTCCTCCCTTCCCACCCATCCCCACTGAGAAGGCAAGCAATTCAATATAGGCTATGTATGTGTAGTTATGCAAAAGACTTCCATAATAGTCATGTTGTGAAAGATTAACTATATTTCCCTCTATCCTATACTCTAGAGTAAGTTCTCAGTTCCTCCAAGGTGGCACAATCAAGGGAGAGGAATTTACTCCTCTCCTGGCCTGTGCTCTGGTCTGGGAGCAATCATAAGCTTTTCTGTCCAGGATCTGTGAGTAGGGTTCTCTTTCCACAACCACCTCCAGCTTCACCACACCAGTGCTCCTCCTCACCCCAGTACTGCCACTCAGGGCTGGGATCCAGATCAGCCAATTGATTCCCCCAGGTTCTTTAGGGTGAGGGCTCCAAAAATGGACACTGTGCTGCAGTGGTTGTCCTGGGCCCCAGGCTAGGGCCAGACCCAGCTCCCTTCTCACCCAGGTGAAAGAGCTTTCTCACTGACCTTTGAAGTTGTCTTTGGCATTTGTGGGTTGAGAAATCTGGGAGCTGCAGCTGTTGCCCATGATTCTGCACCCTGAAGTCTGCTCCAGTCCTGTCCCTGCTGCACCATGCAACCAATGCTGGGCTGCACTCCACTCTGAGCCTGGTGCAATAGATCTTTCCTGTTGGCCTTCCAGGCTCTCTTGAGATTTCTCTGGAAATCTCTTTCACTCTGTCGTTTTGTGACTTCTGATGCTCTAGAATTTTAGGGTCATTTTTTACAGGTATTTTATGGGCTATGGGGGGAGAGCTACAGCAGGTCCTTCTTTCTTCTCTGCCATCTTGGCTCCACCCCTACCATTCTTTTTAAAAGATCTATTTTCTTTAACCCTTTAACTTTTTTTTAAATTTGTGTCTGAAATGAATAAAACATAATAATAAAAAAAAGAATTAAAAAGAATAAAGTTTAAAAAAAATCTTAATAATTTATTATAAATTCATGTTTTTTCCCCTGCATTGAAATTTTGATGATGTAACATTACATCTTGTAACAGATAGTATCATACTGTAAACGGGTCATTACACACATGACTTCCCAACAATGCTGGAAAAGATGCTCAAATGCCAACACTTGCTTGTTAAGACCTATCTCTGGACTTGACCACTGATTGGTTATAACTTGCATTTTGTGTGTTTATTTGGAAAATAATGTAATCACTATGACTTTAGCTTTGTTATACAACAGATGAAACGTATATGAATTGACTTTTCAAATTTTTTAAATCTTCTTTTCTTATGCTTCTACCAACCTGTTATTTTTATTCAGTGTCCTCCAAATGAACCTGAGGCTACTTACTGCCCCACTAAGTTCATTCCAGCATCCCCCCAAGGGACCTGCTTTAGGAATCTATGAACTAGACCAGTCCATACAACATATAGCCCATGGGCTGCTTGCTGCCTGCCACAGGATTTTGGGCAGCCTGGGAAAAATGTTGGGTTTCCAGGGCAAACTCTCTTCTGTTTGTCATATGACTCGTGACTATCAAGAATCGTCAGTCTGTCTCTAATCTAAACTATTGGCAACCCATAGCCTATTTTAATTTTAGTCCCTACCTACAGACAAGCTGTGCAGGTCTGAACTACAACCTTCTTGGGCAAAATGATCACTGCCAGAGGATAAACCAAAATTGTTTCTTGGCATACTAAAAGGAATGGGCTTTGAAGTTGTTCAGACAGTGCAAAACAGTCACAGTTCACCTTTACTTTAGTGAATTGTGACTGTTCAGCAGTCCCCTATTAAGTTTTTCATTCTGCAATGTTTTATATAGCAATATCCTGGGAGAATGTAATAGGAATTATGGATTACAATTTCATGTTTTAAGTATTTCATATTTCTTGTTTTGTGAATTCATACTTTAGCCTTATATATTTAAAGCATCATTGCTTTTCTGTGGTTAAGTAAATAAAAATGTTCAGAAAGCAGTGAGGAGGTATTTATATGAATAAGACATGGTTTCCATCAAAGGTTTAAGCAATTTGCTATACTTTTGGGAGCCTAGAACATATCCTCATTGACATTTCTCCAAGTCCGTGAACCTCCACAACTGTATGAAATTATATCATTTGATGCTTCTTAGAGTCAAGTTATCTTGTTACAGAGTTTATCAGAATTTAAGCCTTAGTAAGAGTTGATAGCTGAGTAGCTCATTAGCATTAAGATTAATTGTAACATCCTTATTGTCTGCTCAGATGGTTTAGTTTTTCAGTTTTTTTTCTCTCCAGGTGTTTTCAGAAATGTGATTTTTTTTGTCACAAATTTATTTTTAAAAAAATATCTTAATTCTACTTAATTATAATTGTCTTCTTTATAGTACTATGTGTTTCATTTAAAAAAAAATCATTTATTTAGTACTTTATTTTTTCCCCAATAAAATTAAAAACAAATTTTAACATTTAAAAAAAATTGAGCTGCAAATTCTCTTCTTCCCTCCCTGTACTCCCCCCTCATTGAGAAGGCAAACCATTTGATGTAGGTTATACATATGCAGCTGTGAGAAACGTATTTCTATATTAGTCATGTTGTGAAAGAATAGATTTAAAAAACCCAAAAATAAAATTTAAAAATTATGCATTAGACTTCCTCTGAAGTTGGAGAGCATTTTTCATCATAAGCCTTCAGAATTTCACAATTGGTCATTGTACGTACTGCTCATTTCACTTTGTGTCAGTTCATGTAAGTCTTTTCAGGTTTTTCTGAGAGCATCCTGCTCATCAATTCTAATAGCACAATAGCCGTCCATCACAATCACATACCACAACTTGTTCAGCCATTTCTCAATTGATGGGTATCCCCTCCATTTCCAATTCTTTGGCACCACTAAAATAGCTGCTATAAATATTTTTGTACATATAGGTCCTTTTCCTTTCTGTTTTTTATCGCTTTGGGAAACAGACCTAATTAATAATGGTGTCAGAAATCTAAAGTTCTAGTAGAACCATGTCCTTTGCCCCAGACTGGTCCTAGCTAGGACTCTGCCTCCTCCTGCTCCTCAGTCCATCCATCTGTCTGTCTGGGCCCAACCTGGCACACTCCCCCTTCCCTGCCCACCCCACAAAGGACCCTGCTGTCCCCACCCTCAGGCATTCACCCACCCTGCTGGGACACTGCATGAGTGGCCTCCAGGTTTACAGTACTTCAGTCATCAGTTCTGGGAAATCAAGTCACATCTAAGTGAGGTGACTTGCATCCTGAATGGGAAGCGGATCCAGTATGAACGGGTGGATATGTCCCAGGACAATGCCCTACTGGAGCTGGGGACCCCAAAGTCATCCCACCCCAAAGAGGCAGTGAGAACAAATACTGTGGGGACTATGAGTTTTCCACGGAGGCTGTGGTACAGGACGCCCTACAAAAGTTCCTGAAGCTGGACTGCTCTGCATCCCCATACTCTCATTAACATTCCCTCTCTTGATTTTCTTTCCCAGCCATGAAGGTTCCTGGGGTCAGTTTCTATACCCATACACTGTATATTTGGATTCTAATTCCAGACCCCCATATCGCTAATCCTAGATCTCATCTCCCCTTCCTGTCCTCTGTACCCACATGGCCATGTATTCCTCCCCTGACCCTGAATCCTCTACCTTTCCTGAGTATAACTTCAATCTCTTTTCCCTTTCTAATTCCTGGACCTAACCATTCCATTCCCATCAGTCCTTGAAACTGAAGTATCTGTGCTCTTCCCCTCCCCCTCAGGCTGCATGGGGTCTCCAGGGAGGGATCCTCCCTACTGCTGCTACCCCTCCCAACGGTGGGCATTTGGTGACAAGCTGACAGTGGCTCCTAGTGTCCTACTGGTGACCTGGTACAGGTTCTATTCTTCAGTGGCCTCTGTTGCTGAGGGGCGATTAAATGTTATGTTCCAGTTGGCTGTGTGTGTGTGTGTGTAGTCATGTCTAAGAAAAATAATCTGTTGAGATTTTAGTAAAAGGTTAAAAATTTTTTTTTAACCAAATAGTATTCCTGCACCAGTTATGATGGGTAGGTCCAGTGTGTGGGCAAGTCATCACTTGTAAGTATTTGAGTTTTTGTCCAGTGCTGCCATCCTCAGCGGTCTAACTCCTAGGCAAAGTGTGCTAGTAAATGTTTAACAGCTGGTTGTCCAGGAAAAAAATACCTGTAACACACTTTTAAATTTAAAATAATCAAAACAACATAACAAACCTTGATTTGCAGCATTTGCCAATTTCTGAGGTGTAATTACTCACACTGAAGACTAACAATTGGTTCTTGAGAGCATGTGTGAGCCAGCACCATTATACTCACTGTTCCTAGGGGACAGGGCCTGTAGCTGGAAAGTGGGACCTTTACAACCTTCAGGGCTTGGAGGAGCTTATAGTTACTTCTTTATAATCATTTTAGTAACCAATGGAAATAGCTTTTGTAGCTAATAATTAGAACATGAAAAGCTATTAGGTGTCTCAGCTTTTATAGAAAACCCAATGTTAAGATTGTTGCTGGCTAATTTATATCATTATGTTACATCAAAAGTATTTTGTAGAAAAAAGGTCAAAGCACATTTGCAGAAGGCATAGGTGGAGTTTTCTTTGTGCATGCTTACTCAAATGGATCTGTGGTTTACTGAACTGGCTTGATGAGATGATGCATATCACAGCCCAAGCCCACCTAGCTATCCTGTGGGGCTCTTGTTCATGTCCTCCTGTATGTTTACCACAGCGAGTTCACCTACAGGAAACTTTCTTCCTCACACAGTTGTTCTTTGTCTTTCATTCTCCAAGAGGACTGTGACATCAGATGGTGATGCCATGACATGCAAAAAGGGAATTGGATTTAAGTGAGGAAAGGCTGGGCAAAGTGACTAGCCTCACTTTCTCCTCCAGAGCCATCTGCATCCAGTGGCCAGATATACATCAGGATGACTGGAGAGGGCCCCTGCATGTAGTGGGAGACGTTGGCCAAGGTCTTTAACAGGTCTCAGTTTGACTAAGGCAATGCTAAATCAGTGATTAAGGCTGGGTAAGAAATGAGGCAAAGGCAGGGGAGGTGGAGACAAGATGGTGGAGTAGAAGGATGGACCTGTAGAAGCTCTTCCCCTACAGCCCATAAAATACCTTTAAAAAATGACTCTAAACAAATTCTAGAGTAGCAGAAGTCACAAAACGAAGAAGTGAAAGAAATTTCCAGCCCAAGACAGCCTGAAAGGCTAACAAGAAAGGTCTATTGCACCAGACTCAGAAAAGAGAGCAGCCCAGCCTTGACTGTGCAGCACCACGTGGACAGGACTGAACCAGGTTTCAGGGCACAGAACCCTGGGCAGTAGCTACGGTTCCCAGATTTCTCAACCCATAAACACCAAAGACAACTTCAAAGGTCAGTTAGAAAGATCTTTCGCCTTGGTGGGAAGGGAGTGTGGTCTGGCCCCAGCCCCATCCCCAAGGCAGCAGTAGCCACTGATGTAGCAGCATCCATGTTTGGAACCCTTGGCCTAAAGAACCTGAGGCAATTGAGTGGCTGATGTGGATCTGGAATGGAGGTCCTGGGGTGAGGAGGAGTATTGGTGGAGGTGCTGGAGAGGGAATTCTACTCATCAATCCTGGGCAGAAAAGCCTGTGGTTGCTCCCGGACCAGAGCACAGGCCTTGACTGTCCCACTGAGAACATACAAGTCCCTAGAGTATACCCTCCTCTTGACAAAGGATTCAAAAGTCAAGTAACTGGCTGAAAAAATGCCCAAAAAAGGGAAAAAAATAAGACTATAGAAGGTTACTTTCTTGGTCAACAGGTATCTTCTTCCATCCTTTCAGATGAGGAATAGCAATGCATACCATCAGAGGAAGACCTAAAAGTCAAGGCTTCTGCATCCAAAACCTCCAAAATAAATATGCAGTAGCAGGCCATGGAAGAGCTCAAAAAGGATTTTGAAAATCAAGAAAGAGAGGTGGAGGAAAATTGGGAAGGGAAATGAGGGAGATGCAAGAAAATCATGAAAAGTTAGTCAACAGCTTGGTAAAGGAGATCCAAAAAAATGCTGAAAAAAATAACACCTTTAAAAATAGACTAACTCAAATGGCAAAAGGGGTCCAAAAAGTCAATGAGAGGAATGCTTTAAAAAGTAGAATTAGCCAAATGGAAAAGGAGGTTCAAAAGTTCACTGAAGAAATGATTCTTTAAAAATTAGAATGGAACAGACAGAAGCTAATGACTATGAGAAACCAAGACATTACAAAACAAAACCAAAAGAATGAAAAAATGGAAGACAATGTGAAATATCTTATTGGAAAAACAACTGACCTGGAAAACAGATCCAGCAGAGGCAATTTTAAAATTATAAGACTACCTCAAACCCATGATAAAAAAAAAAAAAAGAGCCTAGACAACATCTTTCATGAAATTATCAAGGAAAACTGCCCTGATATTCTAGATCCAGTGTAAAATAAATATTAAAAGAATCCACTGATCTGAAAAGAAAAACTCCTAGGAATATTGTAGCCAAGTTCCAGAGTTCCCAGTCAAGGAGAAAATACTGCAAGTAGCCAGAAAGAAACCATTCAAGTATTGTGGAAATACAATCAGGATAACACAAGATCTAGCAGCTTCCACATTAAGCAATTGAAGGGCTTGGAATATGATATTTCAGAAGTCAAAGGAACTAGGATTAAAACCAAGAATCACCTACCCAGCAAAACTGAGTATAATACTTCAAGGGAAAAAATGGTCATTCAATGAAATAGAGGATTTTCAAACATTCTTGATGAAAAGGTCAGAGCTGAATATAAAATCTGACTTTCAAATGCAAGAATCAAGAGAAGTATGAAAAGGTAAACAGCAAAGATAAATCATAAGGGATTTACTAAAGTTGAACTGTTAATATCCCTACATGGGGGGATAATATTTGTAACTCTTGAAACTTTTCTCAGTATTTGGCTAGTTGGAGGGATTATATACATATAGAGGACACAGGGTCAGTTAAATAGGAAGGGATGATGTAAAAAAATAAAGAGATGAGAGAGGAATATACTGGGAGGAGAAAGGGACACATGTAACAGGGCAAACTATCTCTCATAAAAGAGGCAAGAAAAAGATTTTCAATGGAGGGGAAAAGAGGGAGGTGAGAGGAAAAAAGTGAAGCTTACTCTTATCATATTTGGTTTAAGGAGAGAATAACATGCATACTACGGGAAAGTAGGGAGAAGGGGATAAGTGGGCTGTAAGTGGGGATGATAGAAGGGAGGGCAAATGGGAGGAAGAAATAATTAGAAGTAAACACTTTAGGGGAAGGACAAGGTCAAAAGAGAGAATAGAAGAAATGGGGGGCAGGACAGGATGGAGGGAAAAATAGTTAGTCTTACATAACATGACTATTATGGAAGTCTTTTGCAAAACTACACACATAGAGCCTACACTGAATTGCTTGCCTTCTCAGTGGGGATGGAGGAAGGGAGAGAAGTTGGAACTCAAAGTTTTAGGAACGAGTGCTGAGAATTGTTTTTGCATGCAACTGGGAAATAAGAAATACAGGTAATGGGGTATAGAAATCTATCTTGCCCTACAGGAAAAGAGAGAAGATGAGGATAAGGGAAGGGAGGGCAGATTGGGGAAAGGTGTAATCATAATGCAGCCAAGGCCCAAACAATGACCAAGTGGGGCTTGCCCTGAGTCCTGCTATTTGTAAATCAATGACAGTCAGAGGGATGTGGTTTTAAGGCATGGTCCTTAGAAAGAAATCCAGCCTGTAAATCCCAAGATATCTTGCAAGGTTTCAGGGGACAAAATTTAAATTCCTTTGGGTAGAGCACCTTATCAGTAATGTCTGCTGGGTGTTTCTACGATTTTTATTTGGGTTCAGCAGGACTAGGTTTGTGGAGAAAGGAGCCTGGACTTGATAATTCATATTGGTATCAGTCAATAATTTATTAAGTGACTACTATCTGCTAGGCATAGTGCTAAGTGCTGCTAGCGGGGAAGGGAAGGAGCCTTTGGCCAGCACTACAGTTCTTATTCTGGCTGGATGCCTCAGGTTTTATATTCCTTGGGGTTTCTTTATTTAGCAGGTTGTATTCCCTACAGTGATTCATAAATATTTATGGATTTAATTATTGGTAAATATTCCACTGTGGCCTTTCAGTCTCTTTTCTGCATGTTTTTAACATCCCTGTCTACATCAGGGTTATTTGTTTTAGTAAACTCCTTTGTCACAGGGACCTTAACAACCTGCTGTATCTGGCACTGAATCTTGCAGCTTCTTAACAGATGAATTTTGATGGTAATGAAGAAATCATGGTTTTGTAAACAGTAGGTGCCACCAAGGCAGACCTTTAGAAGCAGTTAGTTCTGCTTTTTCCCTTTCCCTAATAGCCTTAGAAGGTGATGCTGCCTCTGCCTACAGGCTCCACTTGCTCCCTGCTCATCCTACAGGTATGCATTTGGACCAAGCCATGTGGGCAAGTGAAGTTTTAAAAAATTTCCTATTTGAAGGCTGACCTGGAGAAGGGACTATCAATAGCTTTCTCTCCATTTGTCCCTCTAAACACATGGAACAGTAAACATTCCAGGTACAAACTGTTCTCTTGCCTAAGCTGCTTACGTGGGTTTCTGATGAGAACATTAGTATCCAGCCACACTTAACAGTGCTGTTCAAGGACAATTCTAGAGGCCCGTGTTTACTTGATTGGTATCTTCCTTTCTATCTTTTTGCCCTTTTCTCTTGATTCAGATTTTTACAGTGAAAATTTAAAATATCAGACTATTGAAGACTCTTCCCCCATCCCCTCTTATCTTGCTGTGGGGGAAAACAACTTCTATAAATACTAACAGCAAGTACTTAGAGCTTTTCATAGGATGAATGGACATGTACTTAAAAGGCCCAGGAACACAGTGTCAGGGAACAGAGACTCATTCACCCCCACATTTCTCTGAAAAGATGCCTCTGCTCTATGATTACCTTGCTGGGGGGTCACTTCACTGAAAGTGAGTGAAAGTTTATCACACAGTCAACAATTATCTGAAATCACTAACAAGCATAGGCAATAAAAAGAAATGGACTTTTTGACAAACACATCCAATTTCTTGTCAAATGTTCCCGTTCTGAAAGTCAGCTGATTTTTTTTTTTTTAAAGATTTTAGTTTCTAGAGTAGCATCCTCCAAGCCAGAAACAGCTGTGGGTTCTGAGTAAAAGAAAAGACAGGAAAGCATTTGCTAACTAACTGCTATCCCAACTGTGGTTCCTGAAAAAGCACAGAAACCCTTAAACCTTGGATTGAAATTTCGTTGATCTGGCTGTTCCCCATGCCTGAAATGTTCTCTCTTCTGATCTCTGTAGTTTCCTTTCAGCCCCAACTAAAACACACCCTTCTACAGAAAGCCTTCCCTAACCCCTTAATTCTAGTGCCTTCACTGTTAATTATTTCCTATTTATCCTGTCTATAGCTTGTTTGCATGTTGTCTCCCGCATTGGACTGAGCTTTGAGGTCAGAGACTGTCTTTTGCCTCTTTTTTGTATCCCTGGAACTTAGCACAGTGCCTGACACATAGTAGACACACATATGTATAATCAATTAATGTTTATTGATACATTAAAAACTAAAAATAAACAATATTTTGAATAATAGCGTTTACGTTAACATCACACAAACTTAATTTTTAGTGGAAATATTAGTTGGAAACAGCAGCCTCCAAACCTTTCATATTAATCATGTTTTTCATATACTTCAAATTTATACTGAATGCCTTTTTCTTCTTGGACATCAGTAAGAACACCTGGATACCTGAAAAAGAAAAATTTATGTATTACTAAATAATGTGACCCAAAAGAAAATATAATATTAGCAACTCTTACCAAAGTATGCTTATTAAAATGAATATTTTGATAAAGTATTATAACAAGATATGAAAACAAAACAGAAAGTTGAATAAACAAAAAAATACCTGAGAGAAAAGACAGTTTATTTTGTTTGTCCTAAATTTTCTATCATGGAGGGAATGTCTTGTAATAAGTCCTTTTGTGCCACTGTCAGAGAACAAATGCAGGACTGGATGGAGTTTGGGGTTTATTCTGTAGAGGGCCTTTGCCTCATTCATCTAATAGAAAAATACTTATTAAGAACCTGTGTGACCTCAGCCAAAGCCCCCATCCCCCCAAAAAACTCTAAAAGGTCCAAAGCATTGTTAGATGAACATTTATAACTTGAACATAAATATAAAATTTCATCTGTAGACCTGTATAGAGTTATAGTTAGTGTTGACCAAAATGCTGGTACTGAATAGAGCATCTGACTTAATGAACTGAGATCATGTTCTAGAATTCCAAATGGATAACAGACTGGAGCCTTTGTCCCAGAATTCCTTCTCCTTTGCAGATCATTATTTGGGTACTTATTCCTGGGCTCTGTAATCTTCATCTTTCCACAAGGCCATCCTAGCTCCCAGAGGAGTCAGGAGTCTCCTCCTTCAAGACTCAGTTTAAGACTAATCAAATTGGGGCAGAGCCAAAATGGCGGAGTAGAAGGACGCACGTTTACGAGCTCCAAAACCAAAGCCCATAGAATTAATGTAAAAAGAGACCCCCATAACTTCTGGGTCAATACAAGGTGTGCAGAAACGGAGTGGAAGAGATTTCCGTTCCAGGGAGCCCTGGAGACCCGTCCCCACGGTCCGTCGCGCCCTGGAAATCGGACCCCACCCCAACGCTGCTCTGGCCACGGCCCCAGAGAAGCTGACCTGAGCAGACTTCAGACACGGAAGCTCCGGCAGCCGGGAAAGTCCCTCCGCCCACAGAAGCTACAGGTCAGTGAGAAAGAAGGCTGGGCTGGATGAGAGGGGGAGCAGGGAGTCTCCGTGACTTGGGCCCCCTCGGGAGGAAGCCGCGGCAGAGACGGGGGGGGGGGGGCAGGAAGCGGCGGAGGCAGAGGTGTGGGCGGCGGCTGAGGCGGCAGCGGCCCAGGACTCAGGAATCCCCCAACAGCAGGCAGGATCTTCATTACGGAAGGTTTCTGCATAAAACCTGACGGAGCTGAGCCTGGGAGACGGCCCTGCCCCCACCCCGCTCTATTACTGAAGGCCTCTGCATAAAGCCCCCGAGGGAACTGAGCCTAAGGTGGGCCCCCCACCCCGCCCCCACCTGCTCCGTTCCTGAAAATCTCTGCATAAAGCCCCTGAGGGAACTGAGCCTGGGAGGCGGCCCTGCCCCCACCCCAGCGCCAGAACTAAAGCTTGCTGCCGGAAAGCCCATTTGAATCTCAGAGGCCAAGCACTAGCTGGGCGGATCCAGGCGGGGGTGGAAAGGAATCTCAGAAGTCAAGTAACTGGCTGGGAAAATGCCTAGAAAAGGGAAGAAAAATAAGACTATAGAGAGTTTTTTCCAACAAATGCAAATGATCCCGACCTTCGGATCTGACGAAGATGAGGACGCATTCTTGCCATCAGGGAAAGACATGGAGGGCGGGGCCTCAGTACCCCAGACACCCCAGGGGGGTGGCGGGTGGGCTCAGGCCTTGGAAGAGCTCAAAAAGGATTTTGAAAAGCAAGTCAGACAGATAGAGGAAAAACTGGGAAGAGAAATGAGAGACATGCAAGAAAAGTATGAAAAACGGGTCAATACCTTGGTAAAGGAGACCCAAAAAAATGCTGAGGAAATTAACACCTTGAAAAATAGGCTCACTCAATTGGTAAAAGAGGTTCAAAAAGCCAATGAGGAGAAGAATGCTTTCAAAAGCAGAATGAGCCAAATGGAAAAAGAGGCTCAAAAGCTCAATGAATTTAATAGTTCTCTCAAAATTAGAATGGAGCAGATGGAGTCTAGTGACTTTACGAGAAACCAAGAAATCACTAAACAAAACCAAAAGAACGAAAAAATGGAAGAGAATGTGAAATATCTCATGGGAAAAACAACTGACCTGGAAAATAGATCAAGGAGAGACAATTTAAAAATTATGGGACTACCTGAAAGCCATGATCAAAAAAAGAGCCTAGACATCATCTTCCATGAAATTATCAAGGAAAACTGCCCTGACATTCTAGAACCAGAGGGCAAAATAAGTATTGAAGAATCCATCGATCACCACCTGAAAGAGATCCAAAAAGAGAAACTCCTAGGAACATTGTGGCCAAATTCCAGAACTCCCAGCTCAAGGAAAAAATCTTGCAAGCAGCTAAAAAGAAACAATTCCAGTACTGTGGAAATACAATCAGGATAACTCAAGATCTAGCAGCTTCTACATTAAGGGATCGAAGGGCGTGGAATAGGATATTCTAGAAGGCAAAGGAACTAGGACTGAAACCAAGAATCACCTACCGAGCTAAACTGAGTATAATACTTCAAGGGAAAATATGGTCTTTCAATGAAACAGAGGACTTTCAATCATTCTTAATGAAAAGACCAGAGCTGAAAAGAAAATTTGACTTTCAAACACAAGAATGAGAAGAAGCATGAAAAAGTAAACAGCAAAGAGAAGTCTTAAGGGACTTACCAGAAATGAACTGTTCACATTCCTACAGGGAAAGACAATATTTCTAACTCTTAAAACTTTTCAGTATCTGGGTAGTTGGTGGGACCACACATACACATGTACACGCATGCACACACATACACACATGCACACACATACAGAGACAGAGAGCACAGAATGAACTGAATAGGATGCGACCATACCTTAAAAGAAATTAAGGTAAATGGTGAGAGAGAAATGTAGTGGGAGGAAAGAGGGGGTAACTATATGTCATTTAAGAGGCAAGTAGGAGATTTTTTTAGTGGAGGGAAAAAGAGGAGAGCTGAGAAAGAAAAAAAAAAAAACAAGAAGTTTACCCTCATCACATTTGACTAAACGAAGGAGTGAAATGCACACTCATTTTGGTATGAAAACCTATCTTACAGTACAAGAAAGGGGGGGAGAAGGAGATATTGCAAGGGGGGGGGATGATGGAAGGGATGGCAAAGGGAGGAGGGATCAATTTGTAGTCAACACTTGGGGAGGGATAGGATCAAAAGACAGAAGAGAAACAATGAGGGGCAGGTTAGGAGGGATGGTAATCCAGTTAGTCTTACACAACATGACTATCAGGGAGGTCATTTGCAAAACTACACAGATAGGGCCTATATTGAATTGCCTCCCTTCCCAAAGGGAATGGGTGGGGAGGGAGGGATGGGGAGAATTTGGAACTCAAAGTTTTAGGAACAATTGTTTAGTATTGTTGTTGCAACTAGGAAAGAAGACATACAGTTAATGAGGAATAGAAAGTCATCTGGCCCTACAGGAGAAAAGAGAAGATGGAGACAAGAGAAGGGAGGGATGACAGAAGAGAGGGCAGATTGGAGATAGGGAAAATTAGATTGCTTGGGGTATTGGGGTGGGGGGAGGGGATAAAAGGGGAGAAAATTTGGAACCCAAAAATTTGTGAAAATGAATGTAAAAAGTTAATTAAATAAATAAATTAAAAAAAAAAAGACTAATCAAATTTATGAAGCATTCCTTTCCATCCTCAACCTGCCTTGATGTTCCTCCCTTCTCTGAATTTCTCAATATATTGATACCGATTAGATCCCAGCTATCCCCTAATTCATTAATCTCTATATATTCTCTCTCTTATAGAGTAACTCCTTTTAGGGAAAGAGCAGGTCTATAACATTTTACAGCTCTTTGGTGACATCTTGATGGACAGACTGAAGAGTGTGTTACTTTATAATTAAACAAAGTAAAAAACATGACACAAAAGTTCTACCTGCAGAAAGGATATTAATTTCTGAAACCTTTATATATTGGAAAATATGGTTGGTAAACTTGTTTATCTACCATTTTAGCTGTGCTGATCTGTGCTATTAGGACAATGGTAACCAGGAGAATCCTCATTTCTAAATTTCCTTTGAACAGCACAGGCAGGTTCTTAGAGAGAAATTCAGGGTATTTTTTTGTCTTTCAGAAATATTTTACCACAACAGTTTTCTGTCTTAGTTTCTCTGGAATGAGCCACCAAAAACTTCATTTATATCCTTAAGAAATTTTCAAGAGCGCATGTGTCAAATTGCCATTTCTTAAGATAAGGAAAAAAATGAATAATTAAAAAACTGCCAAACAAACTCTTAAAAAGTCCAAAGCATAATGTTAGGTGAACATTCATAGTAACTGATTAAAATGGTAAAATGATAAATAATTTAGCTCAAAGTAAAGGCAAAACTTACGTTGATTTCAAACTCATTCTGGCCAGTATTTTGCTTCATTTTCTTTTTTCCAGAAGGACATATTTGTTCTATTTCTTCTTGAGCTTCTTTTCGTACCTTGTCATTGACTTCATCACACTCTTGGGTAACTCAGAGGAGGATTACACAGTAGTAATTTGAAGTGGAAAATCTCTTTTCCATTAAGTCCCATGGAGGCTGGGGTGGGAGGAGCTTGCTGAACAGGTGGAGCAGGAAGAGGCAGACTAGAGCAGGGCTGAGAGGAAGTTAGTCTTGAGAGCAGCTGAGCTGGGAAGGATGCAGGCTCCTGGGTAGCATGAGTGATTTTGTGTAAGAGAGCCTGTTTGTAATGAGTATAATGGACCTGGTTTGTGGGAAGCCTAGCAGGGGGAAGGCTTGGGGATAGTGTTGTCCTCTGCATTGTTACCGTCTATAGATTTTTGCTGTTGTGATGGATCTGGGTCTGATGTGGAGAGTCTGTGGTATTTCACGATTTTGAACTGTGCCATGATATTCATGGCTGCCTTGGATGCTGTGAATATTGCACTGGTGCTACAGGTTATTATTCAGTTCTGAACCATCAGTGCCTAGCACATAGCAGTGCTAGAGTGCAGTGCAGAGGAATTTTCAAATTAGAAATTGGGAGAAAGACATTGTTAGGGTATGCAGGAGAAGTTTTGATGACCAACTCAAGAAAATGATGCTTTTAAAAAATACATAATTAATTTTATTTTTCAATTTTCAACGTTCACTTCCACAAGAATTTGAATTGCGAATTTTCTCCCCATCTCTCCCCACCAAGGACATGTACCCCATCCACCCCTTCCCCCAGTCTGTCCTCCCTTCTGCCAGCCCCGCCTTCTCCTATACCCCTGCCCTCTATTTTCCTCTAGGGCAAAACAGATTTTTATACCTCATTGCCTGTACATCTTATTTCCCAGTTGCATGCTAAGACAATTTTTAACATTCATTTCAAAAGAGCTTTGAGTTCCATAATCTCTCCCTCCCTCCACACCCTCACTGATAGGTCATACATGTGTAGCCATGCAAATCACTTCCATAACAGTTATGTTGGGAAAGACTAACCACATTTCCCTCTACTCTGTCCTGCTCTCTATTTACTTTATTCTCTCCCTTGACCTGTCCTCCCACAATAGTGTTTGCTTCTGATTATCCCTTTCCCCAATTTTATATCCCTTCTATTATCTTCCCTCTCCTATCCCCTTCACCCCTGCCTTCCAGCAGGGTGAAAAAAATTTCCATATCCAATTGAGTGTGTGTTATTCCCTCCTTAAGCCAAATCTTATGAGTAAGGCTCACTTATTCCCTTTCATTTCCCCCCTCTTCTCCTCCATTGTAAAAGCTCTTTCTTGCCTCTTTTATGTGAGATGATTTGCTACATTCTATCTCTTTCTCCCAGTACATTTCTCTCAACAGTAAATTTTATTTTTAGATATTCTCCCTTTGTATTCAGCTCACCCTGTGCCCTCTATGTATGTATATACATATATTCCCTTCTAACTACCTCAATACTTAAAAAGGTCTCATGAGTTACAAATATTATGTTTCTATGCAGGAATGTAAATAGCTCAACTTTAATGAGTTTTTTATGGCTTCTCTTTCCTGTTTACCTTTTTGTGTTTCTCTTTGTGAGAGACAGCAAAAGCCAAGTTTCCACAGAAGTTATTATCAATTGATGAAGTAATTGAGAATAAGTCAGATAATAAGGCAAGCAGACTGCAGGAGGAGGACTCAACCAATTGGGAGACAGTGGCCTTCAGAAAATTACAAGGTTTTTAATAAAGGAATTAAGTCTACAGCTAGCTGGAGCTAGTCAAGAAAAATGACCTAGAATAACTTGCAGAAAGCTTTTCTTCACTGCATTTCCTTAATGAACCTCATGCACATAAGCAGACACACCCTGCATAAAATTATGCTTCATTTTCTGATCACACACCCCACATGGGGTTAAAGCATATGTTAAAGCATGTTTGGGAGGAGGGGTGGTGACATAATGGGCATATACAGAAGATGATGACCTAATGGAGAATGGACCAATCCCTCTTTTGGTGGGAGGATCTGTCTTGAACTAACACTATAGAGCTCATTTTGCTTCTGTATTCAGGGTTCTTCCTTCCTAAGTGGGGCATTGAGCCTGCTTTTGGCCAAAGGTGTTCAATTCCTCTGAACTCTGCTGCAATAAATTTTTCTTGATATCTTATTAGTGTCAAGTGTATCTCGAACATCTCGATTCTTGTATTTGGAAGTCAAATTTTCTATTCAGCTCTAGTTTTTACAACAAGAATGCTTGGAAGTCCTCTATTTCACTGAAATTCCATTTTTTCCTCTAAAGTATTATACTCAGTTTTTCTGGGTAGGTGATTCTTGGTTTTAATCCTTTCTCCTCTGATCTCTAGAATATTATATTCTAAGCCCTTCAATCCCTTAGTATAGAAGCTGCTAAATCCTGTGTTATCCTGATTGTATTTCCACAATATTTGAATTGTTTCCTTCTGGCTGCTTGTAATATTTTCTCCTTAACCTGGGAACTCTGGAATTTAGCTACAATATTCCTAGGAGTTTTCCCTTGGGGATCTCTTTCGGGAGGTGATCAGTGAATTCTTTCCATTTCTATTTTACTCTCTGGTTCTAAAATATCAGGGCAGTTTTCCTTGATAATTTCTTGGAAGATGATACCTAGACTTTTTTTGATCATAGTTTTCAGATAGATCAATAATTTTTAAATTATCTCTCCTGGATCTATTTTCCATGTCAGTTGTTTTTCCAATGAGATTTCACATTGTCTTCTATTTTTTCATTCACTTGGTTTTGTTTGACAATTTCTTGGTTTCTAATAAAGTCATTAGCTTCCATCTGTTCCATTATAATTTTTAAAGAACTATTTTCTTTAGTGAGCTTTTCAACCTTTTCCATCTGACCAATTCTGCTTTTAAAAGCATTTTTCTCCTCACTGGCTTTTTGGACCTCTTTTACCATTTGGGTTATTCTATTTTTAAAAGTGTTATTTTCTTCAGCATTTTACTGGGTCTCCTTTAGCAAACTGTTGACTTGTTTTTCATGATTTTCTTGCATTGCTCTCATTTCTCTTCTCAATTTTTCCTCTACTTCTCTTACTTGATTTTCAAAATCCTTTTTGAGCTCTTCCATGGCTTGAGACCATTTCATGTACTTTTTTTGGAGGTTCTGCTGTCTTCCTCTAGTTGTATGCTTTGATCTTCCTCTGAATGTATGCCTTGATCTTCCTCATCTGAAAGGATGCAAGAAAATACCTTTCCACCAAGAAAGTAACCTTCTACAGTCTTATTTTTCCCCCCCTTTTTGATCATTTCCCCAGTCAATTACTTGACTTTTGAGGTCTTTGTTAAGTGGAGGGTATACTAACCCAGGTTTTGGAGGCTTTGTGTAGCAGTTTTCAGATATATCTCTAGGGAGCTGTAAGTTCTCATTGACTCCAAAGTGGTACAATCCTGGCCTGTACTCTGATCTGTGAGTAACTAAAAGCACTCTTTTCCACCCTGGAACTGTGAGTAGGATTCCCTCTCCACAGCGGCCACCAGCTCTACTGTGCAAATGCTCCTACTCACTCACCCCAAGACTGCTACTTAGGACTGAGACCCAGATCAGTCACTTTTGTGGCAGTGGCTGCTACCGCCCTATAGCTAAACCCAGACCACACTCCCTTCTCACCCAAGTGAGTGAGCTTTCTCATTGACCTTTGAAGCTGTCTGTGGTGTTTGTGGGTTGAGAAATCTGGAAACTGCAGCAGCTGCCAGTGTCCTGAGGCCTGCTCCAGGTTAAGCCTGTGCTGGCATGGGCCCACGCTGGGTTGTGCTCCTGACTCTGGTGCGATAGACTTCTTGTCAGCCTTCCAGCTTTTCTTGGGCTGGAAATCTGTTTCACTGTCATTTTGTGGCATCCGCTGCTCTAGAATTTGTTTAAAAGTAATTTTTTACTACAGGTATTTTAAGGGACTTGGGGGGAAGAGCTTGAGCAGTCCCTGCTTCTACTCTGCCATCTTGGCTCCACCCCCCTCAAATGATGCTTTTTAAGGCAGTTTACATGCATCCAGAAAATTGACACATATGGAAAAATAGCATAAAAATTACACTAAAATATTTAAGATTTTTTACAAAAAACTTAAATAATAAAACAAGTAAATTAAAATGCTTAAATACAACTAAAGACTTCCATGTAATTGGCATTTTAAAGACTTTCTAAAAGGAATAGCTAATGATACCATTAGGAAAGTCAGTTATAAGAAGAAATGTAGTATTGTTAGAGCTTTCATAAACTATAACAGCATAAAAATATCTCATAACACAAAGAAAATACTAGAAAATATCCAGGAGTATAAATGGCTCACTTAAACAGTAAGAAGTTAGTTAACAGGGTTATTTATGGAGACAAAGTCACAACACAATGATTAAATCCAGAAGGCCAGTGATGATGAATACTACCCGTACTGACAGAAAGGTGATGGACTGAAGATTCAGAATGAGGCATACATACATTTTTGGACAAGATCAATGTGGGAATTTATTCTGCATATTTGTTAGAAGGGTTTTGTTTTGTTTTTTCTCTCATTGCAGAGAGGTCAAGGGAGGGAGTGGAGGAGGGAGGAAGAGAAAATAAATGCTCGTTTATTGAAAAATAAAAAAGTAAAAAAAAACCCCAGACACACCAAAAAAGCAAAATAGAATTCTGGGTACCATCATCAGCAATGGGAAACAACAGAAAAAAACAATATAAAGGGATTAGATGACATGATCTCTATAGTTCTTTGTGGCCTGAACATTTTATGATTCTATGACCTCTGTGCTGAGAATGCCCAATGGCAGGACTTGTTAGAGTATTTTAAAAATACCCAGCAGCTTCCTTTTCCCATCTATGACTGAGAGTATGAATGCTTTGAAATGATAATTACTAGGTCAAGGGTCAAGAAAATTATTCAAACAAAAAACCCAAAATTATTTTGTTGAAAAGCAGAAAGAAACAACTGGACACTGATAGTGATGAAAACAAGATTTAATCCTAGCATCCAAAGAGTGAGAAAGTGAGAACAGCAGTCAGAGATAGAATGATGGGCTGGGGCTACCAAGTTCTAAGGGCCATTCTGATGCCCAGATTCTACAACTATGAAGATAATAATGCTGATTTTGGGGGGAGTATAAACCTAGCAGAACTTAAAACAAATTTATGTTGTTTCCTTTAAAACAAACCATCTTAGGAGTCCATACCATTATCATAACAACGTTGCCATTGTTAAAAACAACTTGGGAGCCATTTTTTGGAATGACTTTCAGAGACATAAAAATGAGAAATTATCTCCATGAGCCACTTAGAAACCAACAAAAAAAATGGAATTGTTCAGACTGATCATTTACACCTTTGTTCATAGACTTGGCTTGCAAGGAACTTTTGGCTATTTCAAAAAATCAAATTTGCCCTTCCAAGTTTGAATATTTGCCACCACTGAGTACAGTCAAAAGAATGTGCTTCAGGTTCTGAAGGAAATTGCAGGAGATGATGTCTAAAAGTAGATGCGGCAATGATAGCATTATTGGAAAGAAATATATTGCTTCCAAAGGAATTACTTTGAAGGGATACCTTTCCCCTAAAAATAGAATCAATCCAACCTAAAATCACTAAAATTAAAAAGACAAAGGCTTTTCTAATCCATCCTTCCTAATACATATCATATCACTGCTCTGTTCAAAATCCTCCAGCGGCTCCCCACCACCTAGACACGACTGAAAGCACCACCCACACCCAGTCTCTGCCTACTGGGTCACCACTTCTTTGAAGAGTCCTTCCCTGACTATGCCCTAATCTCTAAAATGTTACGATGACTGCTTTCTAAAATTCTCCCAGCACTCTTCCCAGATCTATCTTTGCATCTTCTTTTTGTGTCTTTCTCTTCATACTATATTGTAAACAGCTTGAAAGCAAGGTTTGTCTAATTTCTACCTTAGGCTCAGCACCAAAGACAGTGCCTTCTGCATAATTTGTATTTTATGTTTGCTGAATGAATTGAATAAAATGAAGAACCATGAGGACACACACACATATATGAAATATAACATTTTATATATATATAACATAGATTAGAAAAATATGTCAGAAAACTTTCTTTTAAGACTACACAGAATAGAGAAAGGAAAGGAAATAATTTTATGTAACTGCTTTAAGTAGTTTGAAAACATAGAATCATTATTCTGAGTTATATAGAAGCAATCATATAAGAGCATAAGGTGATAAGGAATTTTTTTTATGCTTTTGACGAACTTCTAGGTGATGTGCATATATCAGGTGTTCAATAAATATTTGTTGACTTGAACAGAACAGGCTAAAAAATGTTAATATTTGCATGTTATAAATTAATGTCAAAGCCAAAACAAAAAAGCTAATTCCAAATAAAACATGTTTTCAATAATTCTTTGGCGTAAAGTTTAAGGAAGCACTTGAATTGAATTGTGTTAACTTACTCTGGGAGAAGTTTATATCTCTTCAGATCAATTTCAGGAAAAAACGTGTCACTCTCAAATTCTTGCAAAATTCTTGTCACAAATAGTCTCTGATGACCAGGTTTGTTCATCGCTTCCTTTGAAAAGAAGACAAAAAGAATGAAATGGATTAACTGCCTAAACACAAGATGAAGAAGTGGGGTCAGGAATAAATCACTGGTATCTACCTAAAACAAGGGGCAGTTAGGTGAACAGAGTAGCAGGCCTGGAACCAGGAAGACTCATTTGCAGTTCAAATTTAGCCCAGATACTTACTGGCTGTGGCTCAAACAAACTTAGAACAGGAAGCCACCAGCTACCTAATCTTTTGGCCAGCACTATGCTTTATAACCACTTCTATCTGTGGAAAAGGAAATTCAAATCAACCTGTTTTGTCACTTGCTTTCAAAAACCTGGTAGAGGAGGGAAGGAAGGCAACAGACAATACAGTTTCCAGATATCTGTGGATTCAATGAGCCACATGCCTTTTCTGCCTCTGCTTGAAAATAATAACAACAGCTAGCATTTCTATAGTTTTTTTTAAGGAACACAAAGCACTTTACAAATATTATTTTATTCCTGTAACAGTGCTGAGTTACATCTATGTTACAGATGAAGAAATGGATACCAACAGAAGCTAAGTGATTTGTCCAGCGTCACACAGTTTGTAAATTCTGGATCTGAACCCAAGTCTTCCCACCTCCAAGTCTAACAATCTATCGATAAATCAAGTGACATTATACTGCAAGAACAGAAAAGTTCTAGAACTGAACCTAAAGAGTTCCTTATTTTTATTCTTGTTGTTTAGGCAATGATTCAATAATGTTTTGGTCCTTCTCGCCACTTGAACTAGAAATTCCAGACTTCCTTGAATGTGGCACAAATACCATTCTGGTAGAAACATCAGTTTATTTGACCAATGTTTACCGAGTGCCTACCGCATGGAAGATACCTTGCTAAGCAAATGTATAAAAGTAGCAAGGAATGTAATTTTTTAAAAAAATTTCATGTTTCTAGTACATAGCAAAGGGCTAGTAGATTAATAATTGCTTGTTGAATTGAAGACAGTCTGTTTCTTGGGCTAGCCCACAGAGGCCTTTTTACTATTATAATGGAATATCCTAAATCAGCTGCAACACTGGCAATTAAACAAAAAAAGGGTAACAATAAGGATTTAAAAAATAAATTCTGAATGTTGGTTACTGTAGAAAATACAAGTTATCTAATCAGAAGAAAATGAGGATGTGGATGGTCACCTTTGCAGAGATTCGGAATGACACTTTTGGGTATTTAAAGGGTTTTAAATGTTGATTGCACTGTTTCTTTACTACATCTAATTTCTTCTCCATACTCACAGTTCTCCTTTTCCTTTACATAGCTTTATCACGAGCATTATTCTTTTTATTTATTTATTTATTTATTTATTTATTTAGCTTTTTACATTCATTTTCACAAATTTTTGGGTTCCAAATTTTCTCCCCTTTTCTCCCCTCCCCCCACCCCAATACCCCAAGCAATCTAATTTTCCCTATCTCCAATCTGTCCTCTCTTCTGTCATCCCTCCCTTCCCTTGTCTCTATCTTCTCTTTTCTCCTGTAGGGCCAGATGACTTTCTATTCCTCATTAACTGTATGTCTTCTTTCCTAGTTGCAACAACAATACTAAACAATTGTTCCTAAAACTTTGAGTTCCAAATTCTCCCCATCCCTCCCTCCCCACCCATTCCCTTTGGTAGGGCAGGCAATTCATTATAGGCCATATCTGTGTAGCTTTGCAAATGACCTTCCTGATAGTCATGTTGTGTAAGACTAACGGAATTGCCATCCCTCCTAACCTGCCCCTCATTGTTTCTCTTCTGTCCTTTGATCCTGTCCCTCCCCAAGTGTTGACTTTCAATTGCTCCCTCCTCCCTTTGCCCTCCCTTCCATCATCCCCCCCAATATCTCCTTCTCCCCCGCTTTCTTATACTGTAAGATAGGTTTTCATACCAAAATGAGTGTGCATTTCACTCCTTCGTTTAGTCAAATGTGATGAGGGTAAACTTTTGTTTGTTTGTTTTTTTTTTTCCTCAGCTCTCCTCTTTTTCCCTCCACTAAAAACATCTCCTACTTGCCTCTTAAATGACATATAGTTATCCCCTTCCATTTCCCCCTCTTTCCTCTCACTACATTTCTCTCTCACCATTTACCTTAATTTCTTTTAAGGTATGGTCCCATCCTATTCAGTTCAATCTGTGCTCTCTGTCTCTGCATGTGAATGCATGTGTGTATGTGTGTGCATGCGTGTACATGTGTATGTGTGGTCCCACCAACCACCCAGATACTGAAAAGTTTTAAGAGTTAGAAATATTGTCCTTCCCTGTATGAATGCAAACAGTTCATTTCTGGTAAGTCCCTTAATACTTCTCCTTGCTGTTTACTTTTGCATGCTTCCTCTCATTCTTGTGTTTGAAAGTCAAATTTTCTTTTCAGCTCTGGTCTTTTCATTAAGAATGATTGAAAGTCCTCTGTTTCATTGAAAGACCATATTTTCCCTTGAAGTATTATACTCAGTTTAGCTGGATAGGTGATTCTTGGTTTCAGTCCTAGTTCCTTTGCCTTCTGGAATATCCTATTCCACGCCCTTCGATCCCTTAATGTAGAAGCTGCTAGATCTGGGGTTATCCTGATTGTATTTACACAGTACTGGAATTGTTTCTTTCTAGCTGCTTGCAAGATTTTTTCCTTGAGCTGGGAGTTCTGGAATTTGGCCACAATGTTCCTAGGAGTTTCTCTTTTTGGATCTCTTTCAGGTGGTGATCGATGGATTCTTTCAATGCTTATTTTGCCCTCTGGTCCTAGAATGTCAGGGCAGTTTTCCTTGATAATTTCATGCAAGACGATGTCTAGGCTCTTTTTTTGATCATGGCTTTCAGGTAGTCCCATAATTTTTAAGTTGTCTCTCCTTGATCTATTTTCCAGGTCAGTTGTTTTTCCCATGAGATATTTCACATTCTCTTCCATTTTATCGTTCTTTTGGTTTTGTTTGGTGATTTCTTGGTTTGTCATAAAGTCATTAGACTCCATCTGTTCCATTCTAATTTTGAGAGAACTATTAAATTCAGTGAGCTTTTGAGCCTCTTTTTCCATTTGGCTCATTCTGCTTTTGAATGCATTCTTCTCCTCATTGGCTTTTTGAACCTCTTTTGCCAATTGAGTGAGCCTATTTTTCAAGGTGTTAATTTCCTCAGCATTTTTTTGGGTCTCCTTTACCAAGATATTGACCTTTTTTTCATACTCTTCTTGCATCTTTGTCATTTCTCTTCCCAGTCTTTCCTCCACCTGTCTAACTTGCTTTTCAAAATCCTTTTTAAGCTCTTCCAAGGCCTGAGCCCACCCAACACCCCCCTGGGGTGTCTGGGGTACTGAGGCCCCGCCCTCCACATCTTTCCCTGATGGGAAAAATACGTTCTCGTCCTCCCCATCCGATCTGAAGGTTGGGATCATTTGCATTTGTTGGAAAAAACTCTCTAAAGTCTTATTTTTCTTCCCCTTTCTAGGCATTATCCCAGCCAGTTACTTGACTTCTGAGATTCCTTTCCACCCCTGCCTGGATCCGCCCAGCTAGTGCTTGGCCTCTGAGATTCAAATGCGCTTTCCGGCAGCAAGCTTTAGTTCTGGCTCAGGGGTGGAGGCAGGGCCGTCTCCTAAGCTTGGGCCCTCAGGGGCTTTCCGCAGAGACTTTCAGGAACCGAGCGGGTGGGGGCGGGGTGGGGGGCCCCACCTGCTGTGCTCAGTTCCCTTGGGGGTTTTATTCAGAGGCGTTCAGCAGTAGAGCAGGGTGGGGGCAGGGCCGTGTCCCCTGCTCGGCTCCCTCAGGTTGGAAAGACCTTCAGTGTTGAAGATTCTACCTGCTGCTGGGGGATTCCTGAGTCCCGGGCCGTTGCTGCCTCAGCCGCCCGCCCACGCCTCTGCCTCCCCCGCTTCCTGCCCCCGTCTCTGCTGCTGCCGCTTCTTCTCGAGGGGGCCCGAGTCACGGAGAGGCTCCGTTCCCCTCCCCTATCGCAGCTTTCTTTTTCACTGACCTGTAGCTTCTGTGAGCGGAGGGACTTTCCCGGCTGCCGGGGCTTCCCCCGGAGCTTTCCTCTCTGAAGTCTGCTCAGGTCAGCTTCTCTGGGTCGCGGCCAGGGGTGGGGGTGGGGTCCGCTTTCCGGGGTGCGATGGACCCCGGGGACGGCTCTCCAGGGTTCAGTGGAACGGAAATCTCTTCCCCTATGTTTATGCACCCCCTGCAGAGATTCAGAATTTATGGGGATCTCCTTTTACCTCAATTCCATGGGTTGTGGGCTCGGAGCTCGTAAATGTGCGTCCTTCTACTCCGCCATCTTGGCTCCGCCCCACGAGCATTATTCTTAAGCTTATTAGTCACAAGAGGTTAATTTTCTAACTCACAATGAAAATGGAGATGAACAAAGAAGAATACCAGAAAGGTAATTTTCCTGGCTTAAGTGGGACAAGTACTAGATGATTATTTATAGCTAGAAAGGACCTTGGAACTCATGAGTCTAATCCTCCATTTTAGAGATAAGGAAAGACAAAGAAAACTACAGGGAGTGAATGACTTGATTATGGTCACACCAGCAAAAGAGCAAGATTTGAATCCAAAACGTGTCTCGAAATTCAACACTCTTTCCCATGCACCAGGGGATGTAAGGGTAAAAAAACACTACTTGAAGTATAATTATAGGCTACCTGAAGTATAATTATGCACTGATGTTCGAATGCAAATGGAGAGAAGGTGGTATGGAAACATTCCAGAGGAGGAAGGAAGTCGTAGGCAGGAAGAAACACTGGACAGACATTTTCCTATGCCAGTCATCACATGAGTCTGTTGGCCTAGGAAAGCTTGATTTATTGCTTCAAACAACATCCGAGCATTTGTAGGATGAGCATTATTGCTTGTTCTTACTGATGGGAAATTAGGGAAGGGGGTGGATACAGCATGTTTCGGCAACCAGCTATTTATAGTACAAGGTATTTCCAAGTGGGATCTAGTTTAGCCATAGAGGAATTAATTTATTCAAAAAGGCACTGCTAGACCCTGCTAGAGACACAAAAAACAGAATCTCACCCTTAAGGAGTCTCCAGTTTAATAAGAGATGACTCATTCTAGCAACTGTCTATTACAGTTTAAAATGATAATGATAGCTAGCATTTATATAGGGTTTAGCACTTGCATGACTTTAATTATCCCTTCTACATGAATCAAAATAATGTATGGGAAGTTCTCTGCTAATCTTCAAGTTTTATGGAAATATCAACTAGTCAATTATAATCTATTATTACATATAATTGTAATTACATGTTACAATATTACAATTACAATATATTACTTATTACACATAAGCGTATTACTTATACTTATTACACAATTATTACATATCTCAGTATAATACTGTAATATAATAGTTCACATTTACATAAAGGTTCAAGGTTTTTGAGGAACTTGGATGATTTCATTTTATTCTCACAAGTATCTTGGGAAATAGATGTTATAATTCCTTCCATTTTATAGATGAGGGAACTGAGGCTTAGAGGTTAAGAGAGGTATGGCAAGAAGGACCATGGGAGTCTGGATAGGGGAAGAAGCTTCCTGAAGAGTGTGAACCTTGAAGGCTAGGTAGTACTTTGTCATTCATAAGACAGAGAACAGTAATCCAGGTATGGAATGGAGCATGAGCAAAGGCAGAAAATTGTGTCTGTTTTTACACATAGACAATGGGATAATTAAGAAAGCAGGGGCTGAAGAAATGGGGCACAGGGACAAGCTACTGATAAAAATACTGATCTGACACCTGAAGATGCTGTTTTAATAAGTTTGACTAGAGAATTCAGGATGAACTGTGGGACAGGACATCAATGAGGAAGTTGTTACAACAACTGAAAAGGGAGACTAGGACTAGGGAGAGGGCAACAGAAAAAGAAGAGAATGGTCCCATTTGGAGAACATTTCAAAGAAAGAAACAACAGAACTTGGTGACAACATAGACTTAAGAGAACAGGGAGGAGTGTCACTTTCTAGAATAGAAGACTGAAAAAACTGGCACTACTACTAACCCAAAAGGAATAGTTAGGATGTTGAGGACACAGAGGGAGATGAATCCATTTCAGACACAGTGAGTGAAAAGATAAGAGATATGCAAATGGAAATGACCTACATTTGGAAATATGGGAGAAGTCTGACCTAGAGCCTTCATCATCATAACAGCTAGCAAAGTGGCATAGTTGACAGAGCACTAGGGAGTCAGGAAGACCTGAGTTCAAATCCTTCCTCAGATCCCTGACTGGCTATAGGACTCTGGGCAAAGTCCTTTAACTTTTCTGAGTTTCAGTTTTCCTATCTGCAATGAAGATAATGCCAGCACTTGCCCCATAGGATTGTTGGAAGGATGCATTTGCTTGCAAATCTTAACGTCTTATTTAAATGTGAGTTATTATATATTTACAATATTACCTATTAACATTATACCATACTATATACAATATTATATAACACATGATAACTCCAGTTATTATTATATTATACTTGTATTTATATAAAACTTTCATGTTTGGGAATAATGTTCCATATATTATTTAGAGGTGCTAATTAAAGCTATGGAAGTGAGAGCACCACCAAGGGAGAGTAGATTGACTTTAGAAAAAGAAAAGGAGGAAATTCTTTTTCTCTCTGGGTACTGTATTTGGACATAAGGAAATATTCTCTTGCCATTTTTAAAAAAACCACCTTAGAAGATCTCCCTTCACTTACACTAGGGGATTGGTCTAAAGACTAAATTAGCCCATGTAGGTATGGAGAAAAGTAGTTTTTGGTTTTTAAATGAAGAAAAACCTTTGAAAACAGCTGACTGACACTTCAGTATTTCAGTTATCTTTGTAAACAGAGCATGTTTCTGAAGGGAGTTCACTGGCCTCACAATGCTTATGACTTTATTTTTTTTGCCACATGTTAATAATGACTATGCTTTAGACTGGATAGAAACTTCTTCACAGAACATTAACCCAAAGTTCCTAACAGGCAGCATTGCTGAGAAGATGATAATTTTTTGAGAAACAAGCCCATAATTGGTGAATTCCCGAAAATGTTAAGGGGGGAGGGGGATCATACTTCCTAAAAATAATTCCATAATTTTTTTTGGGGGGTGGAAGTGGTGAAGATGGTTCTTAAAGCAACTAGCATATAAATACCACCTCTGTTCTAATTATCTTTTGAGCCCATGTTAAGGCCTACTCAAAAGGACAAATTTAAAGTTGGGAAAATTTTATTTTTCTATTTCGGGAAGCCACACATGAGTCTATAATCTTGTGCACTTCAATGCACTTCAAATGTGCACTTCAAACAGTGGCTTATTTTAGAGGAAGAGAAAAATAAGGAATTTGGACAGGACTGTGGAAAGACTGTTATTTCTAGTTATTTACCAAGGAAGCCTAATATTATGGAATAGAGTACTACAAAGGACCTAATTCCTTTGGTGGATAAGTATATTTTTCCCTTGGTTTTTAAACAAGTATTAATTACTTGATAGTCACATGGTACCATATCAACACCTGAGATGGTTGGAGTGTGCTGGCTAGTCAGGAAAAAAAATATGTATGTACAACAAGTGTTTAAGTTTAGCCTGCATTAACATTTTCTCCATCCCCTTCTTAAGTCCTGGCAATTAATAAAACAAGACTTCATTCGTAATGTTTGCCAATTTCTGAAATGTAAATACTTACACTGAAAATACAATATGGTTCTCATGAACTGGCTCCAATACACTCCCAGATATACCACTTTTGATTATCAGAAGGCTAAATGATAATGATATCCGCTAGCTTTGTGCTGAACACTTTACACACATTATTTCATCTGACCCATACAACAGCTCTGAGAAGCAGGTGATAATATAATATTATATTTAGGAAACTGAGGTAAACAGGGTTAAGTGATTTTGCTCACTGTCCTACTTCTAGTTAAGTGCTTAAGGTCACATATGAACTCAAGGTTTCCTGACTCCAGGCTCAGAACTCTATCCACTGTGTCACACAGTTAAAATAAAACTTCTGCAAATACTTTAGCCCTAAGAATTTAAAATTTTTTAAAAAAGCTTTTCCCAAGATGAATCTGATATTCAACTCAACATTTATTAAACCGTTACTTGGACAAGATGCCAAGTTAACATTACAAAATACAAAAACAGAAAGTCCTTGTCCACAAGTAACTAACATTCCATTGAGTGGGATACAATCTAGACATGAATTAAAACGGAGTATATTCCAAATGATTTAAAGAAGGTGAAGTTGCTAATAATGGGATGAGAGGGAGAGAACTCAGGAATAGTCTTGTTTAGGATGTGGCACCTGAATTGTTCTCTGAAGGAAGCCAGGGTGTCCATTAAGCAGAGATAAGAAAAGAGGGCATTTCAGAGATAGAGAAGCCTGAGGGCAAAGATGGGACACCATGTAGAGGGACCAGTAAGCTGGCAAGTTTGACTGGAAGAGAACTTGTGAAAGGGAGTAAGATGAACTAAGTCTGGAAGGGTATGTGGGAGCCAGACTGTGACGGTATTTAAACGGTGGGTTGAAAATTTTATAGTAGATGATTGGGGTCCACTGAAGATTTTTGAGTCCAGATGGTAATATGGTTAAATCAGTTTTGGGAGCATCAATTCAGCAGGTGTATGACAGATCAGAGAGGGGAGAAACTAGAAGTAAGCAGACCGATTAGGATCCCTTTCAGTAGTCCAGGTGACAGATAATAATGGCCTCGTCAGAGCAGAGGCTGTTAAGAGAAAAGGTTGGATGCGAGTGATGTTATAGAGATCTAACTGAATGGATATGGGGGATGCAAGAGTCAAGGACGTTCTCTCAAGGGAGGGCTTCGCTTCTACCCTAGTAGACAGAATTGAGGAAGACTCAAGGATGGTTTCAGGTTTCCAACTCTGGATGGATGAGTCAACTAGAAGGAGGTCAGTGGCATGTGGAGCAGGTTGGGTTTTAGGGTATGAGTTCTATTTGGGATACTGTAAATGTAAGGTGCCCATGGACTATCCAGGTAGAAGTGTTTTCTAAGCCAGAATGATATAGCAGGATAAATGTAGGACTAAGGGGACCCTTGTGTTCTAAACGCTGTGTTGATACTCTATGCCTCAGTATTCTTACCTGTGAAACAGGGAAAAACAAAACCCTATGGGATTATACTGAAGCTATTTATTATTACATTAATAACCAGCTATCAAATTGGGATCCAGGCTTTTCTCCTCAATTTCCTTATTAAAGCTCAGCTCCTATGAAAAATCAGAAAGGAGTAAGGAAGATTACCCCTATGGACAAGGAATTTGATCTTAAATCTTGGTTGGGATCCTACCCAACTAGGAGGCTTAACTCATGTTTACTGTACAAATAGAATCAACCTGCTTTTTACTCTGCTTCTCCACATCACATAATGTATTGTGATATTACTTTATAATTAATTTAGAAGAATGTAATGAAAGTTTTCTTAAATGTTAGAGCTTAACAAGAGTTTGCAAATCATCTATTTCAACTCTCTTAATTTATAGTGAAAGAAAATGAGGACAACATTCAGGGCTATGCTGAAGCCAGCTTGAACAAGTCATGGTTAAACTTTCAGTGTGAGCATTACATCTTCAAGGTACTACAAATAAAGGCTTGATTTATTATTTTTCTGACAATCTAGATTTAAGAAAGTGGGGTAAAATGAATATTTACCAGCATACCCTATTTGAAAGGCCAGAATAATGCACTTTCAAACCAAGTTTGGCATGAAGGAAATTAAATGCCTCTAGGTTAAACAGAAAATTTCCTCCAAAGATGTTTTCAAGTAAAAAAAAAAAAAGCCTAATGATTTAAGGGCATCTATGTTTGGATTATGACTAATGATTACTTGGGAAACTCTTTTCTATCATAATAAAATTACCTGTCTTGGTAAAGTTTTCCACTTTCAGAAAAATTAATGTGTTTTTTATCAATGACATATGTTGACTAAATTAAGAAAACCAATCCCCAATGAGACCGTGCAGGTTGGATCACAGGACACAAGTCAGGGCAAGCTGATTTCTCAGGGAAAAATGTGGGATGGTTTTAAAATTTGTAACACTGAAAAGTGGCAACATGAGAAAAAAGATGTTTCCATAAAATCACACAGCACTATTTAAAATTCTACTCTTTAAAATGTAAATGGCCTAAATAAACATAGTTTAGTTCTAATAGGAAGAACAATTCAATTGAAACAAATCATTTTAAAACGAGTTAACAGAGGAAAAAGTGATTGCTTTTCAAGAGAAAGCATCTAAATCACAATGGTTGCTATTAAGGACAATAGGGGGGAATTTCTGATTTAGAAATGGATTTTAGTTTTCCTTATACTCACATTTCATTCACACATGCAAAGGGAAAATAAAGAATGCAAACTGTCAATATTTTGTACTTAGAGGAGATGAAAATGTTTAAAAGCTCTTGTTCTTCATTCTTTTTTAAAAAACAAAACTAGATCATCTATCTCGTTAAAAGCCTTTTCTGTGTCTGATATAAGCATGGGATCTTTGCCGTTCTCACTATTAATGTGGTCAACTGTAGTTTTCCTAATACCAAACAAGTCCTGTATTCCTGGTATGAATACAAGCCGATCAAAGGGAATAATCTTTGTGATATGTGGGGCTCAAGAACCTCTGCTGAAATTTTATTTACACTTTTTGCACCAATGTTCATTAGTGATAATTCTGTAGTTTCCTTTCTCTGTTTTAGCTTCTTGGTTTAGGTACCAAGAACATGATTTATATTCATAATCTGACAAGGTCCCATCTTTGGCTATCTTTGCAAATGGCTTGTGTACCATTGAAATTAATTGTTCATTGAACTTTTGCTACAATTTTCTTGTGAATCCATCTACTCTCAGGGTTTTTTCCTTTTGGGAGCTCATTTTTTCACTTGTCCAATTCCTTCTTCTGAAATTTCTTTATTTCTTGTTCAATTAATCTGAGTATTCTGTTAGATTTACTGGTATATGGTTGCCCAAAATATTTTCTAATAATATCCTTTATCTCTTCTTCCTTTGTTTTGAATTCTCTTTCTTCATTTTTGATACTGATACCTTGGTTTCCCTCTTTATTTTTAACAAATATTTTCTCTATCTTGGTTTTTTCTCCCCCAAACCAACTCCTAGTTTTATTAATTCAATGACTGCTTTCTTTAAATTTCCTAAATTTCTTTGATTTCCAGGATGTCTATTTTGGTATTTAACTGGAATTTTAAAATTTGTTTTCTAGAGATTTTTAGTTGTCAGGCTAATTTGCTGATTTGTTTTTTTCTCTTTTGTTGATTAAAGGATTTAGAGATACAAGTTTTTTTCCCTAAAGATTTTCCTAATTTTTTTAATTAAAAAAATCTATAACATTCTACTACATGTGGAGTACTACAGTAGTTAGCATTTCATAAGTTTTAGGACAAGATTATTTCAAGCACACACAAAGTACAGTGAATCAGTCTCAGGTTCAGACGTACTATGAAATTACCACCATACCTTATACACAGAGCTGCCTCCAACCACCCAGATCATGTCCACCTTATTGGCTAGTTCTGGAAGTTGGAGAAGGTCTAAGGCTTCATCCAGACTTCTGGCAAGATAATGAGCTCCAAGAGGGGGTTCCCTATGTTGGAGAAGAAAAAACCAACAGCAACATAGGATTATTTTTACTGGTCAAATAACTTAAAGAATCAATTGGTCAATTAACATTTACCAGGTGCCTACTATGTGTCCGGCATGGGCATACAAATGAAGGCAAAAACCACTCCCTGCTCTCAAGGGGCTCACGGTCTAATGGGGGACAACTACGTACAAACAAGATGAATACAAGATTAATTTGCAATATAGTCTCAGAGGGAAGGCAATAAGGAAGGAGAACTGGGAAAGACTTCTCTCTTTTTTTTAAATTAATTTTACTGATTTTCAGTGTTCTACAATCACTACCATATAACTTAGATTATTATTTTCCTCTCCCTCCCTCCCCAGGATGGCACACAATTTTGTATGGGTTCTACACATACATTCCTATTAAATACATTTTCACCATAGTCATGCTGTGTTGAAGAATTAAAATGAGTGGGAGAAATCATCTAACAAACCAAGACACAACACACACACACGCACGCACACACACACATGATCTGCTACCTTCTGCGACTGAATTCCATAGTTCTTTCTCTGGATGTGGAAGGCATTTTTCCTTAGAAGACCATTGGGAATTTTTTTTAAGTCCTTGCATTGCAATGAAGTTCCAAGTGTACCAGAAAAAACTCTCGCACACTGTGGTCGTTGCTGTGCACGAAGTTCTTCTGGTTCTGCTCCTTTCGCTCAGCATCAGATCATATAAGTCTTTCCCGGCCTCTCTGAAGTCTTCCTGTTCATCATTTCTTATAGTGCAGCAGTAGTCCATTACATTCATATACCACAATTTATTCAGCCATTCCCCAATTGATAGGCATCCCCTTGATTTCCAATTTTTGGCCCCCACAAAGAGGGCTGCTATAAATATCTCTGTACATGTGGGACCCTTTGGGAAAAGAGTTCTTGCTGAAGGTGGGACCTTAGCTGAGACTTGAAGGAAGCCAGGAGATGGAGATAAGGAGGGAAAGAATTCCAGTCAAGGGAAACAGTCACTCAGAGCTAGGAGATGGAGGTTTGGGCTAGAGGAAAAGCAAGGAGGCCAGTGTTACTGGATTTTAGTGTATGTGGAGGGAAGTAAGGTATAAAAAGACTAGAAAGGTCAGAAGATCCAGGTTTTAAAAAACGAAAAAGAGGATTTTATATTTGATCCTGGAAATAACAGGGAGCCATACGAGCTCACTGAACATGAGGCAATATGGTCACACCTTCACTTTTATAGACATAAGTCATATTAATACAAATTAATGTCAACACAGTCATTGGTAAGAGAGATGGATGACCATTTTGAAGCATTAATTCCCTAAATAGTTCTACCTCCCTAACTGGTTTTTTTCCCTTTCTTTAGCTAAAGAGATTCAACTCAATGTAACAAGTGAATAAGTAAATGATCTTTAAAACTGGTCTCTAAAAGGCAGCAAGGTGGCACTGTGAACAGAGCACTGGCCCTGGGTTCAAATCTGGGCTCATACATTGGTTGTTGGTACCTCTGGCACAGTTAAGGTAGATTATAAGAGGAGAAACTCAAATTAATTAATGCGACTTGTTAACAAAATTTGATTATAAAAGGTTGACAGAAGTAGCTATGGTTTTCTAATCATCTCCAGTTTCCCAAACCATCCATACCTGCCCACCCTGGGTAACTCTTATCCCTGACTTCCCATAAAAAAAGGAAAAAGGGAACAAGTATTCATTAAATGCCTACTACGTGCCAGGCACTATCCCAAACAATTTATAAATATTATTTCATTTGACTCTCACAGTAACCCTGGGAGATGCATGCAATTATCATCCCCATTTTGCAGTTGAGGAAACTGAGGCAGACAGAAGTTAAGTAACTTGTGTGGGGTCACAGAACTAGTAAGTACCTGAGGTCAAATTTGAACCCAGTACTTCCTGACTCCAGGACTACTGTTCTATGGACCAGCTCATCCCACGGGGTCCACTCAACTTTCTCTCCTTGTCTCCCCTTGACATCAAGAGAATACTAAGAAAGCACATGAGCCCTCTGTCTCATTATTCACAGGATTAAATGATTCATTTAAAAATTCTCAAACACCAATCCTGGACTAAGGACGGATGCAATCAATGAGCTTCTGGGGGCTGAATGGGAAGACAGCAGCTCTGGTAGGTGGGGAAAACAGAAAATAGCCAGGGATCCAAAAGTGTGCGACATTTGCAAACAAAGTGTCCATAATTTCTTTCTACTCTTGTCTAGGAATCAGCTAGCTCCAATTTTAACAGTTACTACGTGTACTCAGGTAAATTCATTCTTTCAACAAACATGTTGCTAAATTCATTGTAAACAATCACAGGTAAGGGAATTAGGTAAAGAAGATCTATGCAAGGAAACGGACAAGAGAGGCAAAGTGGTAGCTTGGCTTAGTGATATAGTACAGGGGCTCTTAATGTGGAGTTTGTGAACTGGTTTTTTTTTTTTTTGGGGGGGGTAACATTTAAAAATAATTGGTTTCTTTTGTAACCCTATAAAAATATTATTCTGAGAAGTGGTCCGTTGGCTTTACCAGACTGCAAAAGAGGTCTATGACCCAAAAAAGGTTAAGACACTTTGGTGTAATGCATAGGGCACTGGTCTTAGAGACAGAATCCCAGGATTTGAATCCTACCCAATTACTCATGTGACCTCTGCACATCATTTAACCTGTCTATGACTGTTTACTCATCTGTATCATGAAGGGGTTGGTTCTCAATGGCCTCTAAAGACCTTTCTAGGTCTAAATCTGTGATCCTATGTATTGAATGTCTATGATATATGCTCATGGGACATTGTAGGAAGACACAAAGAGCCTTTGTGCACAAGGAGTTTTATATACGATGTGATGAAAATAACTGGATCTGGGAATCAAAGGACCTGATTCAAATGAATCTCCAACTCTGTCACTTATTGGATGTGTGTCCTTGGGCAAGTAATATGAATCTGTAAGCCTTTTTCTCTTCCAACAAAAAAATTCTAATACTATGAAAGTGGCATTTAAATGAGTTTTAAAAAACAGGACAGACTTCAGTAGGAGAAGAGTATTACTAGGTAGACAATGGTATGGGTAAAGGCAAGAGTGAGAAAGCTCAAGAATACAAATAAATAGGGATTAGGGAAACAAGAGGTGGGGGAATTGGGACATTTACAAGAGTAAGATTTGGAGTGTAAGAAGCAGAGACCAGCTAAGACATTATTCAGTTAAATTAAGGCATGAGGTGACAAGGGCCTAGACCTAATGCCTGAAGTAGGGACAGAAATGGAAAGCTGAATCTGAGGGCTCTTTCCTTCCTTCAGGTTCTCCCTATCTTGCCCAAAGTCATGGGAACTCTGACCTGGAAAGTAGACTGCTTTACCCTTTGATAGGCAACCTGGTACCTTCCTTCTTACTGGGCTCACCAAACTGGTGCTGGTCATAGTGTGGTCATCCAATTGGCTTAGCATACCACAACTCAGAACTCCCAACTACAAATGATCCACCAATCTCAGTCTTCCTAGCAACAGGCACTATAGAATGTTTTCCACCAAACTGGCTGAGGGACATTTCAAAGAAAAACAGACCTGGTAACAGATTGGATGAATATATTGAATAAGAAGTCAGAAGTTTGCAATGTTTTTTTATTCCAGGAAGCTGGAAGAATGATGGTACCCATAAAAGAGATGTGACAGGAAGGAAAGGCTTTTTTTGGGAGGGACATGTTGGAAGGGTTAGGGTTCTTACACTGAGTTTAAGACGATGGAGGAACATCCACCTAGGGATGTCAATATCCAGATATATCATCAATATCCAGATACACCGTCAATATCTAGACATTAAAAGATTTGAACAGAGGTGAGAGGTCTAGCCACTTAGGAATCACTCCTTAATGGGGTGAAACCACGGGAATTAAAGAGCTCACTAAAAACATGCAGAGAAGAATATAGTTAGAATAATGGATACTGCCTTTGTGTATATCCATAGAAAGGGAAATTACAGTCAAGGAGTCAGAAAGTATGATTAGTAACATGGGAGAAGAAATTGTAGCTTCACGGAAATGGAAGACACAAGAGAAGTTCAAGAAAGCATTGTTGGTCCACAAGTAAGTGAAGTAAATGAGAACAGAATTGAGAAATGACCACTGAATTTAGTCAGTGTTAGGAAATTTCACTGAAGCAGTTTCTGGTAGAAGCCAGAGTTCAGAAGCCTAAGGGAATTGGCTGATAAGCAGAGAATACTTATCTAAATTTATTAGGTGACCAAGGGATCATATATTTAGAAACAGATGTGATTTAGAGCTCATGTAGTGCAAGGATGGCAGCTATAAAGGCTGGCATGGTCAAACAAAAGTTTTCTTATTTTAATGACTAAGAGATCTGAGCTTGTCTGAAGGTGTAAGGGAAGAAGCCCATAGAGAGGGAGAAATTAGAGGTGCTAGGAGGAGGCAACAGTTATTAGACAGCTCCCTAAAGATGGAGATCATGCCTTATTCTTCTTTGTACTGGTCCAACGGCCTCCACATGCTTCACAACAGGGGCTCAATAAACACACTGAATAAAAGAATAATCACAGGTTTGAACTTCTAGAGGAGGTGAGAAGAGATGGGAGACAGAGCTCAAGTGGGAGCATTGACTTTTGGGATGAAAACCCTCTCACAGAGACTGGAGATAAGATTAAGATGTCGATTGCACAGACAGGGATATAGTGAACTAAGGATACAGAGCACATTCTCACTTTTCTCCATAGGATACAAGGAAGAGCAAATCTGGGAAAGTGGGGTCTGTCTGGGAATGGTTTAGGGAGAAAAGATGAAGCCTGGAATAACTCTTGGCCATATCAGGGAGATGAGAAAAAAAATGAATAAAAGAGAAAATTTTCTGTGTGTCTATTTATGCTACAAACTATTTCTTTTGAAAGTTTCAATGTCATATAAAAGTGCCATGTATGCCAAATTTTATCTTTTAACTTGAAAGTTTTTAAAGATCTTTTGATTAGAAGTACTTATGAAGGTACTAAAAGATGATAGATTTAGAACAAGATGGGGCCTTAGAGGTTATCTTCACGCCCCCCTCAATGAGGAAACTGAAACCAGGAATTAAACGTCTTGTTTGAAGCTACAGACAAGTGGTGTAGCAAAGTCTGGATTTGAACCCAAGCCCTCTGACTCCAAATCCTGTTTTGTTTTTTGATTCTACCAGGCTGACACAGAATTAGATTTACATTATATCTTCCAGGTTATAAAATTAGCTAGGTGGTGGAGTGGACAGAGCACCAAATTTGGAGTCAGGAAGACCTGAGTTCAAATATGACCTCAGACACTCACTAGCTATGTGATCCTGGACAAGTGACTTAACTGTGTTGACCTCAGTTTCCTCATCTGACAAATGGCAAACCACTCCAGTATCTTTGCTAAGAAAACCCCAAATGGGGCCAGGAAGAGTCAAACACATGAATGAAATGACTGAACAACAAAAAACTAGATAGTTTTTGAAATGTGCTTCTGCTATCTTTCTAAAATATAGCTGCCCAGACTAAGCAGTCTCTTAATGTTAGGGATAGCTACGCTATTATTTTATTTCAGCCCTGGTCTGTTATTTTTTTCTAGTGAGTGGGGAAGGGAACAGTGGTAGGAGGAAAGTAAGAAAGAAGTTAGATGTCTGTAGCATACAGGGATTTCACAAACAGTAATAAGTTACATATGTAAATCTCTACCCTTCCAATCTATTTCAAGGGTATTTTTTTTTTAACATCTATTTCAAGAGTGATGAAAGGACAACATGAAATAACAGTTAATAATTATTCTAATTATTTGGTACCATCCCAACTCCCTATAACACTTTATAATAAAGCTTTAAAATAATAGTATCTACATGCCTTATACATTTTTAATAAAGAGGCAAATAAAAACTATTAAATATAAATAAATAAAAAGCACCCAAAACCAATTATCTGCACCACTGGGGGCACATAAAGAATAAATTGTCCTCATTACTTTAGAGTTGCTGACCTGAAATTGCACATTCCCCAGTAAAATATTTTTACGGTTTGTTTTGGCTCTTGTTAACTATAAGTAACGTCTAGTATCTGAGAATGTATTATTAAAGAGTTTCCAGGAAAGCTGATATTGCTTACAGATTTGGGATTTATCTAGACAAAAGAATAAATTGGTTGAATATTCTGGCAACATGGAGGGGAAAAGGACAGCAAAAAAGTTTCATTAACCACAAAATAACACCTGCATTTGTTAAGCTGCATTTAACAAGACAGTTTAAGTAACAAAAATAGTTTTCCCACTGTTACTTGGATATTTAAGAAGAAAGAATGATTCAGCCTTAATTTTTTAAAAAAATCCCCTCAAGTCTACTTCATTTTAAGGAAAACTCAAAAATTTTCATAGCAAGAATATCACAAAACATCAAGGAATAAAAGGTGATCGTTAATTACTTCTATGATGAATTGTTTCATTGTTCTGTACTTGTACATCCATAGCCTGAGGCAATGCCTAGCACACTATAGGTACTTAATAAACGCTTGCTGATTGAACTTGAAAAAAATTTCAGTTGGGCTAGAATTCGCTGTATAAATGCTAATTACCTTTGGCAGGTCTCTCAGTGTAAGTTTCAATCCAACTGAAAGGTACCAAAGGGGAACCTGGGTTCCAGTGTGACTCTTAAGGTCTTGAAGAGGTTTGTGAACCTGTGTTTTCAGTTCTACAAACATTTATCAGCCACTCATTTACTGTGTACGGGGCACTATGCTCGGTGATGGGGGAGACGTCACCAGCAGCGGTCAACCTACCTTACTCCTGCTGAAGGAATGACTTCGGGTCCCTGCATTCAGCAGTTAATCCTGTGCAAAATCTGTGACGGCCAGGAACTTTTATCTTGGGCACCATCTCACTTTCCCAGTCAATCCCTCCTCACTCACTCAACTTACCCCCTACTCTAACAAACTTACGTTGCCTGTTGGCTTAATTAAGAAAAGATACTATAGATACTTTCCCAAAGTTTTGTAAGGGATATTCATTGAGTATTCATTTATTAAAAGCTTACCATATATACAGCCTTGTGACTGGACTGGGAAGATGAGATACGGAAAGGATTAAAACATGTTCCCGGCCCTTCTGAAAGTCCCCAAAGAACAAAGGCTATCTACTTGTGTTGCCCAGTCATGGGCTTGAGTGGAGATCAGATGATAAAATGTACGATAACCTTGAAGTCTGAGAAGCAGTGCACCAAGCATGTACAGCACGGAACAATCACGTTCAAGGTAGCATTTGAGCCTAAGTCTGAAGGAAACAAGGGCTTCTGAGAAGTGAAGGTGAGGAGAGGCTGCATTGCAGACACTGCATCCATTTCCACACTTTTCAACTCCTTGAAAATTCTGCCCCTGCTCCTCAAAAGTCCTTTCTCGAACATTACAGACCTCCAAATGGTTAAATTAAAAGTTCCTGGCCATCACAGATTTTGCACAGGATTAACTGCTGAATGCAGGGACCCGAAGTCATTCCTTCAGCAGGGGTAAGGTAGGTTGACTGCTGCTGGTGACGTCTCCCCCATCACCGAGCATAGTGCCCCGTACACAGTAAATGAGTGGCTGATAAATGTTTGTAGAACTGAAAACACAGGTTCACAAACCTCTTCAAGGCCTTAAGAGTCACACTGGAACTCAGTGTGAGTATGAAACTGCTAACTCCTGATTTCTTCTAGACAGTCTCTCTTTCCTGTTTTTTGTTTGTTTGTTTTTTTTTGGTGACATTGCTCTTTCCCGGGATCCCTACCTACCTTCTTCAGTTCCATCACTACCCATACCCTGTTCCCTAGTTTTATGTGTATCTCAGCGCTCTGTCCCAGGTCTGCTGCAGCCTTACAAGTCCTCCAGTCATACAATCAAACCGTCTGCTGCTGCCAGTCCACTTTTCCCCATACAGAATTTTCTACAATGGGCTTGAGATCGGGACTTCCAAACCTGAGTCTTCTCAGATCCATGCCCTCACTGAGGGGGTACTAGTCAACTGACCTTTGGAGCTCCTGTTCAAGGGCCCACCTCAGTTTATTGGTGGCCAACGACATGAAATAAAAAAATCTACTCCTTCCCCCTTGACAAATTAATGCAATGAGGATAAAAACTGAAGTGGTTGACTAGGAAAATGTTATTTTTTTCCCTATTAAATATCTCGAAGAGTTTGATATCTAAGACAATTAACAGAAATATATAATACCAAAAGCCATTACTCAAAAGATATGTCATCTAAGAATAGGAATGAACAGTTCTACAAAGAAGAATTGTAAACCATTAAACCAAGAAAAGAGTGCTCCAAATCACAAATAATAAGAGATATGTAAATTTCTGAGATTCACCTCACATTTAGCAAATTGACAAAGGTGACAAAAGATGGGAATGGTAAATGCTGAAGATGTTGGGAAGACAGGCACATCAATACCTTGTTGGAAGTGGCAATTAGTACAACCATTCTAGAAAATAATTTGGAAATATGCAAATAAAGTTATTAAAATGCCCAAATGCATTCACCCAGGGATTCTACTACTAGGCATATTCTCCATGGAGGTCCCTGATAAAAAAAAAAGCTTCCATTTCTGTTGTTGTTCAGTCATTCAATTGTGTCTAATTCTTTGATTCCCATGGAGCATAGCATTATAGGCCCTTCTATCTTCCACTATCTTTCAACGTTTGCCCAAGTTTATGTTTGTGGTTTCCATGACAACTGCTATCCATTTTATTCTGTGCTGTTGTCTTTTCCTTTTGCCTTCGATCTTTCCCAGCAACAGGGTCTTTTCCATCTTCTCACTATGTGGCCCTAATATTTAAGCTTCAGCTTTAGTATTTAACCTTCCAGTGGATAGCCTGAATTAAACTAAGTATTGACTGATTTGATCTCTTTGCTGTCCAAGGGACTCTTAAGTCTTCTCCAGCCCCACAATTTGAATGCACCAATTCTGTGGCACTCAACTTTCCTCACAACCCTACTCTTACAGTCATAAATTGCTACTGGAAAAACCATAGCTTTGACTATATGGACCTTTGTTGGCAGGTGATGTGTCTGCTTTTTGGTATGCTGTCCATATTTGCCATAGCTTTCCTTCTAGAGAGCAAGTGTCTTTTAAATTCATGGCTGCAGTCATCATTTGGAGGGATCTTTGAGCCCAAGAATAAAATGTGACAATGCTTCCATCGGCAGGAATAGAAGGGACCAGTAACCATCATCTTAGGTTTTCTAATGTTAAACTCCAAGCCAGCTTTGACACTCTTCTTTCACCCTCATCAAGAGTCTTTTTAATTCCCCTTCACTTTCTCCCTGCAGTGCTATCATTTGCATATCTGAGATCCTTGGTATTTCCCTGGCAACCTTAATTCTGGCTTTTGATTCATCCAGTCTGGCATTCCTCATGAGTTAAAAAAATAAGGTGACAATATACAGCTTGTCACACTCCCTTTCCAGTCTTCCATGTTTGGCTCTAACTGTTGCTTCTTGGCTTGCATACAGCTTCCTTGGGAGACAAGTAAAATAATCTGCTACTCCAAACTCTTTGAGGACTTGCCACATTTTGTTGTGATCTACATGCTCAAAAGCTTTAGTATAGTCAGTGAAGCAGAAGTAGGTGTTTTCCTGTAACTCTCCTGCTTTCCCCATAATCCAGTGAATGTTGGCAATTTGGTTTCTAGTTCCTCTGCCTCTTCAAAAACAAGCCTGGTCTTCTGGTAATTCTAGTATCACATACTACTGAAATCCAGTTTTCAGAATATTAAGCGTAACCTTGTTGGAATGTGACATGAGTGCAACTGTTCAGTCATTTGAACATTCCTTGGCATTGTCCTTCTTTAGGATTGGGATGTTAACTGATCTTTTCCAATGCTAAGTTTTCCAAATTTGTTGGCACACTGAGTGCAGCACTTTAACAGCATATTTTAGGAAGATTTCTTTCTTTTAGAAAGGCTCCCCATGCATCAAAATATTTATAGCAGTACTTTTGGTGGTATCCCAAAATAGGAAAGAAAATGTATGTCATTAAGGAATGGCTAAAAAATATCTGTGGTACATGAATGTAAAGGAATATTACTACATTGTAAGAAACAATGGACATATACATACAAAGAAACATGGAAAGACTTATATGAACTGGTGCAAAGTGAAGTAAGTAGATCTAGGAAAACAATATGTACATATACATACGTAACACACACACACACACACACACGCACGCACGCACGCAACAGGCTACATGAATGTAAATAGAACCACAGAACAATTGAGGATGAATACTGAGAGGTGATGAAGAACAAGCTTGGCCCCAAAGAAGAGGTCTGGGTCTGCTGTTGTGGAACATTACAAATAATACCTGATTTTTTTTTGATAATAATAATCAGTTTTGCTGAATTTTTTTCTTTTTTTTTTTAAATTTAAAAAGTCATTGTTACAAAACTCTTTGAGAAAGTACAGTGGGAAATCCAGGGAATGGAAAAACAAAAAATATTAATAAAAATCTATTAAAAAAAACCTAGTCTATTAAGAATTCTGGGGAGATGGTGGAATAAGGCATGAAATTACTTGGCTCTCAAAATTCTCCCACAAACAATTTAAAATAATGCTTCAAAGTAAACTTTGAAAGGCAGAAATAATTAAAAGTCAGAGTAAAGCAGTTGGTTGCCTAAGACAACTTGGAAGAAAGTTAGGAAAGACCTAACCTCTCCCTGTGGTGGTCTAGTCTGACTGAAATACAGCTACCTCTGGGGCAGATATCTTGGAAGCTACAAAGAACAAGCCCTAGCAGCAGTCACACAGGTAGCATCCTGCACTTCAGGAATTTTTGCCCCAGATTGTGTGTGTGTGTCTGTCTGTCTCTGAGGGGGTCTGACGGCTGATCAGAGGAAGATATCTCCTTGCTGAGCTCCAGGCCATCCCTGCTTACCCAACTACAGTGGCTTTTTCCCGTTGGCACCTCTTTACAACATATTTAAAAAAGAACATGTTACCTCTCTCCCCCACCCCCCATCTACCTCTCTTCTATCCGGATTACTGTCAAGGACACCACCATCCTTTCAATCATCCAGGATCCTACCCTCAGGGTCATCCTCAGCTAGTGACATACTCCCACACTGAATCACTTGCCAGTCTGACATTTTCTACTGCTGTAAGGTATCTCCCATCCATCCTCCTTTCAACAATCACTCAGGTTTCACACTGGTTTCGGCCTACACTACCTCTTCCCCAGCATTTTGCAACGGCCTCTCACTGATCTCCCTGCTTCCCCTTTTCTCCTCTCTGATATATCCTTCATACCATTGACCAAATGAAATTCCTAAAATGTAAACCTGAGCACACCACTCCCATCTGGAAGATCTGGTGGCTCTCTACTGCCTCTAGCGCAAAACAAAAATTCCTGTTTAGCATTTAAAGTCATTCAAAATATGCCTCCTACCTTTCTAGTCAGATTTCACATTATTTCCTTGCTAACACTTTATTCCTTTCTACCTAAACAGGTTTATTTTCTGCTGCCCAAATATAAGACTTCATCCCTGACCTCTGGATTGTTGGATAGACTGTTCTCTATGCATAGAATCATTGCCATCTCTTGGGATCCCTAGTTTCCTTTCCGGATTATTTCAAGTGCACTGCCTTTCTTAATTTCCTCTGGCTGTCAGAGCTCACCGCTATACTGAAAGGACTTTATTTCTATTTCATCTTTATTTTTTGGTGTACATGCTGGATCTTCCCACTAGAAATAAGCTCCTTGAGGCAAGGAAGTGTTTATTTTTTTTAAGTAACAATAATAATGCAGTTAACATTTATATAGCATTTATGTAAATATATTTATATGCGAAATTTATATAAATACATTTAATTCCAGGCACTGTGCTAAGTGCTTTATAAATATTATTTTGCTTGATTCCTTACAATAATCCTAGGAAGTAGGTGTTATAATTATCCTCCCTTTACACATGAGGAAACTGAGGCAAATAAAGGCTAAGTGACTAGTCGATGGTGGTCACACAACCTACCAATAGCTTTTCTTGCACAAAAGGTGCTTGCTGAACACCGAAGACGGTTGATGAGATGATTTTTTTCTCCCAGGAACACTTTTCTTAGTAAACTTCATTTTTTTTTTAAAGCATTAAGATCATAAGTGTAGAGGCAGAAGAGAATTTAAGAGTCCAACTTCATTTTATGAGAAAGAAACTGCAGCATACATGGGTTAAATTATTTGCTTAAGGTTCTGTAGTTAATAAGTGTCTGAACTGGGACAGGAAACTAGACCTTCCTGATTTCAAGTCCAATCTCTTATACATTTTCACATCCTTTTTGTTCTCAATCTTTAGGTTCAGATGTGTGATTAAACCATAAATATTTTTAATGGCAAATACCAACTAAGGGTTTAAACTTAGTTGCCCACATATTAAGTGTTTCTTTAAGTCACATGTTTAATTTAGTCTTTTGAGGCTGAGAAATGACTAATTAGAAGTCTTAAATACAACAAAGGCAATAAAAAAATGTTAATAGATATAACAACTGTTTTTCATTAGCTACATTTTACTATTCTATCTTGTTACAAATTATCCTTTGGAAGCAGTGTATGTAAAAATATCTTGGTGCCAAGAGTACTTACTTCAATTCTCTGCTGAGAACTAAATTAATCCTGTCTTTTAAAGGTCGATTCTTCTCAGGAATGGAGAACCAAGTCTTCTTTCCCATTATCAAGAGGTTCTGTTTACCTGTAAATCAAATAGAAAATTTAAGAGCTATTTTGATAATTATAGTTATTACAGGGACATCTAGTGGATCATCTTTTCCCACATAATTCTTTTTTTACTTTAAAACAAATATAAAATTTCCTTCCTCCCAAACTACTTTGTGAAAAATGAGACGTAGAGCTTTCCCTAGCCCTCTTCTTCCAAAGCCCTAAGTTCAGAAGGACATTATTAATAATGGGATTACACAGACTCTCCTTATCCTGATCAAACCCCAACCTAAATTTGCAAGTAATTTAATCTAAGGTAAGGAACCTCCATTGTGTTCTGCTCAGGGTAGTTTGGAGACAGATTCTTTGGTCAAGATAGCCCACGGCTCAGAGGCATCTGACAAAAGAGGCATTTCCTCTGTCCAGAGGTAAAAAAATGATGGAGTGATATCACCCCTGTGTACCTTATATAAAATGGAAACTCCAAAATGAGATCAGTTCCAACACTGCAGCTCCCATGCATAATGCATGCCACCTACTTTTAAAGAAATAAACAATGGACTACATAACCCAGTTCCATTTGTTTTACTTATGCCAAACTGTGTGAGGTTGATACTATTTACTCACTTTATATTTATGCTGTACATACTTTCATATATATTGGTTAATCCTCCATTAGAGCGTAAGCTTATTTTGAGTGGGCATTGCTTCATTTTCTGTATTTTTATTCCCAGTGCTTAGCAAAGTGAGTGGCATATAGCAAGTTAAGTGCTTGATAAGTACTTGTTGAATGATTTTTAAAATTCTCTTAAGTTTGGGATAATGCTTGTGGGATAAGCATTATTATTTTAGAGGCAATATCTTAATGGTTTTAAATGTTTTTAATACGGATTTAGGTTAAAAAAAAAAAAGACCAAGTCAAAATTTGTCTCTTATCTTTAGCCTGATTGGGATAGATACAGTTCAATACTGTTATACTGATCAATCAATAAACATTTATTAAGTGTTTACTATATTCTCTGCACTATGCATGGGTGGGGTGTATACCTATACATATACACATGTATAAAATCTCTACTCTCAAGGAGCTTACATTCCATCATGTTGGAGTCTTTTAAAAGTCTCTAAGTCTTTTCCACATTAACTACTATCTAGTCTTACCCAGGGCACCTATATCACATGGTTTATTTTTTAAAAAATAAAAATATATTGAGATTGCTGTTTCTATTAACTAAACTCCCCCAATATCTCTCCTCTTTTACTTTACAGAGACCTATCTTTTATAATAAGTTAAAAAAAAGGCAAGAGGAAAAAATATCAGCAAATTTGATGACGATATAAAAACCCAAACATTATATTTAATATTCCATACCCATGGAAATCCTTTTCCCTTCGCTTCCAAACCTACAAAGGAGTGGGGTAAGGTGTCTTCTTGTTTATCCTTTTTGTAATTTTGTAACATTAATTTTTTATTATCTTGTGGCAGATAAAAAATGGAAACATTTACATTGATGTCATCATTGTGTATAGTTTTTCCAGCTGTTTACTTCACTTTTCATTACTCTGTATTTACATTCATTGTTTTTTATAGCACAGTAACATTTCATCAAATTCATACACTGCACACTGTTTAACCACTCCCCAATCAAGAGATTTCTACTGTGTTTACAATTCTTTGCTCATACAAAAATGTACACGGGGCCTTTTTGTTTATTCAGTAGCTTTCTTGGGGTACTGGTCTAGCAGTGCAATCCGTAGATCAAAGGTCACTTGATTCCCAAATTGCTTTCTGGAATGGTTGTACCAATTCCTAGCTCCCCCAACAATGCTTCAATATGCCTGCCTTTCCTGATGTTTCCTCATCCTTGTCAGTTTGCTGGCTCTGAAGTGAAATCTCAGGGTTGTTTTGATTTTCATTTCCACTGTTAGTGATCTAGAGTGTTCCTTCACGTGACCGTTAAGAGTTTACAATTCTTCTGAGGATTATTTGTCCTTAACCATGGATAGCTTACCATTTGGGGAGTGGCTTTTGGTCTTAGACATTTGTTAGCTATCTACACAGCTTTGATATAAAACACAAACTTGTCAGAGAAACCTGATATAAAGCTTTTCTTCCTCCCTAGTCAGCTGCTTTCCCTTCTTAGTCTACGTGAATTTCGTTGGTGCAAAAGCTTTTAAATTTCATGTAATCAAAATAATCTGTTTGATTTTTGTTTTTTTTTTTGGTAATTACCTCTATCTCTGGTTAAAAATTAATTTTCTACCTACAGTTAGGAACAAAAGATGATCTGTTTCTCTTCTAATCCTTTTATGGGATCATCAGGTCATGTCTCACTCTTGAATACATTGTGGAATACGGTCCAAGATGTTGGTTTCTTTCCACTTAAACTCAGTCTCTTAAAACAGAACTCATTATCTTTTCCCCCAAACCTTCCTACTACTGTAGAGGGCGACACTAATTCTCTCAATTATCCAGGCTCACAATCCGGATGATATCCTCAAATCTTCCCTCTCACCCCACACCCTTTATACCCAATTTCTTGCTAAGTCCTGTGGATTTTACCTTCACAACTTGGTCCTCTCCTACCCCTTTTCCCCTCTCCCCCACTTTGTGATCTAGTGATAATGGCCTAGTACTAGACATTCAATTTCCAGACTCCATGCATTTGTACAGTCGATCCCTTATGCCTAGAATTCTCTCATCTCAGCTCCCTGGCTTTCTTCAGCTAAAAGTCTACCTTCTGAAAGCAGCCTTTTCCAGTCCCCCTCTGAGACTACTTCCCATTTACACTGTATGTATTCTGCAGGCACAACGCTCAAATGGTCGTCTCCTCTATTAAACTATGATCCCTCTGAGGGTAAGGGACTCCTTCTGTCTTTCCTCCTCTCCCCAGTGCACAATGCCTGGCACATAAATGCTTGTAATGGAGGAGGAAATGGGGAGGGGATTGTAGGTGTTAAAAGTAACTCCAAAGATATTTTTATTTATGTGAGATTGGAACCTGCTACAACAGCAACCGGCTCTCTTTAACTGGAGTCATGAGGGAACTTAGTTTGAATCCCGGCTCTGGCACTTACGTCATGTGACCAAAATGTTAAGTTAATAGTAGTACCCTGGAAGATAGTCTCATGAATGGCAACTGGGTGTTCCATTCATTCAAATATTTATAGAGTACCTACTAAGTAAGAAACACCACTAACTACAGTAGAGAAATACAGGTCCTCAAGGAACTTAGAAAGAGGGAGAATGTCACAGTGATTATAGGACTCCAGACAGGGAAAGGATCTGAAAGTCAATCCTCATTTGGAGTCAAGAGCTCTTTACACTAATCTTTCACTCCTTGTATCTGAACATGTTCTTGAAAACCTTTAATGACCCTGTCCTACATTCTCTAATGATAGAATTTTATTATATTATATATAAACATAAAATAACATACAATATTATTTGGATAAAATATAATAATCCTCTAATGATAATTACCTAATTTCTTAGTAAGAGATTTAAGACCTTTTACAACTGTCCCAGCCTAACTCTTTATGTACCAAATCTCCCCAAGTTCATACCTTTGCAGATGTGGTTCTTTCTCTGAGCAAAAGCAAAAAGCCAGCAATTAACATAAGTAGGACAATGTAGGGTCATTCTTCAAGGCCCAGATTGTGAGACTTCCTCCAGGAAGCCTCATATCTTTTTACTATGCAGAGATCACCTTCTACATTTTTTTTCCTGTCATGCTACAAAGAAAAACTATGGAACACTTCATCTCTGAACTCTGGGCATTTCACTGTGGTTCTCCCAGGGCCAGACCAATCTCCTTCCACATCTCTACCACCTGGCTTCCTTCCAATGCCAGCTAAAATCTCACCTTCTATAGAAAGCTTGCTCAATCCTCTTTAATTCTAAAGATTTGCCTCTGTTGATTATTTTCAATTTATCCTGGGTGTGGTTTACTTGCACAGAAGTTCACGTTATTCCCTCCGTTAGACTGTAAGTACCTTGAAAGCAGGCTTGTCTTTTACCTTTTTTTGTATCCTGTGCTTAGCACATTACCTGGAGCACAGCAGGCACTTAATAAACGTTTAATGACTGACTGGACCTTACTTATGTTCCTTATCAGATTACAGACCCTACCATCTGGCCTAGCATCCATCAGGAATCAGATAAATGCTGCTTCGATCAAAGGAAGAAAGCATCTGGCAATAATAACAAACTCTGGGGAGAAACTGATTAGGATGGCAGCCAGTTGACCTTTGTAGCAATCTGAGGAGAACATGTACTCATTAATCTAATTACTGATGTTGCTAATTGTCTAGAGGAAAAGGAAGAGACTGATACATAAACATGGCAAGATAAGGATTAAAGAAATCACAGCTAAATCCAAAAAACTGAGGAAAGAGCGGCTACTTTTGAAAAATGACTTTTCAAAATGGGCAAAGACTGCAATATTACAGAATCCTTGGGAAAATATGCTAAGGCTATCCTGGTAGAGATTGAGGGTATAAAATGTTTTCTAGGAGCCTGATTTCGCATTGTTCTAATGTGAGGGGGGCTGTCAAGTTAACCAAAGAGTCTAAGCAATTTTGCTGTACTTAAAGTGACCTGTTTATTTTTACGAACAACAGATTTTTCACTTGCGGGGAGGATTTGCGTAAACCCAAGCGCACGTTAACCCGGGGTCCACCGTTCAGTCTGCCATATCAGAATGCACACGCAAGGTTACCTTCCACGGAGGGCGTGGTGGTCATCTTCTGGAAGTACTTGAATTCATTCCTAAGGACAGGAGACACAGGGTTAGGCGGCAGCCAGCGCAGATGTCCGCGCCTGCGGCTGGCCTCTGCCCCGGCCCGGGCTCCGGCCAGGGCTGACCGCACACAGGACAGACAGCGCGCCGGCAGCCTCCCCTCCCCCCGGGCCCTAAGGGCAGCAGGGGCCCCGGGAAACGCCTCCCAAGGCCGTGCCACACTGGCACTTGACTTGTTTCGGGGGAGGCGCCTCCCTCCCCTCCGGGGCCCTCTGGCTCCGGGGACCAGACATCCACCCGGAGGCCCGGACGTGGCCCAGGGGGCACCGAAGCTCCGCTCGGGGCAGCGCAGCCTGCCCGTGCGGCTCCACCGCGCACTCCTCCGGCAGGTCAGCCACCCAAAGACCGGGCATTTATCGGGCGCCTACTGGTGCCAGGCGCTGGGCGAAGCGCATGCATTAAACCCCAGCTCCCGGCTCGGCCCAGCGGGGTGGACGGAGTACCTGAGCGGGGGCCAGGGCAGGTTCCCGTTCTTCCCTATGCCCATGTTCTGGGCCACGGCGACGATGCAGTTAATCGTAGGGGCCATGGCCGCGAGCAGTCAGGCTCGGGAGCGAGAGCGGAGCGCAGCGGCTCTTTCCCGGGCAGCCTGGGAAGACTCGAGCAGAGCGCGCGAGCCGCTGATTGGAGGAGAAAGGCGCGGCTGCCCTCGGGCCCGCCCCTGGTCCCCCGTGCGCTGGCGGGCCGTGACGTCATCGCGCGGGCTGAGGCCTGGGAGCTTGGGCGGCGCGTGCTCTCTCACGCGTGCGCAGCGGGGCCCGGGAGAGTTCATTCCAGGGCTGGGGGGGCTCTCGCGCCGGGCTCCGCGTGTCGCGCCATCCGCCGGCCCGCCTGCTCCTGATGCCGCGGCGGAAGCCGGTCGCCGGCGGGGCCGGCGCCTCCGTGCCTGCTCCGGGGGCGGCCAGGCAGGCGGTGCTGAGTCGATTCTTTAAGCCGGCCGGACACCTGAAGTCCTCCTCCCAGCCGGGGGCCCCTGCGAGCCCGGACTGGGACTCTGGAGCGCCCCCGCAGCGGCAGGAAGGTCCGGAGCTGCAGCTGCCGGTGAGCTCTGGGGTGGGAGGAGGGCGGGCCGGCGCGGCTTGCGGAAGGAGGCGGGGCCTAGGCCCGGAGTCGTGCGGGAGGCCGCCCCGGGAGCTGGAGGCGGGGGAGCGCGGGAGGGGAAGCGCGGGAGGGGAAGGGCCACTCGGGGCGGGGGTCACTGGGCCGGATGCTTGGGCCGCCCCCGGGCTTTGGACTTGTAAAACTCCTCGGTGACCCATCCTCCGGCCTGGTGTATCCCAATCCACCCCTCCCTTTATCATTAAGTTGGACTCTTCCGACCTCCCCAAGTTTGACTCTGCTGGGGAGAGTTGTGGGCGGAGGGGAAGGGCCGGACACGGTGCTACAGTGTAATAAAATCATTTATGTAACAGTAACATGATGATAACTATAGTTGAAGTTTACATAGCGCTTGCATGATGATACTGATAACTAGCCGTTATATAAAGCTTTTTGGTTGTTCGGTCGTGGCTCACCCTTCGCGGCCCCATTTGAGGTTCGCCATTTCCTTCTCCCAGTCATTTTACAGATGAGGAAACTGAGGCAAACAGGGTGAAGAGACTTGTCCAGGGTCACATAGCTAGTGTCAGACCAGATTTGAACTCAGGAAGATGAGTGCCCTGGGCCACCTAGCACTTCCTTAAAAATAGTGATAGATGAAGCTGATGATAACTGAGATTTATGTAGAGCTTAAAAATAATTGATAATGACAGCTAGTATTTATATAGTGCTTATTTAATAATATGCAATATTATATAATATTGTGTAATTATTACATAACGATAACATAATATAAAGTAATAATATATAAATATACAAAATAATGTGTATAAATACTATTAATGACAATGATAGTTAACATAAAAGTCATAATAAAGGGTAACAGTTACATAGTGCCTGCTGCGTGCTAGGCACTCTGCTAAGTCCTTTAATTTTCTTTTGGTCCTTGCAATAACTCTGGGAGGTAGATGTTATCACAATCCTCTTACAGATTAGGAAACTGAGGTAGGTTGTGATTAAGTAACTTCCCCAGGGTTACAAGATCTCTTGATGTTGGATGACAGTGGAGCATGTTAACTATTTTTTGGTTATCTTTAGCTTCAGCTACATGGCTGGCCCACCTTCTTTTTCTGATCTTATATGTCTCTGAGAGTATCCCCTCTGTCATCTTTCTTGTCCTGTGCCATTTGTTGGCAATGTGCTGAAGCTACCCATGCCCACTGTGTGACTCACCATCATCCTCTAGGTGACATGACACGTTTAATTCCTCAGAGACTGTGGTATTCAATGATTTCCATTCATGTGGATCATTATAAGCTTGTATAATTTCCCAGATGCATCTGACTCTGTTTTCTGCCTGTACAGTTGTTGGCCTCTGCCCCTGTCAAGACTATTCATAAAGATAATGTAGAGATGGTAAGAAAGCAAGTGGATGGATAGTAATTGATATTATCTCAGATGTTTCTTTTTGGTAGTAAGATTTGGTGTCCTCTCAGATATTTTGGGAATCTATCAGCACCCTCAAAATTGTGTCACTTCTAGCATGGATATTCTTTGTGTTTATTTGGCCTATTTCACCTATTTTTTTTCCTATTTTTTGTTTTCTTTGACACTTTTTCAATACTTGTCTAGGATGTTCCTTAAGAAGCAGACACAAGCTGCTGTTAGGATTATACTCAAAACTTTCTAGCGTGGCAAAATTACTCAGAACTTGTGTTCAGATGGCATAGTCCTCAATCGCTCAGTCAACAAGCATTTATTAATTACCTGCCGTGTGTCAGGAACCTTCCTCTAGGTTCTGGGAATACAAATTCCAAAATGAAATAGTCCCTGCTTTTAGGAACACAAGGTCGTGTTCATGTCACAGGGAGCTTTGGAGTAGGACTTTGTAGGAAAGGAAATGAATACCAAGAAAAAGCCATTAGACTTGACAAAAGTTCTTGAAGGCTTTGGGGAGAGCAGTCTCAGTAGAATGGTAGGCATGCAGATCACATTACAATGAGATGTGGAATGAGTGGGTGCCAATAAAATGGAGGCCAACTCAAACATTTATTAATCCTTTGCTATATTTCAAGTCACTGTGAGCCTATGTGCAATGTAACATAGGCGTGAATGTAATCACTCTGGAACATGCAAGTTAAATGGTATGTTTTCAGGGAACCAGTTGGCATATAAGCACTAAATATACACCAGTGTTTCTGAGAATTCAGGGGAAAAGGGCAGGAGATATCTAAGGGATAACTTGAGGGTAAACTAGGGGCAAAGGAATTTATTTATATTTAAGATGGGGGGACCTGAAGATTTTTGTTTGCAGATGGAACAGATTTGGTGGGGAGAGAGAGAGAGACATTAAAGATGAGAGAGACAGAAACTGATGGAATAGGATGTAAGCAAGCTTCTTGAGAGAAGGAATTGTTTCATTCTTTGTTTTTGTATGCCCAGCCCCTACCACAGTTCTGGCATGAGGTAGGTTGAATTTAGGAGGGGTTGGAATCAAGGACTTGAGACATAGGTTAGTAGCTTGACCTGGAGGAAGGCCACCTTGTTCTCTGAGGCTGGAAATGAGGAGAGAAACAGTGAAAACTTAGAGATCTCCTTATATGTGGAGGGGTGGCCTCAGGATAGTCTTCTGAGTGAAGTAGGATAATAGAAAGAGGGGTGGCTTGAAGAAAAAGTTTGGAATAACTTCTGCAGGCTGTGCCCCAAGGAATCAGTGGGAGAGATGAACGTTATGGTGGAGCAGTGAGGTCCCATTTGAAGTTAAATTATGTGAGTTTGAAGGGGACCAGTTGATGTATTTTGTTGTGTTTTCCTCTTAGCAAAAGTTTTCTAACAATGTTGTCCTAAAGTAGAATTGGTTTCCTTAGGAAGTAGCAGGTTCTTCCTCGCTGGAAGTTTTCAAGGGGAGGCTGGCTATGACCACTCTGTAGTGATGCTGTGGAAAGATTCGGTTGGATTAGAGGCTCTCTGAGGCCCTTTCCAATTCTGGTATTCTTTGTTTCTCTCATTCAGGAGTAGTTTAGCAAAAGTGATGGACATGACCTAGTGCTATGGATTAATGGAGCAGGTACAGAAGAAGAATAAGGAGGTAGAGGTTTCAAGAGTGGACAGTATACTATTAAAATGTTTGAGTAGGTGTCGAGACTGTGAGGGGAGGAAATGAAGCCAGATAACCAATGATGGATTGGGAGAAGAGGGAAGGAAAAAGTGACAGGAGATCTTGATCGAGTTGAAAACCACGTTCATGAAAAGCAAGTTTGTGGGAAAAGATGGAAACAGAAGATTGAGATTACTCACTCTTTATAACTTTTCTGTTTGTGACAAGGGCACCATCAGCCTTCCATTCACCCAGGTCATCAGCTTGGGAGTTAACATCGACTCTCCCCTATCCCTTCATTACCAATTAATACCAATTCTTGTTGATTTTGATTCTACGATATATTCTCCATCCTTCCCTTTCTTTATGCCCACTTGGCCAGCATCCTAGTTCAGACCCTCTGTGTGGGTGATTGCACTTGGTCTCCTTACTTCTGATCTCTCCCCTCCCCAGTCCAACTTTCAAACAACTGCCAAATCGATATTCCCCCCCTCCTTTTTTTTAAAGACTGTCATCCCATCTTGCTATGCCTCATCTGCCCTCCTCAATAGCATGGAAGCTTTGAACTGCTAGATTTTCAACCTGGATTGGTTCACTTCTCTTTAAGGAAATCTGGTAGCCCCTTGATCCCAAGGACTCACTGTATTGGTGTTGATACCCTACTTTAGGTAGGTTGTAGCCTCACTGCTGCTGAGAATTCCTGAACTCCAGTCAGTCCAGCAGACTGAGCTTCACCAGTAGGAGGGACTATAGGTGTGGGCTCTTCCATCCATCTGAGCTGATATTTCCAAAGGTCAGTCCTGACCATGTCACTTCTCTGTTTATGAAGTGTTGATGTCTTCTTGATTTTTAACCTTGCATCTGTGCTGTCCTATCTTGCTCTTCTTTAGTTCTGCCTTCTTTAAACTGATAGACAATTATTCCAACTTTGGCAGATTGGTTAGTGGCTACCTAATTATGTAAAAGCCTCAGAAGATGTGTACAACATATAAGTAGGTAAGTAAGTAGGTAGCAGGGTAGAGTAGTGGATAAAGAGCAGGGCCTGGTGTCAGCAATACCTCAGTTCAGATCCAGTCTTAGACACTTAATGGCCGTGTGATCTTGGTTGAATCACTTAAACTCTATTTGCCTCAGTTTCCTCATCTGTAAAATGGAGATAATAACACTTCTCCAAGTTGTTGTGAGGACCAAATGAGATAATAATTTTAAAGCACTTAGAACAGTGCCTGGCACATAGTAGGTGCTATATAAATGCTAGCTATTATATTATTAACTGTATTTAGATGGGGGTGAGTTGAGTTTTGTATGTCTCAGTATAATAGTAACTAGAAATTATGTTGTGCTATAAGGTTTGCTAAGCACTTTAAAATATATTATCTCTTTTGATTCATAAAACAACCATATGAGGTCAGTTCTACTATTAACCTCATTTTATAGAGGAGGAGACTGGGATTAAGTAGTTTGCATAGGGTCACACAACTAGGGAGTATCTGAGGTAGTATTTGAACTTCGATTTTCAAGATTCTAAACCCAGAGCTCCTTCTGCTATCCTGCCTAGGAGTGAACCTGTAATTGGGATTGCCCTTTGGATGGGCTGTATTGGTTCTAAATAGATAACCTAGTGCAGTGATGAGGAACCTCCAGCCTCAAGGCCACATGTGTTCTTCTAGGTCCTTGGGTGCGGCCTTTTGACTGAGTCCAAGTTTTACGGAACAAATCCTTTTATGCTCTAGTACTTAAAGGGAGGAAACTTTCTTAAATGGTGGAGGCAAGAATATGAAGGACATTCTTCACATAGGGCATGTAAGTCAGAACATTTCAGAAGTAAGATTTAAATTGCTCCATGGCATTTAGGTTTCTGCAGCCTCTACGAATGGAAATAATGATGTCATATCTTAAATTTTCATGTTTTAGGCCTCTGAATTGAATGGATGTAAGAAGAGGACTCTGGAATATGGTGAACCTGTTAACAAGAGAGCAAAGCAAGCTCGAGGAGATGGGGAAGAAAGTGACCCTGGAACGATGGGAAGCCGTGGTGAGTTCCAGATTGACAGGCCCTCACTTCAATCAGCCAAGAACCTGAATGTCTTGCTTCTTGTGCAGTGACAATGAAGTTGTTGGAAAACTTTATACTTTTTTCTTTCTTTTAAAATTGTTTCTTGACATCTTTGTTGAAACTGCCTAAAGACTTTTGAGGCAGCTTGTATAATTATTATGATGGCGTGATAGTATTTCATTTACATTCATGAACCACATATTCCCCAGTTGGTGAGCTCAATACCTTTTTCTGTGGGGAAAGAACATTTTTTTCTCATTGTTCATGGGCAGAATATCTATTCCACATGCAGAATGCTTGAGTTGCATTGCCTGGCTTGGGGGGCAGGGGCCATGAAGGAGATCCAAGGTGACATTCTCTAGTCCCTTCAGTAACTTCTCAAGGGCTAGGGTTTTTGTTGGCTAAAGGGGCATAGTTCAATCACAGTTTCTGATGAGTGGTTTCATTGTAGCAGTCTCAGCAAGAACCTCTGAAGAACTGGAAGATTTTTGTTTTCCTACAAGAGGTATCTGTAGGGGGATTAAAAGCAACGTGTCATTTCATTACTCCCAGGATGTGTGATCCCCATTTATGGAATTGTCTTACCCCCCCTTCTCAAGGGAAAATTTCACTTATAAATTTATAAGCCTCCAAAATAGGTGATGTATACAGAAGTAGAGAGTTAGAACTTAAAAAAAAAAAGACAGACCTGATAGATAATGTATTTTTTCTTCTATGAGAGAGATGGGACGGTGGTATGCTGGAAGTAGTAGTAGGTGTATATAGAATCCTTGTGCCTTTTGTTCTTAGACTTGCCTCATCTTTTTTGCGTTTTCCTAATGATCTCCCTCCCTGTTCTTTCCCATTTATATCTGGTACTCTTTTTTCACTTTTAAAAGTAATTTTAGAATTCCATTGTGGTTTGACCTTTGAAGCCTGATGAGCTTTGTAGTTTGGCCAAGTAGTATCTGTAGCAGCTCTCTACTTGTGAGTCTTGATTCCTATCTCAAATTGAAGTTGAGTATGCGTGCATGTGTGTGTGCGTGTGTGCATGTACGTGTGGTCGATCTGTCTGTCTGGGTTGTCTAAAATAACCTATTTGCGATTTAATTGCAGTATACATGTTTTCCTTTGTGTTACATATCTGATTGTCATGAATTTCACTTTCAAGAGATGCCAAATCATATGCAAAACAAACATTTTGAGGTGTAATTTCTAGGGGCTTACTAATTTTGAGTAACGAATGAATGCCCTTATAACTCCTCTACTTACAATACTGGCTAGCATTTGTTTATATCCTCTTACAAAAAGATCTGTTTCTCAGTGAAGAACCTACTTTAAAAAAAGTATTTAATACTGAGTATTTAATACTGAGATCCTAAAGCCATATTTTTCTTTTAATTTAAAAAATAAACTTCTGCTAATTATTGTTATCTGATACTGAAATCTTAGTCACATTTTATTCTAATTTTAAAAATAAACTTCTGTTAATTATTAATTGCTATTTGATACTGAGATCCTAAACTCATATTTTTTCTTAATTTTAGAAATAAACTTTAGCTAATTTTTAATTGCTACATGATACTGAGATCCTAAAGTCATATTTAACTTATTTATTTAACTTATTATTTAACTTATCCTAAAGTCAAAAATAAACTTATGCTAATTATTACTTGATATTTTAAAGAACTAAAATTATATTTTCTTCCAATTTCAAATTTAAGAACCAAGAAAATGTCTGAGGCCCAGGATGGTTTTAAAGTCTCTGGAAAAATTAAAAAAATTCTGCTGTGATTCTGAGCTTCCTTGTAGTAGAGCTTCAACTGAACCGCTACAGGGGAGATTGGCAATTTTGCCAAAATGTACTGATTTTGAGGACATCAGCATAAATGCAAAGCATATTGTTCCCTCTGAAGATTCCAGTTTTCCAAGGAGTCAGAAGGTATGTATCCTGTGTCCAGAGAAGCATTTACTGGGAGGAGATTATGTTTAGGTTCCCACATATAGGGTCCATTAGTTCCACGGAAGGGACTCAGAAGTATATATGCTTTCTTTCTTTCTCTCGCCAGTTGCATTGTGGCATGTCTGGGCAGTGGGGGTTGCATATGGGTTCTGACAGTGGTACCGAACCATGAGTAGTCCATTTCATTTTAGGATAGCTCTGTTGGAAAGTTTTTCTTACATCAAGCCTCCATTTACCTTTTGTAACTTTTACTCATTATAGCTAGTTCTATTCTTGGATCAAACAGAATTAGTTTAATTCCTCTGTTCCAAATGGCAGCCTTTCTAAACTTAGGCACCTAGAACCGAACTTATTTCAGATGTGTTATGAACAAAACAGTATACTGTGGAACTGTCATCCCTTTATAAGATCTTAGAAGCTGTGCCTCAACCCAAGATTGCATTAACTTTCTCTCTGACATATTACACTGTCAATTTGTAATCTCCTAAAGACCCCATTTGTAAATAGATAAGCTGCTGTGTGACACCATTTCCTCCCCCATCTTGTCTTGGAGAAGTTGATTAGTTGAACTTGAATGTAAAACTGCATTTTTTTTCATCTTATAATTTCTGTCCATTTACATAGCCTTTTGAGACTTTTTGGATATTTACTCTGTCATGAAGTGAGTCAGATCCCAACTTTGTGTCATCTACAGATCTCATAAGGAAACCATTTGAATCTTTATCCAAATCATTGACAAAAGTGTTAAATAGCTTAAGACCAAGTACAGGGGCACTCCATGGGATGCTTGTTTCCATGACATTTAAAAAGATTTGAGAAACATAGTTTCTAGGTAATTTAATAATTGTATTAATAAGGCCATTAGATTATTAATAACTGGATGGTCATTTGCCTGTCTCTTAGACCAAAGACCTTTTATGATAGTGGGCTAATATGTCCTTCAAGAAGGTGTTTCTGAGGGTTGCCTAATCACCTCTAATTGGTTAATCAAATGGGACGTAGACTATGTTGGGGGGGGGCTCGGTACGTGACTTAGGTCACTCAAATCTTGGTCAAAGAGACATCAATTTACGTATCACCTGCCTTGACAATAGGGAAAAATCAACATTTTCTCGGGGCCTGTCTGAGCAAATGCAATGAGCAAGAATATGCCCATTAGCCCAAACTTAGAATTTTTTTTACTGTTTGATTAGCTCTTGGCCTGGGCAAGTTTTTAAGGGAGATTTCTCACACTGGTTGGTTTCTGGATGAGGAAGTAGAAAGTGGAAAAGTCCGCATATATATGGACCTAATACAAAAATTAGTTATTAAATATAAAAGAGAAATACTCATTTCTCACATTTCCACATTTATGGAGAACCATAATGACTCTAGTTTGAGTCCAGCCATTTAACGAGTTCTAAATATCACAGTGTTCAGTGATCTAGCTCATATCACCATCTTTTCCCTATGAAGAACACGAGATACATTGTAAAACACTTCTAGTATCGATGTCTGTGTTTCACATATCCTTGTATATAGTTTCACCAGAACCTGCGTAGTCATCTTTTAGAAAGAAGTCTAGCAAGCTTACTTCTGTGGCTTCCTAACCCTGAAAAGTCAAAGTCATGTAGGGGAGAAGGAGCGGGAGGTACAAAGTAATGGGACATAGTAACATTGACAGCTGATAGGTGGCAGCATAGCGGAGGAAGGTCAGCATTTACAGGACACAAGCATGAGATCTCCAACACAGCCATTGCTGTTTTTAAAAGCTTTGCTGATACCTTTGCTTTTTTATCACCTTCATTTTCAAAGCCTCTCTTTCCTTCTTCCTGGTTCAAATCTAGCTGTGTGTGACCCTGGGCAAGCCACTTACCCCTCTTTGTCTCAGTTTGCTCATCTGGCAGAAGAGTTGGAGAAGCCAATGGCAGACCACTCCAGGATCTGCCCCTAGTGGGGCCGCAAAGACTTGGATGTAACTGAAAGGACAGAACGGCAAACAGTTGATCTTTATAGGTATATGGTCAGTGGAGCTGAGTTTTGTTTTTCTCTTTCCATTAACGTCTTTGTTGTCATTATTTGTGTTGTTTTCCTCATTAGCCTTACTTCCCTCTTTATCAGTCCATAGAAAGTTTCCCTTACCTCCCTGCCTTCTCCATATTCGTTGTTTCTTAAAGCGTAATAATATTCCATAAAGTCTGTGTAGCTGTTTTCCAGTTGTTGGTCATCTACTTTATTTCCAGTTCTTTGCTACCTTGAAAAGAAGCATGACCGTTTTCAAATCTCACTTAACTTCCTTTATGTCTCTTGTGGATCCGTTCTATCTTCTGGTAATCTTTGTACCAAGGGGACTTTTTTTAACAAATTGTTTCAACTTCTTTAGATCTTGAAATTAGGCTTCTGACTTCAAAGAGAAAAATCAACTTTTCAAGATGACTGTGCTTGAGGTTGCAGCTTTGTTTTTCTTAATTTTGTATGGCAATTTTTTCCCCCTTAAGCTCTTCTTTTTTCCAAGAGTCATTCCACAGTTTCAAAGTAATTCTCCCCAATCTTTAAATGTTCTTTCTTTCATTTTTCTTGACAACTTGTAAAATTATGTCTTTTCCTTTAAAGTTTAAAAATTTGATGTGGATTTGGATTTCAGGATGTATCATATCCCCTTCTATGCCAACTTTATCCTTTTAGAAAATTTTCTTTCTTTCTTTAGAACTGGGGATGCAGAGTGCTCAAACAGCAAGGTATTGATATAGGTCTTTAAGTATCGATATAGGTCTTTAAGTATCGATATAGGTCTAACCTCCCATTCCTGGAGTATATTTCCTCTTTGTCCTCATATTTCAGAATCCTTCTTTTCTTTTAAAGTGTCCCTCAAGCTCTTTCTGCCCTTTGTAGGATCAATGCCTCTGCCCAGCGTATGGTGTTCTTTTTCCAAATTTTCCAAAAGTAATTCATCTAGCTCTCTCCTGTCCCTTCATCCCACTCTGCCTTTTAGATTCACTTTACCTGTATTCTTGTCAGATTCCCTTGGTAGAAGGTAAGCCATTTTATGTTTGTCCTCTGGCTTCAGACAGACTACTGGCTTAGAAAGAATCAGCATATTTGAAATTTAGGTGATGTAGTGGATATAGCGCTGGACTTGGAATCAGGAAGATTCATTTTCATGAATTCAAACAGCCTCAAGCACATACCGTCTGTGTGACCTTGGGCAAGTCACTTAATCCTGTTTGTCTCAGTTCCTCCTCTGTAAAGTAAGCTGGAGAAGGAAATGGCAAACCATTCCAGCATCTCTGCCAAGAAAATCCAGATGGGATGAGATACAACTGAAAAGTGACTGAACAGCATCTGTTGACCCGTTGGTGAATGTTGTTTATGGAATCATAGAAATCTTAGAGGTGGAAGAAACTCGTGTCTGCCCGTGTCTGAACAGGAATCATTTTTGTAACATTACTGACCAGTAGTTGTCCAGCCCCTTCTTGAATACCTGCAGTAATGTAGAGCTCCCGCAGGCAGCCCATTTCACTTTTGGATGCTTCTCTTAGTAAGTGTTGGCTTGGTATTAGATGAAGTCAGCTGTATCTGAAGCTCTCAGCACTTTGCACAGAGCCTCCCACTTAGCAGATGGTTATAAGTGTTGGTTGAATTTGCGGTATCCTATTCTATCCAACGATCCTAGTTCTTATATCTGGAGTTAAATAAGTCTAATTCCTTGCCTGGAGTTGAGCAAAACAAATATTCTCTATCCATTCACGTACTAGAAGGTTTGTTCCTCATGTTCATGGCCCCCTTCTCTCCATGTCCCCTTCCCCTTTAGGTCTTCCCTGTTCTGGTTCCTTCATGACACCTTGTCCTCTTTATTTGCCCTCCTTTTGGATTCCCTGGAGCTTGTGGATGCTGTTTCTAAACTGTGGTATCTAGATTTAGGCACAGGGCCTTGATGCATTTGAACAGGACTCTTTGTGCCCTCCCTTCTCACCGGTGCCTTCTAGATTCCCAAGATTCTTTCAAGTGCCACCTGTTTTAGGAAACCTATCCTGATTCTCTTCCCCTCCATTTTTAGTGCTGTAAAAATGGAGAAATGACTTTGCATCTATCTTTTATATGCAGATATATGTATATATACATATGTACATGTATATGCATGTGTGTATGTGTATGTGTGTGTATATATTTATGTACGGGCTGTTCACTGTACCTCTGCCCCCAATAAAAAGTTAATTTTTGAGGACAGGGACTGTTCAGTTTTTCCTTATGTTATCCTTAGCACTTAGAAAATTGCCTGATAGTAGGCTCTTACTGTGTGTTCTTTCAAATGGATGAAGAATTCCCTCATTTTGGATATCATCCTTATGGAACTATAGCCTGAGGTGGTAGTGTTTTGACTGGCACTTCACACAACTGTTGGCTCAGATTTAACTTGCAGTCTCCTAACAGCTTCAAATCTTTGTTGTACAGCCTATATGTATGTGATTGATTTTTTTTAAAAATCCAGCTGTTGGATTAAACCTTTTGGCAGCTAGGTTGGTGAGGGCCTCAAGGCTGTGATGTCTGAGGATCTCTTGAAGGAATTGGGTTTATTTACATTGAAGAAGAAAAGATGTGGGCAGGCATGATGATTGTCCTCAAGTATTTAAAAATTGTTCCTATAGAAGAGGGTTTAGATTTCTTCCATTTGGCCCCCAGAAGGCAGAGCCAGACGTTTGAAGGAGGCAAAGTTAAGTTTGACATAAGAAAAACATTTCTTAACAATTGGCATATCCATTAGTTTTATGGGCTATCTTAGGAAGCAATAAGTTTCTTCTAACTGTGGTTGTTCAAGTAGAGGTTGGATGGCCATCATAGCACGTCTTCTAGTGGAGATTGTTTTTGAGGTCTGAGTCACTTTAGTTGGCTGCTTAGGTCCCTTTTAGCTTTATAAGTCTTAACTTTTATCAAGTTTCATCTTGTTGGACTTGGCTTGTTGCCTTAGCCTTGGGTCTTGATTATGTCATCTACTATTGAACTATTCTTCTACAAATTTGGTTTGACTTTTAAAAACTTGGTATGCATATAATCCATGCCTTTAATTAAATCTTTGATACAGATGTTACACAGAGATAGATCAAGAACAGCCCTGTGGCATTCCAGTATGGCTTTTTTTTTTTAAATTTTGAGCCGAGGTTTTCTTGTATGTAGTTTCTTTTAGGAAATGTTTGATAGGAATTCTAATTTAACCAAGAATCCTTTGAGTTGAAGAGATAGATTAATTTGAGTGAACAATTAAAGGATGCTGTATGTATGGTTATATACTTTACTTCTTCTCAAGAACCTTCTCTTGACAGGGAGGATCACTTTTTGGTCTTGCTCCTTTTTCGTTATCAAGTAAAAGTCATGAAAGCCTGCATAGTACATCTGAGCCCAAATCTACCAACAGAAGAACCAAAAGCATTTATACCCCATTGGAATTGCAATACCTAGAAATGAAAGAGCAGCATAAAGATGCCATCTTGTGTATTGAATGTGGATACAAATATAGGTTCTTTGGAGAAGATGCAGAGGTAAGTTGATCCTTTCAAATATTTCAGACTATTCTTATCTGGTAGCATATAGATTGTAGTATATATAACATGTTCTAAAATTTGTGTTTCATTTTCTGTGTTGGTGAAATTATTTTCAGCAAGCTAGGAAAAGTGAATCTTGCCATCTTTAAAATGTACCTATTTACTTTTTGTTTTTATGTAGAAAAAATTAATTTAAAAATAAAAGAATGAGTGTTTTTTTTTTATTTGTCATATGTATATAATATGTCAATTTGTTTTCATTTCTGACCTCCTGTACCCTGAGTTGGAGAGTAATTCTGCAGGCATATGTAGCACTGTTAGGTTGTGATAGGTTTAGGGAGACAAAGAAAATCCTGTTGTGTCTTTTTATAAAAAAGCTTTCGGACTCATCTGCTGGACCTTGAGGTCTTGCAGTTACATTTTGCAAAAAGAGAGTAAAGCATAGAATTCTGCACAGGAAAATGGGATTGTGAATTTAGTGAGTCTCTATGTATTTATATTTATATTTTGCAGATTGCGGCACGGGAGCTCAACATATATTGCCATTTAGATCACAACTTCATGACAGCAAGCATACCCACTCACAGACTTTTTGTTCACGTACGCCGTCTTGTGGCAAAAGGACATAAGGTCAGCTTTGGCTTTTGTTGATCAGTAAATGAGAATGGCAGTTCTTCGTACACAATAGAAAAAAATGAGTCTTATAATAAGATTGGTTTGAAAAACCTCAGGTTTGGATTTTGGCATTTGGGAGAAATTTGTTTTTCCTAGTCTTTTTTCTTGGTACTCTGATCTCATTGGATTATATTTTGGTCAATTTTTTTTTAATGTAGCTAAATGTGACAGAAGGACAACTAGGTGGTGCAGTGGATAGGGAAGCAGGTTTGAAGTGAGGAAGACCTGAGTTCAAACCTGGCCTCATGCGCTTCCTAGCTGTGTGACCCTGGACATGTCACTTATCCCTGTTTGCCTCAGTTTTTTCATCTGTAAATGAACTAGAGGAGGAAATGGCAAACCACTCCAGTATCTTTGCCAAGAAAACCCTCAGTGGGGTCACATGGAGTCAGATGTGACTGAAAATGACTAAACAACAACATATGTGACAGAGGGAATCAAAGTTGTCTGTCTGGGTGAACGTCTCCACATTAGTAACGTGCTATGTTCTCTTCATCCAGCAGGCGTGAATTAGACTTTCTTAGGTTTGAAATGTAAGTATTTTAACGTCCGCCACTTGGTTTTAATTTTTTTATGCCATATTCTTTTACAGGTGGGAGTCGTCAAACAAACTGAAACTGCAGCACTGAAGGCTATTGGAGAGAATAAAAGTTCTCTGTTTACCCGAAAATTGACTGCTCTTTATACTAAGTCTACACTTATTGGAGAAGATATCCTTTTGGAGTTGATAATTTAGTTTTTACAAGTTGCTAATGCTTTTTGCAGTTATTTTTTTTTTAAAGAAGATAGCTTTATGTGATCTCTTTTCTTTTGACTTGATAACTTTTTGACATAGGAAAAAGGCACATAAAAACACGAGTATATTCTATAATGGTGTTTAATGGAAGATGTTCGTATCAAAGTGGAGAAAAAGCAGTCAACTGAATTAGGGTTGAGAAAATAGATTTTTAGAAATGGCCTGCTAGAAGACAGTAATAGTTCATTAATGTCTTTTATTTTTTGGTGAGAATGCGATTATATTATGAAACCTCCATTATTGAAGAGACTGTTTCAAGGGCAGACTTTGTAGTCAGAAACTTCATTTCCAAAAGTAGAAATAGCATGAGATGCCTAGGGCTCTGTTCCAGGTCTTGGATTTCCTCTTTTTGCCATGTCTTTTCAGGGCACATCTCTATCTCTTTGTTGAAGAGCTTTCCAGCTTCCTTGGTTTGTTTAGATCCACTCCTGTCAATCCTAGGGTGAATTCTGTTGATAAGGAGGCTGCATAAAGATCCTGAAGCCCAACACACACAAAAGCACAGGCTGTGTGGCACATTTCATCTCAACTGACCATCGTCTGTCTTTCCTGCTGAACCTGATTCTTGTGCATTAGGCTGCATAACTGCCTCCTGCTCAGCTGCTCTCTGCCCTTCACTTTGGGAGCTTTTGCCAAATCAATGCTCAGGCCGGTTTATGTTAAAGAGAGCTTGTTCTTAAAGAGTATCAGTTGAAGTGTTAATTGATTTCTTCCATGTTTTCTTTTAGTTACTTTCTCTTTTCATTTTTTGTCTCTTTATTTTTTACTTTTCCATTTCTTTCTACTTCTTTTCAATTTTTCTCATTTCTTCCTTCTCAGTTAGTACGTATTTTAAGGTAAAGAGGGAGGCTATGTACTTTGTGTCTTGGGTGCTTTGGTCTATTTGTGCTTTCACTTTTGGCCTTAATTTTGTGATGAAGGGTCAGATCTCAGGTAGCTTAATTCAACAGAACATCAGTGGTAACTATTTGAATATTCCCAGAGTATTAGACACTTTTTTAGATGCTTTGTAAGTAAGAAGACAGACTATTTTGAGGACATAGTTTCTGTGTTAACAGGCTATATTGAAATAAACCAAGACCTAGAATCACAGAATATAAGATCTGGGAGGTACCTAGTTCAAACTTCTTGTCATTCTAGAAAGGAAACTGGTTTGGGAGTTAGAGGACCTTGGTGCAAATGCCTACTCTGCTGCTTGCCACCTTTTGGACCTAGGGCTACTTATTTGCATTTTAGTTTACTCACTTATAAAATGAGGGGTAAATATCTCCTGACCTTTCAGGTCCCTTTGAACTCTAAATCTGTAATCCTATGGTGCTTAGAGTAAAAGTAAAGAAGACTAAATGCTTAACTAAACATGAAATACAAAGCTATATGGGAATGAGGTATGCTGTGAGAGCATGGATAACTGATCTATTCTTGTTGCAGAGAATAGATAATAGAACTGTTGTTGTTAACAGGAGTGGACAAATCAGTTTTATTTCCTTTAATAATTATTAAATGTGAATCCCTTGATCAAGCTAGATGATCCTGTAAATGTTGAAGAAATAGCAAGTGATACATCTAACAATTATCTCCTGTGCATCTGTGAAAATATGAAAGATAAACAAAAGGGGAATATCACAATTGGCATTGTGGTAAGTAATATTTGGGGAAAATGTAAATGATAGTATGTTTGATAAAGATTTCCTATAAAAACTTGTCTTAGTGTATACAACTGATATAGTGCCAAAATATTTTTCTGATTTTTCATTAACATAAAAATATCTTTATTATATGCTTAACTGTGATTGCCACTTTATGGAATTATTTTAGGAACTTCACTGAGTCAGGCCTTGTCCTCTACAACTTTACAATTTAAGATGGACATACTTATGTGGAAACACACGTACTTTAGGATTATAGAATGAAAAATGTTTTCACAGTGACATAGAGTAAAATGTTTTACAAATTAATGATAAGTCCATTGTATATGCTGAGAACATAGGTAAATAATAGTGTCTTAATCATTGAGGGTAACCTTGGGAATATAATGTCTACACTTGGAAAGATAGTTGAGGCAGAAAAGGATCAAATTTTTGAAAGGGTTAATATTAAGGAAAGTTTTAACGCACCTTACAGATATAATTTATGCAGTTTGGCTTTCCTAATCTTCTCCAGTCTGTTTAAGTACAGTATGTATGTCATGTACTGAAGTCCTCTTGTGATGTCTCATCTGTTGCCCAGGGGCTAGAGGAACTGAACTGTAGCCATATTGATATTCTTGTTGTAAATGACGTTACATAATGTTGTCATGTCATGCCTCATGGGCTTTCCTCTGACTTGTGAATCCAGAGGTTGGCAGAAAGAATTTTATTGCGTAATCCAAAAGCAGAAGAAACATTATTTCATAGGATACCGATCATCTTGCCAAGCAATCGGTGCACAAGGTGAATATAAGTAAGCACATCATTATAAAAAGAACCCAGTGGAGAGGGTGAAGAGGTTGAGAAATGCTGTGAAGAAAGTAACTTCCATTCGATCTGGAGTTTGATGATCATTGACTTCGCTGTGAGAGGAGTGTGGGGGGACAGTGAAAATTGTGTTGAAATCGTTTAGGTTCAGGATCATGAAATGATGAAATGCAGGGACCATGAGGTAAACTTCTTGGTGGTGAATACTTGAGTCTGAAGAAGAGCCTTGGATGGCAAGCGCTGAATAACGCTATCTTGATTGTATCTCAAAAGATAGAAAATGACTGGCATCCATGGTAATATGTATTTTTTTAATTTGAAAGATCTTATATTTTGTTTTTCAAGTTACATGTGAAAATAATTTTTAACTTTCTTTTTTAAAATTTTGCATTTCAAATTCTCTCTTCCTTTTCCCCTCCCCATCCTGAGTCAGCAAGCAGTTTGATATAAATTCTACGTGCGCAGACATGCAGAACATATTTCCATATGAGTAGTGTTGCAAAAGAAAATACACCAAAAAAACTCCCAAAATAACAAAATTCGATCTCCATTCAGATTCTGTCAGTTCTGTCTCTGGAGCGGATGGCGTTTTTCATCATAGTTCCTTTGGAATTGTCTTAGATCATCGTATTGCTCAGAACAGCTGATTTGTTCACACTTGATCATCGTATGTTACTGCTGTCGCTGTGTGTAACACTCTCCTGGCTCTGCCGTCTTCACTTTCTATCAGGTTATATAAGTCTTCCCAGGTTTTTCTGAAAGCGTCCTGCTTATCTTTTCTTATAGCGCAGTAGTATTCCATCACAATCGTGTCACAGCTTGTTCAACTCTCCTCCTATTGATGGGTATCCTCTCAATGTCCCATTTTTTACCACCTCAAAAAGAGTTGTTATAAATACTTTTATATGAATTAGTCCTTTTCTCGCTCCCTTGATCTCTTTGGGATACACCTAGTAGTGATATTGCTGGGTCATAGTTTTATAGTTCTTTGAGGAGTAGTCCCAAACTGTTCTCCAGAATGGCTGGATCAGTTCACACCTCCACCAAGAGTGCATTAGTGGCTCAATTTTTTCACATCTCCTCTAGCATTTGTCATTTTCCTTTTCTGTCCTATTAGCCAATCTGATGGGTTTGAAGTGGTTCCTCAGAGTTACTTTAATTTGCATTTCTCTCCATAGTTATTTCAGAATCAATTGTCTGTGTGTAGTTTGATCGTTGGCCAGTTAAACAAAATGCGAAGAAAGGGTAAAGATAGAGAGAAGACTAGGCCAGATCTGTTAGAACAAATTGCATCCAAAAAAATAGGAAATGAAAAAAAGTATAGATATTAAATCCATCACCATTATTTAGAGAGATCATTGCGAAATCATTGTCATAATAAGGCTGAAAAGACTCAAAACCAGTTTCATCGCACAAGTGTTTAATAGAATCTGAGTTCTTGGAGACCTCACAGTTAATTTCTTCTGACCTGCACTTAAATAGAAATTCTGCAACATCTCTAACAAGGCTCAAGAACTTCCAGTTCATCTCTGTGCCAAGGAGGCAGACATAGTAGCACGGGTCAAGACTAGATCACATGTTGGTTTGCTCTTCACAGGAAGATAGAGGAAGAGTGAGCAGTATTGCCTTAAAAACAGTAAAAAGTCAGTTGTGATATAAATGAGCCTGTAGAGTACTTAGCATGAGAATCAACTCAGTCAAAATCTTGAGGTGAAATGGTGCATGGTGGCCATGAGTAGGCTGTGGTATTTTGCCAATGAAAAATTTTCTAGGAGAAGCTGTTTAAAGAATATCATAAGGAGGAATGCGTGCCTGGAAAAGGAGGTGGACAGGCCATGTAGAATGAAAAAATCCTGATGGACAGCTGGGAAGTCCCCTAGGATTCATGCAGTAACAAAAGGTTTTCAGAGGAACCACAGAAGACCTGCTTAAAGGAACAGAATCCTCTCTCTTATGCTTTTAAGGTTAAGCTGCACATGTACTGACTGGATGATCTTGGTCGCTTACCTATTAGCTCTAGGCACCTCTCTAAATCTTAAGGTTGTGGAGAAGATATGACTTGAGTTCAGCTGGGAGTTTCTCTACACCAGGGAAACCAGAGGTCCAGTCTCTGTCGCCTTCCCCTAACCACCATACCAGTCAGGTTGTTCATCTGTTTCTCGCTCATTGGCTCACCTTCTTTCAGGTCTTACATGTTATCTCTCATGCTGCTTCTCACATGTATACTGTGTTTGATAAGATGTTATACCTTGCTGATACTTACTACATATGTAACTTTATATTACTTTGGGTTATTGATAATACTGCTCTTTTGAGATCATGGAGTTGCATGGTTTGTATCCATCTGATACAGCATTGGGAGAATACTGCTGTTAAAAGCAGCATGAGATCTTGGCAGGTGTTATGCAATTTCCCCATTATTATACAGTCTTTTACCATGCCCTCTAATGTTCTGGGTCTGGTTCTGTGTCTAATATTAATACTCAGGAGTATCCACCCATGCTGAAGCAATCACAGACCTAAAAAAGTGCTGAAGTACATGACCTGGCTCATTTACTGAAATTTGCCCATTTAGGATCATTTGGAATTATTGGAGTCATTAGCTCTGATGTATATTATGCACAAGTGGGATCATCTGACCAGCAAGAACTTCTCTTTCCTTTTTTTGCCTTTTAAAATCTTCAGAACAGTCCTTAATATCTCTTTCTATTATGAGTTCATTCTTTATTCTACTTGTGGCAAATCAGAGGAAATGATGTTTGCTTTATTGTTTGGCCATTTCTGAAACGGTTCAGCACAGCGTTTGTTTTTGAATGGCTCTAAATAGTGTTTCTAATGAGTTAGGACCAATGTGGTGGCTCCCAGTTGGGTATATTGGCTTGTCCTTGGTCAGATGTTGGCCCTCATGGGAGCAGTAAAAAAATAATAATTACTGATGGCTGATATTTGTGTAATGCTTTAGGTTTGCAAAAGTCCTATATGCTTGTCTGAAGTTAACCCTAAAGAGCACACTAGAGGGCAATGTGCCCTTGTTAATCCTTTGCTGCATTAGCTGCATGAGGCAATGAAGACAGTATGGTGATGTGGAAAAACAGTGAATTTGAAGTAAAAGGATATGTGTTCATATCCTGGTCTATGAAAATGGAGGAGGGGAGACTGTAAGCAAAAATTTATGTTCTGTACAGCTGTTTCTAGGACTAGAGTTAAGCTAACCAAAGAGAGTGATCGGGTATGTGTGAGCAATTAAAAGGGATGTAGTTTATCCCTCAAAAGGATGGCATGAATCCCAACAAAAAGTTTCTAATTTATGGTTAAGAGACTTTTTCATGAGAACAATGAGACTATGAGGACTCTTGGTTTCCTGTATTGGGATAAGTTCAGTGTATTTAGTGCTTGTTGCAGTTGTTGTGTTTGTCCTTTGTTCTCGAAGAGGACCATGACTTCAAGATGATGACTTGACTTTGATTTGAGTGAGGGAGGGCTGTGCAAGGTCTCCAACCTCACTTTCTTCTCCTGCGGGTCCAGTGGCTTGATACTCATTAGGATGACTGGAGATGGCCCAGGATGGAGAGGGAGACCCTGGCCCTTTCAGGCTAAGATCCTATCACATTCTCACTTTGAGTGAGATATACCCATTCAGTGAATAGGCTTCTTTAGGTTACTCAAGGGATGGCCCCTTTATTAAAAAAAAAAAAATCAAGCTGGGAGAGGAAGACCCTCAGGGTTCCTGGGTGAAAGAGAAACAATTACTATTTAGGTATTACATTCACTCTGTTCTAGATGGGTGGGGACTTGTTCAGTCTATGAGCTCCAGATTGAATTGGGTTTAAAGCTTGATCTTTGAGCAAGCAATGTCACCAGTAAACCCAAAGGAAAAAAAATGGTAGTTTTTGGCCCTGGGCAGAACATCAGAGGAGAGGAGAAAGAGGAGAGGGGAGGTGAGGTGAGGGGAGAGGAGGAGGAGAGCTGCTATTCACACTTTGTGTTTGTCCTTCGTTCTCAAAGAGGACCATGACATCAAGACGGTAACTGGACTTGAAGTTAACTTTGATTTGAGTGAGAGAGAGCTGTGCAAGGTCACCAACTTCATTCATTAGGATGACTGGAGATGGCCCAGGATGCAGTGGGAGACCCTGGCCCTTCCAGGCTAATGTCCTATCAATTCTGTGATCCCTTCATTGCTTGAAGTTTATTTTGAGTAGCAAGTCCCCACTATTCATAAGACAATAAGGTAACACTGAGTACATAGCATTTTTAGAGTTACTTCTTGGTTTGGCCGATGCTCAAGCCAACTAATGTTGATGTGTAGACAATCCATCCCTCAAAGATTACAGATTTGTAAGAAAAGAACCCTTGAAGGACCAACATGGATTTTCACAGATAAGAGCAGACACTGGAAAAGCAAATTAACATAGGGCTGAAATGCTGAGATGGCCACTTTTAATTATTGTTAACCCTTTCTCGTTCTGTCCTCTCCTCATCCTGCTATTCCTTCTATTTTCTATGTTGTCTTCTGGTTTTGTAATATTTCCTCTTTCACTAAAAAGCATGCAAAAGTGTTTTGTGATATTAAATAGTATAAAATCTGTACTTTGCTAGTCCAGCATAAATGTTCTTGGCTCTAGGCAGTTGGCTAATTGCAAAGCAAAGCTGTTTCGAGTTTTGGAATTTGTGTTTATTTCCAAACATTAATATTTCATTTTTGAGTAAAGCTATTTGTTTCACTTGACTGCTTCTCTTTTGCTCTAGTCAGCATCACATGACTGCAAGGGTTTTTTTTTTCTTTTCAGAGTGGATGGGTGATCTTGAGATAAAGGGGAAACAAAAATGGATTACAGCTGTGTTTATTGGTTTTAAGAAATGTGTTTCCTTTAAAATCCAGTGGAGTTTAGGGTGCTACTGTTTAGGATTAGAATTCCTTCACACACACAAAAAATTGTTTCCTATTGGGTGGTGAGAAAATTATTTGTTAGCCTTGAAAATATATGGTAGGGTTCAAATAGTTATACTACTCATAAGTTTGAGTTGTTGCCGTTGTGAAGGTGATGATCAGTGACACATTTAGGTGATTTTTTTTAAGCATCTCATGTATGTTTTAAAAATATTTGAACTGTTAGGCTTATATAACCTACTATATGTTTAGAGCTTGGCATATGCTTAATTAATGCTTGTTTCCTTAAACATAGCAAAACACCCATTTTCCATATGACCTGCCACACCTCTTTTTCAGGGAGTGCAGCCAGCAACTGGTGAAGTCATTTTTGATAGTTTCCAGGACTCAATATCCCGTTTAGAATTAGAGACTCGCATTTTAAGATTGCAGCCTGTAGAACTTCTACTACCATCAGAGATGTCTGATCACACTGAGAGGTTCATCAAGAGTATAACTTCTATCAGGTATGTATTTACATTTTTTTGTAGGGGAAATAAAGTAGATTTGGTGATGGTAGTGACTATTCATGGTAAATCCTAATTTAAGGTCAATTGTTTTAAAAGCTAAATCCCTTTAATAGTAGCCATTTAATTTATGAAAGCAATAGAGTTCTTCCTGAAAAAAAATTGTCTAATTTCAAAAATATCTTTTCAGGGTGTCATGTTTTATATTTCATACCTCTTGTCTATTAGATTTCTTCATATGTAAATTCACATAAATTTGAAATAATTTCGTATGGGAAGCACCATATTGATTGATTGTCATTCAGGTTAATACTGTTTTTTTCCTGCCTCAGTTTAGCTACATTCTTGCAGAATGAAGTCTTCTATTTATAAAAGCTCCTATTTGAAAGAATTGAAAAATACATTTGAAAAAGAAAATTTTAAATATTACCACAAGAGGGCCCCATAGCATTTCCTATTTCATGAGTCACCAGGCCAGTACTTTAAATGGTTCACAAGCTGTTTGCTTTTATTTCCCAAGCTGCAAAATTACTTGTGTTTTTTTTTCATTTAGTAATGGGAATGTTCATGGAAATGATGTAGGATGAAATTAAGTTGTAATTATTTCTATACAATGTAAAACTTCCAGTGTTTTAGTCTCTTAGTTTTTTTTGTGTTTTACCTAAATATGAAAATAGAGCCCTTGTAGGGGATGGTAAGAGCAAGGGCAAAACCAGCCCTTTGTTTTTAAAGAACTATTTTCTTCTGTGAGCTTTTGAACCTCCTTTTCTATTTGGTTAATTCTGCTTTTTAAAGCATTCATTGACTTTTTGGACCTTTTTCCAATTGAGTTAGCCTATTTTTAAAGGTGTTATTTTCTTCACCATTTTTTTGGGAATCATAGCAAACTGTTGACTCGCTTTTCAAATTCTTCCATGGCCTGAGCCCATGTCATATTTATTTTGGAGGTACTGGATGTAGAAGCCTTGACTTCCTCTGACAGTATGCATTGTTCTTCCTCATCTCAAAGGATGGAAGAAAATAACCTGTTCACCAAGAAAATAACTTTCCATAATCTTATTTTTTTTTCCTTTTTGGGGAATTTTCCAGCCAGTTACTTGACTTTAGAGTCCTTTGTGAAGAGGAGGGTATGCTCTGGGGACCTGAAAGTTCTCAGTTCCTCCAAGGTGGCACAATCAAGGGAGAGGACTTCACTCTCCTCCTGGCGTGCACACTGGTCTTGGAGTAACCAAAAACTTTTCTGCCCAGGATCTGCAAGTAGTAGAATTCCCTCTCCACAACCAACTCCAACTCTGCCAGTCAGACTAGCATACTTCCTTATCCCAGGACTGTGCTCAGGGTTGAGATTAATATCAGCTGCTTGATTCTCCCAGGGTCCCCTCAAATGGATACTGTAGCTGCCACTATACACTGCTGTGGCCGCTGTCTAGGGCCAGGGCTAGGAATGGACCCTGCTCCCTTCTTGCCCAGTTGGAAAAGCCTTCTCACTGACCCTTGAAACTTTATTTGGCGCTTGTGGGTTGAGGGGTCTGGGAACCTCCGCTGCTGCTGGAGATTCCGCCCCGAGGCGTGCTGTGGTCCTCTTTCTCCTGGTGCTGTGTGGCCAAGGCTGGGCTGAGCTTGGTGGTCCGTGCAATAGGCCTTTTCTGTTGGCCTTCCAGGCTACCTTGGGCTGGAAATCTCTTTCACTCTGTTGTTTGGTGACTTCTGCTGCTCTAGAATTTGTTGAGAGTTGTTTTTTTACAGGTATTTTATGGACTGTGGGGGAAGAGCTAGAGTATGTGTGTCTTTCTACTCTTCCATCTTGGCTCCCCCCTCCCCCCCCCCAAAGCAGTCCTTTGTGTGACTGAAGTGGACTGGAGGAGCAGGTTATGGGAGCTGAGCAGATGGAAGATTGGAGGCAGCATCAGTTTGGATGTTGAAGTTCTCCACTGTTAGGGCAGGAAGTGGGGCAGAGAGAATGACTGTGAGCATGGCGCTGAACTCAGCGAGGAAGAAAGGAGAATCATGGTTGTCGATAGATATTGGCCACCAAAACTGGATTGGGCGTTAAATCTGAATAGTATAAATCTCAAAGGAAGAGAGTTTACTGAGTCTAGCATGACCAGTGAACCAGGGGCTAGGAGGGAAGTGTACCCGTTACTAGAAAGAGTGGCAGTGATGCCATGTCATCAGGAGGGAGCCAGAATATTGAAGGATTGAGAGGGGAAGAGGTTCAAGATGAAAGCAAGTTTGTTAATTATTGAATAGATATTTGAGAACACACTGGAAGGGGTAGAGTTGAGGGTGATTGGAGACAGGGAGTGGGCACATAAAATGGGGAATAGGGTTAGCATGTCTTTGGCCAGGAATTCAGAATCACTGAAGTTGTTGAGGTTTCATGATGTGTTGTGGTGAAACCATCTCAAAGAATTCAGAGCCAGACCACCTCTAAACCAAGTTATAGGCATTTATTGAGATTGATACCTCTCATGGAGGAACCAGCAACTTCAGAGAGAAAGATGAATTTTTATAGGGTAAAGATGCAATTACACAACAGAAATTTATGGAGGAGTTTCTTAAGGGCTTGGGCAATGGAGGATAGGCCCCATCTGTGGTTCTGTGGTTAAACATCTTGGTCATGTTGTCCTCCAATTGGCTAGCCATCGTGGTCCTGTCTGGTCAAGATGGATTGGTGACGTACTGTGGTCCCATCTTGGGCTAGATGGATGATGTGATTATGACTGAATACAAGAACACACCTGTGTAAATATGTGGAATGGGTGCAGGGGCAGTGGCTGGGTAGAGGCAGTGGCCGGCTGTTCTGTGAGAACTGTGAGTTCATGGACACACCTGTTGTTCTTGAGCAGTGAGGCACATCTGAAGAAGTTAGGATATTGGGTGTGGGGAGGCTAGGTAGATACAGTGGAGCCTCTAATGAAGTTAGAATATTGGGGCTGGGAGCAGCTCTAACCTTTGGAGAATAAGTCAAGCTTATCAGTGGTTGTGGTGAGGTCTGTTGAGTTATACTTTTCTAGGTCTTGCCTTAAGAGCATTCCTTATGTGTTATCATATTTTGTCTTTAAGGCCCAAAAAGCTCTCCTCACTGCATGCAGGAGTGAGCTTGGGAGAGGCTGGTCAGGATGTAGGAAGTGGAAATAGCAGGTGGGAAGTAGTCTCTAAAGCTCTAGAGAAAGTCCTGGGGTGAAGAAAGAAGCCAGTGGAAGCATGTAGCCAGATCTGGGACTGACACAAAGCTTACCGAGAAGGCCCCTTTCCATTGTGTTACTGTCGTTTACTCTGGCAACTCAGAGAGAAGAGGCAGAGGGTGGGAGACAGAGCGCTGGATCTCAGATGGATTGATGCAGAGCTCTCTGAGAAGGCCCTGGGATGAAGAGCCAAGACAGGGCTGAGGGCCCCTGGGAAGGCCCTGGAGAAAAGACCAAGGCTATTGGAGTCAGGTGACTGATCCCGGCTTTTGATCTTATACAGCCGTGTCACTTTTCTATCCACATTTTAATCTCTTAATTCTGCTCTCTGCAGTGTCTGTGCCTTTGCTCCTGTCTTTTTTTGCTTCCAGAAAAGAATGTTTTTTATTCCTACAGTTCCTATTTGTATTTTGATAGGTGGACCCCCCACATATTGTATCCATTCTGTGGTTATTCTGAATGAAATTTCTTTTTCTGTCTTTATGCTATTTTGTTTTGACAATATGCAGAGAGGTTCATGATTTTTGTGAGTTGGTTTTGTAACCTACTTTGCCAAAGTTATTGTTTCTAATACTTTTTTAGTTGATTATCTAGGCTTCTCTAAATAGACCATCATATAATCTGGAAAAAGAGATATTTTTGTTTCCTTTCTGTGCTTATTCCTATTATATCTTCTTGTCTTATTGTTAAAACTGGACTTTCAAATAATAGTGGAGATGATGGACATCCTTGTTTTATACCTGATCTTATTTGAAAAAAGCTAAAATATGTTACAGGTAATGATATTTTAGTTAGATATTATTTATCACATTAGGAAAGGCCCTGTTTGAATGTTTTCAGTTCTTCTTTGTCTAGTTCAGATTTGAGTCATGGCCACTCACATCCCCTGGATGTCCCACCCCTTGACCTCTTCCTCCAGATCTGTATCCTGTTTTTCTTACCCCAACTCTGGGACCCTATAACTTCTACCCCTTTCCCCTCTTCTCCTCGCTTCCTTTTTTCTTCTCTTTTTATTATTCTTTTAAGACCATTTGCACAGAACAGATCTACCCCCATCCCTCTGTTTATCTTGATCACCTCTGCACTTCAGGGTTTTGGATGGACATTTGTTTCGTCTCTCCCCATTAGAATGTGAGCATTTGCCCATCATTTAGTTCCAGTTGCTCAAATATATTTACTTTTCTAGGTTTCTCTTGATTTGTGGTTTTGCAGTTCATAGTTTTTACTCAGTTCTCTTTTTTTTTCACCAAGATTGTTTGAAAATTCTCTTTTATGTTAAAGGTTCATTTTCTTTTTAATCTGTGAGATATACTGATTCTTACAGCAAAATTATTTTTGATTGTAAGCCTCTATTTGTGCCTTTTGGAATATTTTGTTCTAAGATTTTTCTTTTCTTTGTAATTAATAGCTGCTAAACCTTGCGTGATACTGACTGGTCTTCTAGTAGTTAAATTATCTATGCTGATTGCTATTTTTTTGTTTTTAAGTTTAGAAGTTCTGAATTTTAGCCATGACATTATTGGGAGCTTTCATTCTTGGGTATTTTTCAAGAGGTGATCAATAGATTCTTTCTATTTTTAGTTTGCCTTCTGGTTGTAGTAAAATCTGGACAGTTTTCCTTTGTGCTTTCTTGAGATGTGACATCTTAGATTTTTTTGTTTTATTTTGAGAGTGTCCAGTCATTCTTAAATTCTATCTCCTTGATCAATTTTCCAAGTAATTGTTTTTTTTTAAATTTTAAAATTTTGAGTTCCAATTTTTTCTCCCCTTTTTATCCCCTCCCACCCACCCCAATACACTGAGCAATCTAATTTTCCCTATCTCCGATCTGCCCTCTCTTCTGTCATCCCTCCCTTCTCTTGTCCCCATCTTCTCTTTTGTCCTGTAGGGCCAGATGACTTTCTATTCCTCATTAACTGTATGTCTTCTTTCCTAGTAGCAACAACAATACTAAACAGTTGTTCCTAAAACTTTGAGTTCCAACTTCTCCCCATCCCTCCCTCCCCACCCATTCCCTTTGGGAAGGCAGGCAATTCAATATAGGCCCTATCTGTGTAGTTTTGCAAATGACTTCCATAATAGTCGTGTTGTGTAAGACTAACCTAATTACCCTCCATCCTATCCTGCCCCTGATTGTTTCTATTCTATCTTTTGATCTTGTCCCTCCCTGAGTGTTGACTTCAAATTGCTCCCTCTTCTCATTGCCCTCCCTTCCATCATCCCCCCTACCTTGCTTATCTCCTTCACCCCCACTTTCCTGTACTGTAAGATAGGTTTTCATACCAAACTGAGTGTGCATTTTATTCCTTCCTTTAGTCGAATGTGATGAGGGTAATCTTCTTGTTTTTTTTTTTTCTCAGCTCTCCTCTTTTTCCCTCCACTAAAAGGTCTCCTGTTTGCCTCTTAAATGACATATAATTTACCCCATTCCATTTCACCCTCTTTCCTCCCCCTACCTTTCTCTCTCACCATTTACCTTAATTTCTTTTAAGATATGGTCCCATCCTATTCAATTCTCTCTGTGCTCTCTGTCTCTGTATGTGCGTGCATGTGTGTATGTGTGTGTGCATGCACACGTGTACATGTGTGTGTGTGTGATCCCACCAACTACCCAGATACTGAAAAGTTTTAAGAGTTACAAATATTGTCTTTCCATGTAGGAATGTGAACAGTTCACTTTTGATAAGTCCCTTCTGACTTCTCTTTGCTGTTTACTTTTTCATGCTTCTTCTCATTCTTGTGTTTGAAAGTCAAATTTCTTTTCAGCTCTGGTCTTTTCATCAAGAATGCTTGAAAGTCCTCTGTTTCATTGAAAGACCATATTTTCCCCTGAAGTATTATACTCAGTTTAGCTGGGTAGGTGATTCTTGGTTTGAGTCCTAGTTCCTTTGACTTCTGGAATATCCTATTCCACACCCTTTGATCCCTTAATGTAGAAGCTGCTAGATCTTGAGTTATCCTGATTGTATTTCCACAGTACTGGAATTGTTTCTTTCTAGCTGCTTGCAAGATTTTCTCCTTGACCTGGGAGTTCTGGAATTTGGCCACAATGTTCCTAGGAGTTTCTCTTTTTGGATCCCTTTCAGGTGGTGATCGATGGATTCTTTCAATACTTATTTTGCCCTCTGGTTCTAGAACGTCAGGGCAGTTTTCCTCGATAATTTCATGGAAGATGATGTCTAGGCTCTTTTTTTGATCCTGGCTTTCAGGTAGTCCCATACTTTTTAAATTGTCTCTCCTGGATCTATTTTCCAGGTCAGTTGTTTTTCCCATGAGATATTTCACATTCTCTTCCATTTTTTCATTCTTTTGGTTTTGTTTGGTGATTTCTTGGTTTCTCAGAAAGTCATTAGCCTCCATCTGTTCCATTCTAATTTTGAGAGAACTATTCTCTTCAGTGAACTTTTGAACCTCTTTTTCCATTTGGCTTATTCTGCTTTTGAAAGCATTCTTCTCCTCACTGGCTTTTTGAACCTCGTATTTTTCAAGGTGTTGTTTTCTTCAGCATTTTTTTGGGTCTCCTTTACCAGGGTATTGACCCTTTTTTCATACTTTTCTTGCATCTCTCTCATTTCTCTTCCCAGTTTTTCCTCCACCTGTCTAACTTGCTTTTCAAAATCCTTTTTGAGCTCTTCCAAGGCCTGAGCCCACCCGACATCCCCCTGGGATGTCTGGGGTACCAAGGCCCCGCCCTCCACGTCTTTCCCTGATGGCAAGAGTATATCCTCGTCGTCAGATCTGAAAGTCGGGATCATTTGCATCTGCTCAAAAAAGCTCTCTATAGTCTTATTTTTCTTCCCTTTTCTGGGCATTTTCCCAGCCAGTTACTTGACTTCTGAGATTCTTGTCCACCCCCTCCTAGATCCGCCCAGCTAGTGCTTGGGGTCTGAGATTCAAATGGGCTTTCATTGGCAGGCATGGCTGCTATTCAATGTGAGCTTTAGTTCTGGTGCTGGGGTGGGGGCAGGGCCATCTCCCAGGCTCAGCTCCCTCAGGGGCTTTATGCAGAGACTTTCAGTAATGAAGATTCTGCCTGCCTGCTCGGGGAGTCCCGGGGGCCGCCGCTGCTGACTCTGCCTCCGCCACTTCCCGCCCCTGCCTCTGCCTCTGCTGCTTCCTCCTGAGGGGGCCCAAGTCACGGAGACACCCTGCTCCCCTCTCGGCCAGCCCAGCCGTCTCTCTCACTGACCTGTAGCTTCTGTGGGTGGAGTGACCTTCCCGGCTGCCGGAGCTTCCGTCCCTGAAGCCTGCTCGGATGAGTTTCTCTGGGGCCGCCCGGCCGGGGCAGTGCTGGGGTGGGGTCCGCTTTCCGGGGTGCGACGGACCCTGGGGACCGCTCTCCAGGGCTCTCTGGAACGGAAATCTCTTCCACTGTGTTTCTGCACACCCTGCAGTGATCCAGAACTTGTGGGGAGCTCTTCTTACATTAAATGCATGGGCTGTGGGTTTGGAGCTAGCTTACAGTGAGTCTTTCTACTCCGCCATCTTGACTCCGCCCCTGGGAGCCAAGTAATTGGTTTTTAATAGCAGATACGTTACATTTCCTTCTTCTTTTCAAAAAAAAAATCTTAATTTTATTCTAATATTTCTATTCTAATATTGAGTCATCTAGTTCTGTTTGGTCTCTTTGCTTTTTAGGGAGTCTATTACTGTGATAAAGTTTCCTCCTTCCTCCTTTAAACTATCTATTCTCCTTCCATTTCTTTTCTTCAGAACTCTTACTTCAACTATAATTACATTTTTTCCCCCTTTTAGGCACTCTTGAAATCCTTACAGCCAAGCCATATTTTTCTGCGTGTTTCTGAGTTTTCTTTTGGTCATCTTTTTGACCTATTTTTCTTCATAGTATTTAGTTTCTTTCTCTCTTTTTTTTTAACTCATATCTGCATCCTCAGTTCCTGAGAGGTGTGTGCACACACACACAAGGTGCACTAGGGGCAGGTTCTTCCCTTTCCTTCCACTCTGGGATGGAGTAGTTAAGCCCTATTTGATCATGACCTTGATTTCTTGGCTTCTAGCCTTAGGCTTCCTGAGGGCTGGCAGACTTCTTGTTCCTAGTTGAGAGACAGATCAGCATGTTTATAGGTAGAGGGGAAGGAACCAGTATAGAAAAAGAGATTAAAGGTTCTCAGGTAGAGATGATGAATGAAGCAAGAAGACATGAAAGCTGAATAGAAGAGGATTAGTCTTGGCATGGAGGCAGGGCACTATAGCCTCTCAGAGTAGAGAGGAAAAGATGGGTGAAGGAAAGGTAAGTTTTGTAATACGGAAAAGGGGAGTCATACGGTCTCAGTCTTATCAATAAAAAGTTAGAGGTGAAGCCATCATTGAAAAAAAATAGATGCAGATAGAATTTGATAGTGAAGAAGAAGGGAGAGAAAGCTTGAAATAGCCTGTGTGGAAATGTATAGACCAGAGATTAATAAAAGATTGTCATACATTGGTGCCATGCAGTCAGAATCTAGTGAAAGTTGAAGTGTTGAATTGTCAAAAGTTATAGAATCTCAAAAGAGAAAAAATATTTATAATTTGAAAAAGCAAGTACAGGAAAATCTGATGGATCAGTGCAATATTAATTCTTTAACCCAGTATCATACCAAATATGGGTATACCAAATATGGGGCTGAAATATGACTGTTATTTCAGAGTCTGAGTCTGAAGAGCATTGCCTCATGATTTTTTCCTCCTGCTTTCCTCTCTCCTTTCCCTCCTTCTTCCCTGGGCAGGTTTGCCTTCCTAACTTTGGAGCAGTGCTTTTTGAAAAGACAAAAAAAAATTTCAAGTGAAAAAATGAAATTGATTGAACTGTGCATACTTTCAGGAAGGTGTAATATCTTTTTGAATAAGGCATTACATTAATGAACATATGGACATATGTTGCTATAGCTTGCTAAAAAGTCAGAAAATCACAAATCTGAAAAAAAAAACACTTGACTTTTCTAGAGCACTTGTTTCTGAGTCTATGCCGTGAACCCTTTTAACTTTTGGATGAAACTAGTCTCTTCTGACATTATAAGCAATTTTTCCCTTGGCAGGTGTCAGTAAATTAAACTCCCTCCTGCGTTTAAGTAGATAGGGTTAGTTAAACTGTTCTTACATGTGCTAATGCTACAGGTTTCTGAAAAATAAAACTTTCTGAGATTTAGAACTGTCTTAGAACTTTCAAAGGTATCATGCATTATTTTTAACCTGTTAGATCATATAAGTTAGTGTGTGAATGTACAAAGAAACATTTTCTGGCTTCTGTCATCTTCTTACAGTTTGAATGAAAGATCATTTTGGGACCAAAAGGTATTTTTACTATGTTCTTACCCCACAGTGTTACTGCACTTACTAAGATTTGCAGTAAAATGTTGTTCAGAATGTGAAATGCACTTCTAGATGGGATTTTATGATTTATCACCAGGTCTCATAGGACTTTCTATCCCATTATGATCTCAATGATTTTAGCGTTGGCGGGAATTCTGGTCAAAGCCAACACTACAATGTCATGTCCTGCCCCTGGGGTATGGTGGAAAGATCAGTCAGGAGAGACCTAGATTCACATCCTGTGTTTGACGCCAACTGTCAGTCACTTAATGCCTGTGCTTAGTGTCCTCCTCTGTGAGGCGCAGATGAGATTCCCCATCTCACTGTGATACTCTAAGGCTCAAATGAGACCGAGACACTGTCACCTTAAAATGCTAATTAAAAATTGTTGGTTGTTGCTGCAGCCATTGGCAGAAGTTAGTTCCTCATGCCTCCATGGACCAGTGTCAGACAATGGAGAGAGACAGATGAACGCAAGCTGGCATGGAACTGCTAATGCTGCGTCATGACGGTGAGGCGGAAATCCTAATGATCTGGTATTGAGAAGTGAAAGAATAGTTGTTGATGGCAGTGGATAAAATGATGATTTTATGGAAGGCAAAGAAGAGCACTTAGTCAATTTTTCAAGCCTTTAATTAATTTTGTTGAAAGTCAGTCATGTAAAACTGGCTAGAAGTTATGCATTAGTCCTTGAATTGCTTTTTGTTTATGAAAAAGATTTTTTTAGTTGTGTCTGACTCTTTATAACCCCATTTAGGGTTTTCTTGGCAGAGATACTGCAGTGGTTTGCCATTTACTTCTCCAGCTCATTTACATGATGAGGAAACTGAGGCAAACAGAATTAAGTGACTTGCCCAGGGGCACAGGGCTAGTAAGTGTCTGGCTGGCTGTGCTGCCCAGCTGTTGAAAAAGAGACAGGAACAAAGAGCAGCATCAACAACAAAAACCAGGAGTAGTTTACAGAAAGCAAATGCTCAGGCTATTGCTGGGTCGTACGCCCCCACCACTTGCATCCGCAACCTGTTTTCAGCACGTCACAGTAATTGATGTTGAAAAGGAAAAGTCAGAACAGGGGCTGCTTGTTTTTCATAGCTGTGTGTGCCTGGGTAAGGCCTTACACAAGACAGCAGAGTGCTGGGCCTGCGGTCAGGAAGATCAGAGTCCAGATTTGGTTTCAGACTCTTACTGTCTGCCTCAGTGTTTCTCAACTGTAAAGTGAAGATCATGACATTTTGTTTACATGAAGCTAATTTTAAAGTAATTTGTTTTTATTTTATTATGATTATTCATTAAATAAAACTGATCATAATATTCTCTAAACACCATTTTTCTTTGAAGATTTTCAGTAAATTGTACCACTTTTGGAATTTTCTGATCACTGTGATTTTTAAATAAAGTTCAAGAGCTGTGATTTCTGGGTAATTGAAAATTTTATTAAGAAAGGGTCAGTGACAGTCTCAGATGCCAAAGACCTCTCATGTCAGTGGGCTTACAGTTTATATGCCCTTGGATGCCTGAGGGATGCCAGCCAACTCTGATTGGTTAACAAGCTGGTTATTGTCCTTTGTTCTGGAAGAGGACCAAAATGACACCATGATAAAGTCAAGTTTCAATGTGTCTGACTGGCTGATCAGACCAATACGAGACCCACACAAGTCCTCACGTGCTTGGGGTAGACTAACTCACCAAGGGATTTGAGATCCCTTGGTTACCCTCAACCTGATTTGTCCTGTCTGCTGAAATGGTTTAGTGGGGTGTGGCTACTGTGTGTGCTACAGCTTCTTGGGGCCATAGGTGAGAGTTGGGTGGAACAGGTGGATACCGAAAGTAGAAAAGCAGCCCTGAAATGGACTCAGCAGCCATCACACCAAAGGTACTGGTCCTCTCTGAACACACCCTACCCACCCTGGTTAACAAGTAATGAGAGATGGACTTTATAAAGAGAAGTGAGCTTCCTCCAGTGACTCGGAGAGTGACTTTTCTCTCTTAGAAGAAGAGACTCTCTCTACACCCTGACCACCCATAGCCTTGGGCAATCCAGGCAAAGGATACACTCAAACTTGCTTGAGTGGAACACAAGGGGCAGGAATTCACCTAGATAAAATGGTCTAAGTGGCGGAAATTTTTGGCCAGGTCAGTAATGTCCTTCAGAGGCTGGGCTTTGAACAAAAAAGTAGAACAGGGAAAAAGTGGGGGTCTCCCCATAATTGGTTATTAATAATTTTCACTTATCACTTTTCAGGTATGAATTTGCCCCTGAAATAATAGAAGAGAACTAATTTTCTCTGGAAAAAAAAGGTTGTTGTGAGGTTTATTATTAATTAATAATAATTAATTAATAGAATATTGAAATTATTAAGAGATACTATATATTTGCAAAGCACTTAGCACATAACAGGTACTCAGTAAACACTTATTTCCTTCCTTCCTTCCTTATATACAATGGGCATTTGATAAAGGTTAAGAAGGCAGTAATGTGTTTAACACATTTTAGAAAGATTTCTTTTAAAACCTGTTTTCAAGAGTATTTTGAAGTTAACTTTAGAAAGTTAATTCTAAAATATCTTGAAATTCACCTATCCAGAATAATGGGTGAGATAAGATTAGAAGTTATTTTAGAAATAATTCAATCCTCTAATTTCACAGATGAGGAGACTGAGGCCCAGAGAGTGCCCAATGATTTGCTCAAGGTTACGTATGTAGCATGTTTAGGAAAAACCTCTGGATGTAAATCCAGCAAATCCAGTTTCCTTTCTCTTGTACAGTATTATTCCCAGATAACTGCAGTTTTAATGTTTTTTGAATTTAGAAAGTTTTTCTTCATAACTAGAAATATGAACTTGAATGTTGAAGCCTTGACTCAATTCTTGTAGTATTTCTTTGTTCTAGAAAAAGTACTAAAGGTACAAGTAGAATAGGTAACTGTGGCAAAGTTAGGATTATTTCTTCGAATCCTAATTTGACTTGTCGGCTCATATTCCTGAAAGTACCTCGATGACCAGGAAACAAAGCCGCCACTTGGGGTGTTTGTGGTCCTGATGAGGTTTTTAGTGATCACATTTTCTCAGGACCCATTAGTTGGCGACATACATGAGAAATTCTTCTTTCCTAGTTCAGAACTTGAAGTCAAAGTACTGGTCTCAGTACTTAGCTGTTTCCAGAGCTAAGATGGCCCTGAGGTCCTTTGATCACTTCAGGACTGAGAATGGGACCTCAGATTGCCAGGCTGGTATTGCTCTGTTCTGATTAATAAAACGAGCGTGGTAAGTCCTCCTAATGGGAGCATTCTAGTGAATGTTTTGGTAGGACATTGGATTAACTCAGTCACATGATTTCATGTGGTCTTGTCCTCCAAATTACTTTCATTCCTAGAAACAAAATGATATGAGTATGTTTAAAAGATAGATTACCATAATGCCCATCAATTAACATGTCTCCATTTTTTGTTTAATAATGATAGTAATAATTCAGAGTGTCAGACTATATATTAAATCCCACTTGACGTATCTGTAAAATGAGGTGGCTATTAACTTCGGTCCATTTGGTTCTCTAAACCTCTTCTGTTAGAATGTGGATGCTGAGTAGCTGTGAGAGTTAAGGGATTCAATATCACAACTAGAAGCTTTTGTTATGTGACAGCTATTTCCTCGCTTGCTGTTTTAGTGACCTGTCTGATTTTGTTAGAAAAAATTATTTTCTTCATTTCTGATAATATTTAAATCTAATCAATGGAATTAAAATAACCCTGCTCTTTTGTCTTTGTCTTTTTAAAATCACATTTTGATAAATACAGTATTTTTTGTTATTAGGGGTGTTGTATACATTCTGCAAAGTTTTATTTTGTTTCATCATTTCTATTTAAACTCCCCACCCCTGTACTGTATGCTGTGTATTTTATTTATTTATTTACTTTGGAGGGGGGAAGTCAAGGCAATCGGGGTTAAGTTGCTGTGTATTTTAAAATGTAAGACTGTTAATGAAACCATCTAGTCCTGCCATCAGAAAACCAAACCTGGTTATCTCACCAGTCTTTCAAGTTCATTGATATAAGAAGAATATTTTCTGTTCTTTTCTAATGCATTGTTGGAATATTGTTATTAGAATGAGAAGAAGAGCAGAAAGAGTCAGTTGGATTTTTTTGTTTGGTGTACTAAGAAAGGATTAGGAAATAATTTGACTTGTGAATAATGAGAATAAGCTTGTACAAATATGCATTTTTAGTTATGTTTCACTTTATTCCATCATAATGGCTGAATATTCATAAGTAACAAACTAATCCAGGATGATAAAAATAAATTCCCTGTACAACTTCCATTGCGTGAATACTTGTAAAAACAATGTAAAATGGTGAGAGTTCATACAATCTAAAACAATTTTGGAGATATTTTTTAGGGGAGTGTTTGCTTCTTAAAAAAATACATTTTATCGAGGGCTTTATTTTTACACTCATTCTGGGAAAGGGGGGAAAACTCCTAAAACTTCCTTTCCACCATTGCAGACTGAATTAAGGAAGACAGCTAACCCAGTGTTCAGCACAGACCATGCTTCACATTTTAGAACACAGTACAGTGTCTGGCACATGAGTGCTTAATGAAATGTTTATTGTCTGATGGACAGGCTGCATTTCCCCTTGTTAGATCCTAGCTTCTTTTCCTGAAAGGTAGGGATATGTTTCATTATCTGTTCTGTTAGGACTATGTGGGTTTTTTTAAAAAAAAATTTCCTCAAGAATTTGACTTTTAGTGATCTTTTAATTTGCATTGTTACGTTAGTCACGTACTATATACACTCTTTTGGTTCTTGTTTCATTGTATATCAGTTCATACAAATCTTTTTTTGTTTCTCAGAATTTCTCTTATCCATCATTTCTTATTGTACAAGAAAATATCATTACTTTGTGTGCCATGGTTTTTTAGCCATTTTTCTGTCAATGGGCATCTACTTTATAGTATATAAAGTTCTTTATAAGTTATAAAGAACGTTATGTTGTAAAGAATGTTTCTATGAATATTTTTTTCTGTATGTGGCTTTTCTCCCCTGTATTTTACTTCTTTAGGGATAAATGCTCCATTTTAAGGTTACTAGGTCAAAGAGTGAGAACTTGAGGATATCACCTGGCTTGTGAGCTTGGATGACGGGGAAGGTGATGGTATCCTTGATGGTAATAAGGAAGTTAGAAAGAAAGATTTGTGGGGAAAGATGAGTTCAGTTTTGGACTTGCAGTTTTAAGATTCTATAGGACATCCAGTTTGAAATGTCCAGTAGACAGTTGAAGATGAGAAACTGGAGGTGAGCAGAAAAGTAAGAGTTTGATAAGTAATTCTGAGAATCATAGCATAGAGATGACAATTGAATCCCTAGGAGCTGATGAGATCAACAAATGAAGCGGAATAGAGAGCCCTGGACAGAGCCATAAGGAACAGTCATGCTTAGTGGACTTGAGCTGGATAAAGAGCCAGCAAAGGAGACTGAGAAGGAGTGCTCACATACACAGGAAGAGAACCAGGAGAGGGTAGGGGTCTGAAGAGAAGAGAGTGTCAGGTGGATGACTGACATATCACCAGGCTACACAGAGATCAAGAAGAATGAGGGCTGAGAAGAGGTTAGTAGATTGGGCAGTTAAGAGATCCAGATCATCAATAACTTTGGCAAGAGCAGTTTCAGCTGTATGATGAGACGGTAAGCCAGACTGTAGAGCATTAAGAAGAGAGTGAGAGGAGCCAGCCTTCCTGAGTTTAGCCACAAAAGTAAGCACTTCATGTTTCAAAAATTTTATATCCTTTGGCATCATCTGTTTGTGTCAATTCCCCATATATTTTAAAAATCAGTTTTCCTCTTATTCTGATTTTATTTGTGGAAACTTTTTATTGTATCTAATCCAAATTCTCTTTTTCTGTCACATACATACCCTTATAGTACCTTTTTTTAACCCCTTATTTGATGAAGAATTCTGCCTTGAGCAATGTGTGTGAAATGTAGCTTCCCTCTTTTTTATGATGTAACCTTTAATTTTGGGGTCACTTATCTCTTTGGTGCTTCTCAGTTGTTTCTTTGGTTTCTGGTATAAGTTATTTACCTAAATTTAATTTGTCAAATTGCTTCCATTTTCCCCACATTTCTTGTCAGAAAGGGAAATCATTCCTCTAGTAATTTATGTTCTCAGATTTATCAAATGCTGAACTACTGTTTTCATTTACTTCTGTTTTTTGCAACTAGTCTATCCCATGGACCTGCTCTTCTATTATTTTCACAGATAATAGTTTTGATTGCTGCTAATAAGACCTAAGTTATGGTAAAGCTGTGTCCCTTTCATTGGTGCTTTCTTCATTACTGTATTTCATTGGGTAATCATCATAGATTTTATGCCAGATTTTTTGCAGAAAAACAGAGTGTGGCCATTATGTGAAATTTTTTTAAAAAAATCATTTATTACTAGACTGTATTGCTGGCAAATGAACTGTACAATTTAGCTTTGCCTGTCCCCCCAGTCCCCTTGCACCTATTGGGTTGAGTAACAATACAAAGAGTACTATAGCACTCTAAGCAAACTATGCAAGTTGATCTTTGGAAACATACAATGCCTGTGCGCTGAAAATTCTAGACTTGTGACTCACAATGCATGAGAATTAAATGCGTATCTATATGCTACAGGTGAATACATTGCTGCTCTGTTTACCTTTTACTTCTTAGTTTATCATACAGTCATTAGCCTCCCTGAACTCCACTCTCATTTTTAAAGAACTATTTTCTTCAGTGAGCTTTTGAACCTCCTTTTCCATTTGGCTAATTCTGCTTTTTAAAGCTTTCTTTTCCTCAGTGGCTTTTTTGGACATCTTTTTCCAATTGAATTAGCCTCTTTTTAAAAGTCTTATTTTCTTCAGCATTTTTTTTGGTCTCCTTCAGCAAGCTGTTGACTCGCTTTTCAAGCTCTTCCATAGCCTGAGCTCATCGCATATTCATTTTGGAGGTACTGGATGCAGAAGCCTTGACTTCCTCTGATAGTATGCATTGTTCTTCCTCATCCTAAAGGATGGAAGGAAATACCTGTTCACCAAGAAAGTAACCTTCTATGATCTTATTTTTTTTTTTCCCCTTTTTTGGGCATTTTCCAAGCCAGTTACTTGACTTCTGAATCCTTTGTCAAGAGAAGGGTACTAGTGCTCCTCCTCTCCCCAGGACGGTGTTTAAGGCTCAGATTTGCGTCAGCTGCTCAATTCCCCCAGGAGCTTTAAGCTGAGCTGCTCCCAGGATGGAAGCTGCTGTCTGATTCTGCTACTGCCGCGCAGCACTGCTGCCCTGCTGTTGCTGCCGCTGCCTGGGGCCCATACTGTGGGGGACCTTGCTCCCCTCTCGTCCAGCTGGGAAAGCCCTCTCGCTGACCTTTGAAGCTTTCTTTGGCACTTGTGGGTTGAGGGATCTGATTCCCTCCCTTCTGGGAATTCTGCCCCTGAGGGCAGAATCTGTTCCAGTGCTCCTGGTGCCATGCAGCCAGGACTGGGCTCCACTCCACTCAGCGTCCTGTGGGATGCACCTTTCCTGTTGGCTTTCCAGGTTGCCTTTGGCTGGAAATCTCTTTCACTCTGTCATTCTGTGGCTTCTGCTACAATAGAATTTGTTGAGAGTTATTTTTTGCAGGTATCTTATGGGCTGTGGGGGAAGAGCTAGAGTATGTGTGTCTTTCTACTCCTCCATCTTCTCTAAACTATTTGAATTTGATAAGCATATTTATTCATTGGGATCTGCATATATACATTGTAATAATAATATATTGATGTGACATTGAAAATTTACAAATCATTTTCCTCATAGCAGTGGTATGAAATAAGTAGCAGTTCAAGTATAATTGAGTTTAAATATCGGTTCAAGTAAAACCTCCATTTTATAGTGGGGGAAACTGAGGCTCATGTCGTGACTTACCTAGAATCACTTAACTAGGAATTGTCAGAGCTGGGAATATAAGCCAATTATTCTTCTACTGTGCTATTTGGTTTGTTGAGAGGCTCATGTGAAATAGTGGATGTGAACAAATTTTCCTGTCACTAAAGTAAGGTATTGTTATCTCAATTATGTATTTTTAGATATACAATAAAAAACTGTCATCTTGCACTTTATCACTTGGAATAAAACTAGCATGTCTGACATCTTCCAATTCAAATCTTCAATTTAATAACCAGACAGCTAACTTGGTTGCAAATACAGTTTGAAAGAATACTGCTAAAAGTACAATGTTAAACATCTCTCTGATGACTTTTAGCTAAGTAAAATAAAATTAGAAGTAACAGTAAAACCTTTTATCCAAGTCTCTTACAAGTGGAAAGGAAATATTTTCAGAAATTCCTGGCTTGGCATAGTGGATAGAGTGTTGTCTGTGAGTTAGGAACAGCTTTCCTGTTAATCCTCTGACACTTGGGCTACGTAACCGTGGGCAAGTCCCTTCACCTCCCTGAGTCCAGATTGCTTCAGGAGTAAATGGGAATAATAAACAATAACACTCGTACTGCCTGCCCCCAAGAGTTGTGGTAGCCAACTGAGATAAGAAGGCATGTCAGCTGTTTTCCAAACTTTAGAGTACTATATATATATATATATATATATATATATATATATATATATATATATATATATATATAAAACCCTTGGATTTTCTTTTTCAGATCTGGACTTGGCTATACATAGGCCTTTTTAGATTTAGAATTCTATGACTGAAATTTTTCCTGAATTAAAAAAAATTTTTTTTCATGAAATTTAATTGAAATGTGTATATCTGTATTTCTGCTGATTCTTATTTCTGCCCTATGAAGCCATAGATAATAAATCTAATCCAATTTTTACTTGACAGTCTTTCAGATTTCTGAAGATAGCTGTCAGTGAGCAATATTTATTAAGTCCTTACTATGTGTCAGGCACTCTGCTAAGTGCTGGGTGTGCAAAGCAGGATAAAAAACAATGCCTGTTCTCAAGAACCTCACAGTCTATCATATCTCCCCAAGTTTTCCCTTTTACAGATTAAACATGCCAAGAAAGTTCTTTCAGCAAGTTTCATATGATCTAACTTTAAGTCCTCTTAATATTCCTGTTGTCTTTCTCTGATCTCATTTGAACCTTGATTATCCTTGATAAAAAGTGGTTCTCAGAACTGAGCACAGTAATTCACATGTGGTCTGACCAGGGCAAGAATTCAGTGAAACTGTTGTCTCCCTTATTCTGGATGCTGTGTTTCTATGTAGTTTGCATTTTGATTACTGTTTCCAGAGTTTGCAGTCTACCAAACCCAGTGAATCTCATTCACTTGAACTGCTGTTTTTTTTTTTTTTTTTGTTTTTTGTTTTGCCATGTCTTAACCATCTTATCATGAGTTGATAGCAAAATGTAAGACTTTTATTCCTATTAAATTTCATCTCACTTGATTTGACCTGTCATTCTAGTCTTTTGAGATCCTTTTATTTCCCAGTTGCTTAGACTAGAAAAGTAAGTAGTGTAGGAGATACAGCACTGGTCTTGAAGTTAGTAATAACCAGGTTCAGGCCTGTGCCAGCAGTCCTGGACAATCTGTTCTAACCCTTTTGGATCTCAGCTTCCTCATCTGTAAAATGAAGGGGTTAGACTCAGTGACTTCCGAGGTCCTTTCTAGCCCTAAATCTATGATCCTATGAAACTAAGAGGTAGTTTCCAAAGTTTAGTACAGTGCCCAGCACACAGTAGGAGCTTAATAAATGTTCATTGATTGATTCATGCTGAAGAAACAATCTTGTTGTTGAGCCACTTCAGTTGTGTCCAAGTCTTTGTGATCCCATTTTGGGGTTTTCTTGACAAAGATACTGGAGGGATTTGCTGTTTCCTGAGACAAATAGGGTTAAGTGAGTTGCCCAGGGCCACAAAGCTCCTAAGTGTCTGAGGCCAGATTTGAACTCATGAAGATGAATCTTCCAGATTCCAAGCCCAGTGCTCTATCCATTGAGCCACCTAGCTGCCCAAAGAACCAGGGGGGCAACTGAAAAATACTTGCTGGAAGTATTCAGAGACCTTTTGTGTTAGAAAGGTTTATTGGTGTTCCATTGTTATCTGTTTCTGACTTGACGCATCATCTACAAGTATAATGTTTATAAATGAAATACCCCCCATAACAAAGTTTACTTGTCATAGGTGATTAACTGATTAAGGTCAGAGGAAGTTCTTTGTCTTTGCTTTCAGAATGAAATCCTGTACCTTCTGCCTTCTCTTGCACTGTGGACGGTAATGGAAAGAGCTTACCTTGTAAGCTGACTTAGGGCAGTGGTTCCCAACCTCTTTTGTTTCTTTCAACAAGAACAAAAAAAACTGTGTGGTGACTCCCTCCCACCCGGGACAATTTGATACACTGCTGATTATATTCTTTTAGATTTTTTCATTAAGTGCTTACAGTAACTGCAGTGATATCTCGTGTTCCCCCCCAAAACTCCAAATTAAAATTTATATGACATAATTGTCATACATAAAATTTTATATTACTTATAATTATGAAAACTCTAAACATAAAATTATAATGGTAATTATAAAACAATTATGAATATTTTATATGGGAAGTTCTATGAGAATTAAAAGTAATCCAGCAAGATTTCATATTAGATGCCTTAATTTTACAAATTTTGTTGAATATACATATATATGTGCACATATACACACACATACATATATATAAACATTTTTAATGAAATAAATTAAAACTTGGAAGATGCCTAGCAATATAATAATCATAAATAACATTAATTTTGATTTTGGACTTTTTTCTCTCAGAGTTTGCCTTATTTGGCTCAAGACCAGACAGACACAGCTTTAAATTTGGTTCCTCATCAAGTTTATTTCACTGTTTTGATTTAAAACCATAGCAAAGTAAAAACTCCCACAAGAATATGTGATGGGAAATGAAGGGAAAATTTTATAAACTCTTGCTGAGAGATGGAAGTTCATTTTCAGTTTTTTAGCCACCTAAACAATTAACATATTTACTTTTTTTTACTGGTTTAATGACAAGCACCATAGTACATGATAAACATTTTGAGTGCAGTTGCATTTATTATTTCATTTTTTAACAATGTTTATAAATAAACTAACCTTTAAAGGAAAGAATCTCTTCAGATGGGACTATCTTTTCTTCTACCACCAGCACTGGCTACATTCTGACAGAAGCTGCGCTGAGTGGCGCCAGCCTGTTCATTTGAGAATCCGCCATATAGAAGAAAAATAGCATCTGCAGAGGATGTGCTTAAATTAGAAAACAGCTCTAATGCTACAGTGAGAGCCAGTGGTTGTTTCTGTGGGACGATTGTCATGGCTTGTGATGGTTGTAGGATGACTCATGATGCTCAACTATCGTAACTTCTTGTAAACTGTTTTGTAAGAACGCAAACATTTGTAACTTTTTTATCTTGTTATTCCTCAGTTGATGAGGGGCTGTTATAGGGCGGCTGGAGGGGAGAAAGGAAGCTAGTCTGGTGTGGTATATAGAACATAAATGAAGGTGTGTGCATGTAGCAGACCGTCCTTTAGCTGTCGGGTCATGCTCTAATGTTGAACGCTTGTGGCAGTTTGGAAATAGTTTGATGACAGGTTGAGACACTACAAGAACATGTTTGTGGCTTGGCCAGATTCGCTCAGAGTTGGCTGCAATCACTGCATTTGCACCAAAATCATTGTTTGTGATGAAATCACATGATTGTGATGGTTTGGAATCCTTAGAGTAATAAAGCTATAATGCTTCCAACATGCGCATGCTTGTTGTCAAAGAAAAATATATTTGTAGCATAATTGGGTGATTACATACTCTCCCTTGTACTTACTTTGTACTTAACCTGTCTGTATAAAAAGGATCCTAGATTTAAAGCTAGTAAGGAACTCAGAAGCCAGCCTACTAGTTCAACCTTCTTTTACAAATTAGGAAACTGAGGCCCAGGAATGAGAAATGACTTGTTTGTCCAATGCTGGACCAGTAGAGTGCTGTACCTCTCCAGGGCAATGTAAGCTCCTTTGGGTCAGGAACTCTCTTTCTCTCTCAGGGTTGATTCATCCGAACCTCCATTCACACTGGTAAGCCTGGGGGGTTTTCTAGAAAGAGAGGTCAGCTGTGCTTGTTGCCACAACTATCTCTCAGGATTCTAGGGGTAAATAAGTGTAGGAAAAACGCACATTAACTCTCCCAAGTCTAGCCTCTGAGCTCCAAGCTGTGTGTTTCCTATTTTCACAAATCAATCAGACTAAGAGAGAAAAAACTATATTCTTTCGAATGTTTTATTGGTTTTAATCAGCCAAGCTCTGCTTTCTTTCTCTCTCTACCCCCACCCTGACTCCCCCACCCCAATTGTGAATATAAGAAAAACAAAAATCCATTACGAACATATATAGTCAATCAAACCAAATTTGTACAAATTTCAGCTGTTCCCCTCCACCTCCTCCTCCTTGCTTACATAGCTGTCTATACAAAAAAATATCTTTCCCTAACTTTTCCCCCACTTCCTCCAGTTCATTCTTCTTGCCTTCTCTTTCCATTCTTTTCTTAAGATCATCAAGACCAGAGAAGACCTCTCAGCCTTGTGCCATTAGACTTCCTCTTTGAGCCCTGATGATGGTAGGGGTGAGTGTAAGCAGGTCTTTGTTCAGTCCTTTATTATTGCTTTCTCACATTTATCCTGTTTACGTTTCTTTTCATTCCTGTATGCCAACTTCAAAGTACTGGTATTGTTTTTTTTTAAATCAGGAATGCTTGAAAGTTCTCTAATTAATTAAAGGTTCATTCTCCCTCTCTCTGCTCCCGTAGTATTATACTCAGTTTTGCCGGGTAAGTTATTGTTGACTGTAAATCCATATGCTTTGCCCTCTGGAATATCATATTCCAAGTTTCCCACCTCTTTCTTGTTATCATTGCTAAATCATGTATGATCCTGACTGTGACTCTTTGGTAGCTGAATTCTTTCTTTCTGACTGGTTATGGTATTTTACCTTTGACCTGGAAGATGTGGGTCTTCCTTGTGATGTTCCTCAGAGTTTTCATTTTGGGATTTCTTGCTGGAGGTAACCCAGAGATTTTTTTTTCTATTTCTACTTTGCTTTCTGGTTCTAAAAGATCTGGATGGTTTTCTTTTAAAATTTCTTGAGAAAGAATATCTATGTTCTTTTCTTTTGGTCATGGTATTGAAATAGTCCAATGGTTCCTAAATATTTTCTCTTCAATTTGTTTTCTAGGTCAGTTGTTGTTTGAGATAAGATATACCTTATGATTTGATATCATGTAAGCTGTGAAATAGGTTACATTTTCTTCCATTTCTTCAGCCTTTTGACTTTATCTTAATATTTCTTGTTTCCTCATAGAATCATTGGCTTCTTCTTGGTCCATTCCAATTTTCAGGGAGTTGGTTGCCTGAGCAAGGTTTTTGTACTCTGATGCCAAGCTGTTAAAATTCCCTAAAGTTTTTTTCTATCATAGCTCTCATTTCTTCTTCAATTATTTCCTTGAGCACTTTCATTTCCTATATGAAAACTTTTTTTAAATTTTTGCTTCATCTGTTCCAGGGATTCTAATTGAGTTTGTGCCCAACCTATGTTTTTTTCTGACACATTTCTTTTGGATGTTTTGGAATAATTCTCTTCTTCATATGAGTCTTGAGTATCTCTGCCACCATGATAGATTATTATGGTGGGGTTCTTTTTTAGTTACCGATTCTTCTAGCCCACTTTTTGATTTCAGACTTGAGGTTAGGGATGGGCTGTGTGACACTTCTGGAGGGAAGATCTGAGTTGGGCCAGTTGCTGCTTTCTTTGGGTATTAAGAGTTATATTATTCTGTAGCACCAAAGCAATATTCACAGTGCCTACCGTGGCTATGAATATGCTGGTGTAATTCTGAATTGCAAAATATAACAAACTCTTCACATGAAAGACAGAGCTGAAACATTTATTTAAACACCAGAAAGCCAATCCATCATAGCAACAAAGAAATCTATATACAATAGCAATACAGGGAAAACCACCATCCCCAAGTCTTCCCCCTGTTAGGGCCTTCCCACAAATGAACACTTCCAGCTCACTGTCTGCTTCCTCTCTCTCCCTCAGCTCTAACTGTTAACCCTAATCCTCAGCTGTACTCCACCCTTCCTGCTCTGCCTGTTTGGCAAGCTCCTTCCACCACAAGCTCATGTGACTCAGGCTTCCATGTGACTCATGGGCCTATTAATGAATGAGAAAGATCTTCCCATTATGCAAATATACATTAAAAATACATATTCTCAGAATAAATACTTAAACATGAAACATTTACTAAACTAGAAGGCAAAATTATAGATAATCAAAACATAATATTCTACCTAGTAATCATGAGTTACATTTTCCCACCATTGCAAATAGTGTCTGCTCAGGGGAGTGGGCACAGAGAAACAAATGAATATGGAAACCCATGTTCCCTGGACAGCTCATGTCCTTGGACTGCAGAATTGGATGTCTGTGGGTTCTTTGAGGAACAGCCTTCATCACATCATCTGTTGAATGAGACTGTTCCCATTCTGGGTTTCTGGACTTACCTTCAGGACAGGACTTTCTTTGCTATTCTTGGGCCAATGAAGCAATTTAAGCTATATTAGGTAATACTATTCTTTTTAAAAATGATTTTATTTGTTTTCAGGGTTCTACAATCACTTCCTTCTATCTTAGATTTTTTTCCCCTACCTCCCCCTCCCTTCCCCCTCTCTCCCCACTCAGGTAATATTATTCGTAATCCTGGGTTATGCCCAAGTGTCTAGATCTGTCCCCTTGGGTAGGTATTGAGGTAGTGTGACACTTCCAGTGAAAAGTGGCTCCCTTTAATCTTAAGATCTGCAGTACTGTTCACATCTTGCTTTCTGGAGGCTTTGAAGGACCTTCTCCAACCTCCTCCTCAAATACCCCAGTCCATAGAAGGTTGTAAAGGGCAAGCATTTCTGTACTTTCATGCTGTCAGTGGTGTTGGAGCTCAAGATAGCCTTTCACGGAGCCAGTGCTTCCCTTTTAGATAAGGATTCTCCTTCCCTCCAGTTAGTGATTTTGATTAGCAGTCTTATTACACCTTACTGCTCACCTCATTCTCTTTGTTTCAGTGACACTGGCCTCCTGGCTGTTCCACAAACGCAACACTCCATCTCTGCACAAGGCATTTTCTCTGGCTTTCTCTCATGACTGGAATACTCTTCTCTTCCCCACCTACTGTCATTGCTGGCTTCCTTTAAGTCTCAATTAAAATCCTATCTTGTATGGGAAGCCTTTCCCAACCTCTCTTAACTCTAGTATCTTCCCTCTCAGTTATTTACAGTTTGTCCTGTATATAGTTTGTTTGCACGTATTTATGTGCTTATTGTCTCCTCCATTACATTGTGAGCTCCTTGAGGATGGGAACTGTTTTTTGCTTCATTTTTGTATCTCCAGCACTTAGCACAGTGCCTGGCATGTAGTAGGTACTTAATAAGTGTTTTACTGACTGACTGTCTGACTAGCAGAGCTTTTCTCCAGTCATACCAGCTTTCTTCATCCACAGCAGAACCTCTAGTCGTCTGGTCTCCACCTCCATCAACCTGTTAATTCCAGTGGCTTCTTGGCTCCATAGGCTGCTGTGTTCTGGCTTCTGATGTCTTAGTTTCTATAAGCATTTTCACTTGATAACCTGTGATCTCTCCTCTGCTCAGCTTCTCTCTGGTTTTCTGCTCTGGGCTTCCCCATAAGATATGACACGGAGAAGTCCATTTACAGTAGTCTACAAATAGTTGTTTGATTCAAAGTTTCTCAGCAATAACTTTTTTTTTTTTGAAGGCAGTTGGGGTTAAGTGACTTCCCTAGGGTCACACAGCTAGTAAGTGTCTGAGGCAGAATTTGAACTCAGGTCCTCCTAACTTGATTGAGGACTGGTGCTCTATCCTGCCCCCAGCAATAACATTCAGTGACCTGAAAATGGTCATATTGACATTAGCTGCTAGGAAATAATGCATAGCCACTATTTCTGCCATCATTCAATTCAGTTTTAATCTTTCTTTCTAAACAGCTGCTCCCTCTCGGGTCCTTTTAAAACATTATCCGAGGGGCTTCTTTCTTTCAACACAGTCTGTGTTTCTCCTCAAGCTGCTTTTCTCGTTGTTTCACATAAAATATCCCTATTATGTCCCTTTCAGCAAATGAAATGCCCACATAAGAAAGGGGCAGTACCTCACAGCATTATTTCAGAAAGCTGTCTGTGGCAATACAAAGCATTTGTGAGCTTGCTAACAGACCTAATCCATGTTTCAGTGTTACTGTTTTGATTCTATTAGATCACTAAAAAAAAAAATGCTTGTGAACATGTGCAAAGAAGTTATGTGGTGATTCAAGAAAGGTTTAATGTTCAGTGTTCAGGATTACATAACATGATAGAGTGCTCAGGGAAGAGTGGGGACTGCTGTTTTCCTCAAGGGAAGATAGAATGTTACATAATGATTTTGGGGCTTTGTCACTTAAGGAAATATCTTGTGATGCGCAGGAAAGATTCACTGGGTTTTTGATGTACAATATATTGAGATAATTTTTTCATCAAGTCTTTATAAGATAAAAGCTAATAAAATATAAACTAATGCTTTGAATTGACATGTAAATAGTTGGTATATTTTAGATTATTATAGCACCTAGCACAGTGCCCAAGGGGACACAGTAGGACCTTAATAACTGCCATGACATTTCTTTCCCCCATGCATTCCCTTTGATCACAAAATAAGAATAAGAATCCTACAAAAAAATGCATGTGATCCTTAGTAGTTTGCACAAGACTTTGTGTCATACTCATTAGTTCAGAAAATTGTGTGCTACAAATAGACGTGGAGTATTTCAAAACCACTTATTTGAATTTGAACTTAAAAACTTACCTGCATTTTCATACTTTACTGTTGTCTTTGGAAGAATTCTTTATATATTAACTAATTTCTTAAGGTCTCATTACAAAACTTATTGATATTTTTTTAATTAACTAAATCTTCTAATATTTCTTTCTCAACTTTCTGTACCAAGAGAACCATCTCATAATAAAGAGTAAAATAGATGGAAAAAAAAACCTACCCCAGAAAAACTTACCAATATATTGGAAAAAGTCTGACATGCTATGCAGTGTTCCCTACCCATAATCCACCACCTCTGTAAGGGACTGAGTAGGACGTGCCTTCTTATTCTTTCCTTTGGGGCCAATCTTAGTCGTAATTTTGTAGTGTTCCATTTTCCTTGTTTATTGTTCTGCTTTCCATTTCCATGGTTGCAGTTATAGTGTGTATTGTTTTCCTGATTCTGCTTCACTTGTTATCAGTTTGTGTTCATGTAAATTAGCAACAAGCCAACAAGCGTTTGTTGAGTCTTCAACATTGCGGTAAGTTCTGGGGATACAAAAAAGGAGGTAAGTCCCTCCCCTCAAGGAGCCGACATCCGAAGGGGGAAGACAACATCCAAAAGGGATCTGAAAAGTGAAAGAGGGAATGTGTCTACACAGAGATGGTGCAGTGAAGTCTGGAGAGTCAGGACAGGAATGAGAATGAATGGAGTTGCTGGAAGAAACTCATTAATAGGAAAAAGGAGCTTTCAGGGTGAGAAGGCTGCAGGGGAGAAGGGATCAACGTTTTCCTGTGCATCTTTGTATCCATCGTATTCATTATTTCTTAAAGTATAGTAAATATTATGTTATATTCCCATACAATAGTTTGCTTAGATATTACCCAGTTAATAGATATTTATTTTCCAGTTTTTTGCTACTTAAAAAAATACTACCATAAATATCTGGGTGTATGCGGAGACCTTTTTTTATCATTTATTCCTCTGGCGAGGGTGGGGGGGTGTATTAGGTGTAAACACCAGACATTTTTATGTTTGTTTTTTGTCATTAATAGTTACAAAATCTTAGAAGTACTTGTTTAGATGGGACCTGAGATGGGTAGTCTGTAACTGGTATTGTAAAGGAGCTTTATAGAAAGATTAAATCAATAATCCAAAGCTTAAAAACAATAAGCCCTTTTATTCAAGAAAACTACATAGTTTAATTGGAGATACCCAAAATTGGGAGGGAATGGGGGAGGAAGGAACGATAAAGAAGACATTAGGGCAGCATCTTTCCCCTAACTTGAGGAATATCCTTCATCCATAACCGAATATGGAAGTTTAGGGAGCGGTTATAAGCAAGGAGGTTTCCAGAGCCTCTACCAGATAGTCTTTAGACTGTAGCAAGAAGGGAAGGAAGCCCACTTTCTGGGAACTCCTTCATTCTTCACTCTTTGCAGAGAGGCAGATGAGAGTTGTTAAAGAGGGTCAGGTGTTTTTTAGGAGGGGGTGAGGTCTTTCCTTTGTCTGATTGGTTTCTCACCCTTGAAGTCACAGTCAAGGGCTTCTCAATTAATGAGTTTGCTTGGGAGATGTAAGTTTGTAGCCTGGAAGGTGCCCTGATTTCAAAAGGAGAGGTTCTAGCTGGAGGTAATGGTAGGGCAGAGGTAGTCTATTGGCGAACAATAGCCCAGCTCCAGTGGATCTCTAAAAGGTTTTTATATCGTCTTTCTAATAACCTGATATAATCTTTCTAGTATCCTGTAGATACAGCTTATAATTTTTGAGTATTACATGGCATATGGGGCTTCTCTTCTGTTCAAAAACAAATTTAAAGATTTCACAATCAGTAGGATTTTAATTAACCTATTTCAAAGATTATCCTTCTTTACTGTCAAGTAGTTCTTTATATCTGATAAGTTGTTCTTGCTGTATTTCAGGCTGCTTTCTTTTTTCTTAAGGTAGAGGTGGGTGAAGACTTTCTTCTTCCCTTTTCTCTCCTTACTTTTGAATGGCCATTATTAAGTGGCCTTAGTGTTTGCTCCAAACTAGATGATCCCAATTCTTTTTCTTCTTTCTTCTCTGGCCCTATCTTGCAGTGATGAAAGGCTTCCGTGATTTTTGTTTTCTTTGTCATTGTCATATCAAAACATTCTGACTATGACCTCATGCTTAGCAAGATGGTTTTGTACTAGAAATATTTTTTTTGTTGCCTTTATAGTGTACAAGGTGCAACAGTAAATGGTACACACTGTGAAAAAGTACCATGGGGAGACAAATTCAATGGAAGATCCAAGTCTTACCCTTCATAATCTGACTGGAGAAGGAAGAAAATGTAGATGAAGCAATTAAACACTGTAAACAAGGGAAGTGTAATGTAATGTGAGGATTTATTGATTAACAAACCTCTAGGAATTACTTTTTTTAATAATTAGGTTCATGTTTAAGAAATGAATACCCCCAAACCTCTACAAAGTATGTGAAACGGATCTGAATACATTCCCAGGTATATGTGACAATAGCACCTCTGCCCGGGATCAATTTACTCCAATTAGGTTTGAAGATTAGCAGGACCCATCCTAAGCAAAACTGTAAATAAAATAATATTACAAAGGGTTTGTTTTTTGGTTTCTCAGCCTCCTCTTTCTCTGTTCTCTTTTCTTCGTGAATGTTCCCTACTTTTCCTACTTCAGGACACCAGTGCATTCTTATTGAGCCATTTGCTGACAAGTCCCTTTTCATCCTTTCCCCTCCACCTCCTTTCCCTGTAACATCTTCTCTGTGCATAGTCTTGTTCTTCAATCTCTGATGGAGAGGTTCAAAGCAACTCCTTGACATCATCTCCTCCCAGCTTCTTCAACAGACTTCCCCTTCCTGTCATCTTCACTCTCTAAGTATTTTAGTATGTTCATTCCTGGCTCCTTCTCTTCTCTTCTGCCGTACTCCATTCCTTTTATTTTTTTTAATGTTTAGTATTTTATTTTTCCCCAGTTACACGTAAAAACAGTTTTTAATGTTCTTTTTTTAGTACCAAATCCTCTTCCTTCCTCCCTTCCCACCCCCCACATTGAGAAGGCAAGCAATTTGACATGGGTTGTGCATGTGTAGTCATGTAAAACATTTCTATAATGGTCATGTTGTGAAAGAAAAAAGACAAAAAAAAAATCTCAAGCAAAATAAAGAAAGTCTAAAAAAGCACACTTCAATCTGTATTGACACTGTCAGTTCTTTCTTTCTAGCACTTTTCATTATAACTCCTTCAGAATTGTCTTGGATCCATTGGATTGCTGAGAAGAGCTCAATCGTTTGAGCTGACCATCCCCCAATGTTGCTGTTACTTTCTCCACAGTACATACGTTTCACTTAGCATCAGTTCATCTGAGTCTTTCCAGGTTTTTCTGAGAACATCCTGTTCATCGTTTCTTACAGTATAATGGTATTCCATCATAACCACAGGCCACAGTTTGTTCAGCCCTTCCCCAATTGATGAGCATCCTCTCACTTTCTAAATCTTTCTCCCTAGCATTCTTCATTCTTAAGCCCTCACTTGATCCTACCACCGCTACCACCGATACAGTTATCATCCTGTATCTCTTCTGTTTTCTCTATTCTCACTCTCTTCTAAACCCTCTGCAATCTGGCTTTCAGCCTTATCCAGCCAGCTGAAACAGCTCTCTGCAAAGTCATCAGTGATCTCTTAATTGCCATTCTTATGACCTTTCCTCAATTCTCCTCCTTTTTGTTAGCCACATTTTACAAGATGAGGAAACTGAGATCTCAGAGAGGGAAAGTGACCTGTAAATAGTCTTACATCTTGTATATGTCTGAAGTGGGATTTCTACTTGAATCTTTTGATTCTTAAGTTCTCTACTTCCCCACACTCACAGCTGTCTGTGTAATGCCAAAGTTTTTAAACTGTCTTTAGTTTCAGGAGGACTTAAGACTTCAGGTAATTTTTCTTTATGTTTCAGAGTTCAAGTTTTTCACTGCATTTCTTTCTCTTGATCTCTAGAGCAACCAAAAAATATAGAGTGTCAACTGGCTTTGTCTCTTTGACTGAAATTGTACTGTCGGGATACATTTTCAAACTGTGAATATCTTTTCTCAGACTGCCAAAACTGGGCCTCCAAACAGTTGGCCCTTTTTTTTTTTTTTAAATGCAAAGGATGCTAAGATTTTTTTTTGGATAAAATTGCTGGCAGGATAGTGTTCATTATAACTCCAGTGTTACTAAATAGACTTTCATTTCAAAGATATGTAGATTGAGATTTACCACACAGATCTCCTTAATTAAGAATTGCAGGGAAATAACAGATATGAGATTTCATAACTCTAACCAATTTGTGAAAAACATTTGTATGTGAATGTTTAATATACAAATTGCAAAACTGTGAATTTAACATTCTTGCAAGGCTTCCATGAAAGCCTGAAAGAATTAGTTGGAAAACTGACAAGTCCATTTTCATCAGTTTTAATGGGTTTCTAAATCCTTATCTGCTTATCAAACAAAACATTAATTAGAATAGTAATTGAGGAACCCAGCTGGCTCCTGTGTTCTCTTTAGGAACTTGTATTAAAAACATTGTGGAGTTTATGTAAGGTCATTGTTTTTTGAGCTGCTAAATAATAACTTCACTGGTTTTCTGGAGATAGAGGTATTAAGGATAATTTATAGGAAAAGAAAGTTGGTGGAAAGATTTGCAATAGTTTTCTGTACCTGACTCTTCCCAGCTACACAGAAAGCTACAGATGGGAGAAAACTCTCTTTTTACTATCTTCTCATGTTTTCCTTTTAAATCAGCTTACACCCATTTTGAGTCAAGAATTGCTTCCCAGAAGTACAGCCTTTATTCTCTATGGCAAAGCTAACTCAACACAGAGCCTCCAGCACTGGCTGGTGAAAGACTTGGAATTGTTCCTAAGTTGGACAACGTAGTTGGGTTTTCATGGGAGAGCACAGTGTAAGGTCAGCATAATACTGTGCAAGCCTTTGCGGGATAATGCTTTAGAGTTACATAGTATGGATACTCTAAATTACTCTTTCTGGCCAACCTCTATACTATGCCTGCTGTTGGATCATCCTCTTTTCCCTTTCACTGAACCCTTAGACTCTACATTTGACTCACTCTAATAGGGGAGATTGCGCATTATCTTGTTAGGGTCAGCCTCCTCCTCCCTTCTCCAGTTAGATTATCAAGAGTAAGATTTGGCTTTTCCATGAGTTTTGTAATGGCACCTTTTGTAATGTGCACCATTTATTGTTGCACCTTGTACACTAAAAACATGTAATAAAAAATGTTGGTTTTTTTTTTAAATTTATTTTTAACACAGTTTATAACACATAAAGCAATTCCAACTTTTGGTCAGGCAGTACTTTTTAAAGCATTTACAATATGAACCACAAAAGAAATTTTTTTTTAAGCATTAACCAACTGAGACACGAATAATATTTATGTTGACCTGTCTCCACAGTATTACTAAGAATTAAAGGACCCTAACTTATTGTTGTTGGTGTAAAGTCCTGTGCCCAATAGCTTAATTTTAGACTTAACCTCAGACGTTCCCCTACCCATAATCTATAATTGAATAGATATAGTATTAAGCTTACAAACCTTTTGACTATAGGAAATTGCCACCAATAGTAAGGACATTGCAGGGATACAATATCTCCCTAACTTCATGTCAATTCCAGGCAGGATTAGATTATCCACTTGCATTCAGTCAGGCTTAAAGTCTGCCAGGTGTCAGTGGGGAAATTGAGTCAGGAGAATCCCACCTCAGCCCATGCTGAACAGCCGCTCTTCCACCCTTCCTTTGAGATCACCTATGCAGTTCATACCAGCATCTCATCAGCTTACTGGCATCATGGATTGGAGACTCAGATCACCTTTCTTGCTACCCATATGTGGAGTTAGATTCAAAAGAACAGTCACTTAATAGTCCCATAGCATCTAAAAATGGCAAGTTCCAATTTAACCAGGTTTCAAATATGATTATAGTTTCACTTTGGCTAAGGAACATCTTTTGAGGCAAGGCTTAAGTGGCTCACATGCCTTTCTATACATGTTCTAGTTCCTAATTAAATGGCAATCATAAAATCAAATTTATCATTAAAACCTTGACTTTTCCATCAATGCCAAATTTTACCAAGGTTACCTTCCTCTAAGAAATTTAGACTGAAATTCTTTTCTCCAAACTAAAGATGTCATTGATTTATTCTCAGCAATTAATTCAGTCTATTGTTTTAATATTAATTGCTTTTACCTCACTTTGTAACATGTCCAATTTTCTCGCCATCACTCCCCTCCCCCCACTTTCTAATACCTTGCATTCTGATTACTCTTTCTCTTAAAGTGCCCTCCCCTCCACCCCACCCTATCCCCATCTTCTCTCTTTTCTTACAGGGCAAGATGAATTTCCATACCCCTATCCCTGTAGTTCTTATTTCCTGATTATATGCAATAAAAATTCTTTTTAATTAATTAATTAATTAATTAATTTCTTTAACTTTTTACATTCATTTTCACAAAATTTTGGGTTCCAGATTTTCTCCCCTTTTTTCCCCTCCCCCCACCCCAATACACCAAGCAATCTAATTTTCCCTATCTCCAATCTGCCCTCTCTTCTGTCATCCCTCCCTTCCCTTGTCTCCATCTTCTCTTTTCTCCTATAGGGCCAGATGACTTTCTATTCCTCATTAACTGTATGTCTTCTTTCCTAGTAGCAACAACAATACTAAACAGTTGTTCCTAAAACTTGAGTTCCAAATTCTCCCCATCCCTCTCTCCCCACCCATTCCCTTTGGGAAGGCAGGTAATTTCAATATAGGCCCTATCTGTGTAGTTTTGCAGATAATTTCCATGATAGTCGTGTTGTGTAAGACTAACTGAATTACCCTCCATCCTATCCTGCCCCTCATTGTTTCTCTTCTGTCTTTTGATCCTCCCCAAGGGTTGACTTCAAATTGTCCCCTCCTCCCATTGCCCTCCCTTCCATCATCCCCCCCCTTGCTTATCTCCTTCTCCCCCACTTTCCTATATTGTAAGATAGGTTTTCATAGCAAAATGAGTGTGCATTTTATTCCTTCCTGTAGTCAAATGTGATGAGGGTAAACTTCTTGTTTTTTGGGGTTTTTTTTCTCCGCTCTCCTCTTTTTCCCTCCACTAAAAAGTCTCCTACTTGTCTCTTAAATGACATATAATTACCCTATTCCATTTCACCCTCTTTTCTCCCACTACATTTCTCTCTCACCATTTACCTTAATTTCTTTTAAGATATGGTCCCATCCTATTCAATTCACTCTGTCCTCTCTGTCTCTGTATGTGTATGCATGTGTGTATGTGTGTGTGCGTGCATGCGTGTACATGTGTGTGTGTGGTCCCACCAACTACCCAGATACTGAAAAGTTTTAAGAGTTACAAATATTGTCTTTCCATGTAGGAATGTAAACAGTTCACTTATGGTAAGTCCCTTAAGACTTCTCTTTGCTGTTTACTTTTTCATGCTTCTTCTCATTCTTGTGTTTGAAAGTCAAATTTTCTTTTCAGCTCTGGTCTTTTCATCAAGAATGATTGAAAGTCCTCTGTTTCATTGAAAGACCATATTTTCCCCTGAAGTATTATACTCAGTTTTGCTGGGTAGGTGATTCTTGGTTTGAGGCCTAGTTCCTTTGACTTCTGGAATATCCTGTTCCACGCCCTTCGATCCCTTCATGTAGAAGCTGCTAGATCTTGAGTTATCCTGATTGTATTTCCACAGTACTGGAATTGTTTCTTTCTAGCTGCTTGTAAGATTTTCTCCTTGAGCTGGGAGTTCTGGAATTTGGCCACAATGTTCCTAGGAGTTTCTCTTTTTGGATCTCTTTCAGGTGGTGATCGATGGATTCTTTCAATACTTATTTTGCCCTCTGGTTCTAGAATGTCAGGGCAGTTTTCCTCGATAATTTCATGGAAGATGATGTCTAGGCTCTTTTTTTGATCCTGGCTTTCAGGTAGTCCCATACTTTTTAAATTGTCTCTCCTGGATCTATTTTCCAGGTCAGTTGTTTTTCCCATGAGATATTTCACATTCTTTTCCATTTTTTCATTCTTTTGGTTTTGTTTTGTGATTTCTTGGTTTCTCAGAAAGTCATTAGCCTCCATCTGTTCCATTCTAATTTTCAGAGAACTATTCTCTTCAGTGAGCTTTTGAACCTCTTTTTCCATTTGGCTTATTCTGCTTTTGAAAGCATTCTTCTCCTCATTGGCTTTTTGAACCTCTTTTGCCAATTGAGTGAGCCTATTTTTCAAGGTGTTATTTTCTTCAGCATTTTTTTGGGTCTCCTTTACCAAGGTATTGACCCGTCTTTCATACTTTTCTTGCATCTCTCTCATTTCTCTTCCCAGTTTTTCCTCCACCTGTCTAACTTGCTTTTCAAAGTCCTTTTTTTTGAGCTCTTCCAAGGCCTGAGCCCACCCGACATCCCCCTGGCATGTCTGGGGTACTGAGGCCCCGCCCTCCACGTCTTTCCCTGATGGCAAGAATATGTCCTCGTCATCAGTCAAAAGTCGGGAACATTTGCACCTGCTCAAAGAAGCTTTCTATAGTCTTATTTTTCTTCCCTCTTCTGGGCATTTTCCCAGCCAGTTACTTGACTTCTGAGATTCCTGTCCACCCCTGCCTAGATCTGCCCAGCTAGTACTTGGGGTCTGAGATTCAAATGGGCTTTTATTGGCAGGCGCGGCTGCTATTCAATGTGAGCTTTAGTTCTGGTGCTGGGGTGGGGGCAGGGTCACCTCCTAGGCTCAGTTCCCTCAGGGGCTTTATGCAGAGACCTTCAGAAGTCGAGTGGGTGGGGCAGGGCCGTCTCCCAGGCTCAGCTCCTTCAGGTGGTTTATGCAGAGACTTTCAGTAATGAAGATCCTGCCTGCTGCTGGGGGAGTCCCGGGCCGCCGTCGCCTCCGCTGCCGCCTCCTGCCCCTGCCTGTGCCTCCCCCTCTTCCTCCCGAGGGGGCCGAGCCACGGAAACAACCCACCTCCCTCTCGGTCAGCCCAGGCGTGTCTCTCACTGACCTGTAGAGTCTGTGGGTGGAGGGACCTTCCAGGCCGCCGGAGGTTCCATCCCTGAAGCCTGCTCGGATCAGCTTCTCTGTGGCTGCGGCCAGGGCAGCGCTGGGGTGGCGTCCGCTTTCCGGGGCGCTACGGACTCTGGGGACGGCTCTCCAGGGCTCTCTGCAACAAAAATCTCTTCCACTATGTTTCTGCACACCCTGCAGTGATCCAGAACTTATCGGGGGCTCTTCTTACATTAAATCTATGGGCTGTGGGTTCAGAGCTCGTATACGTGCGTGTTTCTACTCCGCCATCTTGACTCCGCCCTCACAATAAAAATTCTTAACATTAGTTTCTAATATTTTGAATTCCAACTTCTCTCCTCCCCAGCCCTACTGAGAAGGCAAACAATTCAGTACAGACTAAATATGTGTTGTTTTGAAAAAGACTTCCATAGTAATCATGTTGTGTAATGCTAATTATATTGCCCTCTGACCTACCCTATCTCCCCTTATTTTTTCCCCCTACAATTGACCTTGTCCCTTCTCAAAAGTGTTTATTTCTAGTGACTCCCTTTTCCCATTTGCCCTCCCTTCTAACGTTCCCCTTGCTCCACTTGTTGCCTCTTCTGCTTTCCTGTGGTATATATAAATTTTCATATCAAATTTAGTGAGCATGTTATTCCCTCCTTCAGCCACACATGGGGAAAGTAGCTTTATTTTCCCCCGTCTCCTCTTCTCCCTTATCTCCTCAATTGAATAAGATTTTTCTTGTCTCTTTTATGAGTTAAAGCCTGCCCCATTCCATTACTCCCTTTCTCTTCCCGGAATTTTCCTCCACCACCCCTTAATTTTAATTTTAATTTTTTTTGTGTGTGGATATAATCTCTTCTGCTAAAACACACCCTGTACTCTCTAACTATGTGTATGTGTGAGTGTGTGTATGTACAATCTCTCCAACTGCCCAAATACTGAGAAAAGATTCAAGAGTTAACAATATTTTCTTTCCATGTAGTAATGTAAACAGTTCAGCTTTAGAGAGTCTTTTATGATTTTTCTTTTCTGTTTACCTTTTCATGCTTCTCTTGATTCTTATCTTGGGAAGTCAAATTTTTAAATACAGATCTGGTCTTTTCCTGAACATGAAATCTTGAAATTTGACTATATCACTAAAAGACTGTTTTTTCCCTTGAAGTGTTATATTTTAGATTTGCTGGGTAGGTGATTCTTGGCTTCAATCTCAGTTCCTTTGACTTCTGAAATATCCCACTCCAAGCCATTCGATTCCTTAATGTTGAAGCTGCCAGATCCTGTGTTATCCTGATTGTATTTCCACAGTACTCAGCTTGTTTCTTTCTAGCTGCTTGCAATATTTTCTCCTTGATTTAGGAAATCTGAAATTTGGCCACAATATTCCTAGGAGTTTCTCTGTTTGGGTTTCTTTCAGAAGGTGATTCATGAATTCTTTCAGTATCCATCTTGCCCTCTGAGTCTATAACATCAGGGAAATTTTCCTCAATAATTTCATGGAAGATAAGGTCTGGGCTCTTTTTTTGATCATGGCTTTTAGGTAGTCCCATAATTTTTAAATTAGTTCTCCTGGAGCTATTTTCCAGGTCAGTTGTTTTTCTAGTGAGTTGTTTCACATTATCTTCTATTTTTTTTTTTTTTCAAATTTTTGGTTTTGTTTACTCACTTCTTGGTTTAACTCATTGTCATTCATTTCCAACTTCTTGGTTTAACTCATAGTCATTCGTCACCCTTTTAACGAATTATTTTGTTCAGTGAGCTTTTGAATCTTCTCCTCCATTTGGCTAATTCTGCTTTTTTAAACCTCTGGACCTCTTTTTCCGAGTTAGCCTCTTTTTAAAGCTGTTATTTTCCTCAGCATTTTTTTGGTTCTCCTTTAGTAAGCTGCTAACTTGTTTTTTAAGGTCTTCTATTGCCTGAGCCCATTTTAAGTTCCCTTTGGAGGCTGCCTCTGACAGTACGCCTTATTCTTCCTCATCTGAAAGGATGGGGGAGACACCTGTTCCTCAAGAAAGTAACCTTCTATGGTCTTATTTTTTTTTTCCCCTTTTTTGGGCATTTTCCCAGCCAGTTACTTGACTTCTGAGTTTCCTCTCTACAACCACCTTGCCTCCAGTTCCACCAAGCCAGCACTTGGGGGCTGAGATTCAAATGTGCTGCTCCCAAGCCTTAGGGGTTTTCAGCAGGGGCACTGCTGCTATTCAGTGTGAGATTAAGTTCAGCTGCTCAGGTCAGGGTAGAGCCACCATTTGGGGCTCAGTTCCCTCAGGGGGTTTACTGGGAGACAGCAGTGGATGCGGGCTACTGCCTGCTTTGGGAACCCCTGTCTGCTGCTGCCTCTACTGCTGCCTCCTGAGGGGGCCTGAATTTTAGGGACACCCTGCTTCCCTCTCGGCCAGCCGAAAGACCCTCTCGCTGACCTTTGGTGCCTGTGGGTTAAGGGATCTGCACTGCTCCTGGAGATTCTGTCCCTGAAGCCTGCTCTGATCTGCTTCCTTTGGTTCCTCGTGGCCAAGACAGGGCTGGTTTCTGCTCCGCGTCCAGGCGCAACAGACCTTTCCCATCGGTTTTTCAGGTCTCTCTGGAACAGACATCTCCTCCACTCTGTTGTTCTGTGGCTTGTGTTGCTCTAGAATTTGTTGAGAGTTCTTCTTTACAGGTATTTTATGGGCTGTGGGGTAAGAGCTAAGCATATGTGTATCTTTCTACTCTGCCGTCTTGGCTCCTTGCCCTCTAAAAAATGTTTTTGATACAGAACCATCTTGCTAATTTCAATGATATATTCCAAATGTATAGTATGGGAAGCACATAACATATGCTTTATCTTTTTAAAAAACTATCTACAATAAAAATCACAGGTAAATGTTTTTGGGTACTAGTTAAGAGCTGGTGGAATAAAGTAGAAAAATGTATAAATTATAACAGTAATAACTCAATTTGGAATTAAACATTTGTTAAGTGCCCTTAACCACTGTGGCTAGGTTATGGGAACATGGACACAAAAAATAGTCTGTTACTCTTCAGGAATATACTTTCTGGGATTCAAGGTGGGGTGGTGCCACATGTAGTAAGATAAGAAAATAGAAGATAATTTGAGGAGGGAGAGATGGCAAACAGCCAGAAGATAAAGGAAGATTTCAAATAGTCAAGCTTCCTTGAAGAAAGCTTCCGTTTGAAAGCACTTTGCTTACAATAACCCTATGAGATATTATCCCTGTTTTCAGAAACTGAGTTTTTGAATGATTAAGTGACTTGCCTCTGGTTACAGTGAGCATCTAAGACTGGATTCAGACCCAGATCTCCTGATTCCAATTCTAGCACTCTGTCTGCAGTGCCATACTACCTCTCAGTTATGTATCTTTGAACAGCCATCTCCCAAACAATGGACTGTGCTAATTTCCTTTTCCCCCCGACTTGACTAGTGTTATTGAGATTTCATTACAATCAGAAATTTTCTTAGCATAAATAATTTTGCTGCTTGGGGAAGTGTCTTCATGTGATTGATTTCTGATATAAAGGCAGAATCTTGATACTACTTGGAGTTCAAATACCTGGTTACTTGTTATTTAGAGAGAATGATGTTGATATACCCTCTGCCTTGTAGGAGTTAAATATGTCTTATGTCTTTATCTGAATAAAGTAAATTTGTGGAAAATAATCTTTAAAGTGTTATTTGTATTTAGTTTTATAAGATTAATAAAGTCTTAACACGTAAAATGGGAAAGACTTCTTTGTTCATCCTTGTCAATGCAGATTATTTGCCTGTATGAACATAACCACTGGTTGTGTAATTGATGTGCTCCAACATTAGGTGGCCCTCATTAGTTACTTAGTAAAATCTTCCACCATAAGGAGAAAAGCTGAGGGTTTTGATAAGACTAAATTTCTTCCATGCTACATTATCTGAAAGGTTGAACAAATTAAATAGGTTTTTCTTTTTTAGGTAAATTTCATGTGAAATAAGGTTGCATTGGATTACTCCTGAACTAGTCCTTAAATCCTATTGTTAAAACTTTGGTTTGAAGGTTTGTTGGTTTAGAATGTCTGAAGTAATTGATTATATCAGCAGCAAATCTTCAGTCATTTCAAAAAATACTTAATTTTTGCTGGTTGGGGTTTTGCTTTGTTTTGGAATGGTTATTTTGCTGAATTATTGAAATGGCTTCTGAAATCCTACTCTTTCCAGTAAGTCTTTTCAGAATTTACTCTGTCAAGACTTGAAGCACTCACTGAGACCCTTTCATCACAACAGTATTTCCTCTTTTACATTTTTACATTTTAATAATATAGTGGTTATATTCTGGTTAGAGATTTGATGTCTTCAGGAGAAAGCCATATTTCCATTAATGTAAGAAGACAATGTGTTTGTGGAAAAGAGATCTGGGATGAAGGGGAGTTTGTTAATGTTAGAGCTGGATTCTAAGGGAAAGAACGGAAGGAAGGGTGGCTAAAAGAGGAGTGAACTGGATGGGAACAAGTGTCTAGGGAGAGACAGAAGCCTCTCCTCCTGAGGGCAGTCAGAGGGATTACGAGCCTGCGATGTAGAATTGTGTAATCATGGGAGTGCTGAAGTGACAGGTGATTAGAATTCCCATCCTCCTCCTATGATATGGAGGGCAGGGTTACTAGGGTATTTGGTGCAGTGTGTATAGTGCTAGACTTAGAGTTAGAAAGACCGAAGTTTGAATTCTGCCTCAGACATTTATTACCTGGGTGAATGATTGAAATTAATTTATTCTCTCATTTTCTTGACTGTAAAATGGGAATAATAATAGCACCTGCCTCACAGGGTTTTGTGAGGATCAAGTGAAGAAGTGTGTGTTTTGTATTCTTTATGTTGATGGAGTCATGTCCGGGACTAGGAGACAGTAGCTGTGCTTACATCAGATGTCCAGAGACATTGTAGTGCCAAGCAGAAAGAAATGCTCTGTTATCCAGCCCATTGTCTTAGCTTAGTTTTCATTTACCAACAGAAATAATTGAGGGTTATAGGTTACATTATCCAATTATGAAAAGGGACAATAATCGATTTTATGCCAAAGGGTAGAATGGTAGTGTTATGTGAGTTACAGTAGGTATTGATCAGAATAAATAATACAGTTTACCAGAGTTGACTTTATTAATTCTGTCTTAGGAGGCCAGAGGCCAAAATAGAAGTGACCTTTGCTCTTCTCAGCTGGTTTGCCTTTAGTTTCTAATTAAGGATTGACAAAGTATAAGTCTAACTTGATCCAAGTAGCATTTATTCTTTCTAGTTGAGAAGTGTGGTATAAATAGTTTTTTTAAAATGCTGCTCAGACAAGGACTTCATCTCTAATAGTGGAGGTATGGAGTTTAAACACATGTAAGTGGAAATGAGATATAAATTTTAATTATTTCTATACATGGTATAGCATAAACTATAAATTGCCTTCTACCTTAATAGTTTTAGTACAACTAATTTTCTTCATAAAGAATTTAGAAAGTGCCTGCGATATGTCAGGTGGGTAATTGCTAATTACTATTATTATTATATCTTAGATTTACCTAGGTCCCTTTTATAGGAATCTTGAGAAGATGATCTGTGTAAAGAAGCTCTTATAACATAAAATGCAATATAAATAACATTTTTTTATCTCTATATGTTCTGATTTGATTTTCCTTAAACTATTGATTGGTGTGAGGGGTCAGAGTTGTTTTGGAGGGAAGTATCTGAAAGCAGATAATTCTAGAAGACTAGAAGTTGTCTCTTCATTTCTAGATAATCAGATTAGCTAAGAAAACAACTTACTATTGAATTTGTCATTTAATTCTTTCAGCGTACAGGATGACAGAATTCGAGTAGAAAGAATGGATAACCTTTATTTTGAATACAGTCATGCTTTCCAGCAAATCACTGAGTTTTATGCAGAAGTACTTGATGTCAAAGGTACAGTTTTTATTTTTTCTAAGCAAAATTCTAGTATTTCATTGAGTTGGGATTTAGATAAAGGCATAACTTCTTAATTCTCAATTTACAATAAATAAAAACTACATTGGAGTCCGAAGTCAGTTAATTTCCTTTAAAGGCTTCCTACCCTGTTGCTCCCACTTTAACAATCTAAGTATGTCATCACAGTTTACCATTTTGGGTGATAGATTCTTGTGGGAATAGATGGCACATTTGTTCTTATCACCTTTTTGCCTCTCCCTGAGGAGAGCATCATCAGTCACTATTAGGGTCACTACAGTGGCTGTGGTTCAGGGTAGCTTAGATCATCTGAAGTTAGAGTATTTAGACTACCATTTGTTCATTCATTTATTCATGAAGCGTTTATTCAGCTGGAACATGCCATTTTTGGAAATTTTTAGGTGCCAGCACCTAATTTTAATAATATTGGTCATCACTAAATATGTGAATATATAATAACTCAGGCACAGACATTACTAAGCTTTTCCATAGTGAACTATAGAGTGGCAGCATACTCTGGTGGTTAAACCATTAATTTTGATTCAGATGCTCAAGATGAATTTCTGGATCCAGTATTGATTTTGGTATGACTTTTGGCTCCTTTTGCCCATTACATGAGAAGGGATTGATCATTTATGATACCAATATAAGTTGAGAACTGGGATCATTAAAATGATGATTGCTGTTGACATTCATAAAGACTTCAAGTTACAGTCATGCTGCTCTAACTAGGAAGCTTTTTCAAGGTTACTGTCATCGATTTGTAAAAGACTTTTTAGTAGATTTAGAAATTGTTCATTACTTGAGTAATTAGGAAGTAAATGACATTTGATAACATGTGTTTTAATTGTGGTAGATGTTAGTTTTTAATGGAAGGAAATAATCTTTTTTTTCTTAGCTTCCCAGAGTTTTTCTGGAATATTAAATTTGGATAAGCCTGTGATTTGCTCTTTGGCAGCAGTTATTCAATACCTTAAAGAATTTAATTTAGAGAAAATGCTCTACAATCCTAGGTAAGTCTTTATTTTAATCTAAAATTATTTTTAAAAGAGAGGGATAAGTTTGTTAATTTTATGTTAAAATTATATCTAAAAATTTCTGTTCCCCTAAAAATTCACTTTTTTTTTAAACAAAATACTTTCTTCCTAAGGAGAATTCTTTATTTTTTCCATAATGGTTATAAACACATTTACCTCAAATGGAAATATTAAGAAACACAAGTGACTTTTGTCCATGCGAACCATAGTCAATGTTTTATGGGATTTAGGGCTGAAAGGGATTTTAGAGATTAACCTGTTAATTTAATTAACAAGGAAACTGAAGCCCTGAAAGGTGAGATGATTGTCTCAGAGTTGCACAGCAGAGTTGGGCTTTGAATCCAGAGTTTTTAACTCTAAATACCAGTGGTCTTTCTCTTACATTATTTAATTGAAAACAGAACTGGAGATAGCATAGGTGAGAGACACTAAAAAAATTATTTGTGAGCGTTCTTTATTCTAATTATTCTTGTTTCAGATTTTTATCATAAAAATCTTCAAGAAGGCAGGTACACAGGTTTTTATGAGTGATTTTGCAGATTTTACCCCCAGTCAGGCATCTTTCTTGATCTTTCTTTTGGATTAAGTTGGGAGATATAAATGTAGTCTGATGTTTAAAAGTAGCTAATTAGAGTAAATGTGGTAATTTTTATGCAAAGAAAATATCAGTGCAGTGCTTGATGCTTGAAAAAAATAAACAGCCATGGAGTTGTTTCTTCTCCCTTTCTAATTCTTATACCTAGAACCATCACTAATTGTCTTCTCTTGTCTTTGATCCTAGAAATCTTTCCTGAGACTTTGACTTGGTTAGCACCTTCCCTAATTTGGGAAGGACTTCTGAGAGAGAGGCATAGATCCAGAAGTGGGATACTTGTATTAAGGGGAAGAAACTCTCTTAAAGACAGTTTTAGAAAGGTTTAGAGGACAGAAGCTATTAGAGTATAGAAGATGGAGATGCTTTTCTCTGCCCCAGAGATGCTGGGCTAGCAATGTCAGCATGGCTTTTCCTTCTAGTGGTAAAAGGGATGGTGGTAATCCAACTTCTGTTTGAAGACCACCAATGAGAGGGAACTCACTTCCTCCCTATTCCCTTTTTTGGATGGCTTTGTTAGAAAGTTTTCCTGATGTCAAATCTAAATTTTTCCTCTTCTGCTTCCTCCTATTGCTGTCCTTTGAGACCAAGCAGAATAAATCAATCTCTTTTCTACATGATGACCCTTCAGATATTTAGAATAGCTGTCATATTTCATATATTTTTCATTATTCATAATTAACATTCTCCAGTTCTTTATGTATGGCATGTTCTCTGCCCTACTTACCATATTCTAAATGTGATCCAGATCATTTATATGTTTTCTAGAATGTGCTACCCTGTAATAACATGGTACTTTGGATTTGTCTTGATTGTAAGAAGGGTATAGTAGAACTATTTTCTCCTTCATTCTAAGTACTGTAGTTCTTAATGTAGCCTAGGTAACTGATTTTTGGGGCTTCCACGTCACTCAAATTGATTTTTCAGTACACTAAAAATCAAATCTGTACAAAACCTAGATGTTTTCTACAGAAACTGTTGTCTAGCTACATCTCTACATCTTGTATTTATAAAGTTGATTTCTTTTTTTTATTCCAGTAGCATTTCTCCCTTTTAAACTTCAACTTATTTGATCAAACTCATTGTTTAGCTAGGCTTTGTTAAATCTTTTTGGACCTAGACTGCATTGTCCAGCTTTATAAGCTAACCCTTAAAATTATTTCTTATCAGAAAATTTGACAAAGATGTTATCTTTTCCTCTTTTCAAGTCATACTTTCAGCAAGGACAAATCACTGGGGTATTCCTTTAGAAATCTTATTCCATTTGACATCAGCCCATCAATAACTACTCTCTGAGGATGGTCATTGAACTAGTTCCTAATCTGCCCAAGTATTATTGTCATCTTGTCCATATCTATCACAAACATGCCATGAGTTACTCTCAAGTGTTTTGCTGAAATCTAAGTATGGTATGTCTGGAGCATTTTCCTGACTAATCAGTCTCATCTGAAAAGGAAATGTATTTAGTCTGCCATCAACTTTTGTTTTAAAAATTTGTTTTATTCATATTTTTTGGTCTTTTTATCCCTTCCTCTTTCCCCTATAATCTTCATTCTCTTTCTATTTCTAGCTCCTTCCTTATTGACTAATCTCTATGGCTATTCCTGTTTTCTGTCTTATGTCTGCGTTACCAAAGACCTACTGGACATTTCTAGTTGGAGATCCTGTAGGCCTCAAACTCAGTACGTCCAGAACACAGTTCATTTTCTTCCTTCTGTAAACCCACCCTTCTAAATGGCCTTCATTTTGTTGATGGTGACACCGTTCTTCCAGTTAGCTGAGTTCACGACCTCAGTGTCATCCTTGGCTCCTTGTTCTCCTCATGCCCAGGACTTATTCGTTTGCCAGTTTTGTCAAAAAGAAGTCTTCAGCAGTGTCACAGCAAAACTCCCTTTGCCCTCTCATACTTGTTTGAGGCAAATTCCAGAACTGATGAACATGGAGTCTTATTTTCTTTTTGGTAGCTCTCTGGCCTAACTTAGTTAGCTCTTTCAGAAGACCAGTGCAACTATTTATACAAAGAACTACTAAGAGAAATCAAAGATTCTTTTGATTAGTCTCTTAATTCTGTAACTTAAGAGGGTAAAGAGAAGCAGAGAAACATGAGATATGTTTAAATTGCCTTTGAAAACCAAGTCATAAATATAATCCCTTTAGGTTTTCCAGAATGAATTGATTTTAGATGAGATTTTTTACTCTGAGAGAACAATTTTACTTACAGAATCAGTCATAAGTAGTATGTAGAATAGATAATATTCATTTTCTGAAACTTCTTGTTATATTATTGACTTAAATGCATATGAAAAATGAAGTGGTAGGAAGAGGTAGTGAAAAATTTGTAATCTGTAGGGATAATTCTAAGATAAAATTTTGTTTTTAGATTTTTTTTTTTGCTTAACATTCTAAAGAAAAACATCCTAAAAATTAAATTTATGTTCATTTAACTAATGGATGAGGGAGTTGTGATGGAAATTTTAAATGTCCTTTTTTTTGTCTGAATATTCTGAGGAGTGTGAATGACATCTTTTGAAATTGTAATATTAGTGAACATTTTCTTTTTATTCATGTAAATATAATGAAGTACATAATACAGTTATATTTATCAACATAAATATAATAACAGCAAAGTAAATTTCTTTTTACAAACTTCAAATTCTTTGATGAGATTTAGTAAGAGGATTTACCCTTGAGAATCTTGCATCTTAGAATCCTTTTTTCTGTCCCAGACAGTGAAGACATTCTAGGCTTTTTTGTTTGAAATATCAGTAAAATATTATAAAAGTTTCCTTTTAAGATTTCTATCCAAGAAAAATTTCACATAGAAGATAGTACTATAATTATCCATTATTTATGTCATCCATTTTGAAGCACATAAAATTTATTGTCTTCCTCCACAAGGGTAGATAATTTTGTTGCTTGGTTATTTCAGGTCAGTGAGCATATGCTAATGTGTCAGTGAGCATGTTGTGAGTTACAACTTTCAGTTAGGGAGAAGTTTATAGTTCCTGATGTTATGAGGTGCTGGCACACAGGAATGCCTTTGTATTAGGAAGAAGGACTGCAAATTGCTAAATACTGTATTAGCTGTGTCCAGTAGAAGGAGAAAGCATTAGCTCTGTTATTGTCTTGATAATAATTGTTTAATACCATATGTTATGTCAGATTATCTTTACAGTGTCTGTTTATTGGAATTATTTATATCAATAACCATTACACTTGTTTACTGAGAAAGGTGTGTAGTTTCTGTGGAAACCAGTTTGAGATATAGATAACTCAATATAGGCAGGGAAAAATATTGATTTACAATATTAGAAAATTATGAAGAAAGTTACTAATAAAAACTTAGGAACTCTGGCAATAAGAATGCTCACATTTGTATATCTGTTTTTACAGCGTAACTTAAGCACCAGTTCCTACATGAAATCTTTCTGGATCCTTACTAGCTGCTAGTGCTTCTCCTAAAAAAAGTCACCTCTTTTATTTATCTATCTGCTCATCTGTTTACTTATTATGAATTTATATGACCATATAGCCTTTGGCTTCAGTAACCCCTCCCAAAGATGCTATGTTTACTGTTCCTATACTTTTAATAGGGAATAGAATCTTGGAATAGAGGAAGTTTAAATGTCCTTTGTAATTAACTGTTTTGACTGGAGAGAGACTTTTTGGTGATAAATTAGGAAAATATATTTACTAAATGACTGATTAAGTTAACTGTCAAGGTTAAAGAACTGGAAGATATGTTTCTTGAGAACTGATTTTAATTCTTGTGCTGTGGAAAAGGTAGCCTAAACAGAATTTTTAGGGGCAGAGCCAAGATGGCAGAGTAAAAGTAGTGACCTGCATGAACTCTCCCCCACAAACTCCAGGAAATGCCTGTAAAAAATGACTCTGAACAAATTCTAGAGCTACAGAACTTACAAAATGACAAGAGTAAAACAAATCTCTGGGCCAAGAGAGCCTGGAAGATGGAGAGGAAGCAGCTATTGCACCAGACTGGGTGTGGAGCAGAGCGCAGTCCAGGGTGGGCTCAGGGACTGAATCATTGGCAGCTCTGGCTGTTTCCAGATTTGTCAATCCACAAAGACAGCATGGAAAGTCAATGGGAAAAATCTGTGGGATCTGAGCTGGGGAGGGGCATTGTCCCACTTGGGTCCAGCCCTAGCCCCAGAGCAGAGGAGGCGGTGCCGGCAGCAGCAGTGACAGAGGCTGCTTCTTGAGCTCTGGGCCCCCGGACACTGGGAGATTGTGCAGCTGATACAAAACCCCTGAAGCTTGGGACAGTACACCAAACCCAACCCCGACCCCTACTTGAAGCAGAGACCTACCAACAAAGAGTTAGAAAGTCAAGTATTTGTCTGGGAAGATGAGCAAACAGAGGAAAAAAGACTACAGAATCTCACTTTGGTGACAAAGAGGAGCAAAACATACAACCAGAAGACAACAAAATCAAGCCTCCTTCATTCAAGGCCTTCAAGAAAAATATGAATTGGTCACAAGCCATGGAAGAACTCAAAAAGGATTTTGAAAATCAAGTAAGAGAAGTAGAGGAAAAATTGGGAAGAGAAATAAGAGCGATGCAAGAAAATTATGAAAAATGAGCCAACAGCTTGCTAAAGGACACCCAAAAAAATACTGAAGAAAAATGACACTTCAAAAATAGATTAACCCAAATGGCAAAAGAGGTCCAAAAAGCCAGTGAGGAGAAGAAGGCCTTAAAAAGCAGGATTGGCCAAATGGAAAGGGAGGTCCAAAAACTCACTAAAGAAAATAATTCCTTCAAAAAATAGAATGGAGCAAATGGAAGCTGATAACTTTATGAGAAATCTAGAAATTATAAAACAGAACCAAAAGAATGAAAAAATAGAAGTCAATGTGAAGCATATCATTGGAAAAACCGCTGACCTGGAAAAGAGGTCCAGGAGAGATCATTTAAATATTATTGGACTCCTTGAAAGCCATGATCAAAAAAAGAGCCTGGGCATCATCTTTTAAGAAATTATCAGGGAAAACTGACCTGATATTCTAGAACAAGAAGATAAAATAGAAATAGAAGGAATCCACCAATAACCTCCTGAAAGAGATCCCAAGAGGAAAACTAGGAATATTGTTGCCAAATTCCAGAGTTCCTAGGTCAAGGAGAAAATTTTGCAAACAGCCAACAAGAAGCAATTCAAGTATTGTGGGAATACAATCAGGATAACACAAGATCTAGCAGCGTCTACATTAAGGGATCACAGGGCTTGGAAAATGATATTCCAGAGGTCAGAGGGGCTAGGATTAAAACCAAGAATCCCCCACTCAGCAAAACTGAATATAATACTTCAGGGGAAAAATGGAATTTCAATGAAATAGAGGACTTTTCAAGCATTCTTGATGAAAAGACCAGAGCTGAATAGCAAATTTGACTTTCATACACAAGAATCAAGAGAAGCATGAAAAGATATACAGGGAAGAGAAATCATAAGGGACTTACTAAAATTGAATTGCTTACATTCCTACATAGAAAGATATTTGTAACTCATGAGACCTTGCTTAGTATTAGAGTAGTTGGAGAGTAATGTAGACAGAAAGATAGTTAGAGGGCACAGGGTGAGTTGAAGGGATCATATCTAAAAAGTAAAATTAAGGAGTGAGAGAGGATTATATTGGGAGGAGGAGAAAAGGAAAGATAGAATGGGGTCAATTATCTCACATAAACGAGGCAAGAGAAAAGTTTCACAGTAGAGGGGAAGAGGGTGGAGGTGAGAGAGAATGAGTGAGCCTTATTCTCATTGGATTTGGCTTAAAGAGGGAATAACATACACTCACTTGGGTATCTTACTGTACAGGAAAGTAAGGGGGAAGAGAATAAGGGGGGGGATGGGTGATAGAAGGGAGGGCGGATTGGGGAAGGGCGTAGTCAGAAAGAAGCAAACACTTGAAAATGTACAGGGTCAAAGTTGAAAATAGAATAAGTGGGGGGTGAGATAGGATGGAGGGAGATAGAGTTAGTCTTTCATAACAGTGACTACAATAGAGTTGTTTTGCATAACTTTACATGTATAACATATATTACATTGCTTTCCTTCTCAGTGAAGATGGGTGGGGAGGAAAGAAGGAAGAGAATTGGGAACTCAGAGTTTTCAAAATAACTCTTAAAAATTGTTTTCACATACAACTGGGGAAAAAAGAAATATAGGCAGTGGGGTATAGAAATCTACCTTGCCCTGCAAGAAAGTAAAGAAGGGATTGGGGGGGTGGAGATAAAAGGGAGGGCGGACAGTGGGAAAGGGGTAAGCAGAAGGCATGCCATATCAGGGTGGGGGCTAGGGGAGAGATGGGAAGAAAATTTGGAACTCAAAATCTTGTGGAAATGGATGTTGAAAACTAAAAATAAAGAAATGGGAAAAAAGTTCTCAAGTGTCTTTGACTTCTATCATGAAAGGCCTAAATGGTAGGACTGGTTTTCCAGAGTTGAGAAGTCAGCAGTTGCAGTTGATAGTTAGAAGTGTTTGTATGCTTTCTCATTTTGATACCTTTTAAAATATATCAGTATATCTTTGTCTTATTTCTTACGCTGTTAGCAAATTGTATAGTCAGTAGTACTGATATTTATATGAGACTTTAATACTAGGGGATTAGAGAAAGAGGAAAGAAAGCTTATGGGAAAAGTTTTATCCAGTTATCACCTGAAGTAGGGACTAAGTTCATTGACAAGTGAGCAAGATTGTGCATTTCTCTTCATTTGAGAGGAAATTTTCATACATACCCCTTGATTGCCTGAGCACCCAGGATAAGAATTAATAAGGTAATGAGTCAGGTCGTACGTATTCTGAGGGGTGATTGTTTTTAGTGTACTACGCCATGAGGCCAGCCTCACTTAGACTACACATAGTGGTGTCAGCCCTACACCTGCTGTGTATACATACTGTCACCCCCCAGGACTCCATCCTGGTCCTTCTTTTCTTCCCTCTGTCCTGTTGTAATTGATAGTGTCCTTCCATCTCCTTCCATTGGATTCAGTTAAGTACTTTAGGCTAATGACTTTTAGATCTACTTATCCAGTATTAACTTCTCTTCTAACCTCTAGACATATCTCCAACTTCCCAATAGACTCTCAGATTGGATGTCCCATGGACATCTTACGTTCTCTGTGTTCAGAATTGAACTTCTCTTTCCCCCAAACCTTTTTCCTTTCCCAACTTCCCTATTACTCTCAAGAGCACAACTGAGGTGTTAGTCTCAGTCTCTCACTCTCTCTTACTCCCCACATCCAATCTGCTGCTGGCTTGTTAATTTTTACCTTTATAACATTTCTTCTGTATGTTCTTTTCTCTCCTCTGACATTGCTACCACCATGATAGAGGGGCTTATCACTTCATGCTTAAACTATTGCAATCGCCTGCTGGTGAGTCTTTTCCTCAAGCCTCTCTCTTCTCCAGTTCATCCTCCACACAGCTATCAAAACAGTCTTCCAAAGAGCAGATCTGACCCTATCTTTCTCCATTAAAAAACTCCTTTTTAAACTGTCATATCTATAATCAAATATAAAATCCTCTGGTTGGCACACAACACCTCATCTGGCCCCTTCTGCCTTTCCATTCTTCTGATCCCTTACACTCTCCCACACACTTTATGATCCTGCAACACTTTTTTTCCTGCTTTTCCTCACAGAAAAGCACCACATTTCCAGATGCTGGGCATTTTCACTGGCAGTTCCCCGTCCCCGTAATACTCTTCTTCCTCATCTCTACTTCCCTGGCTTACTTTATGTCCCAGCCAAAATCCCAGCTCCTGTAAGTCCTGGTCCTCCTCAGTGCTAGTACCTTCCCTCTGTCGATTATTTCCAATTTGTCTTGTATATCTCATCTGTATGTAGCTTTTCGTAGCATTGGGCACTTAGTTAATATATGTTGACTGATTATTCCCCCTGATTGAATGTAAGCTCTAGCATGGAATATAGAAGACACTTAACCAGGGATTGCTTGATCCATTATACCATAAATTGTTTTGTCATAGTAAATTCTGAGATCTTTTGAAAGGTAAGACTGGTGTATATATCACTTTTCCTGGTTTTCTGTTGAAGCGTTTTCAGTAATATGCTGTGTGTGTGACTTGGAAGGCTTGGATTCAGATTCTGATAGTAGTCATGTGACCATGGGCACATCATTGACCAGTCTCTAAACCGTAATTTCTCATCTATAAAGTGAGAAGAATAATGATACAGATTTGTTGAGGGTTAAATGACACAATATGACACAATATGACACAATAAAACAGATTTTGCACACTTTAAGTTGCTATGTGAATGTTAACTATTTTTATTATTTATAGGTCTTTTTGAGTATTTTTTCTTTATTTTTGCCCACTAAATGTTGACCATTTTGGTGGTGGTTGTCACTTATAATAAAAAAAATGAAATACTCTGCATCTAGGCAGCACAGTGGATAGAGCGCTAAAGTCAGAGCCAGAAAGTCCCGTCCCAGACACGTGCTAGCTTGTGACACTAGGCAGGTCACCTGACCTTCAAGGTGGGTGTTTTGATAGTTGCTACTTCACAGGGTGCTTGTAAAGATGAAAGGAGAGAATATATATAAAATGCTTTGTATGCCTTAAAATGGTATGCAAATGCAACTACATCATCTTCACCATCAACCAGTAAACCTCTTGGCTGTGTTAGAATCCTCAATTAGGGCAAAAAACCCAAGGCTTATCAAAGTGATCATATGTTGGAAGAGTAAGGAGGACAGTTCAAAAGTATCTGGATGTCCTTTTCCCTAGGTAATTTTATAACTTGTCCTGAAAGCTTACTATTGTATGCTAAGCCAATGATAAAGGACTATGCTTTTGTACTATGTTGTACGATTTCTTGGACATGAGAAGAAGGGGCGTCTCTATATCCCCTTATTGTTTAAGTGTTGCTCTGGTGTTTCGTTTTGCTTAATTTCTATTTTCCTTCTTCTCCCACTTACAGCAATGGAAGAACCCTTCTCAGTGAATTTTCCTTTTATTCTTTTGAGTTTGGCTTGATTATTCTACCAAATGGCTAACTTTCATTAGTCATGCTATTGGAATTTTTACCTAGTGTCTAAATTAATTTTTTTCTTTCTTTCTGCTCTTATAGTTTGTGTGATTACATTTCCTCTCATTTCTTTTCAGAAATCTTAAAAAGTTGTCAAGTGAAATGGAATTTATGACAATTAATGGAACTGCACTGAAGAATCTGGAAATCTTACAGAATCAGGTCAGGAAAATGTAACTAGATGATTACAAATTTTTGTTGGGGGGAGGGAGAATCATAGATAGTTAGTGCTAATGAATACATTTGAAACAGAAGATTAATCCTTTCTGTTCCAGCTGACTATTCTTTTTCTTATCAGATTGTTACTTGGAAGCAGCAGTTTCAGGATATTAACTGTAAAGTAACACATTGAGAGTCAGACACTGATAAAGATTTTTTTAGCAAGACATTATTTTTAAGAATTATAATGTAAGCTGTTTTATGGCTAATTTCTTCCTGGACTCCTTTTACATTTTTCTTAAGGTTACAGCAAGAACTATGTGAAATTCCTGCAAATTTACTACCAAATAAAATAAAAATGATACAAAATTATGAACAATATAGTGTTTCATTTTTGTGCTAGTTAATTGATAATATTTTTAAAGTAATGGAGACTTTAAACATTTCTTCCATCTACTAAATTTAAGCTTGCAAGTGAAGCATTATATTTTGAATATATATTGAATATATTAGAATATTATAAAATCGTAAAATTAGGTCAGAGGAACTTTAAGATTATCTGATGAAACAATCAAATACTTAAACTGTCCTATATCTTTCACATTTTTAAAGTTCTCCAGGGATATTGCTGATAACAACAATGATAGGGACCAGATTTGTGATTTTACTGGTGTAGGGAACTCCCTCCACTAATTCAAGTTGGCACTTTTTCTGCAACTTACAGCTTTAGGAGGTTACCCCAGGTCCCTGAGAAGTTAAGTGATCTGGGTCACACAACCAGCGTGTGAGAGAAACAGAAACACTCCTACTGACTTTGAAACTGATTCTTTATGCCCTACTGCTTTTCATTATACATTAAGATAGATTTTTGCACTTGGTCAGTTAGTCGTTATGTGTTACGTGCCAACCATTTTACTAAGCACTGTGAATTCATATACAAGAAAAAAGACAGTTCCTGTCCTCAAGAAATTTAAATTCTAGTGGAGGAAGATAATACACAAAAGAAAGTTGAAAAGCAGAAAGAGGAGAGGAGGCAGAGAAGTAGAGACTGAGGGGCCCATGTGTGATGGAGGAACTCTAGTATACAGCCTGGAGAAGAAATATGATCAGCACATAACTGACTTGTGCCCATCTCTTTTAGTTTTTCTTGCATATTGTTGACAGACAAATCTTTAGAAAACTCTTTGATCAATTTATTCCTTTACTTAAAATCACACAGTAGTTCTCTTTTGTTTACCACCTGGCATAGAAGGAAGGAAGGAAGGAAGGAAGGAAGGAAGGAAGGAAGGAAGGAAGGAAGGAAGGGAGGGAGGAAGGAAGGAAAGGAGGTAAAGAGGAAAGGAGGAAGGAAGGAAGGAAGGAAGAAAAGAAGGCAATATTTATTTAACCCTTCCTATGTGCCAGGCACTGTGCTAAGCACCTTATGAATATTAGCTCATTCCCCTAATAATCCTGGGGGGAAGGTGCTACTATTATCCCCATTTTACAGTTGAGGAAACTGAGGGAGACAGAGGTTAAATAATGTCCAGGTCAGCTGTTAAGTGTCTGAAGCTTGATGTGAACTTGTCTTCCTCATTCCTGGCCCAGTGCTCTACCCACTGTATTACAGTGGCGAGGATACTAGGCTTAAGAGTCCGGAAGGTCTGAGCTCATATATGACTTCAGCAACCCTGGCTAGGTTATTTCATTTGTGTGTGCCTTGGCTTCCTCATCTGTAACATGAGGGAATTGAAGTTGATGACTTGTAAGGTCTCCTCCAGTCCTTCAATCCAGTCCTATGACTGTCACAGGATACTTTGTATCCTTTAGACAGCAGCCTGTCCTACCTCTTCACCACTTAATTTCTTTACTCCTTCACACAAATGTTCTGGTCCAGTTAGATTCTGTTTTTGTGTTCATCTCATTTGAAATACTTTCCTTTCTCTTCTGCTTATTCACCTTTTCTACCCCTTCTTCACTTCTCTGCAGCCTTTGACCCCATTACTCACTTTCTTCTCCCAGTCACTCCTTTTCTCTCTAGGTTTTTGAGGACCTGCTTTTTCCTGGGCTCTCCTTTTACCTCTATTAACTGTTTCTTCTCAAACTCCTTTGCTCTGTTGTCATTCAAATCATGACAACTAATTGTGTATGTCCCCCAAAGGTCTGGCCTTGGCTGTTTTCTTTTCTATATCTCTTGGTGATCTCATTGGTTCTTATGGATTCTTTTATCATTTTTGGTGATGAGTCTCAGATCTGCTTATCCAGTCCTAACCTCTCTCCTGTACCTCCAGTCTTTCAGCAGCAGCTTTCTAGCTGAATATCTCATAGACATGTTAAACTCAACATGTCCAAAACTGAAGTTGTTCTCTTTCTTCCCAAAACCTCTCCTTCCTAATTTCCCTATTTATTTTGAGAGCACCATGATGTTTTCATTCGCCCACAACCTAGGTGTCATTCTCAACTCATTCTCTCCTCTCTTTCCCCCTTTTCCCCGCCCCCAAATCCAACTGTCGTCAAATACGATAATTTTTGCCTTTGTAATATCTCTTTTGTGACCGTTTCTTGACACTCACATAGCCACCGCTTTGATTTAGGTCCCAGTTACCTATTTCTGGTGTATTGCAAGAGCCTCCTTATTGGCCTCCCTACCTCAGGTGTTTCTCAACTCCAATCCATCCTGCACTTAGCTGTGAGAAGCTATCTTCCCTAAGTTCAGATCTGACTGTATCACTCTTCTCTTCAGTAAACTCCAGGAGTTTTTTCTTGTTTTCAGGATCAGGTATGAATTCTTGTTTGACTTTTAAAGCCTGTTTCAATCTGTCCCCTTCCTACCTTTCCAATCTTACATTCTTCTTCCCTCCATGTATTCTATAATCCAGTAACACTGGCTGCCCTGCCATTCCTTGCACATGACACTCCTGCTCCTGACTCTGTGCCTTTTTTCTGGTTGTCCCCTGTGCATACAGTGCCCTCCCTTCTTACCTCTCCTCCCTGGCTTTCCTGGCTCTCTACAAGACTCAGCTTAAATCCCACCTTCTGTAGGAGGCCTTTCCTGATTGCCCCCCCTATCACTGCTAATGCTTTCTCTCTGAGATTGCCCCATGTGTATATGGTATGTACATAATTGTTAGCATGTTGTTTGTCCAATGAATGGGAGCTCCTTGAGGGCAGAGACTGTTTTTACTTTTCTTTGTAGCCCCAGTACAGTGTGTTTATTGACTGACAGACTACTTTTGCTAATCTTAATCTCTTTATTTTTTTTGGACTTCTCCAGTAATTAGTACATAAATTAGCACTTAATTGTACGTTTTCCTATAGTGTTGTTTTATATTTATTTAGGGCATAAACTCCTTACAAGTAAGAACCCCCTGTTATGGAAGTCTTTGTATTCCCCTGGGCATATGCACAGTTAATTCTGATTTGCAGAAAGAGATAGCTTTAAAAAATAAGCCCTTAAAAAAAATATTAACATTTTAAAGAAAGATTTTCTGCCTTTTACTTGTGGGAGAAAGACAGTTTGTAGGAAAACAAGTTCTTATTGGGGAATTAGTTGAAAACAAGGAATACTTCCAGCTTCACCTTACCCCTGCCCTCCTGATACCCAAACACATCAACATCACGCTCCCAAGGCATCTCTAGGCATTTAGTACACATTCAGCTCAATTCTTTTTATTTCCTCTATCTATAGTACTATCCAGTGATCAATAGATTTCTTAAGAATAATCCTGAGGCATTGTAAGACCTTGAATAGTCAGAAAAAAGATTTAATTATATTCGTTATCCTGTATTCCCTAAGGAAAGCAACATGTATTAAAAGAAATTTTACACAAGGATTGAATAAAATAGAATTTTCTCATTAGACTTTAGTTAAAAAGCAATCCACTAACCCTTGCCTTGAACACTAGTCATGCTTTTGCTGTACATGAAGAAAAGAAGTAAAATTCTGGACGCCTAAGTAGACATGTGTTTTATATTAATTCAGTGGTTAGTTTAGATAAATAAGCAAATGTTTGATTACTTTTTTTTTAATAACTTGTTGGTTTTCCTTAGATGGATTCAAAATTCAGAGGCAGTTTGCTGTGGGTCCTAGATCACACTAAAACTCCTTTTGGGCGACGAAAACTGAAAAAGTGGGTGACCCAGCCACTTCTCAGATCGAGGTAAAAACAGCTCTTTTTGGTGTATCCCAAGGGCTTTAAAATTTTTTAATTACAATGATATCGTCAATATCAGAGTCCTGTAAACCATATCCCAAAATCTGTGTGTAATTAGTGGTATATAACTATAACTAAAGTTACGACTAAAGTTTGGGAAAATATCCTTCGGGATATGGTAATACAAGTCAGTGTGCTGTTTGTGGGATCTTTTTTCTTTTTCTTTTCACAAGGAGTGCGATAGAGAACCTTTAGAATCCTTAATGAAGATTAACCCCCCTGTAGAAAGTGGTAAAAGAACTTAGGCTTGGCTTATAAGAACATCAGCCTGACTTATTGGTCCAAGGGAAATTGGCCAGAAATAAAGTACTTAAGCCTGCTGTTTATTGGATATCTTCCTTTGACTCCCAGATCAGAGGCCTGAATGAGGTTCATTGTTGTAGTTAAAGCTGCAGTAATCGGTCCTACACAGTAAAGAATTATATGTAATTGCTATATATATTTCCCCATTAACAGAAACCATCTTCTTGAGGAACAAGAGGTTCTTTCTGTTTACGTACCCCAGTCTACTTTTTCTGGGGCTTATTCTTCCCTGTCATAGGCTTGCTCTTACTTATAACCTTAAGCAAGTTTGGACTTTAATTTTTTTACTATTTACTCTTTTTTTTTTTTGGTGGCTAGGAACCATAACAACATAAAATTATCTAGAGTAAGAAAGAATAACTTTTTGGTTCGCTCAACTGATTATAATAACTTTGAGCCATCTGTTATATATATATATATATATATATATATATATATATATATGTTATAATTAACAGATTTTTTTTTTGTTCTCCTTAGATAAGGTTTTGGTGTTTCTATTAGTCTGTATACTTGTATACTGTTTTGTTTATTAAATTAGGCCAGATGGCATCGTAATATCTTTATTAAGACGTTGGAGTGGGGGTGACCAATTTCTTGCAGATATTACCTGTTGCACCCCAGATTTGTTTGGGAGCAGGATATCTTAAGGAAGCTATTAGTAATAAAGTTAAGAATCTATAAAAATGGTTTATGTATTATGAACGTATATGAAAATGAGAGACAGTTTGGAGTAGTGTTTTTTTGTTCCTCTAATCTCTTTCAAACAAAACAATGTGTTGTGGACCCTCTGGATAATTTTATGTACCACTCATAACATCCTTTCAGATTTATTCACTAAGTGCTTACTGTAACTATGATGATAACTTGCCCCCAAAGCTCCAAAATAAAATTTACATAGTATAATAGTTATTATAAAATTTTGTTCTACCTATAATTATGAAGGCTTTAACTACAAAATTATAAGTTGCTGATTATAAATTGTTACCAATATTTTATATGGGACTTTCTATAAGAATTAAAAGAAATAATCCATCAAGACCTCATATGCTTACTATTATCTGCAGGATTTCATATTAAATTTCCTTATTTTTGTAAATTTTGTAGAATGTAAAATCATTTTATAAAAAGATTTTGAGTGACATAAATTACCTCTTGGAATATGTTTTACTAATCATATGATGTTGGACTGTTTATTTGAACAAAAGTTTGCAATATTTGGCTCAATACTAGGCAGACATGGTCTTAAATTTGATTTCACCGTATTTTGATTTAGGGCAACGCTAAAGTGAAAACACTTGCTCATGCAAGTGTGCGGTGGAAAGTGGTAGAATTTTACGAACGCTCTTGGTGAAAGATGGAAATCCATTTTTTAGTTTTTGTTACTTGACCAGCCAGTAAGCGTGAGTGGCTAGTTACGATATAGAATACTTACTTTCTTGCTGACCAGCGACAAGTGCTGTACAAAAGGGCAAATTTACCCGAAGTTCAGTTGCACATATTGCTTTGTTTTAAGCAGTGTTTATGTAGAAACTAAGCTTTGTAAGGAAAGAATGTCTTCAGACTGGACTTCCTTTTCTTCTGTCGTTGGCTTTACCTTCCCAGGAACTACACTGAATACCTTATCAGAGTTGCCAACCCATCTGTTTAAAAATCCGCCAGATTGAAGAATAGTAATGTAAAGGGAAGGTATGTTTAAACTGGAAAGCAGTCTTAACACTGCAATGAGAGGCCGTCTCAAGTTTGTTGCTGCAGAGTGTTCGCGATGGTCTGCAGTCATCTCAGGATGGCTTGTAATGCACATGCCTGGGGACTGTAGTTTTCAGACAGTCTCATATTTTTGTTACAAGAATGCAGACATTTGTTCAGTTTTATTAATCATGTGATTACAGTACATGGATGAAGTATGATTATGGGGTAATAAAAAGGGAAGGAGGGAGCTTCTTTAGTGCAGTGTGCACCTATCTCTACATGGATGCCAGTATCATTTTGCACATGATCACAATAGTTTTGAACCTCTGCCAAGACCGACCTATAGTGCTTCAAACCTATACATACTTGTCCCAGAGGAGAAATAGATTTATAACACAGCTGGGCAATTATTTACTGTTGAAGGTGCATTTTTAGTATGAACCCGTGGACCATCTTAGTAAACTCCCAAGGGTTTCACAAACCACTAAATGGAAACTACTTGTTTAGTGAATAAAAAGCTATTCTTGGAGTCAAGAAGAAGTGAGTTCACCTAATGAAGATAATAGCTATAATTTGTCTAGTGCTTACCGTGTTCCAGGTGCTGCGCTAAAGTGTGTTACATTTATTTTATCCAATCCTCAGAAGAATCTTATGGGGTAGATGCTATTATTAGCCACAGTTTTACAGGTAAGGAAAAATCCTACTTTTGACACCTACTAGCTGTGTGACCCTGGGTAAATCACAGCTCTTCAGTGCCTCAGGAAGATCCTTAAGTATAAGTTTCAGAACAGTTGTGACTCTGTATTGGGAAAGGGAGTTTTCTGCTGAGAGTTTCTTAATCATTGAAATCATAGGCCTGGACTGAGGCAACTAAGTGGCTAGAATAGCAAGCCTGGAGTCAGGAAGAGTCATGTTCCTGAGTTCAAATCTGACCCTGGGCAAGTCACGTAAAGCCTATTTGTCTCAAGTTCCTCATATGTAAAGTAAACTGGAGAAGGAAATGGCAAACCACTCTAGTATCCTTGCCATGAAGACCCCAAAAGTGTTGAACATGACTGAAAATGAACAACCACAAAAAGATAGATAGATAGAGGGAAAGATAGAGGGAATAGATAGAGGGAAAGATAGGTGTAAAATCTTTAGAAAGGATTCTAAAAATATAATGCAGGCAATTATTCATGAAAAGAGGGTGACAGTGGATTATCAGTGACCCCTACTATAGTCTCCAGGAAGGTCTGCTTAGGTGTGAACTTCCCAACTCTTGTGGGGATGACTGGGGAAATGGGGAGATGGAGAGAGGCAAACACATATACTGAGACCCACGCAGACGTGGGGAGAGAAGAGGAGAGAAGGGAGAAACAATAACAAAGGGCCAGTGGCTCTGTTAACCTCTCTCAAGACTGAGGAAAGGAGGATGTTGCTGCTATTTTACCTCCAGTATGAAGAAGAAAAGCAGTGAGGAAGAGAAGGCATTGGTGGTCTGGTTGAAGGCACACTCAGCACTTCCAACCAGACTAGAGCAGACTCTCTCAGGGGGGTGCTTCTAAGTCAGCTCCTCATTTGAGTTGCCAAGTAAAATCCAAATTCTTATTTGAAGTTCTTCTAGAAAGAAGTAATTTTTAAGTCTGAGTGCATCTGTTTTCATTTAAACATAGATTTCTGCTTCCCTCCATCCAGTCCATGTGACTCATTGAAAATTATATCCTCAAATCAAGATGAATTTCTCCGTCCACAGTAGAAAGTTCTGTACTTAATCTCTTTAGGGAGATTGTTCTGTCCCTAACCCAGGAGCTAAGTGAGAGAGTTGTGACTTATTTGGCTTTCCCTCCTTCCTTCAAGTAAACATTTATCAAGTACCTACTATATTCCAGGCAGTGTGCTAAAGGCTGGATGTAGAGAAAGGTAAGGACAGCCTCTGTCCTAGAGGAGCTCACAAACTAGGGGGGGAGCCCACATGCAAATGACTGCGTAAAACCAACTATATACAAGATAAATTCAAAATAATCCAAAGAGGGAAGGAACTAAGAGGGATTGGAAAAGGCTTCTTGTAGAAGGTGGGCCTTTAGCTGGGACTCACAGGGAGCCTGGGGAAGCCAGAATGAAAGATGAGGAGGGAGAGCCCCCCAGTCACAAGTAACAGCTAGTGAAAGTACCCAGAGTCACTAAATTGAAGAATATGGTGGAGTATAAGATCAAATGAGACTGCAAAGTGAAGGGGCAAGTTATAAAGGGCTTTAAACACCAAACAGCATTTTATATTTGATCCTGCAACAACCTTAGGAGATATGTGCTATTATCACCCCCACTTCACCAATGAGAAAACTAAGGCAAACAGATTAAATTTTGTAGATGATGTAATGATGTACTTAGAGAACCCTAGAGAGTCAATGAAAAAACTAGTTGAAACAATAAAAAACTTCACCAAATTTTAGGATATAAAATAAACCCACACAAATTATCAGCATTTCTGTATATTACCAGCAGAACCCAGGTGATAGAACGCTATTGTGCTGTATAAAATGAAGGGGATGGTTTCAGAAAAACCTGGGATGACTTCAACAAACTGATGCAATATGAAGTGAGCAGATCCAGTTTAGCCACAAAAGGCAAGAGAGATATGGGAGGATAGTGAGTAGGGATATATGGATCAAGTTTTTTGAAGATGAGGGAGCCAGGGGAATGTTTGTAAGCACTAGGGACACATACAGGAAGAGCTTGAAGAGAAGTGAGAAATAGCTCCAGGATGCCTCTTGTTAACTATGGCATATCCAAAGAAGGCAGAGCTGAGGACTCTCCCCAATGCCTTAGTGAACTCATTTACTTAAATATTTCAGTGGATCTTTATTGTGAGTATTCTTCCTACCAAAAGAAAATGTCGTGTTCTGAGATTCTTGTCCTTGACTTCCCATAAATCCTGTTATAATAAAGGCCTCTTGAGGGTAAGGACAGTTTCTTTTTTGTCTTTCTGTCCCCTGCACCTGGAACAATGCCTGGCACATAGTAGGTGCCTAATAAATGCTTGTTGAATTAAATTCAGTTGAATCTTTGAGAACAGATATCAAACATTAGAAGTTTTTCCCTGATTCTTTAAACATTTCATGGGTACCAGTGCAACTTGGGCTGTCTGTCTGTTGTCCCTCATGGCTACTGTATACTCAGTTCATCTCCTTTTTTTAAGATATAAATGTCTTTGATTGTCCTTTGGATCACCTAAAATTTTGTTTCTTATGAGATCATGGTATTTTATGATTCACGGGCTTATAAGATCACTGGGATAATGTTATTTTTACACCAAGCACACAACAGTATTCGGCTCAGAGTTAATACATTACCTGCCAATTCTTCCCTTAGGTAATTTTAAGTGCCCCCACCCAGGGAATTGGAAACTTCTCCTGTGAGAGCCATGACCCTGGGATTCATAGTCCTCTTTTCCTTTCACTTCTTCTCTGTTACCCTTTCCTACTCTGCCTACTGACTTATCATAACCAGTTTCCCTTTTTTGTTGTTAGTAAATTGATATCTTTTGTTTTTACATCATCTTTATTTCTCAGCATATTCCTCTTTGTGCCCCTCCCAGAGAACTGCCTTACCATGAAGAATTTTTAAAAAGAGGGGGAAGAAAGCATTTCAGCTCAACTTGCCAACACAGTGTTGACATTTATTTAGAATCTCATATTGCTACAACTGGAGAAGGGCTTTCTTATGTATTTCTCTTTTTATCTTGGTCATTATAATTTCACCACATTCAGTTTCAGTCGCTGTATTGTTGCTGTTCATTTTATTTAAGCTGTTGTGTTCATTGTATAATTTCTCAGGTTCTGCTTTCTTCATTTTGCATCAGTTCATCCAAGTCTTCTCATGCTTTCTTTGTGCTCCTTCTATGTATCACTTCTTATGACACACTACTGTCAGAATGCACGCTCCTGGAGGTCAAAGACTGTTTTCCTTTTTTGTTTCACTCAGCACAGTGTCTGACACATAGTAGGATGAACTTAACAAATGGTTGATGATAGATTAAGTATGTCTGGTCCCAGTTTATGTAGCCATTCCTCAATCATAGACATCTTTGTTTCCAGTGCTTTGCTTCTTATGCTATAATTACATTAGAATGTAGATAGGGACCTAGTCTTCTTGCCCAACCCCCACTTGTGTGATCATTAATTCATTGATTCCACAAGCTTTTATTAAATGCCTACTATGAGCCAGGTCCTGTACAAGGCACTAGGGAGATAGACAAAAAGGAAACAATACATGTCCTCAAAAAGCTCAGGTTGTACTGAAACAAAACAGTATGCACACATTTACATACATACAGGCAAATTGCTGTCCAGGGCATAGCCACTGAGGGCATCAGGCTTCTCATAGGAGGTGGCCCCTGAGCTGAATAGTGGAAGAAGCTTGGGTTTCCAGGAGAGGGGAATTGTGTATTCCAGGCCTGGGTAACAGCTTGTGTAGAGACACTGAAACAAGAAATGAGCTGTCATGTATAGGGAACAAGAAGTATGCCATTTGCTCTGGAACACTGAATGCATGAAGAACAGTAATTGTGCCAGTAAGCTGACGGCTTATTGACGGTCGCTAGGCGGTGCAGCAAGTAGGGCTTTGGGCTCAATCAGGAAGACTTGAGTTCAAATCCAGCCTCAGACACTTCCTAGCAGTGATCCTGGGCAAGTCATTTACTCTCTGTTTGCCTTAATCTTTTTGTTGGTAAAATGGGGTAATAATAACATGTGTTTCCAAAGGTTGCCTTGAAGATCAAACGAGGTAATGCCTATGAAAAGTGCTTGGTACAGGGCCTTCTGGCACACAGGCGTGCTTTGTGAATGTCAGCTTTTGTTATTGTTAAGATTATGTCTGATGTTATGTTAACACTCTATTATGATGTCTTTATATTATTATTTGCTATAGATTATAAATATAATTAATGATAATAGCTATGATAATAAATCCCCTGGTCATTTAGGCTAGAGCCAGATTATGAAGGACTTCAAAAACCCAACAGAGGAGTTTGCATCTTATCCTAGAGGCAAGAACATCCTGGAGCTTCTTACACAGAGAAAATCACTTTGGCCACTGGATAGAGGATGGATTGGCAAGGGGAGGAGCTAGGGAGAAGCTGGGAGACCAATTATGAGGCTCCTGCAGTTAATCTGAATGGGAGAGAGGAGAATGAATGAGGGGAGTGATTGACAAGTGATTTTGAGCCTTCATTTGAAAACCTCCAGCTGCTGTCTCCTTAGGCAGTCTTCATTTTTAAGATAGCTTTTATAAGAAAGAAGATTTTCCTTATATTAAGTCAAAATCTGTTTCCTTGTAGCTTTATTTCCATTAGTCCTAGTTTTGTCCCCTGGGACTGACAACTATAATAGAAGACTCCTAGACTTAACATCAGAAGCTCTTGTTTTGGGTTCTTTCCCTTCTGCTTTTTGACCTGTTCACATCATTTTTCTTTGGGCCTCAGCTTCTTCATCTGTACAATGAGGGTGTATACTAGATGATTTTAAAGCTTCTTCTTACTTTTAACATTTCGTGATTCTTTGATCCCTTTTTCACATGGTGACACTTCACATGTATGAAGGATTTGTTTTCTGATAATATAACCCCAGCTAAGAGACAAATCCAGGACTTAGTTGGCATAGTCTGCATAAAGGAGTGTTTATTATGTGTTTTTGATGATGGTGATGACTAAATCACTTAGCCTACCCCAAAAAGTCAGTTTTATTTCCTGCTTATAAATTTGTAGTACAAGGAATTTGATAATCTCAAACTCTGAGGAGTTTGTGGTATTATGTAACTGAGAAGGGGGAAAAAGATATAGCTCATGTCCTTCTGTGGAAAGATTCCTTTCTCATCTCTGTCCATTGCACAGCTGGTCAATCTTAATTCTGTAGTACTTAGGGTTGTCAGGAAGAGGCCAGAGTGCTGGTGCTTCTGAGCTTGGCTTGAGTGTGGTAAGCCTTGAGTGTGTTAGTATGAAAGGAGAGGCACTGGGCTTAGGCAAAGAGCTTGGAGTGTGAGAAGAGAGAGCAGGATGTGTATTGGTCACTGTTTTTATGTATGTGGAGTGAGAGTGGCTTAATGCAGATTTTGAAGCATGACATGAGAAGAAAGCAGTATTAGGGAACATGGAGGTAACCCCCTTAGATATTCAGGAGTGATATGACATGGGAAAGAGAGAGAAGGTAGGTAAGTGCTAGGAATCCTCAGAGAGGCTAGCGTTGCCATGGATGTTGCTGGACAACAACATGGATAGATACCATGGCATATATACAGAAGTAGGACTTCTGGCCCGGCTGTTAAGACCTCCTTAAATATCATTACAGAGCAAACACAAGTAGAAAACTAAAAGATCAAGTTTTGTCTAGTGTGATTTATGTGAATTTTGAGTGATGAATTCACCATGAAATTTCTGTTTTAGAAGATTGTCTGAGGAAAGAGGGCCCTGTAGAGTAAAGGGAGTGAATACTCCATTGATCTCTATAACTCTTCACTCAGGTGATGCTGTAGCAAAATTCAACAAGATAACTGCATGCAAACATCCTACATATAATAAGATTGAGCAATTTTAAATGATTAAGCAATAAAGCACAGATATCTAAATAAATATACTAGGAAGTTTTTGTTGCTTAATTTGCTTTATTAGAACATCTAGAGAGAAATGCACCATCAGAACACTTGTACAATATAATTTTTTATTTATAGTGTGAAGTTTCACATACCTTTGTGTTATTAAAATAAATTTGTATGGAGTTCAGTTGACTGTTAATTTGGTATTCCTCTGCAGAAGCATGTTTCTCCAGGATTGCTACCCTCCAAGTGTGATAGACAAAAAATATGATGTATATTTTATATATTCTACTTTTATCATAAATCATAGACCTACTTAAAATACTGGGTGATCCCAAAGTCTTCCTTAATGGAGTTTTAAGATTTAAATTTCAACTGCACTAAGACTTTTGGGACAAAAGATTAGCCCAAACTTATTTTATCTACAGTGTTCCCTTCCTTAGACTAGTATTACTCCATGTGCTCTGTTTAGCTATTAAATTTGTTTCCTTAATTTCCTTATAGTGCTAATATTTGTTTCCCTAGCGCATTAAAATTCTCTGGACAGTCTTAAAGTTATGATTGATTGGTTCTTGTAGCAAGTATCTAACAAATCATTTCTTTAATGGATGATAGCACTCTGGTAGAGAAAAAATGTTGAGGCATCTTTGTGTTTGTAAATGTCTAGAGAACAGTGACAAAATTAGTCAGACTGAGATTTATTTATTGGGGTGTGAATGTTTAAGATAGTACAAAAAAAAGTTAAGAAATAGCAAACTGGAGTCTGTCCCAGAGTTGTGCTTTTGGGAGTGGAAACGAAGGGATCTTTTATGAGAGAGTATGATTATCTGTTACATGAGTCAAATATCCCATGATGTTTCCTCAGAGGATTGTCTGCTTTGACAGACCAAAAGCTGTTGAATATATCCTCCAGACCCTAAGTTTCAAAACTTATCTTTTCTTTTTTTTTTAATTTGAAAGAAAAATTTATTTATTTAACTTTTTACATTCATTTTCACAAAATTTTGGGTTCCAAATTTTCTCCCCTTTTATCCCCTACCCCCACCCCAATACACCGAGCAATCTAATTTTCCCTATCACCAATCTGCCCTCTCTTCTATCATCCCTCCCTTCTCTTGTCCCCATCTTCTCTTTTGTCCTGTAGGGCCAGATGACTTTCTATTCCTCATTACCTGTATTTCTTCTTTCCTAGTAGCAACAACAATACTAAACAGTTGTTCCTAAAACTTTGAGTTCCAACTTCTCCCCATCCCTCCCTCCCCACCCATTCCCTTTGGGAATGCAGGCAATTCAATATAGGCCCTATCTGTGTAGTTTTGCAAATGACTTCCATAATAGTCATGTTGTGTAAGACTTAATTGAATTACCCTCCATCCTATCCTGCCCCTCATTGTTTCTATTCTGTCTTTTGATCCTGTCCCTCCCCAAGAGTGTTGACTTCAAATTGCTCCCTCCTCCCATTGCCCTCCCTTCCATCATCCCCCCCACCCTGCTTATCTCCTTCTCCCCCACTTTCCTGTACTGTAAGATAGGTTTTCATACCAAAATGAGTGTGCATTTTATTCCTTCCTTTAGTCAAATGTGATGAGGGTAAACTTCTTGTTTTTTTTTCCTCAGCTCTCCACTTTTTCCCTCCATTAAAAAGTCTCCTGCTTGCCTCTTAAATGACATATAATTAACCCCATTCCATTTCACCCTCTTTCCTCCCCCTACCTTTCTCTCTCGCTATTTACCTTAATTTCTTTTAAGATATGGTCCCATCCTATTCAATTCACTCTGTGCTCTCTGTCTCTGTGTGTGCATGCTTGTGTGTGTGTGCGTGCACATGTGTACATGTGTGTGTGTACATGTGTGTGTGTGGTCCCACCAACTACCTAGATACTGAAAAGTTTTAAGAGTTAAAAATATTGTCTTTCCATGTAGGAATGTAAACAGTTCACTTTTGGTAAGTCCCTTCTGACTTCTCTTTGCCGTTTACTTTTTCATGCTTCTTGTCATTTTTGTGTTTGAAAGTCAAATTTTCTTTTCAGCTCTGGTCTTTTCATCAAGAATCCTTGAAAGTCCTCTGTTTCATTGAAAGACCATATTTTCCCCTGAAGTATTATACTCAGTTTTGCTGGGTAGGTGATTCTTGGTTTGAGTCCTAGTTCCTTTGACTTCTGGAATATCCTATTCCCTGCCCTTCGATCCCTTAATGTAGAAGCTGCTAGATCTTGAGTTATCCTGATTTTATTTCCACAATACTGGAATTGTTTCTTTCTTGCTGCTTGCAAGATTTTCTCCTTGACCTGGGAGTTGTGGAATTTGGCCACAATGTTCCCTAGGAGTTTCTCTTTTTGGATTTCTTTCAGGTGGTGACTGATGGATTCCTTGAATACTTATTTTGCCCTCTGGTTGTAGAATATCAGGGCAATTTTCCTCGATAATTTCATGGAAGATGATGTCTAGGCTCTTTTTTTGATAATGACTTTCAGGTAGTCCCATAATTTTTAAATTGTCTCTCCTGGATCTATTTTCCAGGTCAGTTGTTTTTCCCATGAGATATTTCACATTCTTTTCCATTTTTTCATTCTTTTGGTTTTGTTTTGTGATTTCTTGATTTCTTGTAAAGTCATTAGACTCCATCTGTTCCATTCTAATTTTGAGAGAACTATTCTCTTCAGTGAGCTTTTGAACCTCTTTTTCCATTTAGCTAATTCTGCTTTTGAAAGCATTCTTCTCCTCATTGGCTTTTTGAACCTCTTTTGCCAATTGAGTGAGCCTATTTTTCAAGGTGTTATTTTCTTCAGCATTTTTTGGGGTCTCCTTTACCAAGGTATTGACCTGTCTTTCATACTTTTCTTGCATCTCTCTCATTTCTCTTCCCAGTTTTTCCTCCACCTGTCTATCTTGCTTTTCAAAATCCTTTTTGAGCTCTTCCAAGGCCTGAGCCCATCTGACATCCCTCTGGGATGTCTGGGATACAGAGGCCCCGCCCTCCACGTCTTTCCCTGATGGTAAGAATATTTCCTCGTCATCAGAATTGAAAGGCGGGGACATTTGCACCTGCTCAAAGAAGCTCTCTATAGTCTTATTTTTCTTCCCTCTTCTGGGCATTTTCCCAGCCAGTTACTTGACTTCTGAGATTCCTGTCCACCCCTGCCTAGATCTGCCCAGCTAGTGCTTGGGGTCTGAGATTCAAATGGGCTTTCCGAGGCGGCTGTGGCTGCTATTCAATGTGAACTTAAGTTCTGGTGCTGGGGTGGGGGCAGGGCCGCCTCCCAGGCTCAGTTCCCTCAGGGGCTTTATGCAGGGACCTTCAGTGATGGAGTGGGTGGGGGCAGGGCCATCTCCCAGGCTTAGTTCCCTCAGGGGGTTTATGCAGAGACCTGAGCTTCTGCCTGCTGCTCGGGGATTCCCAGGCCACTGCTGCTGCCTCTGCCGCTGCCCCTGCCTCTGCCTCCGCTGCTTCCTGCCCCTGCCTCTGCCTCCACCACTTCCTGCCCCTGCCTCTGCCACTTCCTCCTGAGGGGGCCCGCATCACGGAGACACCCCGCTCCCCTCTTGGCCAGCCCAGACGTCTCTGTCACTGACCTGTAGCGTCTGTGGGCAGAGGGACCTTCCCGGCTGCCCGAGGTTCCGTCCCTGAAGCCTGCTTGGATCTGCTGTTTTGGGGCCTCCCGGCCAGGGCAGCTCAGGGGTGGACTCCGCTTTCCGGGGTGCGACGGACCCTGGGGATGGCTCTCCAGGGCTCTCTGGGACGGAAATCTTTTCCACTGTGTTTCTGCACACCCTGCAGTGATTCAGAACCTGTGGGGAGTTCTTCCTACAGGAAATCCATGGGCTGTGTCCAAAACTTTTCTTTACCTCTTTCAAGCTTTACAAAGTACCCATTAGTCTAGGATTTGGTCAACCAGTTCATTTTTACACATACCATTCATGATTTTGTAAAGTTCAGTTATACTTCTTAGTTTTTGTTTTTCTGGAAGAGTCCTAAGTTTTTAGTCTGCCTTCATACAGAAACCCTTTCATCCTCTTGGTCATTGACTTTTAAAAACTTTTATCTTCATTGGATTTGGCTGTACCAAGACAACAGCCCAAAACATGCTGTATCTTCAGTGAGCGTACTTTCTAGGCATCTGGGGCTTTTGTTGGTGTTTGACTACAGTGAGATCTGAGCAGGGGAAGAATAGTAACAAAGGTGACCAGGAAAGGCTTTGCATGAACACAAAGGCCTTAAGGGACTCCAAGCATTTTGAGTAAGAGGAGAGAGTAGATCGCAGGAGGGATATGGAGTACGTAGTCTGTGTAGAGGGATGGCGATGGAGTTGGAACACTGTTTGGGAGTGTCTTAGTAGGCTAGACTAGAACACAGAAAAGGTGCAGATGAAGAACAGGAAATATGTGGAGAGGTATGTTGGACCAAATTGTGGAGGGCTTTAGATTCCAGAATGCGTTCTCACTTTATCCCAGAGGGAATAGTGGGGCATGTGGTTGTTTTAAAGCTCTCTGGAGGTACATAGATAGGATCATGATTTTAGAGCAGAAAAGGAGTTCAGAGACTATTTGATTCAACACTCTCATTTTATAGACGAGGAAATGGAGGTCCAGGGAAGGTTAAGTGACCGCAAGGTCACATAGGTAGTAAGCACCAAAGGAGGGATTTGAATCCAGGTCTCTTAACTACAAATCTACTGCTTTTTCCACTGTGGCTCTTTTGGAGACTGAGTGAAGGGGAGACTAAGTAGTAGCCTGTTGTCATAGTTCAGATGAGCCATGAAAGGGAAAGATTTTTGTGAGAGACATGAAGGTAGAAACAACAATTTTTGGCAGTTGGTTAGGTATGGAAGGGTATGTATGTGTGTGTGTGTAATGGGAGGCAGGGGAGAGAGGTTTAGTGATGGAAGAAAAGAAAGAATGGAAGGGAAAATCCAAGATTTTGGACCTGGTTGATGGCAAATATGTTGCACCTTCAACAGAAATAGGAAAATTTGGAAGAGGTGCATATTTAGGGGGGAAGGAGTTCATTTTGTTCATGTTTAGTTTGTGTAACTTGTTTGATGAAGCTCATCACTAGAAGTTTGTCCTAAGACTGTTGAATTTTTCAGGCACAGCCGCTCACAGGAGCTGTCTGTTTAAAAGTAAAGAGGAGCTATAATCTTTTGAGGCAGACACATACTGACAAAATCACTGATCCTTGAAGTATTTGAAGTTTTTTTCCCTTCTTATACTTTTCAATTTTATTAACTATGTAGCTCTCATGAACTTAATCCTGATGCTCAAGAGCAGTTGTCTCCAAATTTTTTTGATAGTATACCTCATCAGAATTTTTTTTCCATATTGAGTATGTATTAGGGGGAGCGATAGTATGATTTTTCCCTCAAAGGTAACTGAGCAGTGGCTCTATTAGGATTATTTTGTAATTTCCTCAGAGAGTCTATTCTTGTTATAGAAGTTGGGGAAAGTTAAGAACTTGTACAACTGTGGGAGGGGAATAGAGAGTGAAAGTATAGAATTATAATGGGAGAAAAGTCGGCATGATTTATGTCTTAGAAACCAGCCTCACTGTTGGCTATCTTTGGAAGAGGGGATGCAACCCACCTTCCCACCCTCTGATTGGCTGATCAGGTATACTTTTGGGCTCAAGTTGTGATCCTCTTGGGCTCATATGAGTACCAGGGGCCCCATGTTTTCCCCTTGGAGACCACTGCCCTACAGAATATTTTGTTCCTTTTTGTAATCTGTGTCCTAAGATGGGGAAAACAAAGGTGTCCCATCAACTTGAACTTCTGGTGGAAATATTGTGGAAGTATAGGTTTAGTCAAATAAAGTCATATAATTATATTACATTAAGGGAGATAACAAGATTAGAGAAGATTAGATCTTGTCTTCCTCGCTTAAAATGTGGATAATTTAAAGAACTCTTTGGAGACACAATTGAAGCATAACTGAGTGCTTAAACTTAGATAGTCACAAAGGATCTATGATACCATCAATCCAGATGAAGATCCATCTGTGCCTGCCTTGTGGGACTCTTGTTCATGTCCTCCTGTAAGTTAGCCAGAGGGAGGCCACTCAGTGCCCTGGGGAGATTCCTCGATTAATCTGAAAATGAACAAAATACCAGTGGAGCACATGGGTTGGCAATTGATTATCCTTGAGTCTTGTCACATTTCCAGCTCATCTTCTTTTTCATTTGTATGTTTCTTCCATGATATCCTTTTCTCCATAGTTCCTCATTTGTTATATATTGCAGTCTACTTAGAGGTATCCCCCTCCCCTCTGGGAGATACTCATTTTTAATTCTTTAGAGTCTATAGTGTTTCTTGATGAAGGCATAGAGCAACTCCACTGATAGGAGTTTTATTAGCTAAACTTATCTCATTAGGAAAGATGTTGGGTAGCAGTGATTTTCTGAAGCTGTTCAAGGTCACCTAGTGGAAAGCATTGCAGCATGTGAATTTGGTAATTGTCAATTCTCCTAGATTCCATTATTTGAAAACTTCCTTTCTTTTTGGCAGAAGTAGATAAAGTGTATCCATCTGTTGAATGGAAACAAGTGTTTTGATTACCATCTAAATGCTTTGCACATTTTCTTAACATCTGATGTGATGTTGAGAAAAGCCTTTGTATTTTGCCAGTTACTAACATTACTAGGATTTCATGACTCTCACATGCTTTCTGGGAAAATTATCCATCTCTCTTATCCTTGAAAGGCTTTATAGACTGCAGCTATAATTCCTGTTGTTGGTTATTGTTAAAAGGGCATAGGTGGTATCTTTATATGGAAAAAAAAAGCTTGAATGATTTATAAGCAATGAAAAAAAATTTATATGAAAAAGAAAATAAGGAAAGAAATTGGGGGGGACTGAAGAACCCAAGTTTGAGAGCTGACAGGAAAAAAAGAGCCCCACTGGGATGAAGGGAGAAGAAAAGGTGTAAAATAGAACAAAAAAGAAACTATTTCCTAAATAATTTATCACTTGGAGAAACAGGAATGTGGAGAAGGGAAGGAACATTTATGTAACACCTACATGCTGGACACAGTATGCTTAAGCCCCTCACAGATGTTGCCTCATTGGATTCTCACAGCAGCCCTGCTAGGAGTTGCTGCTGTTTTATGATCCCCATTTTTATAGTTGAGGAAACTGAGGCAAATAGGATCACGCTGCTAGTTAGTGTCTGGGGCTGGATCTAACTCAGGTCTTCCTGACTCTGTGCCCAGTTCTGTATCCACTACTTCCTTACTTACCTCTGACCGTAGAAGTATCAAGGATGAGGATGATGTGCTCAGGTGATCAATTGTGTGGAACCTTGTCAGATTCAGTTCTTATGTTGGACTTAATATGTTATCTGTTCCTTTTGTCCTTTTCTTTCTTGGATTTTGCTTCTGAGAGCTGTTTGGAGAATTTCAAAGTGCTACTGGTAATCAACCAGGTTAGGGTGTTAAGGGTATGGGAGGAGTCACATTTGGTATTGCTTAACCATATTGCGCCATAATAAGTTGTGTGATCAGTTCTTACCACAGATACCTTCACGAGGATCACAAGGACACAACCAACTGTGGGACAGAAAGAGTCTCAAGAATGAGAAAGCTGAGACTTTGGACTCATCAGTCAGTCATTTATTATCAGAATAGATGTCAGGTATTTTGCGTAGGTGCTAGAATAGACAGACAAAAAAGAAAGTCTTTGCCCCCAAAAGGCTTACAGTCTTGTCAGAGGAAACATATATGTACATATAAATAGATACAAAGTAAAATAAAGGAAATTTTGGAGGGGGGAGGGTGAATAGAAGGAGGTACCAGCTGGCCTCAGGTGGCTTTAAGCTGAGTATTGAAGGAAGTTAGATAAATCTAATTGGCAGTGTATAAAGGAGAGTGTCTTTTAAAGAAACAGTACAGTGCAGGTGAAAGGAGAAGGATTTAGTCATCAGACACTATATGAGTAGAATTCCTCTGAAGATGTATGTATCCCTACCAATGTCTTCTTCAGAAACATAACTGCAGATAATTCCTTGGCAGAGCTAAAAAAACAGCCAGTTTTGAATTAATTTGGCAGTTGGTGCTGTTTTATGATTCCTGTTTTATAGTTGAGGAAACTGAGGCAAAAAGAGGTTAAGTATTTGCCCAGGGTCACGCAGTGACCTGGCGTACATGGCCTGTTTCATGAATGTTGATACACAGCCATTTTTGTGGAATGTTTCTCTTTTAGCATATTCGCAGGTGTGGACATTCCTAAGCTTTGCGGCTGCTTCCAAATACAAGTCTGCTTGAATTCAAAGATGGGAATCTTTGCTTTAAGTCATTGTTAGCCTTGATCAGAAAGGCTTCAGAGAAGGTGAATTTGGGGCACTAGTTGAATGAAGGCCAGTGAGAATTGGGGAAGGTCTTGTGTGGGCTTCAGAATATTGCAGGTATGCATAAAACCATGGAATGAGGCATGGAATGGGGTTGGGTGATAGAATCAACCCCTGTGAATTACGGATTCATTAAGTTTAGCAGGTAAGTGATAGAAATGGTTGGAGTTACAGCTCTTCTCTAACAAGGTAAGCATAAAAGGAGCTTCATGCAGACTCCTCAGATAAGATTCCCGTGTCACGGTGAGTGCAAACCTGGAATTTCTGTATGTGTGATTTTACCTTTTAAATTAGGAAGAGAAGATTCTGTTTAAGAACAATAACAGCGTTAAAGCTAAGAATTTTATAGGCCTTTGAAGTTTGAAAAATGGGTGTTAGTTGCCAGTCAGTCAGCAGGCATTTAATTAACCTCTTAAAATCTTCCAGGCACCCGCTCGTCATTCAAATACAAGTAGAAAAATAGTCTCTCCCCTCAAGGACCTTACATTCTAAACAGGGAAGAACACACAAAAGAAAAGCTAACAAACAGTGGTGTGGGAGGAGAGAGACAAAGGATGGGGAGATTAGAGAAAGAAAAGATGCCTAGTGGCATGCAGCCTGGAGAGGAATGGCATGTGACTGGTCTGGGCACCCACTTCACTTCTTTTTTTTTTTTTCCAATTTATTTATTTATTTTTAGTTTTAAATATTCATTTCCACAAGATTTTGAGTTTCAAATTTTCTCCTCATCTCTCCCCTTCCCCCTCCCCAAAACACTATGCATTCTGATTACCCTTTCCCCCAATCTACCCTCCCTTCTATCACACTCCTCCCTCCCCTTATCCCCATCTTCTCTCTTTTCTTGTAGGGCAAGATAGATTTCTATACTCCATTACCTGTATTTCTTATTTCCCAGTTACATGCAAAAACAATTCTCAGCATTCATTCCTAAAGCTTTGAGTGCCAACTGCTCTCCCTTCCTCCCTCCCCACCCATTCCCACTGAGAAGAGAAGCATTTCAACATAGGCCATATATTTGTAGTCATGCAAAAGACTTCTATAATAGTCATGTTGTATAAGACTAACTATATTTTCCTCCATCCTATTCTGCCCCCCATTTATTCTATTCTCTCTTTTGACCTTGTCCCTCCCCAAAAATGTTTACTTCTAATTACCCCCACCTCCCATTTGCCCTCCCTTCTGTCATCTCCCTATACCTCATTTATACCCTTCTCCCCTACTTTCCTGTAGTGTAAGATAGATTTTCATACCAATTTGAGTATGCATGTTATCTGGGCACCCACTTTAAAAAGAGGTTTTGGGAGGAGCCATCCAATCAGAGGGAGAAGGTACTTCCAGTATGTGAATTCCATAGTTGTAGTGAGGCTTCAAGATGAAGTCCTGGAGCCTGCTAGAGGAGATCCAGAAGGCGTCCTGAAGAGGAATATTATTTCATTTGATTCTCACAGCAGCCTTGGAAAGGAGGTACTGTCATTATCCTCATTTTGCAGATGAGAAAACTTAAGTTGAAAGGCTCTCTAGTCCTGAGTTACATAGCTAGTAAGTGTTTGGGTGGGATCCAAACTCCTCCTGATCCCAGATCCTTTGCTTTGTTTGATATCTACTTAAACAACAGAGGAGATTATGTTTTATTGGAAAGGTAATAGGAAGCCACGGAAGTTTATTTTGTGGGAGAGGAATATGATCAAATGTGAACTTAAAGAAACTCTCTTAAGCAGTAGCTTAATAAGGGAGATTTGAGTCAGGAAATCCAATTACTTATACTGTGTGTGTGTGTGTGTGTGTGTGTGTGTGTGTGTGTGTGTGTAATAAAAATATATTAAATATTTCCATGTTCTTTGAGGATCTTTTTTTTTTTTGTAAATACTCAGGGCCTTCCTTATAATTTAATGACATTGGAAAGTCAATATCAAAATTAAAAAAAAAAAGGAAAAATTACCCAATACAAAGAGCTTCCTAGATCATTTTAATCCTTGTTGCTTTTTTGAGTAGAAAAATGTTTTCCTGTCCTAGAACAAGTTGTTGTTCAGTTGTTTTCAGTTGTGTCTGACTCTTTGTGACTTTATTTGGGGTTTCTTTGCCAAAGACACTGGAGCAGTTTGCCATTTCCTGCTCGAGCTCATTTGACAGATGGGGAAACTGAGGCAAATAGAGTGAAGTGACTTGCCCAAGGTCACAGAGCTAGTAAGTATCTGAAGCTAGATTTGAACTCAAAAGATGAGTCTTCCTAATGATGCTCTGATGCTCTATCCACTGCACCACCTAGCTGCCTACTAGAATAAATAGTCCTTGTTAAATATTTCATGGTATTATTATCACAAGAAATTAGGAAAACATACGACGGTGACAATAGGGGTATGATGGGAAATAAGAATTGCCTGTGTTTTACAAATCCGTATTCAGGCACTGCTTTAGTTCATTGGCTTTTAGCCTTTCTGTCTTTACGATTATCAGTTTGTCCTTCCTAATGTTTGTTCGTCTTAGATTCTTGATGAACAACTTTTATGCGGTAAAAAACTGTTACAAATAATAGATCAGTCTGTAGTCAAAAAACATTTATTAAACACTTACTGTTAGGCCCAGTGCTAGGCACTTGGATGCCAAGAAAAATTTTTTTAAAGTTCTTATTCTCAAGGAGTCTACAATCTTGGAAGAGAAAACCATACGTGGGTAACACGTGTGTGTGTGTGTGTGTGTGTGTGTGTGTGTATGTATGCAGAATGAATATGACATAGACAGGGTAAGTCTAGGGAGAGAGAGCACTAGCTTTAGGGGTATCAGGAAAGGTTTTATGTGGAAGCTCGTGCTTGAGCTAAATACTAAAGGTAGAGAATCCGGGGACATCTAGGTGAGGAGGGAGGCCTTCCAGGCATAGAGGATAGTCAACATAAAGGCATGGACTGGGTCTGGAAGACCATGTGGGAGCAGCAGCCAGAAGCCAATCTGACTGGTTTATAGATTGAAAGAGTACTAACAAAATAATGATAGTAACATTTATATGGCACTTTATGGTTTGCAAAGTGCTTCCTGGGATGGATGGTGCTCTTATTATCCTCATTTTACAATCATGCCGAACTGCTTTCCTTTTCTATACTTATTCTGCCTTCTTATGGTCACAGAAACTCAGAGTTGTAAAGAATATCAGTTCATCTGACCCAACAGAAATCCCCTCTACAGTTTCAGACAAGTGGTCATCCAGTCTCTGTATGTGAATACCTCCTAAGGCATTCGGATTCCACTGTTGTGTAGCTTTAATTGTGAGGAAGTTATTCCCTGTTTTTGAGCCAGATTTGCTGCTCTGCAACCTTCCAGCTCAGTCTCTCTTCTTGCAATTTCCTGGATTTAAAATGTATTCCGCAGTCCTTCCCTACCCCCCTTCCCATCTTCAGCTCTTAAAGCCCTTTCAGACCCTAATGAGGTAACACCTTATCCATTATGGCTTTTTCAAATATTTCCCTTCTCCCTTCACTCTCAAACTGAAAGTACTGTTACATTTCTCACGATATTTTGCCCCAGATGTATCAAACATTGTCATATGTGGTTAGTTGTATAAATGTCCCTCTTCCATCCATTTGCCCATTAGAATGTAAACTCTTTGGAAGAATCTTATGTCATATCAATCTTTATACCTGCAGCACTCTGTCCATTAGGCTATGCTGTGTCCTTAGCTCTTTGCAGCAAATTGACTTAAAGGTAGAAAAATTCAGCAAATTGAATCTTAACTTTTTAGGCCTTAGTGCTATGCACTTCCACATATACATATTTTTTGTTTGAGGTACAACTTTTTATAACAAAGCTGTTGCACTGGAATTGCAGAAGTTTTGCAAAATCAGTACAGAAAAACAGTCATGAATAACGGAGCAGACATGGTTACCAGTAGGAGAACTGGCTACACATCTTGGTGTGAAAAAGGCTGTGGGTGGGATCTTTGAAGCCTGGTCATGCACACAGAGGATTAGTCACAGTAGCAGCTTTGTCTCCAAAGTTAAGGACACTCATATTTAGTCAGTCAGCCTGTCTTGAATGATCCAGGATAATCATCATCACATGTGAAACCTCCACTCAGTTGTTTCCTGTTTTTTGGAATGAAAATGACAAGTGCCTACCTTTCATGCCCTGAGAATTTGTGATGCTTTCAGAACATTCTCAAGTACCTCACTTTACCGCTCTGCTGTAATGTCTTTATTGTCATCCTCTGTTCCTAAATGACAGTGCAGTTTCCTGTTTAGATGGAATTGAGGATCAGCCTCTTCCCACATTATTATGCCAAAAGACTACTTCTCTTTGTCTTCCTGTCTATTGTGCTGTTTTCTCAATATAGTGATTGTTATAACCTTGTCTTAAGACCTGACTACGGGACACAGAACTGTTCATAAGCTATTTTTCTTTTTCTTCACATGGTTTGCTTTGGGGCTTACATAATGAATCTAGTTGTGTGGATGACCTTGTCTTAAGACTAAGTGGTTTACTGTCTAGTTCTACCTTTACTCTGGATAGGGTTGCCAAGTTACTTCCTTTATATTTTCCCAAAGTCCAAACCTACTGAACACAGTGTGGCATTTAAAAAGTTTGAGAAACATAATTTCTGGGTAATTGAATCGTTTTATTAATAAAGTCAGCATGTTTATTAATAAAAGGATGGTTATTTGACTATCTCTTAAACCAAAGATCCCTCATGGTGGTGGGCTTTTAATTTATATGCTCTTGGAAGAGTAGGTGTGCCTGAGGCAATCAACCCTGATTGTTTAGCAATTAATGATAAAATGAGTATTACAATGAGAGGTTGGGTTTTATTACAGTGAGGGTCTTGGAGTATTGACTTGGATCACCCAACTATTGGTCAAAGAAACTTATTAGTTTCTGTATTACCTCTTTGACACAAGGGAGGATCCACATTTTCCCAGTCCTATTTGATCAAACACAGTGAGCAGGAATGTATCATTACCTAAAACTTGGAATTTCTTTTACTGTCTGATTAGCTATTTGGCCTGGGTAAATCTTTGAGAGAAATTTCCTACACTGGTTAATTTCTGTATGAGGAGGTTAGAAAAGGGGAAAAACCCTCTGTTGTGGTTGAATAATTAGTTACTAATACAAGAGAGAAATTATCATTTCTCACAAGTTTTATTTTTTCAAAGCCTATCCCTAGAAATCTATAAGTTGTTTTTTTAAACCATTACCAAGAATTTTCTCTACTAAATTCAATAAAATCATTGAGCATTATCCCTTCCCAGAGAGTCTTTATACTTTTTGAAAGTGTAAGTTTCCTAAGGAAATATATTTTGCATGGTTGCAAATGTATAGCCTATATCAAATTGCTTACCATCTCAGGGAGTGGGGAGGAGAAGGAGGAAGGGAGAGAATGTGGAGCTCAAAAATTTTAAAAGCGAATGGTAAAAACAGCTTTTACATGTAATTTGGAAAAACTAAAATATTCTTTTATTTTTAAAGTGCAGTTTTCTTTCTGGAGTTTATTTTGGCTTAGAAAAGGACAAGAAGGCTTTTCCTCCCCTGTCCTGATACCTACCATATTTAGCTTCAACTTGATTTATTTCGAATGTTATCAATTCTCAGTTGTTCAGGAGTAGATGATTATCATAATGAGTCACAGGATTTGACACACAGAACAGTGTTGTTATGCTGCCTTTAACAAATCTTCCAGTAGCCACATCACTGAAGAGGTGAAAAGCCAGGAGCTCAGGCATGAGAGATGCTTTCTTGTTGGCAGTTTCTTTGTGTTACATGAAAAAAGTAAAGATTTAGGACCAGATAATGGCACCATGTAACACTGCTAGTTAAATAAGAAAATCTATCCTGTAGGCTCTATAAAACTTGCCATTTTATGAAACTGCTGTAATGACAGATGTATATGTGTGCACGTATACATATATACACGTACACATATACATATGTGTGTATATATGCATACATATACATACATACACATATATACACATACATATATACATATACACACATGCATTTTTACATACATACATATATACATACATACATACATACATATATATATATATATATATATATATATAAAATCTCTTGGTCCACAAGCATTTGTTAAGTGCCTGTTGTATGCCAGTATGTAATGCTAGATTCTGGAGATAGAAGTACAAAGAATGAAATAACCCAGTTCTTAAGGAACTTACATTCTAAAGGGAAGACAAGAAGTATGTCTATAGCTCTTTCCTTGAGAACCTCTCATATATATGTACATATGCATATATGTGTGTGACAAAAAAGTACAAAGTTGTGTGGAAAGCACCAGCAGTTGGGATCAGGAAAACTTCATGTAGAGGGCAGTCTTGAGCTGTGTCCTGAAAGAAGTAAAGGATTCTTTGTGTGGCAGACAGTCTCACTGCTAAGGTATGAAGACATGAAGGCGGAGTGTACTTTTGGTGGAACATAGAGAAGACCATACTGTCCAAATTGCAGAATGAAGAAAGGTAACTAATACCTAATGAATCCAGAAAGATCATTTGGGGTCAGACTATAAAAGGCTTTTCAAAGGTTATATATTTTATCTTAGAGGAAATTGACAGCTACTGGAGTTGATTATAGAGTCAGTATAGTTCAAGAAGGCCTTTTGATTGTGAAGCATGAAGATTCAAACTCAGTTAAAGGAAACATATTGTATTTAAGTGTGGGAATAAAACGCATACTAAGTAGCGATTCGTAAATTAGGGATTATGAAGAAAGGTAATAATAATAGCTAATATCTGTACAGTGTTTTAAGAGCTACAAAGTACTTTACAAACATTATCTTATTTTATCCTTACAACAGCCTTGGAAAGTAGATACTATTATCATTCCCATTTTACAGATGATTAAACCAAGGTAGATAAAGTGACTTGCTCAGGGTCACTCAGCTGGTAGGGTTCTGAGGCTGGATTTTAACACAGGTCTTTCCGACTCGAAGTTCATCTGGCTTTCTAGCTATCAAATTGTCCTTGTGTTTGTTTTCTTTAGTAACTTGCTTTTTAGGAGTATCTGCTTCATTCACTAATATTTGTTTAGGTCTTTTAATAAAAGAATTATATTTTTAGTTTAAAAAAATCATAATTGAGTGAGAAGGAATTGTCTATGTGAGGTCAGGCTATTTTGACCATAGGGTCAAGACACTGACCTTCGTGGTAACAGATCCAAATTGTGGGGTAACCACTACTATAAGAAAATTAATAGTTTTAAAACTGCAGACTTGGTAAGTTTGTGCCCACTTTTGCAACTCTGTAGCTCTGCTACCCTTTGTGGGAAAAGAGACCACCCATGTTGAGGCTGTGAGAACCTTCTCTTTCTATCTTTGGTCAATTCTAAATAGTAAGTGTTTCTCTTTTACCGGAACCCTGAGGGTCTTTCCCTCTCAGTTTGATTTTTTTTTAAAGGGGCCATCCCTTGAGTAGCTACTTAAAGAAGCCTATTCATTGAATGGGTGTATCTCACTCAAAGTGAGAATGTGATAAGACCTTATCCTGAAAGGGCCAGGGTCTCCCATTGCCTCCTGGGCCATCTCCAGTCATCCTGATGAATATCAGGCCACTGGACCCAGATGGCTCAGGAGGAGAAAGTGAGGCTGTTGACCTTGCACAGCCCTTCCTCACTTAAATCAAAGCCAATTGCAAGTCATGTCATCATTTTGATGTCCTGGACGTCTTTGAGAATGAAGGGCAAACACGGCAACAACAAATTCTGTGATCAGGGCGTCTTGTTAGATGTGTTCCCTGGAGAGCTGAGCTTTGTTGTGGGCCCCTGCTAGTCTGTTTCTTTGGGGGACGCATGAATCTTACAGAGGGAGAGTCTTTTGTTAGCAAACACTGCTAGCAGCGATGGGGCTCATCCTAATCTGATCACTCTCGACTCCTTGACTTGAGCATAGATGGGAACAGGATAGGGGACCCAGCAGACTGCAACAGAAAGTCTCTACAATGCTGATTTTACAAGTTCACATTTATAAAAATGATATAAATTTCATAGGAAGAAAAATAAATATTGGTCTCTGTCTAGTTCAGAATATTATTAGGTTGTCAAAGTTCTGTTGTGCCACCCAGCCTTAGGAAGGATGTTGTATTGGTGGTTTTGTCCCCCTTGCAGGATTATATTCTTTGTCCTCTCCCTTTCTTCTCCTTGTTAGCCAGTATTAACTTTTTAGACCTAGTTGTCGTTGTTGTTTATAATTATCCCTTCCACATTGCTGGGGTTTGGGGGGGTGGGGCAGGTTAGGCTTGTGGCATCCTTACAATCTGGAAAATTCATATAAAATTTTTTGGCCTTCCCTCCATACCAAAGAAGAAATCTTCTGGCTTCCTTCTTTTTTCTTGATATTATACAATGCTGTGCATATATTTTATGCATTTCTGAGTTTCTAAACTTTTTCTATATCATCTGGCCTTTGCATGTGTCACCTGTGTGCATGTCTTCTGCAAACTCCCCCCAAATTCCCATTTAGTTTCTTCAGGTGACCAGCAATATGTTGAAACCATCATGGGGAAAGTTGTGATGTGGAAGAGGTAACTGTAGTTGTTTCAGACTCTTTGTGACCCCATTTGGAGTTTTCTTTCTTTTTCTTTTCTTTTTTTCTTTCTTTTTTTTTTGTTTATTTTTTGTTTTCTTGGCAAAAATACTGGAGTGGTTTGCCATTTCCTTCTGCAACTCATTTCATAGAGAAAGAAACAGGCCCAAGGTCACACAACTTTTAAATATCTGAGACCACATTTGAACTCAGGTCTTCTTGACTCCAAGCCCAGTGTTCTATGCCCAACTGAGACCTAGAACTGGTTCTAATTCAGTTTTCCCTTTAGAACATGAAGGGGTTGAACTGGATGATCTCTGACTTAGTTGTCCAGCTTTTAGAATTTTGATCCTCTAGATTTTACATAATATTATGAATTATACTTATGGCAAAGAATTTGATCACCCAGTGGCCAACTTTTTGGTGACAAGTTTTCACATACTTAGCTGGACTTCATCATCTTCATCAGCAGATACAGTCTGTTCACTGGACTTGCCTTCCTCTGTATCCTCTTTTCAGCATTGAATTTTTGACATTCTGATTTCAGACTTTTTTAGGCCAATTAAACATGAGTCCTTCTTAGGAAATCTATCTCTAAGTTTACCTATTCTTGATACAATACATCCCATGTCCCACCTCCATACTTTTGCCCCGATTGTCTGTCTCTCCATTAGAATGTTCTTCCTTCTCATCTCCACTGCTTGGAATCCTCTCCTATCATGGCTCTTCTCGGATGCCACTTCTGTAGATTGCTGCTCTACCCCTTTTTGTTAGTTCTCTGCCCCTTCTTCCAAATTTCTTTATATTTTTAATATCTTGTCCCTCTTGGTTCGCTGACTTCTTGAGAGTATGAATTGTTCTGTTTTTGCCTTTGTTGTGCCCATGATCTAGCATAATAGTGCCTTGCTTTGCTTTCAGCAAATTTAGTAGATTGAATTGAGTTGGGTTTACAAGAATCATAGAATGTCAAAACTGTAAGGGAATTTGGAGATCATCTAGTTCAGCCTCCAAACTACATATGAAGAAACTGAGCTCCAAAGATGAACTAACTTGTCCAGAATTAGTTATTCATTCAGCAGGCATTTATTAATTTTCATATTCCCTATTTTTGAGGAACTTAAATTCTAAAGAGGGAGGGAAGATATGCACAAAAACAGCCCAGAGGCAAGGGCAGGTAAGGTAAGTGTGACTGACTTCTCTGCCCACTCCACTCTAGAGGCTTATCTCTTCATCCTTGTGGGAAGTGACTTTCCCCGTAGTCCTGTAGTCCAGGCAAACTGACCTTCTCTCTCCTTTTAACACACATTTTAACACACTCCATCTCCCATCTCCAGCACTGGCTGCCTCCCTCTATTACTCTGCTTATCTTAGAGCTCTTCTTTTCCTTAAAGGTGCAGTTCAGATGCCATCTTCTTTCCTTTCTTGTAGCCTTTCCTGGTCTCCCAAACTTCTGGAGTCCTTCTTTCCAAACCTTTGTATTAAATTGCTTTGTTTGCATTTTTTTATTTATGAACTTTATATTTTTGCTAAGTACATCTGTGTGTATATATCTGTATCTTCCCCATTAGAGTATAAGCTTCTTACTAGTAGGATTTTTTCCTAGCACAGCATGTTACACATAGTAGCTATTGACTTCTTGACTGAAGGAGAGGACTGTTGAGAAAGTTGAGGAAAGTGTGTTTGCTTTCAGCTGGTGTAGGGAGGTTGTTGAAGAGATTAAGCAGAGGTGTTCTGAAGCTCAAATGAGATAATGAATTTGAAGCATTTTACAAACCTTGAAGTGCTCCAGTCTGGTTATAACTTCATTCCCTCTGTCTTCTACTGCATTTCTGCCAAACTTAGGCAACATTTATAGAGCAATACATGAATGAGCTGGTAGATGTTTGATAGCTAGGCCTTTTCCAGGAAAAAAAAATTTTTTTACACCCACTTTAAGCTTAATCTGCATTATTAACAAATTCAGTTAATTTGTTAAGTCTATTCAGCCAACAGAACAATCAGTCAAGCCCTGCTTTTTAGTGATTCTGGGGTGCCAATGCTCATACTGAAAAGTAACCAGACGCAAAGGAGGCTTTCTGGAGGAGAGGGAGAGACTTCAGCAGGTGGAAAATGGTGGCTAATCCATTCCAAGCCCAAGGTATTGTGTGAAAGGTATGGCAGTAGGAGAGGTCAAAGCAAAAATGGGGCTAGAGAGGCATCCAGTTTGGTTGGAAAATTGAATATGTGAAAAGGAGTAGTATGAGATAAGACCAAACAGGTAGGTTGGAGGTCACATGGTGAGTTGCAGACTTCTTTGTGGGAACCTAGCCAGAAATATACACAGGGGATACTCCATTGTTCTTCATCCTTCATTTTTGAAGAGGACCAGTGATAGCATGGCTGATATCTTGCTTGTAATGAATTGTGAGAAGTCACCAACCTCACTCTCTCTTCCTGAGTCATTGAAGTCTAGTGGTAGGACAAAAGTCAAGATGACTAGCAGCAGGACTGTGGCGTTTTCAATGTCTGACCAAGCTCTTCAGTGCTCCCCAGCACCTTTGTCAGCCGTCTTCATGACTGTTGGAACGGATTGTTCTCCTGTGCCCATCCCACCAGGGAAAGTCCTCACATGCTTGGGATTAGACACCTCCCTACCTCACCAATGAGTCTGAGGCCCATTGGTCACTCTAAATCTGGTTTAGCCCATCAACCAACATTGTATCAGGGTGTGGCTGCTGCATATGCGTCTTAGAGCTGTACAGGTACTCCATAAATATTTATCATGTGTTTGTCCTTTGTTGCTGAAGAAGACCATGCCATCAGAGAAATGATGACATGACTTGCACTTGATTTTGTTTTGAGTGAGGGAGGGCTGTGCAAGTCATCAACCTCACTTCTCCTCCAGAGTCATCTGAATCCAGTGACCAGATATTCATCAGGATGACTGGAGATGACCCAGGATGAGGCAGTTGGGGTTAAATGACTTGCCCAAGGTCACACAGCTAGTGAGTGTCAAGTGTCTGAGGTGAGATTTGAACTCAGGTCCTCCTGACTCCTGCACTGGTGCTCTATCCACTGCACCATAAATATACAAGGAAGACAGAGTGACAGGAACAACATGGCAGTTAGTTCATTAGAAAGAATCCTGACCCCCAAGGAGTTAGGAGTACTGGGTTCCAGTCCCAGGTGTGCCACTACAAGCTATATGACTTTGAGTAAATCACTTACTTTTCAAAGACTTTAATTTTTTGTCCCCTCTATTGGCAGCCAAATGGTGCATTAGATGGAGCACTAGACCTGAAGTCAGGAAACCCTGACTTAGATACTTCTAGCTATGTGACCCTGGGCAAGTGATTTAACTGCTGTTTGCCTCAGTTTCTTCAACTGAAAAATGGGAATGATAGCACCTACCTTAAAGTGTGAGGATCCAGTGAGATAATCTTTGTAAAGTAGGCACTTAAGAAATGCTCCTCCCTTCCCCTCCCCTCCCCTCTTCTGCCCTCCCCTCCCCTCACCTTCCTTCTTTCTTTCTTTCCTTCTGTCCATCCTTTCATTGAATAATTTGGGTTATTTTATAGCTAAAGTCTCTTCAAGCTTTAAATTTCTTTTATTTTTGTGAGGTTTAGTCTAGCAATCTGTTCACCAAAAAATGAATCAGATTCATTGTTTGATGGTTTCATGGTTATTGTCCAGTCATTTTACCCAGGATAATCACTCCTATATCCTCATGCAGATATACCTGTGGATTTTCCATGTTCTTTGATTAAATGGTAATTAAAAAGCAGAGGGATAAGTATCTTTGTCCTTAGCAAAGCAGATGCCCTGTGGAGGTCTCTCTTAAGGCTGATTTTATAGGTCTTCCTTTTTGTTTTTTTAAAGGTATCTGACATGCTGTGGAATTTCTAAAATTCCCAATTGTATAATATTGGAAAGAATATATATCCTGAAGGAGCTGGGCTCCTAAGTTTCAGGAGGTTTTTTAGATAACTGCAATCATTCTTCTCTAACAGGGAAATTAATGCCCGACTTGATGCAGTATCAGAGATTCTCTTCTCCGAGTCCAACGTGTTTGGTCACATACAAAATCATCTGTGCAAATTGCCTGATCTAGAGAGAGGACTCTGTAGCATTTATCACAAAAAGGTAAGTTGTTGAAAATCAGAGAGAGATCTCAGGGATGATGGAGGATATCATCTTTGTTCTTTGAAATCTTTAGTTTCACACACACAACTTTGCACATAGCAAAAGAAAATGTTTGACTTCTCCAAAACTTAAATCATGTAAATTAATGTAATCTGCATTTTTCTGTTGTAAGAAATATAAAGTTGGCATACTCCAACTGATCCATGCAAGAACATGTAACGGTTATCTAATTTACTCACCTTCTGTCCTCAAACTATAGCCCACCAGAAATAGGATTATTTATTTAAATTAGTCTATGAGCATCTGCTCATTTGACCTTGTAGGAGTTCTACTTCAACATAATCAGGTATATAAATGCCAACATTGCAATAATGATTTTAACATTGCATTCAATATAGTTTCATTTATTTTTCCAGAAAAATGTATAATATATACTTTCTATTTTACTTTGCCTTAACAAAATTCCTTGGGACTACAGTAAAACATAAAGGAAAAAGCAGTTTAATAATATATATATGCAGACAATTCTCTTTGACTTCTTGTTTTAATCTGGGATTTGCTAAAACAGAAAATCCATGATGAGATACCAGCAAACCAATTTGATGTAATTATACCTTCATAGATGCATTTTGACCTGGGAGCTTTTTACAAATTCAGGGACAAGCAGAATCAGATTAATTTTCTGAGTTAATTTGAAAACTATGTTTATCCCTAATTGTAAGTTTTGTTTTTTAAAAACGATTTTTCCAGTGAAATTTGTAATTTGTTTTGCTGTTTTAATGCTTATGTAAAGTATGTAAAAAAATGCTTATGTAAGAAAAAAAATGCCCCAAGATTTGTTTGATTCATGTTGAAAAGTGAAGGGAAGAAAAAATCCAGAGAAGATCAGATTTGGAAAATATAAACATTTTATACCAATTCCATTTGTACAGTGATCTCTGAGGTTCCTGCTAGCTTTAAGTCTATGTTCCTATGTACTTATCTGTGCTTATTTTTGGTAAGTTTGTTAGCTGACTTTTGGAACACATCATTAAACACGTCTGTTCTTTAACATCAGCATACCCTAAATAAGCTTCTCCTTTGTTCACCAACTGGTGAGTGATGCTTTGGGTACAAACTGTGCCAGTGGTCTGAAATTTATAAAACTGTAAGGAATTCTTAAGTGCTTTATTTGGATGTTGTGAAAATGGTTAGGCTAGGCCATATGGCTGTGCAGAAAATGCTGGGCAGCAAACGCAAATAGGTACTTTTGGGGATGATAATAATAGTGCATATCAAGTGGCACAAGGCTGGAGTTTTAAAAATAATTATCTTTCAGTAGCCAGAAATGTAGATTCAAATCTTGGGGAACAGCCTTAGTCACAAAGGCCAGGGAGACTTGGTTGAAAAATTAAGTCTTTTAATAAAAATGATGTGTTTTTATAAATCCTTTTAAAATGAAGATTCTCAGTCTTTTTGTGTGGTGAACGCCTTTGGCAGTCTGGTGAAGCCTGTGAACTCCTTCTCAAAATATATTTTAAAATGCACAGAATAAAAATACATAGGCTTAAAAAGGATACCAGTCATATTGATGTGCAGATATTGCACATTTTTTTAATAACCCCTGTGTTAGTGCACCTTGTTCTCAAAGTCCTTTATGTACATGATCTCATTTGATCCTCACAATAAATCTGAGGTAGGGACTGTTACTATCAGTCCATTTTATGGATGGGTAAACTGAGGCATGAGGCTAACTAACTTAAGGACCATACAGAACTAATATTTATAGTCAAAATTTGAACTCAGGGCTTCCTGACTCCCAAGTCTTGTACTCTTATCCACTGAGCCATCTACCTGCTGCATAGACATGTACTGTGTATGAGGAAAGGGCAAGGTGATGCTGAAGGAAATTCTGCTGTCAGCCCTCCAGCATTTCAGCTTGTGAGACTTCTCTTTTAGAAATGTTCACAGATTTCACGGGCAGAAGTGTATTGATAAAGTCCGGCTCATCTAGTCAGTCAACAAGCATTTACTAAACGTCTGCTAGGTCCTGGGTACTCTGCTAAGCACCGGTGATACGAGACCAAAAAAGAAACGATAGCTGGACTGAAGGCTTTCTGTTGTACATACATAAGAATATACAGATTTTGCCTAGACTGTAGAGTATGTGCAAGGGAATAATGCATTTTAAGGCTGAAAAAATAGCTGGGAGCCAGTTTGTGAAGGGCTTTAAATGTCAAACAGAGGAGTTTTATTTTCTATTTCTATAAATCTTGTATCGGTAGATACCCAGATACTCAAGTGGATCTTCAGTTTGGCAGTTCCTTCCAACGATGTAGATAACCATACATCCACGCTTCCCAGTTCTGTCTCTGGTTTGTGTGCTCTCATACATTTGCCGCAGGCAGTCTACCTAGTAGGCCTTCTTCACTTTCTCCTGCTAACAAGAGAGTCTTCATAGGGCTCTCTAGCAGTCTTCCTATCATCTTTTATCCTCACCTTTTGACTAGCCTATCTTTTCTATCCTATCATATAATTCATTTTTTTACTTGTATAAAATAGTTATTTCAGTCACATGTTCTAAAAACATATCTCGGAATGCATCTGTATGTATGTATCACAGTTGAGCCCTCAGACACACCCTTTCTTGAGGTAGTTATCCTATTTACTTTCTTCTTTTATCCCATCATGGGAAGAAAATTAAAGAAAATGTTTTACATCTATGATCTCTAACCTTTTCCCTCCAATTTGAAACTACAACTGTTTCTGCTCATAGCAGATTTTCTAAATAGAATGTTTTGTCTTTGGCATGGCATACAAAAGATTAAATTCAAGGAGCAGCTTGCCAATGACTGGGATAGAGAAAAGAAAGACTTAGGCAGCATTACACCTCCACCTTCTCCTCACTTCTTTTTGAAACCCCTTTCCTTTTTTTTTTCCTCCCCTAATTTTGGGGGGATATGGAATTGTTCATTTCCCAAACTTGATAGAGAATTGATGTCATCAACAAGTCCAATACTACTTCTCTTTGACCAAAGATGTTAGAGTTCTAAATTTCAAATCTCAAAGAAAATCTTAAAGGCAGATACCCCCATGCCAGCACTTAACACATCATTGCCTTCTGTTTCCAAAACATAAGCAGCTTTCTTTAAATCTTGTAAGCCAGAAATTGCTGAAGAAAAGTTAGAAAACTCAGAGTTCAATTATTCAGTCCCCCAAACGATGCTGCATAATTCTGAGTGACAATTATTTGGTAAATAGGGATTAAAAATATCAAAGTTCAACTCTGTAAAGAATGAAGATTAACCATGTCACCAGTATTCTCTCAGGGTGGGAAAAAGAGGTGAATTATGCAAGTAAATATAGTCCTTGTCCAGTCAATCATAAAGAAAATATATTACAGATAAAATTTATATAGTAGAAAATTTTTTTCTTCATTTTATAATTACCTTTAGTTTTCTTTGCTTCAGCTATGAAGCATCCAAGTTGTTGACTTCTAAAATCTGAAGTAGATCCTGTGTAGAAGCCTGAAAGTCTGGGAAAAAATTCATTGATAATACTCTGAATGTCCTGGGTGCCCAATAGCAGTTGAACATGTTTGCCCATATCTTCATTAATTATTTTACACATTTCTCACAACATTATTCATTTCTTTAAGCCTGATGTAAACTTCATTCATTTGAGGATAGATTCCAGACACAGAAGTTACTTCAAATAGCTTTTGGAAGTGATTAATGATTGCTTGTAAAGTTCCAGGGCTTGGCATGTTACCCTTTTTCTTTATGTTCCCCATCTTTCAAAATGGTATTGACAATAAATAGACCTTCCAGTTTAATGCCACCTTCACTCTTATCATGTCACTTCATATTAATCCAGGGCAACAGCTCTTCAGATACTTTTTCCAGGGATCTACACAAGTCCTTTAGAAATGTCAGTTGGTCTGGCCACATTTTCTGTTGTGGGGGGAAGATGCTCAAATCCACATTTTTTTTTCTTTTCTTTTTCATTTTTAACACAGTTCATATCACATAAAACAACTCCAACTTTTGGCCAGGTGATACCTCTTTTTAAAGCATTTACAATATAGACCACAAAGGAATTTTTTTAAAATATTAACCATCTGAGACACAAATAATATTTATGTATGCTATCTTCACAAGCCCTTGACCCGATTGTCTCCACAGTATTACTAAGAATTAAAGGACTCTAACTTATTGTTATTGGTCTAAAGTCCTAAGCCTAATAGCTTAATTTTAGACTTAACCTCAGATGTTCCCCTACCAACAATCTATAATTTAATAGATCTGGTATTAAGCTTACAAATCTTTTGACTATAGGAAATTGCCATTAAGAGTAGGGATATTGCAGGGAACCAATATCTTCCCAACTTCATGTCAGTTCCAGGTAGGAGTAGATTGTCAGCTTGCATTCATTCAGGCATACAGTCTGCCAGGTTTCAGTGGGGAAATTGAGTCAGGAGAATCCTACCTCAGCCCAGGCTGAACAGCCACTCTCCCACCCTTCCCATGAGATCACCTTTTTCAGTTCATACCACATCTCACAGGCTTACTGGCATCATGGCTTGGAGGTTCAGACCACCTTTCTTGCTATCCATACCTGGCGTTAGACTCAGAAGAACAGTCACTTAATAGTCCCATAGCATCTTAAAATAGCAAGTTCCAGTATCCAGGTTTCAAATATAACTGTAATTTCACTTTGGCTAAGGAACGTCTTTTGAGGCAAGTCTTAAGTGGCTTACATGCCTTTTTTTACATGTTCTAGTTCCTGATTAAATAGCAATCACAAGATCAAATTTACCATTCAAACCTTAACTTTTCTATCAGTGCCAAATTTTACCCAGGGTTTCCTCCCTCTAGGAAATTCAGACTAATATTCTTTTCCCCCAGTTAAAGATGTCTTTGATTTATTCTCAGTAATTAATTCTGTCAGTTGTTTTAATACTAATTGCTTTTACCTCACTTTGCAACATGTCCAATTTTTCTCCCCATTTCTCCCCTCCCCCCACTTCCTAATACCTTACATTCTGATTACTCCTTCCCTTAATGTACCCTCCCTTCTATCACACCCCACCTTTCCCTTATTCCCTTCTTCTCTGTTTTCTTGTAAGGCAAGATAAATTTCTATACCCCATTACCTGTATTTCTTATTTCCTGGTTATATGTAGTAAAAATTCTCAACCTTCCTTACTAATACTTTGATTTCCAACTTCTCTCCCTCCCTCCCTCCCTACCCATCCCCACTGAGAAGGCAAGCAATTCAGTACTGACTAAATATGTGTCGTTTTGCAAAAGATTTCCAAAATAATCATGTTGTGTAATACTGACTATATTGCTCTCTATCCTACTCATCCCCCCTTATTTTTTTATTAAATTTTTATTCCCTCATTTGACCTTGTCCCTTCCCAAAAGTGTTTATTTCTAGTTACTCCCTTCTCTCATTTGCCCTCCCTTCTATCATTCCCCTCACCCCACTTGTTGCCTCCTCCCCTACTTTCCTGTAGTGTAAGATAGATTTTCATATCAAATTTAGTCAGCAGGTTATTCCTTCCTTCAGCTATATGTGGAAAGAGTAGCTCCTCCATTGAACAAGATTTTTCTTGTCTCTTTTATGAGTGATAGCCTACCCCATTCCATTTCTCCCTTTCTCCTCCAATATTTTCCTCCCTCATCCCTTAATTTTTATTTTATTTTTGTATGTGTGTGTGGATATCATCTCTTCTGATTCAACACAACCTGTACTCTCTGTCTGTATATGGGTATGAGAGTGTGTATGTGTGTGTGTGTGTGTCTATGTGTATGTACAATCCCTCTACCTACCCAAATACTGAGAAAAGATTCAAGACTTATAAATATTTTCTTTCCATGTAGGAATGTAAACAGTTCAGCTTTAGAGAGTCTTATGATTTCTCTTTCCTGTTTACCTTTTCATGATTCTTTTGATTCTTGTGTTTGAAAGTCAAATTTTCTCTACAGTTCTGGTCTTTTCATCAGTATGAAGCCTTCAGAGTCCTCTATATCATTGAATAAACATTTATTCCCTTGAAGTATTGTACACAGTTTTGCTGGGAAGGTGATTCTTGGTTTTAATCTCAGTTCCTTTGACTTCTGGAGTATCCTATTCCAAGCCCTTCCATCCCTTAATGTTGAAGCTGCCAGATCCTGTGTTATCCTGATTGCATTTCCATAATACTTGAATTGTTTCTTTCTAGCTACTTGCAGTATTTTCTCCTTGACCTGGGAATCCTGAAATTTGGCCACAGTCTTCCTAGGAGTTTGTCTCTTAGACTCTCTTTCAGGAGGTGATCAGTGGATTCTTTCAATATTTGTCCTCTGGTTTTAGAATATCAGGGCAGTTTTCCTTGATAATTTCATGAAAGATAATGTCTAGTCTCTTTTTTTGATCCTGGCTTTCAGGTAGTCCCATAATTTTTAAATTGTTTCTCCTGGATCTAATTTCCAGGTCAGTTGTTTTTCCAGTGAGATGTTTCACATTATCTTCTATTTTTTCAAACTTTTGGTTTTGTTTTTTTACTGCTTGGTTTATCTCATAGTCATTTATTTCCCTGAACTCCACTCTCATTTTTAAAGAACTATTTTCTTCAGTGAGCTTTTGAACCTTCTCCTCCATTTGGCTAATTCTGCTTTTTAAAGCGTTGTTTCCTCATTGGCTTTTTGGACCTCTTTTTCCAATTGTTAGACTCTTTTTAATGGTGTTATTTTCCTCAGCATTTTTTTGGTTCTCCTTTAGCAAGCTGCTAATTCTCTTTTCAAACTCTTCTGTTGCTTGAGCTCAATTTAAGTTCTCTTTGGAGGCCCTGGAGGCAGGGGCCTTAACTTCCTCTGACATTATGCCTTGTTCTTCCTCATCTGAAAGGATGAGAGGAGACACCTGTTCACCAAGAAAGTAACCTTCTATGGTCTTACTTTTTTCCCCTTTTTTGCGCATTTTCCCAGCCAGTTACTTGACTTCTGAGTTTCCTCTCCACAACTACCTGGCCTCCAGTTCCTCCAAGCCAGCACTGGGGGGCTGAGATTCAGATGAGGTGCTCCAATCCCCTAGAGACTTGAGGCAGGGGCAGGGCCATTATTCAGTGTGAGATTAAGATCAGCTGCTCAGATTTGGAGAGGGAGCAGCCACACAGGGTTCAGTTCCCTCAGGGGCTTTACAGTGAGGCCTTCAATAATGGATGTGGACTGCTGCCGGCCTTGGGAGCCCCTGTCTGCTGCTACTTCCACTGCTGCCACCTGAGGGGGTTTGAGTTATGGGGACACCCTGCTCCTTTTTCAGCCAGCTGAAAAAACCCTCTCATTGACCTTTAGCACTTGTGGGTTGAGGGATCTGCACTGCTGCTGGAGATTCTGTCCCTGAAGCCTGCTCTGTCCTGTTCCTCCCGGTACCATGTGGCCAAGGCTGGGCTGGGCTCTGCTCGGTGTCCAGTGTGACAGACCTTTCCCGTCATTCTTTCAGATCACTCTGGGCTAGAAATCTGCTCCACTCCATTGTTCTGTGGCTTCTGCTGCTCTAGAATTTGTTGATAGTCCTTCTTTACAGGTATTTTATGGGCTGTGGGAGAAGAGCTAGTGTATGTGCATCTTTCTACTCTGCCGTCTTGGCTTCCACCCTCAAATCTACATTCTTGACTGTTAGCTTTATTTATTATTATTTAACTCTGGAAGGGCCCCTTTCTCTATATTACTGTTGGAACTCTTGGATTATTTATAACTGAGTCAATGCTGGTTGAGATCTTGAAGTATTTCTGTTCAAATGGGGCTTGGCACTGGCTTTGTTTTGCTAGTCTCAGAATCTCCGTTATCTAAGCTCTCAAATTTGTCTTCCCTGAGAAGTTCCTGTAATTTTGTGTCTTTCTCAAGTGTTTTCTCCAGTTTCTTTACTTGTTGTTTATAAAGTTTTAAATCATGTGATGAGGGCTTGCTTTCTAAATCTTTGCAAAGATTCTGATTTTCACATGAAAATGTATAATTCTTGGCTTTAATGTTTCTCAGTTGATTTTGGAATGACATGAGAAGGTTTTTATAATTTGGTGTACCATCCAGATCTACGGAGTCCCTTTTTCTTCCTTCAGTATCTTTATCTTCTTTATAGTGCCTTAATTCATTTTGAATTTTTCTAATTTTGGATTCATAATAATCAGTCAGGATAAGTAACTATCCACGACAGTCTGAGTTGCTTGTTTGCAAAGCCAGTTAAAAACTCTTTTCTGGGGAGGCCACATGAAGTTCTTCTTTCTGGAATTTTTGCTCTACCCATTTTTGTTCACACTGATAGTATTTTACCTCTGCAGCTTTTTGATCTTTTTGAAATTCTTTCACTTGATTCTGTTGCTGGAAAACCATGACTATGGATTCTTCTTCAAGTTCAGTGATTTTGGATTTTACACTATCCATGATTTGTTCCAAGTGGTTAGCTCATTTTTCTTCCTAAGGTCTTGATTTACTTCGATGAGCTGATAGATCACATTCTGATTCCTTGAATGTCATCCACCAACCTTTTTAAAGTCTTTCTAATCCTCTGTGATGATGCCTAGGTTTTTTCCGTATGTCCTTTTGACAAAAAACACTGGTTTTAAGCCATTCTTCATGAATAGTGCATTTATGCTTTCCCATTCTGCTTCTTCTTGCTGACTTCCTGTCATAAGTATATCTAATAATGCAATTGATGTAGGGAATGTCAGTGGAATGACCAACTCTGTGTGATCAGATGAAGTAGGCAAAAAGAGAATCTTGATTGACCTGACTGGAAGTCATATTCCAATTGAATAATTCATTAACATTGTAGTTCAGATTTGGTGCCGTTTTCCATTCAGCCAAAGGGAGCAGAAGTTATCAGTGAAGAACTCCAGTGGACCTCAGTCTTAGCAGTCTTTGCAACTTCTGCTTGGTGATTAAAAATTGCTGTTTCATGGAGAGGATTCTGGGAAAATGGTGGAGTAGGTCAGAAAATCCGAAGCTCTCTAGATTTTCCCCACAACCAAGATAAAATAGTGCCTCTCAGCGGTCCTCTTGGGACAGTCAGAGAAGATCTGAAGAAAAGTCCCAGGAGGAGGTTAGCTTCCTGTGAAGAGTAAACACCTCCAGGTTAGTTCCTTTTAAACAAATGAGTGAGCCCTTGGGTAAGATGGATTGGGAAGTAACTTTGGTCTCAGCCACAGGAATTTTTACCCCTGGACAGTGAGAGGAGTTGGGCGTCTAAGCTGGGGAGGATTGAGGGAACATCTGCTGACAAAGAATGCCAGAATCAGTTGTGCTGCGAGGTGAGACTCTGGACAAGAAGGAACCAGCACATACCCTCTAAATGCAGAAGTAGTGGGGCAAGGATGCTGCAGACTGTGGACACTTATTGGGGGTTGAAAGAAGCAGAAGGGAGAAATGAAAGATCTGGGGCCAGAGACACCCTCTCTTATACTCCAGGGGTAGAGGTGATTATAAAAAATAAGCTGCCACAAAAAAACTAATGAATAGGCAAAGGAAAGGCAAGTTACCATGGGAATAGAGGAGACTGGGGTTCATCGTCAGAGGAGAATACTGAAGCAAAGAAAGCCTCTTTTGCCCCAAAGAGTAATGCCAAATGGTCATCTGCCCAAAAGGGATTCATAGAAGAGCTTGAAAAAGACTTTATAAATCAACTGAGATTGAGGAAAAACCACAGGAAAAAAAATCCAAGAGAAACAAGAAGATTATGAAAAGAAAGTCAACTCAGTAGAAAAGGAGATTCAGAGTCTTAAGGAAGAAAATGACTCTTTGAAAATCAGAACTGGGCAAGGGGAAGCCAGTGAAGCTATAACAGACTAAGAAATAATAAAACAGAATATAAAGAGTGAAGAAATAGAAGAGAATCAATGTGAAACATCTCATAAGAAAAACAACCATTCTGGAAAACAGATCAAGAAGAGAAGATATGAGAATAATTGGACAATTTGAAAGCTGTGATCAAACAAAAGAATCTTACTACAATAATATAAGAAATAATAAAAGAAAATTATTCTGAAAAATTAGAAGAAGAGGGGAAAGTAGAAATAGAAAAAAAAATCTACTGATCACCACCTGAAAGAGATTCTGCAAGGAAAACCCATTGGAATAGCATCATCAAATTCTAAATTTGATAACTTGCTCAATGATAAAATATTATCATCAACAAGAAAAAAACAATTTAAATATGGCTGCATCACAGTCAGAATCACACAAGACCTGGCAGTTGCAATACTGAAAGACCGCAAGTCTTGGAGCACTATATCTCAAAGAGCAAAAGAACTGGGATTCCAGCAGAAAATAGCATACCAAGCAAAGCCAAGTATAATTCTGAATAAAAAAATCCATATTTAATGAATTGTCAAACTTTCAGGATGTTGTTAAAAAAACAATCTGAACTTAATAGAAGATTAGAAATAGAAGAGCCAATAGAAATATAAGGCACAAGCAAAAGACTAATTATAAGGGACTCAATAAGGACAGACTGTTCACCTTCTTTGTAAGGAAGCGTAAAACCTGCATCTAAGATTGTTATTAGAGATTAGGTAGTGCATAAGAAAGATTGTGGTAGACTTGAGTATGATAAGATTTTTAAAAGCAGAATCATTTAGGAATAGTTAAAATGAGTAATTATATGTAATATAATTACATGTGGCATAATAAAAATAATATCAAAGTAATCCTACATAATTGAGCTGTGAGAGGAAGAACCAACACAGAGGAATTAGATGGAGGAGGAAGGGTGGTAGTACTGGAAACCTACTTTCGTTGAGAATGCTTTCAAGAGGGAACAATAAATATATATCTAAAAGAGTATGAAAGTCTTCTAAATTCAGAAAGATATAAACACTAGTGGGGAGAGGATAAGGGAGAGAGCTTTAGAGGAGAAAGCGAGGGAATAGGTTAAAAAGGGGCATGGAAGGAAGTTTAGATGAATAGGAATTGAAGGGTAAGGAAGGATCCTGGAGGGAGGGTGGGTTAAGTAATAGGAGGGCAGGGTAGTGGGTAGAAGTAGAGGAGTTAGGAGGGATAGGCAATAAGAGGTACGCACAAACGTAAAATAAAGATTAGGAGCAGAATTTGTTAGGGTTTAAAAAGGAGCAGGAGTAATTATGATCTCAGACAAAGCTAAAATAGATTTAATCAAAAGAGAAAACTGGGAAACTACATTTTTTGTTGGACATATTCATCAATGTTGTTTTGGACTATTTAAAATAACTAGACAGTATAAGGTGGGAATGTTGCTATGCTGTAGGAAATGAGTTGCTGGAAAATATGGAAAGACTTGGACTTATGAAGGAAGAAGTTATCTACTATCAAAGAAACAGATAAATAAATATAGTGTGGTCTTATACAGATCCATATGTCTACATATGTGTCTATATATGGATATAATTATAGATATATAAGTATATGTATGTGTAAATAAGTGTGTGTATATATGTGGGTATATGTATGTATATATATTTTTGTGTGAATATGTCTATGTATGTATTATGTGTGTATGTATATATCTATATCTGTATCTAAATATGTCCATGCTTAATTGTAGCCTTCTTGGGGGGGGCGGAGTGTAAAAAAAAGTAAAGTAAAAAATGGTAACAAACAAGAAAAAACGTACAAAGAAGCAAAGAAAAGATGAACAGCTCAAGACACCATGTGTAGTATTTATTATGTAGGCTTTCTTGAAATGGAAATTTATTGCTATATATTTTGAATCCTCTCAGGTTCTGCTGTGCACAACAATATTTTTTCTTTTGTATTTAAGTTTATAATGTTTCATTTTCTTTTCTTATTGTTTGAGTTTTAGTATTTAAGTCTAAAAGTAAAAAACAAGAAAATAGAAAAAAAATCCCTATTTAATGAATGACTGTCCTAAAAGACCTTTTTTACGATAAAGAAAGCCCACAGTGCCACAGATGTCCACCCTCAATACTGACTGGTTCTTTCCCCACATCAGTTCTTAATGTCAGTCATTGATTGTATGTTACAGCCTGCTGACACCTCTTATTATGTGTCTCTCTTTTGTGTCCTATGTGATAGTCATGCATGATTCCCTGGAAAATGTTAGGTTCATTGCCATGTTGCCATACACTGGAAGTAACACCAGTAGCGTGATGGAGTTTTGGGTCAAGAATCTGTAAAGCAAGCTTGACACAGGTTGAGTTAACTTCTCACTCAGGTGACTTAACTTGAAGCACACTATAGGCCTGCCTCCTCTTAGGTCAAAACCAACTGTTTTTTGAACAGTACTTTAGTACTGCTCGTAAAGAAAAATAAAATTATTTTATACATTCTTTTTTCCTACAGACCCTGCTACATTGTCTATGTCCGTCTGCTTTTGTGTATGAATATACACTATGCTAATTTATACAGTGTGACAGAAAAGGAAGGAAACTTGGTTTCCCCAACTGGATAGTAGTTTTAAAATTTTATTTTATTCAGAACTTAATAAATACCAAATAAAATGAGTATTTTTAAGAAATAAAATAGAACAGAAAAAGAGAATTTTGCAAGAGACTGATTTTATTATATATGACTTGCTGTTCCTTGGCATTTAATAAGTTTAAATTTTAACTTTGAAAGCTATCCTGCTTTTTTGTGTTGCTTTTGCAAAAGACCAATTTTGGACAGTTGCTTAACTTTGGGGCCACAACATTCAGACACTCTCTGTAGCTTGTAGCCAAGAGATATTCAAAATAATGGGCCCCAGGCTTCCAGTTGCTCATTTATCTTTCCTAGCTCTGACCCAGCCCAGAGCAAGTTTGTGAAACTCCTTGCAAACTCTCTATATTAGAGAGAGCTATGAGCTATCTTTGTTGAAGAAAAAAAAGTAACAATTTCTGAAAACAAGATAAATAGAGTTTATTATATAACAAAAATAGATACAAACAGATTTAAAGTTGCAAAATTAACTTATCTTTCTGTCTTCTTTGGGTCTTGATCTTTAAAGTCATTTTCCAAATCTGGAAGGTCTAATAAATAAATATACTAATGTTCAGAAGACTTGCCCTTTCCTTATTTTCTTGATTAATAGAGTGATTATAAATAGGAACTGTAGTATTTCATGTATAGTAACTGATGGTAAGAATCTGGTGAATTACTAAAAGGGGCAATTCAAAAACAGGTTGTCAGTGAATGCGTGTCATGTTAGGAAAAACAAAATAAGAGTATAGTAGAATGCAGGAAGGTAAAATTCACAAGAAATTAAAGTTATATTCAGCACATGGCTTGAATTTATTTTCCCTCTCCTGACATTTCTAATGTGTTTTTGAAATGCATTGTGAAAAATGAAAAACATCCTGGGTTTAAAATCACATCATTTACATCCTTAAGACATTCCTTGTCTAGATATTTACTGCATAAGCATTTGCTGACAATTCTTTATTTCGATTGTCTAAGTTTTTTATCTGGCAGTATACCCTGAGCAGAAAGGTAATCTTAAATATGCCCAACTCTAAAATGATTGATTAATCATTAAAATTCATTTTAAGGTATCTTACATTCTTTAGGTTAAAACTGTTTCCATTTTAGTGTTCCACCCAAGAGTTCTTCTTGATTGTGAAAGCCTTGTGTCACCTGAAGATAGAAATTCAAGCATTAATTCCTACTATCAATTCCCAAGTTAAATCAGACTTGCTCAAGCAGTTCCTTCTGGAAATTCCCGAGTATCTCAACCCAGTGGAGCATTATTTCAATATACTCAATGAACAGGCTGCCAAGTAAGTGTCAGACCATTCATTATTTCTTTTAATGTAATGGAATATAATACCCCCTAAGAAACAGTTAGTGGCAAGAATTTGAAGAAGCAAGAGACGACATAAACTGCTGTAAGGTAAAGTAGACAGAACCAGGAAAGCAGTATGTATAGTTCAGTTATTCAGTCAACAAGCATTTATTAACTCATTAAATGCTAGGGTACAAAAAAATGGCTCTCATTTTCCTGCTCTCAAGAAGCATGTGTTTTAATGTAGGAGACTTGTTAAGAACTTGGCATATGTAATGTATGTATTTATATACACACACAGGGTAGATGGAAGGTACACTGAGAGGGGAAACCAGTAGTAGTTGTTTGGACTTGAAAGAGTCTGTTAAAGATGTACCAGTAAGAGCAGTCCAGGAGGGGGAATAGCCAATGCAAAGATTCAGAGACCAGAGATGATGTATTGTTTGTAAGGAACTGCAAATAGGGTGAGTATACCAGTTGAATCATAAGAGTTTGTGGAGGGGAATAAAGTATAAGAAGACAGGGAAGATAGGAAAGGGTTAGGTTATAAAGAACATTTAGCACCAAACAGAAGACTTTGTATTTGATCTGGACATAATAAGGAGTCACTAAAGGTCACTGAGCAGAGGAGTAAGTGATACAGTAAGACTTTTGCTTTAGAAAATCACGTTGGCAGCAATGTGAAGGATGAGTTGCAGTAGGAAAAGATTTGAGGCAGGGCAACCAGTTGGAAAACTATTCCAGTAATCCAGGGTAGGAAGTGATAAGAATCTGAACTAAAATTGTGATTATATGATTGGAGAGACATATTAGAAGGTTGCAAAGGTAGAAATGACAAGATTTGGCAACCAATTAGAAGCTTGGGGATTGTGAAGTGAGAGGTCAAGGGTGATATTGAGGTTGCCAGCGTAAGTGAGTGGGAGGATGGTGGTGACTTTGGTAGTAGTAAAGAAATTCAGAAGAGGAGGGTTTATGCAAGAGTATTATGAGTTCTGTTTTGGACATGTTGAGTTTGAGATGCAACACTCATATAATTCAGTTCAAGATGACCAAAGACAATTGGTGATGTGTGGCTTTAGTTCATGAGAGAGACTAGGTCTTTATATATTTATCTGGGAACCAGCTGTATAGAGGTGACAATTGGACCAGTGGAGCAGATGATATCTCCAAGTCAAAGAGTATAGAGCAAAAGAAAAGGCCCAGGACTGAGGTTTGGTGAAAACTCATGATTACTGACTGTGCCAAGGGGCTAAGAAGCAGCCAAGGAAACTGAGGAGTGGTTGAAATGATGTAAGAAGAACCAGGAAAAAGCTTTGTCATGAGAACTGAGAATGGAGAGTAGGAGGAAAATCTGGGCTAGGAATTCTAGGAGAAGGTGGTCAATTGTGTCAAATGCTGCAGAGAGCTCAAGAAGGGTAAGAATTGAAAAATGTCCTTTAGATTTGTGAGTTAAATGATTATTGGTAACTTTGGCAAGGGTCAGTTGAACAGTGAAGTTGGATTCATGTTTTGCAGAAAGTTTAGAAGGGAATATGAGAAGTGGAGGCTTTGCGTGTGGAATTTGCCATGAAGGGAGAGATAAAGGATGATAGCTGGTGATTATGGTAGGAATGAAAGTCTTTTAAACATAGGCAAATTTGTAGGCATCAGGAAAGGAATCAATGGGTAATGAGAGACAGTAGGGTAGTCGATGGTGATTTGCTTGGAGAAGACAGGGAGGGGAAAAGATCAAAGGTGCATCTAGGGTAAGAAAAACCATCTCTTCACAAGAATGGAACAAAGAAGGGATATGAATAGAGAAGGGGCCAGGGTCTCAGCTGAGTTACTGGTTAGGGGTGCTGGGGAGGCTTCAGAATCTGTTGTGTTGAGTGGAATAGCAAGTCAGTTAGGGAGGAATAGAAGGTTTGCTTTACTGCAGTGAGGGCCCGGTCGAGATATGCTGGTATGGATTTATAGTGGATCCAGTTAGCAGAGTTTCATGATTTCCTCTAGCCCTATTCAACACCAACTGAGAAGTCAAGGAAGCAGATAATGGGAATGATCCAAAGTCAGAAACTGTTAAGTCATGACTGGTGAGGAGATAAGGGGCTAATGTATTTAAGATAGTGGGTATTGTAGAACTGAGGCATTTCACCTAGGATTTGAAGGTAGGGAAGGAGTAAGAGAGTATAGTCATTTCAGTGGTGATGGCTTGGGAAGAAACAAAGGTGAAGGGAGTGGAGGTCATGGTGAGGAAAAAGAACATATAGTTAAGGATCCATAAGACTGAGAAAAATGGAATTATAAACTATTGTGATCAGACAGAAATTTCTTAATTCATCAACAAGGAAGTGGAATTCTTGTAGGTGGTGAGATCAAGAATATGAACATCTCTGCATAGCTAAAGTAGAATGGAGGAGTGGGTTATAGGAATTGAGTACATTGAGGTGCTGGGAGGTTAGGGAATTGAAGGAGTATCAGTACACAGGTTGAATCCCCCTTATATGAGGGCAAGAGAGAAAGATTGTGAGCTGCACATTAAACCTAAGGAAGAAAGGAGAGTGGCTTGGGGGTCAATAGATAATAGCTACCAGATTATGGATGATCAGTTTGAATAGAATCCATTTTCAAGGAGGAGAGGTGATAGAGAGCCTGGGAGTGGTAGTGGAGAACAAGGCATATTTAGACTTCCCATGATAACTCAGTGAGTCAGTGGGTATAAGGGAAAGTACACCCAGTAGTGAAAAGTGTGGTAAGGAAAGTGGTTTCCTTAGGAGGGAACTATGTCTCAGTGAGATTCAGAAGACTGGAGTAAGAAAGGGAAAAAAGGTTTAACATGAAGGGAACGTTGTTCATCATAGAATAGAAGTTTCAACCAACACAGTCAAAGGGGCAGACAGATCTGGTGTAGACCATTAGGTGGGGTTAGTGTTCAGGTAGATGGGCATGAAAGAGTACTGAGTTGAGAAAGGCAAGTGAGGTTTTTACGTTGCATTACATTACATTCAAGGGTTGGGAATCTTTCGGGATGGGCAAGTAGAAGGGAATGGGAGTGTGGTAGCCATTGAAGAGCGAGCGTCAGTTGGATACTGATACCTACGCAAAGTGTCAGTCACTAGAAAAGACATCCACTGAAGAGGACAAGAGATTGGACAGTTCAGAGTCTTCCCTTGAGGTTCAGCCTCCTGGCAGGTATGATGTTGTGTTCTCCGAGACCCCAAGTGGCCCACCTCATGTAGGTAGGAGTAAACGCAGGTATGGAAACCCGTTCAGGAAGCTTCAGGGACATTTGGTCATTATCGTTACTTAGCATTCTGGGTGATTGGGTTTCTTGTGGTTCATCTTGTTTTTCTCTCCATTCCCTTTAGTATGCTACGTAATTATAGTGACCCCACTTGACCCTGAAGAAGATGTGAGGAAATAGACTTTACTTTTTTTTGGCAGAGATGAGAGACTCTGGGTGTAGAATCTGGTATATGTTGTATATGTTGGACATTTATATGCATTTGAAATGAGAAACCTGTCCAGATCCTAAAGGATCTAAACTGAAGACTTAAATGTTAACTATTTCCAGATGCAGCTGGAAATAAAATTTTGACTGGTTGCTACTTCACTATTCCTTATTGCTAAAAGATCAGTAATAGGATTGAGAGCAGAAAACAATCAACCCTATAGATTATACAACCCATCCTCTTCATCAAATAGATGAGAAAATTCAGTTACAAAAATGTTAAATGACTTGTTCAAAGTTACACAGGTAGTAAGTACCATAGAGATCATTTTTGCCATTTACTTACTTTATAGCTTAGCTGAGAATAAGAAAGGCCACATGACTCTTCTGAGATCATATTGTTAATTGTACACAAAGATGGGTCTAAAATCTCTAACATAAATTTCAGCCTAGTACTAATTCTACTACATTCTGCCCACTCACAAGACAGATTCTTCATGAACACAAACATACTTTTTGTTTTTCAGAACTGGAGATAAAACTGAGTTGTTCAAGGAACTCACAGATTTCCCTTCAATAAGTAAGAGGAAAGAGGAAATACAAATGGTTACCACCAAAATTGATCTACATTTGCAAGAAATACGAAGAGTACTAAAAAACCCTTCTGCACATTACAAAACAGTATTGGGACAGGAGGTAATATGAATCTGTACTTTACTAAATTTTATTTTCATCAAAGGTGTTTGCCAATTAAAATGAAAATTTGTTGTTAGAGAAATAATCTTGTTATTACATTATCTTGAGCTTCTCGAATTTCTTATGTTATAGTTTTGAAAAGAACAGTTCTGATAGCACTACCTTTTTGTACAGCTGGTCAGAAAATCTGGCTGCTGAAAATAATGCTGCATTCTGTTTTGATTTGTTCTTACAGAATGGATCTTCTTCTTAAGGAACTGATATATATTTCATAGATTCCTAAAATGTAGAGCTGAAAGGGCCTTTTTGAGATTATCTAGCCCAGCCTCCTTACTTTACAGATTTAGAGATAAATCACAAGAATTTAGAATTTCCCTTTTTATTGGGTCATATTTTCATAATACCATAAAATGGTTTGTGGTATATCCCAGGGGTGAGGAACTTACAGCCTTGAGGCCACGTGTGGCCCTTTAGATCCTCAAGTGTGACCCTTTGACTGAATCTAAACTTCACAGAACAAATCCTCTTAATAAAAGGATTTGCTTTGTAAAACTTGGACTCAGTCAAAGAGCCACAGGTTCCCCAACCCTGGTATAGCTTGTTTTGTTTTGAAGGGGATTTGAAGTGTACTTTAGGGGGCTCAAAGTCACAGAAACAGTCTGCATCACTGTCGTGTGTATTTAGAAGTCATTTTGTCTTTATTATCTTGCCCTATCTTAACAGCTATTTCCTGTGAATGCTTGCAAAATTATGGTAAATTTATAAAATTGTGAAATTTTAAAAATAACTATACAACCCTGTTCTGGTTTATCAGTATTATTCACCAAGCACTTGTTCATAGAATCTTCATGCTACATTGGAAGGGGTAGGGATCTGAAGACAAAGAAGCTAGGTTCAGATCTCTGCTTGGCTTCTTTTTTTGTTTTTTGGGCCCATAATCTCCTTCTCTGCAGAAGAAAGAGGTTGGGCTAGATGCTCTCTAAATCTAAGGCTCTGAATGGAAAGACTGTTGATTGTATCGAAATACTCCAGTACTTTTATCAATATAAGATGGATGTTTGAGAGTTTCCATGGTAACCCATATAGTGAACCCATATAGAAACTTTTATGAACATTAACATAAAGCGTGCTTAGGACTGGAGGAGTTTTTATAATCAGTGTTTATCAACTCATTTTCTTACTGGGATAGTTCAGTAAGTTTGATTGTAATATTAGGGAGACTTGGATTAATTTGTTTTAATAATGATTATAGCTAGCATTTATATAGTGCTTTAAGGTTTGCAAAGCACTTTACAAATATTATCTCAGTGTATCTTCCCAGCAACTCTGGGAGGTAGGTGCTATTATCATTCCCTTTTTTCAGTTGAGGAACTGAAACAGTTAGGGCTTAAGTGATTTGCCTGGGTTCTTACAGCTAGACCTATGACTGGATTGGAGTTCAGGTCTTCCTGACTCGGGGCCCAGCACTCAATCCACTGTGCTACCTACCTGCATGTATTAATGGAATTAAAATCTGAAATGTTTTTTCATTCAGGACAAATGCCTCGAATGCGAATGACTCTTTAGATTTCACATGCCATATCCAAATGTATAACCTCCCATCCATGTGAATCTTTTTTGACGTGTACATATTCAGTATGTTTTGTGATTTCATGCACTTCTCTGAATGCTCTTAGAGTACTGCATGATGACAGCAAATGTCATCAAAAGCTCATTCACACAACATTCTTGAAAAAGGTAGAAATTTTTTGGGGAGGGTCCATTTTACACATAATAAAATTTAATGAAATGGCTACCTTGTGTAGGGTCCCCCACTGACTTACTAGCAACTTTGCTATGTAAGGTCAGGTACATCTACACAGCTTGGAAAATGCTAACATTCCATATTCTGATTTGAAGATTAAAGAGAACAAGAAATAAACCTACTTTTAGAGGAAGTGATGCAACCTTTTGGCCTGTCCAGGTCCATAAGCCATGATGTTTTTCCATCTCTTATATTTAGTAAAAATTTGAAGATTCTGAATGGAGACTTTGCAAAATGCAACCTTGTGATTGAGTAATGAAACTGGTGAATTTGTTTTTTTTAAATAATTAATTTATTTTTAGTTTTTTAACATTCACTTCCATAAGATTTTGAATTTTCTCCTCCGCCCTCTACTATTCCCTCCCCAAGACAGCATGCAGTCTAACATAGGCTCTACTCTTATACATTCATATTAAATTTTTTTTATTTTTACATATTTTTACATTGGTCATGATATAAACAAGAGTTAGAACTAATGGGGAGAATCACAAGAAAGAAGAAAAAAAGCAAAGCAACAAAAGAAAAGGAGAGCAAATAGTCTGTTTCCATCTGCATTCAGACCCCACAGTTCTTTCTCTGGACATAGATGGTGTTTTTCATCGTTAGACTTTTGGAGTTGTCTTAGATCCTTGCATCGCTGAAGAGAGCTAAGTCTTATCAAAGTCAGCCATCACACAGTGTGGCTGTTACTGTTTACAATGTTCTCCTGGTTCTGCTCACTTCACTCCGCATCAGTTCACAGAAGTCTTTCCAGGTTTTTCTGAAGTCCTCCTGCTCATCATTTCATATAGGGCAGTAGTATTCCATTATATTCACATACCACAACTTGTTCAGCCATGCCCCAATTGATGAAGATTCAGTTTCCTGTTCTTTGCCACCACAAAAAGAGCTGCTACAAATATTTTTGTACATGTGAGTCCTTTTCCCATTTGTATGCTCTCTTTGGGATACAGCCCTAGAAGTGGTATTGCAGGTTCAAAGAGTATGCACAATTTCACAGCCCTTTGGGCATAGTTCCAAACAGCTCTTCAGAATGGTTGGATCGGTTCACAATTCCACCAACGGTGCATTAGTGTTCCAGTTTTCCCACATCTTCTCCAACATTTACCATTTTCTTATCAAACTAGATAACTTGTAAAAATAGATTTTTGCAATTTAAAAACATCATTGTAAAGGTAATCCTAAAACTTTCTATGTTTCTTTTTTGGGAGGGAAGAGACCAAGGAAAATAGAGTGCAATTTTATGTAATTGTTATACTGATTTCTTTTCTGCTTTCTTTTCCCAGAATAGATATGCAACATAAGTGATCATTTAAAAATTTCAAATGTTTAATAAGTGAAAGTCTTCAAGGAAAATTTGCATGAATCTTATGTTCTTTTATGCTTAAACCATCATTTTTATTGCCAGTTTCTCTAAGGGTTAAAAATTATTAATATCTTAACATTTAAATTTACTTTCCTCTATTTTCAAAAGAGCATTGTTACCAAAATTAAACTAACTATACTTACAATTGATAGAGAAATATTGATTAATGCAAAAAATGGCAGAAAAAGATCTATAAATCACAGTGGACAAAAATAAATTGATCCCCAGTTAGCATTTTAGCATTTCCATTTTAAAAGCTTATGTAACCCTGAGATCATGACTTATGTTGTTCAAAGTCACCTTCATCTCTTACTCAGCACTCTTATTAATTAGTGTACTATAGCACTGAGCATTGAAGCCAAAGGGAGGCAGGAAGAAACTAGAAAAGATTCAGAAAAGGAAACAAAAACGTGTTTTAAAGGACTGATAACTAAGATAGAGGAAGAAAAGTTTTTAGTATTACAGGATTTTTCACCTTGGAGAAGAGTAGGCCATTTGATAAAGATTCTTAAGAAGACAATAGGTATTCTTTTTTCACTAGGTAAGATAGATAATGCAGCCTAAAGGATTCAGATAAGACAAAAAAAACCCTGCCTAATAATTACCGTTGAGCAAGTTAAGTTACCAAAAGTTGTTATCAAAAACTCTCCTTCTCGCAACATGCCAAAGAACAAGACTCTTTCTAAAGGGTCACTGAGGAGGAATTCTACAGAGGAATGGATTAATTTATATTTGAAGATCTCTTCTGGCTCTAAGATTTAATGATCTCTGTGCTATATATTGCAGTGATTGAGTATGTTAACTTGCAGCTGATACCAATATATCTATGCCCATTTACTATCAGAGCTAGCAGTTATTTGGGTTGGAGGACAACTTTTTAGATATCATTATACCTAGGACCAGCTAAGTGTTGATTCAGTGGAAAGAACAGTAGGCCTGGAGTCAGGAAGACCTGGACACTCAGACACGACCTGTGTGACTCTGGGCAAGTCACTTGCCCCCTTTTGCCTCAGTTTTCTCATCTCTAACATGAGCTGGGGAAAGAAATGGTAAACCACTCCAGTATCTCTGCCAGAAAAACTCCCAGTGAGGTTCCAAAGAGTCGCGTGATTGACATGACTAAACAACAGTGCCTCCAAGGGGACATTCCCGTGACTTTGTGGTTCCTGTAATTGGGCCCCATTCCCAGAGGCAGTGTCTCATCTCCTCATAGCCTCCTTACCCACCACAAATATTTAGTGGCAGGTTTACGTACCTCTCAGGGTCAGGTGCTCTTATGCATGCTCCTTTTACTTCTTTACACATGTGGAAAGGATGAAAAAAAGACCAGATGTGGATGGAGTGTAGGTCGCAGGCACTGCTGTCTCAGGGACTAAGAATGACTTTCCAGAATGCCCCATTAGTTAATGTTTTACCCAGGACTAATTACAATTTAAGTTCAGTCATACACAGTAATTAGCTTTTTAGATAACCAAAGAATTTGGGAGATTTAAAAACAATCATCCTCAATTTGTGAGCACTTTTTGGAATTGTTTCCTTAAATAGCCAATGTTTCCTTTTCATTTATTTTAGTTTCTCATAGAAGTAAAGAACACTCTCCTACCTTCTGTACCATCTGATTGGGTTAAGATTGGAAGGTAGGTTTAAAAATAATTTTTTCTTCTTATTTAACTTTATGATGACATTACTGTTTATGTGTATAACTGGAATATGAATAGTCAGATTTTCAACTTAAAAACAAAGCCTTTATTTTAGTTTTGGTAGGGGATATTTAAGTAAATAGCATCAACATTCTAATCATTATTTTAAAAGGTGGCCACCTTTTCATTTTAATATAAATGCTTTACCGGGCATTTTGCAGGTCAGTATTTAATGTTTGCTGTCAGATTACCTGAGACTGTGACTTCACTGGAGACGTGTGTGAGGAAAGTAATAGAAGTCTTCAGATGACAAGGGGGATTCCTCTGCTTGAGCATTTTAATTTTCTTGATGCATGAGGCTTCTTTAAATAAGGTAGATATTTTAATTTCCAGCTTCAGATACATCATAACCTTTCCATTTTTTGTGGTTTTCATAACAAAGGAGATTACAGAGTAACTTATTCATTCTAGTGCATCAAGATCTATTGCAGATTGACAGCAGTAGATTCAGCATATGTTAGCATCTAGGTCCAGAATGAAGATAGAACTTTTTTCCTTCGGTGTAAGCAATGACCCTTGTAACATGGGCCTTATTTCAAAGAAAGATAATAGTTACCAAGGGATAGTATGGCATTATGTATTAATTAGGTCAGTAATTAACCTCAAAAATAGTGTTCTTCACAAAAATGAATTATCTTGTCCTTAATTACATTGACTATCAGAGCTTTTATGACATCACAGTGAAATGGCATTTGTTTTTTTCGACAGAATTGATAAGATCACAGAAAAGGAAAAGTCAGGTTGTCAATAGTATTAAAGGAGCTATAAAAGGGACTGCAAAAATCGTTTTCATTTTTTCTCCATGTCAGAAATAGATTACAACCTATATCACAACACAATAATGAAATATTTATCATTTTAATTGTTATAGTAATGATGTGTTATTTATTGCCAGTAGCACAAGAGGCCCTCAGAGTGCCCAGATCTGCCTTATAAATTCCTAACACCTTGCTTTTATTTTCCCTGTGCATTTGGAAGTTTTAGACATCAGACTTAGATATTCTGACATCTTTTCTTCCTCCCAAATGTGTTTATTCCCTTTCCTGCCTTTGCAGACATTTCTTCCTTTTATCTTCCTTTCCTTTTACTCCACTTTTATCTTAGCCTCCAGCAAGTAAGTGGAAGTATTATTTTCAGAGAAATTACTTGAGATTGAATTGTGGGAGTCTCTTCAGAACTATAACTGGAATGTCATTAAATCATTTGTACCAGAAGAGAGAGAACTGTGATAAAATGCATTTGCATAGAAACTTAGACGACATTTAGTATAAAGAAAACAAGCATGAGATAGTATAGTACCAATAATCTTTGGAGCATTTAGTAAAGGTGGTTGAGTGAGTGAATAACTGAGATTTTAAGTTTAGTTGAAGTTTTTTTTCTCATTGTTTGGCTACCGGGGCTATAAGAAGGGCAGGTTAGTACATCATGAGCCAGACTTTTAAAGTGGTATGGTAGAGGAGATAAATCCATCCTCTTGGTACAGTGACTTGCCAAGTTCAAGTTGATTGATGCCAGTGCACTATGGCTGGAAAAATGGAAAGGGAGCAGAGGACGAGTTGCAGTTCTTGCCATCAGAGAGCTTATCCAGCTCTACTCTTTTCCTAATGTCAAAATGGATGGGAACATGTGGGGATTATGGATGGAAAAACTAGGAAAATAACAATGACTATGCATTGCTTTTCTACTTGGGAAATTTAGAAAATATAGGTCACTTTCCAAAGATTTCTTTCACCTTCATTCCCCTTTAAATTAATGTGCTGGGTTTTGTTATATGATATATGTATTTCTAATCAAACTGGTCTTCCATTAGCAAATTTTACAAGAAGGAACCTTCAATTGCTAAAACAAAACATTTGAAATATTGAATTTACCATACAGGTTTCATATTCAAGAGTAACTTTCAGAGGTTTTCTGTCCAAACCTTTCTATAGAATTCAAGAGCTTTTCTTTATGGTAAAGATTATTGAAATGAATAGATTTGAGTAGCATAGTAATGGAATGCTCCCTCTTTACATCTGTTTTCAAGGTTCATCAGAGAATAATGAAGAACTACTCTAATTTTCTGAAGTGATGGTATTACTGATTTCTAAGTAACCTTGATTTCCTATTTATGTTTTTCCTCTCCTCTAGCACAAAAGCTGTCAGCCGCTTTCATTCTCCTTTTATTGTAGAAAATTACAGACATCTGAATCAGCTCCGGGAGCAGCTAGTCCTTGACTGCAACACTGAATGGCTAAATTTTTTAGAGTGAGTTTACAATGAAATGTTATAATCTGACTTGCTATGAGAAATAGACCGGAAAATCTTTCCATCAAAAGGAAAAGTAGAAATTATTGCTTTGATTTCTTCTGGCCTGCCATAAAATAGCTGAATACATGTGCTCTTTGATTTTATTTTTAATCCATTGAAATGTAAGCTCATCTTAAAGTCTTTGCTTACAGAATAAATATTCATTTTTGTTATAGTACTATAAATTTAGAGGCTGTGGATTTGACAGTCAGTGAGTAAGTCATTGCCTTCAGTTATTACTTAACCCTGTTACATACTCGTAGTTTGTTTCCACAGTTGAGAAAATATGAATCAATAATTTGGGAATAATTTATTCCATTACAAGAAATAAAGGAAGTTTGCCTTTTCCCCCTCTACATTAGTCTTAATTGCTGGATACCAGAGTATACAGCTGGTTATTTTTTATGTTCTATATGTATTTTGTTGTCATTCTGTAGAAAGAGTGTACTCCCACTAGCCAATTTTCTAGGTACTCATATGGTTATTTTTATATTGTCCAAACTGTTGCACAGAAAGAAAGCTGTCTCTGGCAGCTATTATGTTAAAGTGACCACATTCCTACTGTTAAGTATATAGCACTTGTCACGTGCCGATAATATCTTCTAATAAACCCTTTTTATCTTAAGTAACTGATGTTTCCTACTCCCCCTTACTGTTGACCATATTGGTCATATGTTTACGTTAATGCTAAACTTAGAGATGGGATTTTTTTTTTTCATATTTGTAGTCATGCTTAGCATAATGTTGCCTAAAAGTCATTAATAGCCCCATTGTTGGAAACTCCCCTCAATATTTTGATATTTTTAACCCCTCACTCAATACAAATGATAATGGTTGCCATCTTCCCCTTTTCTTGCTGTTTAACCAAAAATTTCATTTTTAAAGAACTAATTAAGCTAGGCAGGATATACCTGGGTTTTTAAAAGTTCTTTTCTTAATTTATATCTTTAGTTTTTATTTCACTTTCATTTCCAAATATGTCCCTCCACCTTCCATACCTGCTAAATCATTTTATACAATATTACACCTTTTAATAGAGAATGAAAAGAAAGAAGCAGGGGGGAAAAGTTAAGTAAAGCCTACCAGTGGTCTAATGGTCTATGCAGCATTCTTCACCCATAATTCCCCAGCTCTGTAAAGATGGAGGGATTGGCATTTTCTTGTCTCTTCTCCACAGCCATTAGTGACTGTTATAATTAATCATGTAGTGTTCAGTTTTTGTTCTCCTTTGTTCTTTCCTTTATATTGTTTTAGTTTTTATCCACATCTTATTCCTGGTGCTGCTTACTTCCTTCATCAGTTTATATAAGTCTTCCCATCTGTCTCTGGATTCTTCATGCTCATTTTTTTTTACAATGAAATAATATTCCACCTTTTGCACAATTTGCACAATTTTTGTTTTTAGCCAGCCTATTATCAATAAGGTAGATTGGGCAGCTAGGTGGTTCATGGATATAGTGCTGTACCTGGAGTTAGGAAGACCTGAGTTCAAATCCAGCCTTAGAGAATTGCTAACCATGTGACCCTGGGCAAACCATTTAACCCTTTTTGCCTCAGTTTCCTCATCTGTAAAATGAGCTGAAGAAGGAAATGGCAAGCACCTCCAGTATCTTTGCCACGAAAACCCTCATGGGGTCACAGAGAGTTTGGGACAACTAATGACTGAGCAATAGCCACAATCAATAAGCAGGCTTGAATTTTTAGAGTGTTCGTTGACAAATATTTACAGGGTAATAAAACAGGAACAATAAAGGCAGGAACTCAGGACAAATTCTAGAAGGTTTAGGTCAGTGTGATAGTGATAAGTCATTTCATTTTTATATCATTAACTTTGCTTTCTTCAGTATCTCAAGCATTTCTACCTCCGTGTACACTACAAGCCCTTACCACTTTAGTAAGTGAAGTGTGTAATTCTCCCAGACTGAAAACCATAGAGGTACTTATTTTTTTTTTTTAAATCAGCAGACGTTTGTTAAGTCTTTCCTGTGTGAAGAGCATTATGTTAAGAGAAATGCTTAGGTAAAACATTCCTCAAGGAGTTTTTGATTTTCGTTTAGGTGTTTTACATTTGTGTCTGATTCTTTGTGACCCCATTAGCAGAGATACGGAAGTAGTTTGCCATTTACTTCTTCAGATGAAGAATGAGTTTGCCATTTACTTCTTCAGATGAGGCAGACAGGGTGAAGTGATTTGCATAGGGTCACACAGTTACTAAGTGTCTCTGGCAAAATTTAAACTCTTAAAGGTAAGTCTTCTTGACTTCAGATCCAGCCTTCTATTCACTATGTCACCTAGTTCAGTAGGGGACATTTCTGTACAATTTAATAGATATTTATTAAGCATAGTTTTAGGTCCTGGGATGTTAAAAATATGGTCTCTACCAGGAGTTCTTAATCTGGTTTCTGTAAACTTGGTTTTTGGAAATATTTGGACAATTGTATTTCAGTTAATAACTAATTGAAATTTGTTGTCTTTTGTAATCCTGTGTATTTTATTTTGTGCATTTAAAACCATTTCAAGATGGAGTCCATGGACCTCACCAGCTTGCCAAAGGAGTACATAACAGAAGTGGTGAAAAACCCCTGCTCTAGACCATGCATTTTAGGAGCCTGCAGTTTCACACAGATAGGAGTAAGACAAGGAGCCATGCGATAGTGAAAAGGAGAAAATGGGGCAGGAATCATTTTGTTTGAGGGAATGACAAGTAGAGTTAGGGAATAGTGCAGCCTAGCCAGAACATAGAATGTTTAAAGGGAAGTAGGGATAGCATGCAGTTACAAAAATGGTAGGAACCAGCCTATGGAATGCTTGGAGTGTCTTGGTTGCAAGCTTATCCTTCCTGCAGTTGGCAGTGAAGATTTCCTTAACTGGGTTATGGCATTGTCTGCTGTCTGTGTAGAACTCGACTACTGACTTGTTACAGCACTTATAAAAGAAATATAAGACTAGAAATGAGAAAAAGATGTGGAATGAAAAAAACTTTACAATTTCACCCTAATCTGTTTAAATGATATTCACATCTAAAGATGGGAAATGAGAAATGAATGCTAAAAGTACAGTGATAGTGATTATAACCATTTTGTTAGTTATGTTTAACCAATATAAAACAATTGCCATAAAAAAGAGACCAAAAGGACCTAAAAAGCAATGTTTGATCTTCTTTGGTAGATCCGTGCTCAGGTCGGAAATTTCACTTCTTATTGTTGGCTGTGTATAAGTCAGTCTTTTGGCATCAGTCACACAAACAGCTGATATCATCAAGTCTTCAGTGATTCCTTGATCCCTTTCCTGTTCAGAGTTGAACATCATGTATTATTTATTTTTCTCTGAACATGTTATCCATACTGAAGCTTATCTGCCACTTTTCTGTGTATTTACACAATCTTTACAGCACCACTGTAGTTTCTTCCTCTAATTTGTCCGGTCTCTGCACGGAAGACCTAAGAGGTTCTTTTCATCCTGCGTTCACCTAGTCAGATGATTTTGATCCAGAAGAGCTGGTTACACAGGATGTTATTGATTAGGCGGGTCTAGACCAAAGCCTTTGACAGCAATTCTGGTCATGAACTTTTCCAGGCTGCTTCAGAACTATGTTTCATTAGCTGTTTTGATCCCAGGGCCCTTCTGCTGTACAGTCGACTTGATGAATACTGGTCCAGTAACACTCACCTGGCACTACTTACCAACTGAGGGGAGGAAATCGAACGCTGTTCTTCTTTTCTTACTTTGGCAAACTTTCAACTAAAGGCAAACAGACGTGTTTTACTGTGTTCATTAGCAGTCCCACTGGTTATTAAGCAGAGCTGACAGGTGAAGCAAGGAAAGCTGGAGTTGATTTATGTGGCTGCTTGTTAGTTTCACTGATAAACATTTCATAGAACAGTATGTTAGAATTAATAGTTAAGATGAGGAATGGTTAAAATATATAACCTTATTCTGTTGTCCATGCATCCATCCCTGCTGTCTCTTGCTACAGATAATCAAAGACTGGCTGAGATTTAACCAGAGCTCTTGCAGTGAGAACTCCCAGGAGAAAAAGGCCCTGGTTGCCATGAGCACTGTTTAATGAGATGCCATAGGGTCTGAATTACTTATTTTATTTTATTTTTTTTTTTACTAACCCAGATGAACCCAACATCAAAGAATTGAAAGCTAGTGTTGCAACAGGTGTATTTGTCTCTTCCTGGCATGCATGCATTTCTATCATTAACATTGTTTTTGATCAGAATGCTACAGGAAATAAAAGAGGTCAGAAATCAGTGAGTGAAAAAGAAATGTATTTCCTGCTTGCATTCTGAAAGAACGCTAAGTACTAGATTGTGCTGTGTTGGACTCAGAAACCATTTCATTTTAAAATTCTTTTAAAATTGAATTATAGTAAGTCTCAAGCAAAGTTCAAATATATTAGAAGTGTATTCACAAACAAGCAGGAAAATTTTCTTTTCTCAGTTAAATTCATATTCATGGAACAGAATCTAATCCAAAACTCAACCAGCCACCAATAGAGCTGTAGGAACTTCTGTTTGCCATAGATTGAGCTATATATACAGATGCAGGTCATACTGAAAACACAGTACACAATCTCCATTCTCTTACTGATTTTTCGATGAATAATGTCATTGGCTGTTACTAAACCAGGAGCCATAAGTCCTTGAGAACAGGGACTCTCTTTTGCTTTTTCTTTGTCTTCCTAGCACTTAACATAGTGCTTGGCACATAGTAGTTGTGGGGTGGTTTCAGTTGTAAACCACTCTCTGTGATCCCATTTTGGGATTTTCTGGGCAAACATGCTGGAGTGGTTTATCATTTCCTTCTCCAACTCATTTTACAGATGAGAAAACTGAGGCAAACAGGGTTTAGTGACTTGCCCAGGATCACACAGCTAGTTAGCAGCTGAGGCCAGATTTTAATTCATGAAGACAAGTCTTCCTGATTCAGGTCGTGGTGCTCTATCCATGTGCTGCCTTGCCACCACTCTGGTATAGAGGCTTCCAAAGGAAGGACTGGGCCCTTGTGCGGACCTGACTTGCCTACCCAGGGGTACTGTGGTCAGAGGGTGGGAAGACTGTTCACATCCCACTCTTCTCTGCAAAGCTAATTATTGTCTTTAACACAATCACACAATGTACTATACAATTACCTCCATTGTAACCTAATTCTCCCCTACTTTACCTGCTTCTGTAGCTGTGTAAACTCAACCTAACCTTACCTTGACTTAGGATCTTAGATTTGGAGCTAGAAGGGACCTAGAGGCCATTGAGTCCAAACTTCCATTTTGCAAATGTGAAAACCAAGGGTAGAGTTTTTGTGAAATCATCCATTTGAATTCTGCCTTGAATGCTTTCTAGAGCTATTAATCTATTAACCTCAGTTTCTTTATCTGTAAAGTGAGGGAACTGTATTTGCCAACCTCTCAAGACATTTTCTACTCTAAATCTATAACCTTCTGATCCTAAATGACTCGTCTAGGTTCATACACTTGAGGTAAGATAGCCTCCTGACTCTGAAGTCATTCCCATCCCCTAGTATACGCAGCAGGAGCACACACACACACACACACGCTATTGTGGTTGGACTGGAACACAGATCACCCTGGGTGCAATAAAGGGGTGGATGCCACTCCCCAGAAGTAGATCATAGAGGAGACATGGAGGCATAATGTAATATTAATGGTGGATTTCAGCTATCTGGGCACATGATGGAGCCTTCCCTTTTTTCTGAGAGCAAAGTAGCCTTCAAGTTCTTGATTTGACTGATGAAAAATTCATTCTTGGAAGGTGGAAAAAGCAATGAAGATAACAACTATTTTGTAACTAATTCTGATCCATGGCAAATAAATGCTCAGGACCAATAAGGGTACTGAATAAGAAATGATAAGAACTTTAGGAGGAAGCGACAGATAATGAAAGCAGTGCTGGACCTAGTCCCATATGTACCATAGGTTTGGCTGGAGTGTTTTTCAGGAAAAAGACAGGCAGGATTTAAAGTCCCAGCAAGGAAACTTGGTTCAAAGGGGAGGATACTGTCAAGAACAGCACCCTTACAACACAGACAGTAGTGACAGAGGTGAGGAAAGAAAGGGAACCATCCTTGGTATTTTCAGAATAACAAAGTGTGTTTTAAAAAGCTTTTGTACATCACATCCTGCATTTCATTAACGTGCTGCCTGATTTCAAAGCTCTAAGTTTGCTTTCTCCCTTCCAGCTCCAAGTCAGGCTCCCTCCAGTGCAAAGCGAGGGGATGATGGACTTGTTATTTGTCCATTTTTGAAGAAGTATTGCATACACTGTTAGACCTTCAGTTTATTGATTGATTTTGCAAAATTGGATTTTTTTTATCTTTTAAATGTTTGTTTCCCAGAGAAGGCCCTTTTGTTAGGGAAAGGATAGGGGATATATTTTGAAATGAATGTGATTTAAAAATAGAAAACAAGTAAGAGAATTATATTGTTGTTTCAAAAAAGAAATTCTTACTAGATCAAGGAATTACAATATTGGTGGGTGTGGTGTAAAAATGGAAACATGATCTGCCTATGTACACAGTATTTTATTAATTTTGTATTTATGAATATGTATCATTCCACCCCCAAACAATTAAAAAAAAAAGGAACCTGTATGTTCCAGTGACTGTCTTGCTAAGAAAAATAAGATGAGAGATTCAGGGGCTGTATTCAGGGGCTTCTTGAGCATGCTCAGGTGAGATGACCTGAATTTGTGTCCGAAAAGGTGAAATAAAGATGTTATGTTTGATGTGACCAGTCTAGCCATCAGAAATTGATGTGTTCACTTTTTTTGTTTGTTTCTGTATCTCTGCAGTCATTTCAGTGAACACTATCACTCTTTGTGTAAAGCGGTTCATCACTTAGCAACTGTTGACTGCATTTTTTCACTGGCCAAGGTCGCTAAGCAAGGAGATTATTGCAGGTAATCTACTTTATTCATATCTCTTTCTTATTGTTTTAAATCAGTCTGTCATTTTATCTCTCTTTCAGAGTTTTATATAAAAAATAAGATTACTCATTTGTTTGTCCTGTGGTAAAGTTAGATATGATATGTGTGTTGTGCATTTGACATTGTTTTATCAGTAGGAATGAGCAGCGTTCATGCTTATTATCTTACAAAATACCTCAGTTCTCAAAGCAGGTCTTTTCTGAGGCTTCATCTTCTTCTTTTGCTCAGACTGGAAGTCAGCTGGCCTTTCATAGGCCAAGTCCCTCTGCTGGTTAGCATAGAAGCGTTGACCTGTTTCATTTGTGGCCTGGGTTGTTTTATCAGTCCGTAGGCTGCCTGGTGGTCTATCCGTGCTCCTGGGGAACTCACTATATTGATTCTGGACTTCATGGGGACACCTAGTCACTTTTAGGTGCACCCTCTATAACTCAGAACTCCCCAGCTCAAACAGCCTCCCTGGTTGTAGGGATTACAGGTGCATACCACCGCACCCAGTTCAAGACAGATCTTTTATTGTAACTTCAGCAGGGCACTAGCTATAATCAATTTGATTGATTTCTGTTCTGTGTGATGAAATGTTTAAAACAATATATTGCCCTTTCTTTCCTTTGTTGGTATAGTATTAAGGGAAATGGTATGAGCCAAGACTTAAATATTCTTTTGTGATGGTGCCTGTGATTTTTAAAGTTTGAGTGGGTTGAGTAAGTTGGAAGGTGAATGATGTATTGCCATACTGCCTGCCATCTCAGGCCCTAAAGTCCTCCTACTACTCATAGAGTGATAGTGCTGAGAGAAGTTTAGTCATACTTGTCCCTGGGGGTAAAGGGAGTTACCCCAGGTCTCAGAGCTTATGTATGGCTGAATCCAGGAGTTTCATTCCAAGTCTGGTGCTCTTTCTATTACGCACGATTGTTTCTATGGCTTCTTTCCCTTTTCCCTTACTTTGCATCTCAGTAAATCAATAAATCTTTATTCAGAGCCTACTTACTATGCACCAAGCTCTGTGCTAAGCTCTTGGGGTACACAAAGAGGTAAAAGAGTCTGTACCTTCAAGGAGCCCATAATTTAATGAGGGAGAAAATATGCAAACAAATATGTACACACAAGCTATGAACAAGATAAAAAGGAAAAAAATAACTGACAGGGAATGTGCCGGAATTAAGAGGGGTTAGGGAAGGCTTCCTATAGAACATGGGATTTTAGCTGGAAGCCAATAGTTGGAAGTGAGGAGGGAGAGGGTTTCAGCTATGAGGAGACAGTCAGAAAGAATGCTTGGAGCTGAGAAGAGGGAGTATTTAATTGTGCAACAGCCACAAGGCCAATGTGAAGTACTTTGTTGGGAACGAAGTCTAAGAAGATTGAACAGGTAGGAAGGAGTCAGGTTATGAGGGCTTTGAAAGACAGACAGCATTTTGTATTGCCCCGAGGTGACATGGAGCCCCTGGAATTTATTGAGTACAGGGAGAAGAATGACATGATTGAACCTGCCCTTTAGGAAAATCATTGATGGCTGAATGAGGATGGACTGCAGTGGGGAGAGACCTGAGGCAGGCAGATAATAACCTCCTGTAGATATTATTACTAGTGGTAGTAGTAACAGTTGATACATTGTGTGTGTGTGTGTGTGTGTATTTGAACATATATAGTATTTTAACAGAGTGCTTTACATACTAATTGTATCCTCACAGGAACTCTGTGAGCTAGTTATTATAGGTATAATTGTCTTTTATAGAATGATAGAGCTGAAAGAAGCCTGAAAGTTATCTATTCCAACACCCTTATTTTTGCAATTCATCAAGGTTAAATGACTTGACTGTAATTTCATAGCTAAAAAGTACCAGAGATGGGATTTGAACCCAGGTCTTTGACTCCAAAGCTGATTCTTTTTCTACCAAGCCAGATTGCCACAGCTTATCTTTTTACTCCATGTAAATATTTCTTTCTAGAAGAGCTGGAACATACTAGATATGAGCTTTAGGAGACATGAGAGGATATTCCAAAGCTGTTTCGAGCCAAGAGCAAGAAGAGAATGCCTAAATATAGGAGAAGACAGACCTGGAGTAGGGTGGGAGAGAAGAGGGGAGTGCACTTGTCACATGTTTGGACAGGACATCTCTGACACTCTTAGTAGGGAGAGACTGGTTTTTCTGCCATGTAAAGGCTCGTGGGCAGCCAGGTAGCACAGCAGATAGAGAGCCAGGCCTGGAGTCAGGACAGTTCATCTTCCTGAGTTCACATTTTGCCTCAGATACTTACTAGCTGTGTGACCTTGGGCAAGTCACTTAATCTTGTTTGCCTCAGTTTCCTCATCTGTAAAATGAGCTGGAGAAGGAAATGGCAAACCACTCCAATATCTTTGCCAAGAATAACCCAAATGGGGCCATCAAGGATCAGACACAGCTGAAACAACTGAACAACAAGAAAGGTTCTTGAGTCCTTAAAGCAGCTCACTTGGGTCCTCTCTTTAGTTGAGAAGAGACATCTACCACCGAACTGATAACGAATGGTAAATATACAGGTTGAAGTAATTCGCATAAAAAATAAAAATACATCACATACCATTTGTTATCCAAGATATCAATTAGTTTTTGATTTTTCAGTCAACTAAGAGATGGTTACCTTGTTATAAAATTCAGTGTGAGAAGTGATCTTTAGAAACTTTCCTTTAGCACCTTTATTTTACAGATGAGGAGACAGGTCAGTGAGGTCATGCAGCTGGTGTTCTGACTCCAGCTCTATTCCACACTGAATAGTTACTATTTGCAAGGTGTAGATGGGACCTTTCAGTTCGGGGCTCCTTGGACAGCAAGTTTTTCATTATCATATTTAGAGAGGGAAAAACAAAATCTCATTCATTGTTGAAACATTGAATAATTCACAGCTCTAAATGGTTTTGAGGTTTTATATCGAGAAGAAACGTATATCTCAATTAAGCTTAATGTGGAATGATCATATAAGTATTTTCTCAAAACAAAAAGGCCAGCAATTTTTTTAAAAGAAAGACCACTTAAAAGGACGGACCAATTTGAACTTCTTTTTAATTTAAAATGTTGGTAAGTAAATTGATTTTTAGTTGTGCTTCCTACTAATAAGATGAATTTCAAAAATGTTTCAGCCAACATCCTAAATCTTAATGATTTCTCTGTAGCATATATTAAAATTGTTTTTGAAAAATCATATTATAATTGTTGGAGTTAAGGAATGGCTACATTTTGTATTGTTAAATAAAGAGTTAATACAAGATGACTTCAGAAACATTTCAGTTTTAATTTGAGGGTCACAAGAACAAGGTGATATTTTAGATGTTTTCCCCAGTCCCCATTAATTCGGGGTGGGGGACAGAAAGCAACCAAGCCAGAAAGAGGAATCATACATTAGTCATAGAGCAACTGCCGCTGAAACCGTAAGTTGAAAAAGGACAGAAGTCAAATCGCTGCCAGCATCTCAGGCCATCGCTTCCTCTCAGAGCCCACTGGAGGCAGCCCAAGAGGTCCTGAACTCAAACGCAATGGGATTAGCCTTGCTCCCCAGATGACCTATCCTGCTATTGTGGAGGGGAGCAGTTACTTATAGTGTCCCACTGTCCACAGGAATACCAACCGCTGACTAACTGCCATTACTGGTTGGTAAGCCCAAGAGTCATGGAAATGTTGTTGCTCCCATGGCCACTTCTGCCCTCTCGACCCAGGAAGCAGCCTTTGTGGAGATGTGACTGTTTCTGCAGGTGCTTTAACCCATGCCCAATAAACAGCCACAGTTATGGTTGGGAGGGAAGAGGGGAGGATTTCTTGACATCACTGTTTTTGGCATTGTCAGATTGTTAAGCATTAGAAAAAGATTAATTTCATCAGTGGTAATATCACACCCATCAATGACACTTCAAAAAAAAAAAATAAACACCAAAAAACAAACTCAAAGAAGAAGATGCATTGCCATCGGCTTTATCACTACACCTTGAAGATTATGGGACTGTACAATCTTATTAGTAACTGGAAGGGACTGTCTCTACTTTTCTATTTGTATCCTGCATACTTAGCACAGTGATTTGTACTATGCACATTTGTATTGCTTTCTAATGGTATACATAAATATGTGTGTATATTTATAATGATTTATAATGCTTTGCGTTTCATTCATTCGGAGACCCCCCCAACAAGGTAAAATATTTATGAATTAGCAGAAGTTAATCCCAATACTTAAAATGGACACAGCATTCTTTCCTGAAAATAGGATCTATACTCCTGGAAGAGATAGACCCTGATAGACAAGCTCATGCCCAAGGCCTATATTAGGTTCCTTTCTGGCTGCTGCTGAAACTTTGCAGGCGCACTTCACTCCCTCCCTACTTCTGTCTGGCAAGAAGCTGCAGACATTGATTTTGCATTGTGTCTCCTTTATGAGACAAAATAGAGAAGGAAGTGTGCTGCCTTTTTCCTGAGGCGGTCCTAGGTTAAGGACCATTGAGACTGCAAAGACTCTTCTCAGAATATTCTTCCCATTCTTCTCCCTCCTGCAAAAAGTGGAAGACACTCATTAACCTCAATCAAAGAAAGATATAGGGAGAGCTAAGAGAGTAAGTAGGGCAACAGGCAAATAAGAGGGGCTACACTGGGCCTGAAGGAAGGGGAACTGAAACCCAGCTGGAACCAGTCCCTCCAGAAGCTACTTGGATCTGGACAGAGACTGGTGAAGCCTAAAGTCTGAATGAAACCATGGGCAGAAGTTGAGGCAGCTTTCCAATACAGCCCCAGAGCTGTCCCCACCTGCAGAGAGGGAAGGAATCAGAAAGGGAAATGCAAAAACATCAAAGATCTCATGAGAAAGAAAAATCAAAACCCAGAAAATAATAACAATCTGATATTTATAGAGCACTTACTGTGCCAGGTGCTTTACAATTACTGTCTCATTTGAGCCTCACAACAACCCTGAGAAATAGGCTCTATTATTACCCCCATCTAGAGGATGAGGTAACTCAGGCAAGCAGGGATTAAGTGACGTGCCCAGGGTCCCACATCTGGTCTGTGTCTGAGGCTAGATTTGAACTCAGGTGTTCCTGATACCACTCCCAGAGCTGTATCCACTTTGTCAACAAGCTACCTCTTAAGCACAAGCAGATAAATGAACAGAAAGGATCCTAACACTGAAAAGAAGACTCAGTACTAAATCCTCAAAGAGATTACATAACTCTGTTAACAAATATTACAAGACAAAAGAAAGTGAGCTAATTCTCGTATCTGTAGAATACCAAAAGAGTGAGGGAAAAACAAAAAGAAATTATAGAACAAGTCCAGAAAAAGAAAGGAAATATACAAGAGAAGAAATTTGGGATGAATATATGTCAGAATTTTTAACTCTAAAGGCAGAAATTTAAAAAAAAATTAGTAGACTAGAAAAAAAATCAAATCCATGGTGGAGAGTTTCTCTAAGGAAGCAAACGAGAAAATATTACATTTGGTATATAAAATACTGAAATAGAGGAAAATCTGTCAGAAGAGAAGCAAACAATGAAAGAAAACACAAGACATCCTCTTGAAGATAGGATAGCATATGCAGGAGCAGCTTAAGGATCATAGGTCTCCCAGAATAATGTGATTGAACAAAAAAATCCTGAGCACCTTGATACAAGGAATAATATAAGAATACTCTACAGAACGCTGAATACAGGTATCAAAGTACTAATTGAAAGAATCCAGTCGTCTCCAGACAGAAGCAACAAGAATAATCCTCTCTATGTCAGACTCCAAGATACAGTGGTTAAGTTTAGTGATTCCAGTGACACCAAGTTCTGCATTCAGTCAGGATGAAGAAGTTTAAATCCAAATCACAGAATTTATTCTGCACACAGCAGAAACTGCAAAGAATAGTGATAATAATGTAATAGTATATTCTGGAAAGCAAAGCTCAGTCTAAAGTTTAGAATGACATTCTGCAGATTTGTAACTAATCATCAGTGAAAAAAGGTGATCATTCAGCTGAAGACACATTCTTTCCCTTTCCCCAAAAAAGATAAGAACAGAATACTTGACTTGAAAACACTCTAGACAAGTAAGATACAAGAGTTTAGAAATAAGAATGGCAAATAAGTGTAACTACAAAGAAAAGAATAGATAATGAAATTAATTACCCATGTTGAGAGTTTATTTTAAAGAGAGAAAAAGGAAAAAAAGAGCTGGCCTCTAGTGTTAGAAAAAAGGCAGGTGGAGGTGATAGGAGAGTTGTCAAGTTTTTTTTAAAAGCACACAAGGGAATAGAGATGTTAAGTGAAATTAAAGAAATAGGAGAGATGGAGGTAGAAGAATTAAGCCTCACAACCTCTGTGCAGGTGAATCTGTATTTTATGGGACAGAATTAGAGTGGGAGAATCTGCAGATGGGCAGAGGGAAGGGAGAAGATGGCAGCAGCTGCATGATGTGCCCTTATCAGATCCACCGGTGAACAACCGACTGATGATGAGTCTCATTAAGAAGAGGCACTTTAGAAGAATGGGAAGTGACACAGAAGGGAGGGATTGGAACTGGTGAGAGGGTCTTAACCCCTTGGGGCAGGGATGCCTTTAAAGATGCAGACCTCATGTGTGCTGCACCTTGGGGAAGATAGTACATTCAGTGAGTCTTGTAAGTGTTGTGCTTCCTTGAACAGCGTTTTGTCTCAGGAGAAGGGACATGAAAGTTCCTAGTCAGCACCCAGAAGGGTATGGGAGACATGGACCCAGAGAAGAGATGGCATAGTCAGTGGGAAGGTATTATGAAAGCAGGATATTGACACAACTGGGGCAGTGTGAATTACCGTTCCCCTCCCCACCACACACACACATACCCCCCCCACGCGTGCGCGCGACCCCCACCTCTCAATCTCCCTCTCTCCCTCCCTCCCCCCCTCCCCTCTCCTTCCCCTATCCCTACATATTGAAGTGGGAGCGGGTAAGTAGGGAAGAGAGTCTGTTGGAATGGGGTCAAACCATAGTACTTTAAACAAAACTAATTGCATGGACAACACATTGATTTAAAAGAAAAAAGGGCCTTTTAAAAGCTGAAGACACTGCAAGAAAAACTTTAAAAAAAAGCTTAGAGGAAAACCACAAGCTTAACTCTCATAATTTTAAATGTGAATGGACTAAACAAAACAGTTATAAAATAGATAATGTCTCCTGGTGGACACCAGGTCTCCAGGGGGCTTGCTTGAGGTGTGGGACCTAACTTGGGGTCCTTTGGGCAAGAGAATATAGAAGGAGTTTTTGAGTTTTTTCAAAAAGCTCCTAAGACTCCAGAGAAACCTCCTTGCTGAATGAGTTTTTTTTTAACCTTCCTGCTGGAACTTTTTATATGTTTTAAACCTCTGGACTGCTTTTAATCTTCCTTGAGAATTGCTTCATTCTGAGGGCATTGGAATATTATTTTAGCCAAAGGCTCTGAGTAATCCATTACTGCAGTGCTGGAGAGAGACTCTTGACAGAAGTAAGTGATCACAGGGAAGTTAGGGGGCAATGGCATACCGCACAGTTTTGGATGCAGTTATTTCTACTGTGGAGCACTGCTTTTATCACATTACATACCTTGCAGGTTGATACCTTTTTTTTTAGAGTGTTTCAGTCTGTTATTTTTTTCCTATTAAATACATGTTGCATAGAAGAACTAAAATGAATGGGAGAAACCAAAAAACAAAACAGAACATAATACAAAAGAAAATAGTCTGTTTCTAATCTGTGATCCAATTCCTTTGTTCTTTCTCTGGATGTGGAAGATGTTTTGCCCCAAGAGTACATTGGAAATTTTTTAAGTCCATGCATTGCAATGAAGTACCAAGTCTACCAGAAAAATTCAGATTGGTACATCTAAGAGTGAGACAACAGAAAATAAGTGCAATGGGGCAAGATCTCTAAAGGCATTAACACAGCGGTTAGAATAGGGGGCTAAAGCCTGGCGTTTTGGAACCAACTCCAAAAGGAGCAGAAAGAAGGAATAAGTAAGGATTTAGACTATTAATCAACAAATATAATTTCAGAATAGACAGGATGGGAAGAGAAATAACGAAAAGAGCAAAGCAAAGTCTTAGAAAAAAGCACAGAAATGGAAAGCTAGTAACAGACAAAGTTGAAGGAGGCGAACGGTTTAACTACGTAATGGAAAGGGGAAGAAGATAAAACTTATTAAATAAAGGAAAGGTAAAGTAAATAAAGCCCAAACTAAGGAAAGGATTGCCTGTCTTGAGTGGGGCAGGTAAATCAGGGAAGAGCGCCTGCGACCATGGAGTCACACCATGCCAGCTTGAGTGGGTATGATTGGAGGGGTAACATTGACTTAAAAGAGGAAAAGGATTTTTAAAAAAATACTGGGAACACCAGAAGGAAAACAGCCAAACGAAAACAAAACTTGGAGGACTACGTGTGAATGGATTAAACAGTAGAACCAATAGAACGAAAGTTACACAGTTGATTAGAAACGAACTCCCACAATCTTTGGCTTAGAAGAAATACATCTCAAAAGGAAAGACTTGCCTAAAATCAGAATGAGAGAATGGAACCAAATTTACTGTGTACTACGTAAATCCACAAAAAGCAGGAACGCACTTATGCTGTCAGACAAAACAGAAATAAAAACTCACTTTGTCAATAGAGATAAATGAGGAAATTGCCTTTAAGCTTAAAGGGACCATAAACAATGAATCAGTATTAAACCTCTGCTCCAGATTGCATGGCATCTAAATTCGTTATGTAACAATTAATTGAGTTTCTAAACGAACAGATTGCAATGCAGTTATAGTAGGTAATGTTAATATTCCTCTATTAAGAGCGGGACAAATCTAATAAGATAAATAAAACGGGAAATACAGAATTGAGCAATCTTTTGGAGAATGTACAGCAAAAAAGATTTATGTTGTCTTTTAGAGTTTCTGTGTCCAAAAACTTCATTATCTAATAGCCAGACTAGTGTTGGACCTTTCTAACTTAGTCCTCAGACAGCAAGTAGAGTCTATAACTGGATTGCTCTTGGGAGTCTTTGTAGGTTGTGGAGGTTCTGCCACAGATGACATAATGAAGCATCCAGACAGGGCTTTATCTTCCTTCGCCTCATCTCTCATTGCGTTGACCAGTGGAAGACAGAACTTCCCCTCCTTACCCTGCTCTGCACCTGCTGCTCTGCCTGGATCAACTCTACAGAAAATGAGAGTTCCCCTACCCCACCTCCTTTCCTGAATCCTCTTGCATGGTCTGCCCCCACCCATTAGAATGTGAATTCTTTGAGGACAGAGATAGTCTTACTGTGGGTTTTTTAATTAATTAATTAAAATTTTAATTAATTAATTAAAAAAAATTGTGAGGCAATTGGGGTTAAGTGGCCTTCTCCTCACCCCGATCCCCCTTCTCTAACCCAGTAAACATTTATTTGTCATCGTTATCAGTCTTGTCTGACTCTGACTCTTTGTGACTCCATTTGGCAGAGATACTTGGAGTGGTTTGCCATTTTCTTCTCCAGCTCGTTTTACAGATTTGAACGCAGGAAGATGAGTCTTCCTGACTCCAGACCTGGTACTCTATCCATTTTGCTACCTGGCACCTATTGTGTGTGGCCTTAATAAACAAATAGGTGATTCAGTGGATAGAGCACTGGCCCTGGAGTCAGGAGGATCTGAGTTCAAATATGGCCTCAGAAACTTGACACTTAGGAGCTGTGTGACCCCGGGGCAACTCACTTAACCCCAATTGCCTCACAATTTTTTTTTTAATTAAAAGGAAAAATCAACAGTAAGACAATCTCTGCCCTCAAAGAATTCACATTCTAATGGGTGGGGCAGACCATGCAAGAGGATTCAGGAAAGGAGGTGGGGTAGGGGAACTCTCATTTTCTGTAGAGTTGATCCAGGCAGAGCAGCAGGTGCAAGGTAGGGTAAGGAGGGAAGTTCTGTCTTCCACTGGTCAATGCAATCAGAGGGGAGATGAGGCGGAGGGAGGTCACGTCAGTCAGAGCTTCACTAGCAGCATGATGAGATGAGAGGTGAAAAGCTTAATCTGGGGGCAAGTGGGGCCTAAAGCCCTGGGAGATGAAGGAAGCTAGGCCTTGAGGGAACAGCTCCATGGGAAAATGGAAAGAATACTGGGCCTGGCAAAGCACTCCAGTGTCTCTGCCAAGAAAACCCCACATGGGTTCACATGACTGGAAACGGCAACAAGGTCTGGAGAGGGGACATAGTGAATGGAACGGGGACTAGAATCTGTATTCAAATCTCCAGCAAGTGCTTTTTCCATCATGCCGTGGCTCTTTGGTCATTTTTTTTCAAATGCTATCTTTTTTTTTAATAAATAAAATGACCTTTGTACTTAAAATCTATTCTTGAAATACAGTCTTTAAGAAGTTTGAAATTTCTGTTTATATTACTTATTTAAGTTTATTTTATTATGTTTTAAAATGTTTTCGATAACATTTTCAAACACACTGAATTTAAGTATTTCCTTTTGCAGACCAGTTTTGCAAGAAGAGAGAAAAATAGTGATAAAAAATGGTCGACATCCTGTGATTGATGTGTTACTGGGAGAGCAGGATCAGTATGTTCCCAATAGTACATATTTGTCAGTAAGTATTGTGTTATGATAAAGCCAAGTAGATAAGGTTAATTTTTGACCCCGATTTTATATATATGTGTGAGTACACACACACACACACACACACACACACACACACACACAATGTCAAATACGTAATTAATCATTTACCTGAGTTTTCATTTTATGAGGATCAACACTAGAGTGTGGTTTTCTCTATGGCGCTGTGCCCCTGTCAGTGCTGTTACTGGTGATAAATCATATGCTGACTAAAGTATTTGGCAAATAAAGGATTTGCCCTGGTTATCAATTCTTGTTAACTCAGTTTTCAAAATCTCATATTTACATAAATGTCCAAATGAACAGATGGCATGAACAGTGATATGCAGTGTTATTTCATTAACTAGTGTCTCATTCTCTACCCTTGATCCTTCCCCTCCCCCAACATATATTACTTCTCCAATTTTTTTTCTAATGTGGAATTTTGATCTTTTAATAGTAAGGACCTAGAACTCTAATGACTTTTGTAACTTAGGATAAATCTCATAGTTTTTTTAATATTACATTTAATATTACATTTAATTAATAATGTTGAACTTTCATGATAATTAATTTCATTAACCTTAGTTCTTATTAGGAAAATGCATAAATGGCCTCATTCATTAGATTAAGGTAATAAACATTGATGCATTTAAAAAAATACTATGCAAACATATGTTTCTTTTCATTTCCCACAATACCAATAGGTACTTTTAGTTGGAAAAACAGTATTATTGAACCATTTGGAGTTTCTCTAATTGGGTTTCTATTTTGTTTACAAATTGCTTTAATCCTTTGCTAGCACAACTTGAATAATTAATTTATCTTCACCATTTTTATTGGTTTTGAAAAAGCTTGTGCTATTTAATAAGATATCCTTTGGGAAGCTGAAATATCATTTCTACTAAATTACAAGAAAGTTTTCAGAAATTATGAACCACCACATTAAAACTTTTGCAAAATAAGTGTTCTGTTTTATCCTCGCTGAAGAATACATTTCTGGATGCTCTGAAATATCAGTGGCTTTTATAGACCCTTTTTCTAACATTAGTGTAGGAGTTGATGTAGAATTGTTGCTATGGTGAAATACATTTTGTATGGCATGAATTTATATAAGGATGGAGTTAAAAAAAATTAAGAAAAACTTGTTTTAAAACATTTTATGGTAGGTAATTACAAATCATACTGTGTAGGGGGGAAATCCTTTTAGCAGAGAGCACAGCTAATTTTGATAATGATGTAATTTAAAAAGTCAGCTTTTTGGAGCATGCACAATTGAGATTCTGTATTATGTGAAGTTTTTCACATATTGCTTCTGATATGGCCATTTCTCCAATGATTTCCCTCCAAACTATGCTAAACATTTTCTCACATTCTGAGATCAAAAAGCAGAAAAAAAATCTTTCTAAACCTCCTTTGTTTTATCTCCTTGATTTTCAGCATAATCCATAATCCTTATATACCTGCGTATTATTCGTAACTGCAAGAACTGTCTAACTCATCTCCCAAAAGAACTCTTACAGAGCCCTGAGGAATCTCATTTAGGCACACATTTACTGTAAGCACCAACACACTGCAAAGAGTATTTAGAGCTTGGCTATTTTGCCTGCTCATTCCCAGTCCTAAGCCTAAATGTATGTTTTATGTTCCACGTGCTGTCTTTGGCACTCAGGGCCTTGGATCAGCTAACCCCACTTGTTCTGGCCAAGCCTGCCTTTTCATGCTCTGCAGTAAGGACCATCTGCTCCGATCGGGCCAGTCTCCTTATTCTTCCTCCTGAACCATTCTTTTTTCTGTGCTTTCCTTTATGTCATTTCTCCAAGCAGGAATACCTAATGTCCTTTTTTCAGCTTACCAAAATTCTGCTTTTCTTTCAAGGCTAAGTTAAGCTACAAACTGATCTGACACGTTCGGGCCTCTCCTATCTCCGAGCTTCTCTGTGGGAAAAGCTGTGCTCCTGTAATCTTTGCTTATGTTCTGTCATGTGATTTTGTTGAGTTATTCATGTATATAAGACTTTTCTTCCACAAAAAATTATGAGTACTGTAAGAAAGGGGAAAAGTGCCTTGTATTTCTTTAGTTTCTAAGAGCACCTAGCATAGTTCTGAACAGTAGCCATTGCTTGATAAGTATTTGGTGGGTTATTATTGATTGAGGTTATATCTTTTAGGCACTGTGAGCAAGTGCTGCAGGGGGTAAAGACACGTTTGCTCTTAGACATGCTTCCAGTAGGAGTATTCACAGCTGTTGCTGGTTAGGTCAGAGAACTGAACTTGGGGTTGACTTTTCCAATATTGCTTTTCTTTCTTATGGAATATTATAATGATCTTACTTGATCTTTTAGACTACTAAAAAAACCACAGAAGCCTTCTCTCTTAATGATTTAGGGCTGAGTAGTGGCAGTGGAAAATTAACTATTTAAACGCATATTATAAGTGTGTAAACTCTGATAATTTTAGCATAACCTTCATAAATGAAATCTGTATTTTCCTACGCATTCGGAGCCCAAGGTGTTTTATAGTTGAAAAGCAGAGAGAGAAACATATATGTATATATATTTATTTATCTTGGGTGAGGAGTGAATATTGAATCTAACCTTTCTGAATCTGCTTTTGCCATACATCCTAGGGTACTTTGTTCAGGACTTTTAGAAAGGTTGCTCAATACAGTCATAATCACACAAGCAAGACTGTTATTTTATAAAGGATAAGAAAACCAAAGCTAGCAATAATAACGCTATTTGTGTGTATGTGTGTGTCTTTCTTTACACAGTAGTGTTGTGAGATAAAGGCTGTTGTTATCCTATTTTACAGAAGAAACTGAGGCAAAGAGATTAAATGACTTGTCAAAGGTCACACTGCTAATAAATCTCTGACACAGAATTTGAACCCAGGTCATCCTGATTCTGGTCTACCATGCTAACCAGTATACCATCCTTCTCTCCCTGTGCAACGAAGCTTACTTAGAAGTCTTATAGACTGTGTGAAAAGCCATGGAGAGCCAGAACCCCTGAGCTGGTTTTTGAAGGTGACTCATTACATGAGTTTTAGAATTGTGTGTGTTGGTATAAGAGAGTAGGAAAAAGGGCGACCTCCTCTTAACGGCAAAGTGGTGTGGTTCTTGTGTTCTTGATGTGGTTTTCCCAGTTCATTTTTGTTGCATTTCCCTGGGTTGTGTGTGTCTCTATAGAAGTCTTACATACTGAGTTGTGATGCCAGCTGTGGGCTTCCTCAGGTCCCGAGGATGATGGTTAACACAGGGTTTGGTCATGGTAATACCACAAAGTCAGTAACAGCTGCATCCTTGATAACATCTGATTATTCCCTTTCTCTCTGGCATGCCACTGTCAGACTCAGAGTTGGGAGGGGCCTCAGAGGCCACCTAGTCTCCTCTACAGTGTTCCTAGCACATGAGGATCCAAGCTGTGATGTCATTAAGCACTTATTATGTGCTTCCTAAGTGACAGGCATGCTAGGAACATTTCTTTAAAAAGACAATAGTAGCCCCTGCCCTCGAAGTTTACATCTTAATGGAGGAGACAACGTCACTGTGTGACAAATTTTTTGTCACTGAGCGATAACGTACATGCAAGATAAATCCATAGTAGATGAAAGGGATCTAAAGAAGGAGGAGAACCTGCTAGCTTCTGAGGCAACTTAATCTACTCTTGAGTCTCTCCAGAAATTTTTCCTTATATCATGTCTAAATCTCATCCCCTGCAACTTCTGCTCATGGCTTCTTTTTCTTCCGTTTGGGGTAAACAGAACAAATGTGATTTTCTTCCATGTGACAACTCTCCAAGTAGTTGAAAACAGTTCTAGGCTAAATATTACCATTCCATTCAACCATTACTCATACAGCATGATCCCAAAGTCTATCCTCGTTACCCTCAAAATTAAGTGTTCTTCCTAAAATATGATGAGCAAAACTGAGCACTGTACTCTAGGTGTAGACTGACCAGACTGACCAGAATACTAACAGAATACAGTGAGACTATAACTTATCTCTTTCTGAACACTAAACTTGCATTAGATATTTTTGCATGCTATATCAGGCTCTTTACCCATATTCATATTTGATTCTACTAACCTCCTAGATCTTAATCAGAAAAACTGTTATCTAGCTGCACTCCTGTCTTGTATTTGTAAAATTAATTTTTTTTAACCTAAGTATTGTAAGACTCTTAGAGACCAAGATCAAGGAAACCTGACACTCGAATCCACAAGGGACTGCATGGTCAGTCATATTTCACCTGGCTTCTGTCATCAGTTTCTCTTTTTTTCCAGTCCTCTTGTTACTTCTATTTTCAACTTTGCCCATGTGTGCGATTTTAAACTAGCTACTGAGGTCACAGAATTTGAGGAGCATTTCCTTCAGTTTCCATCCCTTAGTCAACCAGCTAGTCAGTCAGCAGACTCCCATTTATCCAGAATAGTTAAAGAATTGTTTATTCCTATTAATTCTAGTTAATTTCTTATTAATTGAGTTATTCTGTGCATAAATTATGGGGGGAGCAGGGAGAAAATTCAGCTTCTCATCTGTAACTTCTTTTGGAGGTTTGCTTGGATCTCTAAGAAGTTAAGTAACTTACCCATATTCAAACAGTTACCCTTGTGTCCGACTTAGGATTTGAACCTGGGCTTTCCTGATTCCTGGTCTCCTTTTAACTTTGCCTCACTGCTACTAATACATGGATTGCCAATGTTTAGATAATTAGAATTAATCAAATACACTTAACATTAAGCAATTAAGTAGATATAATTTAATTTTGATCGTGAAATTAAGAAATTAAAGGACCTTAGGGTCATAATAATGAACATTAACCATATAATAATGTGGAAGCAGAGGGTGGTTCCAGTAATTTGGGCTTCCTGATTGGGATGATAAAGAAATGGGAGCCCACTGCATCTGCGATGGCTGATTTTTCCAAATGCATGACTTAGCTTCTTTCTGGGCTGGTTAATAGTCTTTAGGACAGAAGAGTCTACAGTAACTAGTATAATTCTTGCAGAACTGATTTTGTGCAAGCCTTTGAAAGGTAGAAAATGCTCTAGGTGTAGTACTGCTTG